>CAWUFW010011121.1:0-639257 GCA_963921515.1 Calotriton arnoldi | reverse complement strand
AGCCAATAGGAGGTCGGTGCTGGTGGTGGTGGTGGCGGGGCCAGACAGACTAGCTGGGGTGTGGTGGCTGCTGACACCCACCTTGTAGGAGAGTAGGATCGCCTCTTATGTTGCCCCCACTTTTTTTCTGATGTTTACACTGGTTTCTGGCTATAGTCTGGCTGGGACCCTGCCAATCAGGGCCCCAGCCTCTCTGTTCTCTCTAAATGATTTGGAGTGCACTCTAGGTGCACTAGTGATTGGATACTGTGGTACCTTATGAGTCCCTAGTATATGGTACCTTAGGTACCAAGGGCATAGGTACTTCACAGGCCTACCAGGGGCTGAAGCATGTATTATGCCACCCCTGGGAAGCAGACTAAATCTGACACCACAGGCCTGCTACTGCAGCCTGGGTGAGAGAGTGCTAGCACCCCTCACTGAGATATCGGTCCCCTATATCTCTCCTGCACACACATTGAGGCTTATCAGTCACCCCTAAAGCAGGCCCTATCAATCCTGAGGGCAGGGTGCTTAGTTTCCATGTGAGGGGGTGCCTCTGCCTGAGCAGGGCCCCTCTGCAGCCCTCAGAGTCCATTCTCTGGGGCTGTTTGTGGATGCGGTTAAACCATATACTTTTAAGTGCATTATATCCTCGCTGTAAAATGCTAACTTTGGAATGGCTGCATCAAAACATGTCGTGTTTGGTGTCAAACATCTTGGAATACTACCCCCCCGCCAGTCCTGGCGGCGGGGGTAGCATTCCACCCTTCTAGAGGGATAGACATGTACCTGCTGTGGAAACGCGGTAGAATCCTGCAGAGCCCTGGCATCACAAAATGGATGCCACCAGTCACAGACACTGGGCTGCCCTCCTGCTGATGACCAACACTCGCAGTGGAGGAAGCCCATCAATAGATATCCTGTCCCAAGGGGGTGTGACCACCTCCCAGACAGGGTTTGGTGTATTGGGGCTGGGTGGGTGCACTCTTGGAGTGCTTTGAAGTCCTGCACTGGGGAGCAGAAGGCTCCTCTGTGCATACCCCAGTTCAAACCGGCTCAGGGGCTACCTGCCCCTGCTCTGATGCGAAACTGGACAAAGGGAAGTGGGTGTAGCCGCCCACTCCTCTGACCCTCCCATAGGTAGGGTCATAGAGCTAGTCCCTCCCTTTCTTTTAGTATAAGAGGGGTAACCTGTGCATTGCACCCTAGATTTCCCTGGATGACGCTCTGAAGAAGAATCCCGGACCTTCGACGTTCCACTACCTTTGGAAGACTGAAGAATCTCCCTTGGAGTCAAGGAGTGACTCCCTGCTTAGCAGGCACCAAAAACTACAAACAACGGTCGCAAACTATGCCGCTCCCGCCGGAGTCCGAAGTCCCTGCAGCCCAAGAAGTAGATTTCCTGACTTCTTAAAGTCCATCGTGAGTCCCCAGCGAAGCTGAGGCCAGTGGACCCCAAGAGTGACGAGGAACCGTGACCCCTGGGTACTGTGCACTATTGTCAAGTGCAACCCCTTCACAACGTTTCACGAACCTGTGCTTTGGACCACATATGGTCCTAGCTTCCAGAAGGAATCCCTCTGAAGATGAGAGACCTACCACGTCCCAAGTGACCGTGGGCCCCTGTGAGCTAATCCTCCCGAGGCGTCTTTGCGATCCCTTGCCAGCCGGCTTGTGGGTCCCCAGAAGACTCTCTAAAGAAACCAAAGGGCTCCCCTGATTGCTCCAGGCCTGCCCTGACTTACCCTCTCTGGGTGAGTCCCCCAGATCTTGCTGGTCTGCGCCATTGCTTCTTCACACTTTCCCCGAGACTTGCTGTTACCAAGGCTTGTTGGCTCCAATCGAGTTGCCGACACTGCAGTAAGCTGCAAACATTGTGGTACATGCCGAATCCAGCTCCTGGTCATCATCGACGCCTCCTGGACCTCGTGACTGAAGAATCAAGCCACCCGCGAACGACCTGAATCTTGCGACGACGGTGGGCATCCATCTTCCTTGCCCCGAGTCACTGCCAAGTGACTTTGAACACTGTCCCCTCTGCTTTCAGGTCTTCCATCTTCTGAATCCAGGCTTGGATTCCTCCGGACACTTCTCCTTTTGCCGCAAGCAGCAAGTCTTCACTGGCTCCCATTGAAAACGACGCCGCGACCTGACACCAAAGAACACCTATGCACCCGGCTCCCCTGGGTGAGGTAACTTCAGCACTATGGTGCTCCTGTGGGTGTGGGCCCTAGAACTACTTACCCTGTACGTGACTTGCTTGTAGCTTCCCTAGAAGTGTCCTAAAACTCTTACTTTCCAAGTGCGACTATTGTGCTGACTCGTACAGGGTTCGCGTCTGTGTTAGACACACCGCGTCCATCTCCTTTGTAATACTATCTAGAACTGTGTCCTTCGACTCGTACTGAGTCCGATCGGTGTTCGCCTCGAACACACAAGGGGCCTGTAACCCGAGACCTCCATTGCACTGACTCGCACAAGGTTCGCGTCTGTGATAGACACAGCGCGTCCATCTCCCTTGCAACTCTATCTGTAACCGCGTCCTGCGACTCGTACAAGGACCGATCGGTGTGTTCGCCTCGAACACGCAAGGGACCTTTAACATTGAAATCTCAATCGCGTCTGAGCGCATAGAGCTCGCACAGGACTCGCACCGGTGCCAGGTCACCGCGTCCGTCCCCTGTGGGTCTCCTACAACTACCTGGTGTGGTTCTTGGGGGTCCCTCGATTCTAGATGCCCTAGACCTAGGTCTAGCAAACTAAGATTGTGATATTCGATTGTGCTAAACTTATTTTGATAACATTTGACTTGTACATATGTTCCTGACCTCTAATCTCATAAAGAGATTAGTAGAGAGTGTTTATTAATAAATACATATATATTTGATATATATACCTGTGTGGTGTCTTTTCATTTGGTGATTCAAGAGATTGTGTGGTAAAACAAGCTGCTTTACATTCCTTCAAGACTTAGCCTGAAGGCTGCTCTCCACTGCTACCACTAGGATAGCTTTCTATAAAGGTTTGTTAAATTCAAAGATGTCTCGTAGACAGGTTGTGTAGAAACAAGTAGTTGGTTTATTCTTTAGGTAACAGCTTCAGGTAAAGATAACTAGAAGGTGACAAAGTCCATGTAATGCCCCACCAGGAGCAGCCTCCTTGCTGCTCAGCCCATCTCTTCCAACTGACATCCCCTCAAGTCCCACACACTCAACATTCCAAATGACCTCATTATAGACTGAGCAGCAAGGGACAGAACAAGAATAGGGAAGATGCACCAACCAATTACAATTAGGTTATAGCACATCTCCCTTCCTTAGGGAAACTAAACACAATTAATGTCAGAACATAGAAAAGACATTTAAATGCATTAAGGCACAAAAGAACAAAATTACATTGCTAACGTAAACAAGGATAACATCCTGGAAGAAATTGTAAGGAAATACATTAAGCAATTGAATGTACATAACGCAATCGAATCCAGAAAATACATTAAATAAATTACATAAAGCAATCGAATCCAGAAAATACATTAAATAAATTACATAAAGCAATCGAATCCAGAAAATACATTAAATGAATGAATGCAAGTAAATACCTTAGGCAAAATGAATTGAAAATAGAGTAAGCAAATAAATGCATGAGCCCCATCCCCTCCCATAGGGAAACTCATAGTTGGGTACTCACCACCCACAAACTCCCAGAAATAGGGGAAACACACCTCCCTATAGGGAATACACCTCCCTATGAAACTGAACACAGTAATAGGGAAACACACCTCCCTATGAAACTAAAACACCGTAATAGGGGAAACACACCTCCCTGTAAGGGAATACACCTCCCAATGAAACTGAACACAGTAATAGGGGAAGTACACCTCCCTATGAAACTAAACACAGTGATGGGGAACACCTCCCTATAGGGGAAAACACCTCCCAATGCAACTGAAGAAAACGTAATAGGAAAAGCTACCTCCCTATAGGGGAACACTCCTCCCTAAGAAACAAAATAAGACCGTAATTGAGCAACACAATGAGACTCCGTAATAGGGGAAAAACACCTCCCTATAGGGGAAAACACCTCCCAATGTAACTGAACACATGTTTTCCGAAAACACGGGAGGAACTCAGGGTAAGAGTTAATCCCAGACAATACTTGAATCTCGTAGTCCGTGAGATTTCAAGTTAGTGGAAAAATACCTCCCTATGAAACTCAAAAGTAATAGGGAAGCTACCTCCCTATAGTGGAATACACCTCCCAATGACGCACTAAAAAATAGTGATAGGGGAAACACACCTCCCTATGAAGCTCAAGACACCGTAATAGGGAACACAACTCCCTGTGAACTGAAGAAACACTCTGTAATAAGGGAAAACACCTCCCTATTGGGGAAACACCTCCCTGAAGAAACACCGTATTAGGGAAAACAACTCCCTATGATCCATAACTGGGCACTAAACATCCAAAACCTCTTAAAAACTTAACTGGAGCACTCACCGCCCCCAAACTGGGGCACTCACCGCCCCTCAACCTCGACGTATTAGGGTAGTAACCCTAGAAACGTGAACTGGGGCACACCGCCCCACCACCACAACACAAACTTGTACTCACTACCCTTGAAAATAGAACAGCATTACACCATGAAAACAAATGCATGTCTATAAGCACACACACCAGTGCATGACACGTAAAACATAACAAACAATAGGGAAAGTCATTAAACGCCGGTGAGCGATCTCTCACCCGAGGTCCTCATCTAAAATGCATCACTCAGCATCATATCCAGCTTTTGCACAGAAGGTTTCAGGAATGCAGTAATTGGACCTCTGCACGTGGAGACAGAATGTTCGCCCAAAAACAGTACATACAGCTAAGTGGAAAGAGAACCAAATCCACGATGGCTCAAACGAAATAACCACATACCCAATACCAGGGCTCATGGATGTAGAACGATCCCAGTTGTTGCTTCGTTAAGATGTTTCCAATAACTTTATTGACAACCCAAGAAAAAAAAAAACGCGGTTGGCACAGCTTGTATGAACGTGGTTGGCAAACGTGTGCTTGAAACAGCATTAAACCCATACAATCCGAAACGCCAATCCCAAAATGGCGGTACACACCGGTGACGCCGCGCCGGATGGCTCCCAGCATCAGCGTGCTCGAAACGTCCACCACAGCCATGAGCCATACGTCACAAGGGGTCCCACGGAGGAATGGCAGAACAGCAGGAAGCAGGTAAGACAGCGCGCGCTCAGCAAATGCGTGGTGTGGACAGCTCGTGACTTGTTTGAATGGGTGACATCAGTTCAACTGCCGTGGTGCAGCCTTGACCACTTAGGGCAACTAAATCGTCAACAACAAAAAAAAAAAATACTCACAGTTAGTGAATAGCACCCCGCTAGTAGTCACTTACTAAAATGTGTGTGCGGTGCCGATTTTCCTCACAACGCGTCGCTCCTTTTTCTCTGGAGTGCCGAGAGTAGACAATTCAGTATCCACAGCATTCTCTTTAGTAGCCTCTCTTCTCAGGCTTAAAACAAACAGGATGCGCCAGACACGGAAACGTTAAAGGCATTTCACCTCTGGAAAATTCAGGCTTAAACTGTTAGTAAGCCACCAGCCTCTGCCTATTTTTTTCCAAGTGTAACGCCTCACAGAGGTGCCGGTTTTCCCCAGCATACGTCGCTGGTGCCAATCCCCAAACACCAGTTGCCAATCTTACGACTGTAGAAAGGACAGCAGGGCAGGATTAACACTTTCAAGGCAGCAGGATGGCAGTAATCGCCACAGTAACTGTTTGGAGACCGATAGTAGAAGGTGAAACGTCCAGGCTGTAGGCTGTCCAGATGGTAAAGGACACTGGTGGGGCTGACCAGGGCGTTTCTTCAAGGTTTCAATGTCTTGGTTTCCTTATCCTTTTTCCAATCAGTTAAGTATATTTCTTAGTTCCAGTAGATCCTTTGCTTCTTTAAACACAGTCTCTTTCTTCAATGCGTAGGTTCTCACTTCAACTGCGTCGCCAGTGTTAAATTCAAAGATGTCTCATAGACAGGTTGTGTAGAAACAAGTAGTTGGTTTATTCTTTAGGTAACAGCTTCAGGTAAAGATAACTAGAAGGTGACAAAGTCCATGTAATGCCCCACCAGGAGCAGCCTCCTTGCTGCTCAGCCCATCTCTTCCAACTGACATCCCCTCAAGTCCCACACACTCAACATTCCAAATGACCTCATTATAGACTGAGCAGCAAGGGACAGAACAAGAATAGGGAAGATGCACCAACCAATTACAATTAGGTTATAGCAAGGTTGTCTTAAACCTATCTACCATAAGAGTCGAATTGTTCTGGTGCAAGTGTCCACTTTAATTAGTGAACACCATATACCAGGCCAACTTCTCACATTGGTGGGCAGCGTGTGGGATTCCAGCTTGCTATTGTTTTACCAGAAAATCTCTATTTGAATTACTAACTGAAAACCACTATAGGTACTTAAGGTACATATAAAGTCAAGGTTAGTATCAATAAGTTCTACTGAACTTAGAGCTGTGTGCCAAGGGATAGCACACCCCTTTCTACAGCTCAAGCTAGTATCAGTAGGCCACAAACTAGTGTAGGTAGTACAACACTGCACAACACTAGAGTGGATCCACTCAGCCTCAGTATAAGGACTTGGCTTTCTCTGACTTGAGAGCCATGTGTGTTGAAAGACACCTGAAGCTAGGACAGAGTCCCTCCACACTACACCTGATAGATCTGCTGACAGCAGATGATCTTAGATTGGCTCTAGGAGCTAATGGGTCTGAATCAGGGAGTGGGTCAATTACAGTATCTGGGTCAGATGATGAAAATCAGAATGACCAAGACTCTGTGATTGAAGGGCCAGGCCTCAAGGGGCCTGAAAAGGACAGAGGAATTCTCCCTAAGAGAGCTGACAGAGTGGAGGAGAGGCATAGGTCCCCTTCCAGGGAATCTGACCACTCTTATCACTCTGGCAGAGAATTTGTCCACCAGAGGAACTCATACTTTCCCATAAGAGAGACCTCCTCTGAAAGAATGTGCAAACTGCTGCAGTATGAGGAAGCAAGAGTTGCCCTCAGAACCAAGCAGTTGGCACTGGATAGAGAAGCCCTGGAGATCCAGAGAGCTTCTAGAAGAGAGGGGTTAGAACCCCTTGGTGGCAGCAACAGTGTCCCTAGAGGCAGATAATCTATTCCAGACCATAGGAACCTGAGCAAGGCTGTTCCTCCCTACCAGAGTGGGGATGATATCCACAAGTGGATAACTGCTATGGAAAGGGCCTGTAGAGTACAGCAGGTCCCCCAAAAGCAGTGGGCAGCAATCTTGTGGCTCTCCTTTTCAGACAAAGGTAGAGACAAGCTCCTCACTGTTAGAGAAGAGGATGCTGATAATTATGAAGATCTGAAGAGTGCACTGATAGATGGGTTTGGCTTAACCACTGAGCAGTACAGGTTGAAGTTCAGAGACACCCAGAAGGCACAGACTCAGGACTGGACTGACTTTGTTGATTGTGCAACCTAGGCTCTGGAGGGTTGGCTGGTTGGCAGTAGGGTTACTGATTTCAAGGGATTGTATAATCTGATGATGAGAGAACAGATCCTTAATAATTGCCAGAACCAGTTGTTGCATCAATACCTGGTGGACTCAGATCTGACCTCTCCCCAAGAATTGGGAAAGAAGGCAGACAAATGGGTCAGAACCAGGGTGAGGCAGAAACCCCAGAACCAAGGGGGTGACACCAAGAAGCAAGATCCTAAGGGCTCTGAGAAAGGTGGGGATAAGTCAAAAGACCAGAAGTCTTCACAAGGGCCCCAAAAATCTGCCTCTGGTGGGGAGTCACAATCCAACAAGGGAAAAGGCCAAAAGAAGCCATGGTGCAAATTCTGTAGACAGAAAGGGCACTGGACTTCTGATTGTAACAAGTCCAAAGACCAAACCACCACCACTCCTGCCCCTAAGGCAACTGTTCCCCCTAGTTCAGCTACTGGTGGAGGTGGTACACAGAATAAGGGTGTAGTAGGGTTGACCCTGGGTTCTGAAGTGGACTCTGACCTAGTCAGAGTGCCCACTCAGGCAATGCTGATTTGTGAGGGAGACCTTAATATGTCCTTCCTAGTAAGTCCCAGTAATCTTGGCAAATACAAACAGCAGCCTGTACGAAATGGCAAACAGGCTTTGGCATTTAGGGACACAGGTGCTAGTGTCACCATGGTGGCAGAGGATCTCGTGGACCCTGGACAGATCATCCTGGGCGAAATGTACCAGGTGGCCAATGCAAGCAATGTCAGGACCAACCATAGTCTGGCAGTTGTGAATTTCTCCTGGGGAGGGGTAACTGGCCTCAAGAAGGTTGTAGTCAGTGCAGACCTCCCTGTCGAATGTCTATTGGGCAATGATCTAGAGACTTCAGCCTGGTCTGAAGTAGAGTTATGGACTCATGCTGAGATGTTGGGCATCCCTGCAGAGGTATTTGCTGTGACCAGGTCACAAGCAAGAATGCATAACACTGAACCAGCTCTGGATCCTGGAACAATGGACCAGATGCTTCCCAAGAGGAGGAGCAGTAGGGTAAAGGCAGTGCCTTCCCCTCTGTCTCAGATCTCAGATTCACCCCCAGAGGGAGGTGAAGCAGATCCTGAAGAAGGAACTGCCCCAGAGGGACTTGAGCCTGATCAGGTTGAGTTCTTGGGGGCAGGGGGCCCTTCTAGGGAAGATCTGAGTAAGGAGCAACAGTGCTGCCCCTCTCTTGAACCCCTCAGACAGCAGGCTGCTGCTGAGGCTGCTGGGAGTGCTAGTGGGTCCCATAAAGTTTATTGGGATGAGGGACTCCTATATTCTGAGGGTAGAGATCCAGCCCCTGGAGCCACCAGGAGGATGGTAATACCTCAGAAGTTTAGGGGGTTCCTCTTGACCCTAGCACATGACATCCCTTTAGCAGGACACTTGGGCCAAAACAAGACCTGGGACAGGCTTGTTCCACATTTTCATTGGCCACATATGTCAGAGGACACAAAGGAGTTTTGTCGCTCCTGTGTCACATGCCAAGCCAGTGGTAAGGCAGGTGGCACAACAAAGGCCCCCTGATACCACTACCTGTGGTGGGGGTACCCTTTGAAAGGGTAGGGATTGACATTGTTGGCCCCCTTGACCCTCAAACTGCATCTGGGCATAGGTTTATCCTGGTGGTAGTGGATCATGCCACCAGGTACCCAGAAGCAATTCCCCTGAGGACCACCACAGCCCCTGTGGTGGCAAGAGCCCTCATTGGAGTCTTCTCCAGAGTGGGTTTCCCAAAGGAGGTCATTTCTGGCAGAGGTACCAACTTAATGTCAGGATATCTGAAAGCAATGTGGAAGGAGTGTGGTGTAACTTATAAGTTCACCACCCCTATCACCCACAATGCAATGGTTTAGTTGAACGCTTCAACAAAACCTTGAAAGGAATGATTAAAGGACTCCCAGAGAAGCTTAGGCGGAAATGGGACCTTCTTCTTCCTTGCCTGTTGTTTGCATACAGAGAGGTTCCACAGAAGGGGGTTGGCTACAGCCCATTTGAGCTTCTGTTTGGGCATCCTGTGAGAGGTCCATTGTGTTTGGTAAAGAGGGCTGGGAGTTACCTCTCAAGCCCCCCAAACAAGATGTGATGGACTATGTACTTGGTCTCCGCTCCCGGATGGCTGAGTACATGAAAAGGCAACCAAAAACCTGGAGGCCAGCCAAGAATTACAAAAAGCTTGGCATGACCAAAGGCTGTACTGACTGTATACCAGCCAGGACAGAAGGTGTGGTTGTTGGAGCCTGTGGCCCCAGCAGCCCTCCAGGACAAGTGGAGTGGCCCCCATACAATAGTTGAACAGAAGGGAGAAGTCACCTACCTGGTGAATCTTGGAACTCCCAGGAGCCCCCTGAGGGTGCTCCATGTCAACAGATTAAAGCCATATGTTGACAGGGCTGACATGGGCTTGCTCATGGCAACTGATGAGGAACAGGAGGAGGAGAGTGACCCTCTCCCTGACCTGCTCTCTCAGAACCCTGATGATGGGTCTGTAGATGGTGTTGCTTTGGCAAGCAGCCTCACTGACCATCAGCAAACTGAGTGCAGACAAGTTCTGCAACAGTATAGACATATGTTTAGCCTGACCCCTAGTCAGACTTCCTGGTGCACCCATGAGGTGGACACTGGAAACAGTCTGCCTGTCAAGAATAAAATCTACAGGCAACCTGACCATGTCAGGGACTGTATCAGGACTGAAGTCCAGAGAATGTTGGAGCTAGGTGTAATTGAGCCTTCAGATAGCCCTTGGGCTAGCCCAGTAGTCCTGGTACCCAAGCCTCATACCCAGGGTGGTAAGAAAGAAATGAGGTTTTGTGTAGACTACAGAGGCCTCAATGCAGTCACTAGGACTGATGCCTATCCCATACCAAGGGCAGATGAGCTGATTGATACTTTGGCCTCAGCCAAGTATCTAAGCACGTTTGACCTAACAGCTGGCTACTGGCCGATCAGGTTAGCTGATGATGCAAAAGCCAAAACAGCATTTTCGACCCCTGGTGGGCACTACCACTTTGTGGTGATGCCCTTTGGATTGAAAAATGCACCTGCCACTTTTCAGAGGTTGGTGAATAAAGTTCTGACAGGGATGGAAACTTATTGCTCAGCTTATCTAGATGATATTGCTGTCTTTAGTTCCTCCTGGCAGGATCACCTGGTCCACCTCAGGAATGTTTTGGAGGCCCTGCAGAAAGCAGGCCTCACTAGCAAGGCCACTAAGTGCCAGATAGGGCAGAGTCAGGTTGTATACCTGGGCCACCTTGTAGGTGGAGGCCAGGTTCAGCCTTTACAGAGCAAAATCCAAACCATAATGGAATGGGTTGCTCCAACCACCCAGACACAGGTGAGAGCCTTCTTAGGCCTGACTGGGTACTATAGGAGGTTTGTCAAGGGATATGGATCTATAGTGACCCCCTTGAATGATCTGACCTCAAAGAAAATGCCAAAAAGGTTCAGTGGACAGCTAGCTGTCAGAAGGCATTTGAAGACCTAAAGCAGGCCATATGCACTGCCCCCATCTTACAGAGTCCAGACTACACCAAAATGTTCATTGTCCAAACAGATGCTTCTGAGCTGGGTGTGGGAGCTGTACTGTCTCAACTGAATGATGAAGGTCAAGACCAGCCAGTAGCTTTTATTAGCAGAAGGCTGACCCCTAGAGAGAAACGTTGGTCAGCTATAGAGAGGAGGCCTTTGCTGTGGTGTGGGCCCTGAAGAAGCTGAGGCCATACTTGTTTGGCACTCACTTCATAGTTCAGACTGACCACAAGCCCCTCCTATGGCTTAAACAGATGAAAGGTGAAAACCCAAAACTTTTGAGGTGGTCCATTTCCCTACAGGGGATGGACTATACAGTGGAACATAGACCTGGGACCCAACATGCCAATGCAGATGGACTCTCAAGGTATTTCCACTTTGAACACGAAGACTCAACTGGTCAAGGTTAGTTTAGTGTCCCTGCGTTTGGGGGGGTTGTGTAGGAGAGTAGGATCTGCCTCTTATGTTGCCCCCACTTTTTTTCTGATGTTTACACTGGTTTCTGGCTATAGTCTGGCTGGGACCCTGCCAATCAGGGCCCCAGCCTCTCTGTTCTCTCTAAACGATTTGGAGTGCACTCTAGGTGCACTAGTGATTGGATACTGTGGTACCTTATGAGTCCCTAGTATATGGTACCTTAGGTACCAAGGGCATAGGTACTTCACAGGCCTACCAGGGGCTGAAGCATGTATTATGCCACCCCTGGGAAGCAGACTAAATCTGACACCACAGGCCTGCTACTGCAGCCTGGGTGAGGAAGTGCTAGCACCCCTCACTGAGATATAGGCCCCTATATCTCTCCTGCACACACATTGAGGCTTATCAGTCACCCCTAAAGCAGGCCCTATCAATTCTGAGGGCAGGGTGCTTAGTTTCCATGTGAGGGGGTGCCTCTGCCTGAGCAGGGCCCCTCTGCAGCCCTCAGAGTCCATTCTCTGGGGCTGTTTGTGGATGCGGTTAAACCATATACTTTTAAGTGCATTATATCCTCGCGGTAAAATGCTAACTTTGGAATGGCTGCATCAAAACATGTCGTGTTTGGTGTCAAACATCTTGGAATACTACCCCCCGCCAGTCCTGGCGGCGGGGGTAGCATTCCACCCTTCTAGAGGGATAGACATGTACCTGCTGTGGAAACGCGGTAGAATCCTGCAGAGCCCTGGCATCACAAAATGGATGCCACCAGTCACAGACACTGGGCTGCCCTCCTGCTGATGACCAACACTCGCAGTGGAGGAAGCCCAACAATAGATATCCTGTCCCAAGGGGGTGTGACCACCTCCCAGACAGGGTTTAGTGTATTGGGGCTGGGTGGGTGCACTCTTGGAGTGCTTTGAAGTCCTGCACTGGGGGAGCAGAAGGCTCCTCTGTGCATACCCCAGTTCAAACCGGCTCAGGGGCTACCTGCCCCTGCTCTGGCGCGAAACTGGACAAAGGGAAGTGGGTGTAGCCGCCCACTCCCCTGACCCTCCCATAGGTAGGGTCATAGAGCTAGTCCCTCCCTTTCTTTTAGTATAAGAGGGGGAACCTGTGCATTGCACCTAGATTTCCCTGGACGACGCTCTGAAGAAGAATCCCGGACCTTCGACTTTCCACTACCTTTGGAAGACTGAAGAATCTCCCTTGGAGTCAAGGAGTGACTCCCCTGCTTGGCAGGCACCAAAAACTACAAACAACGGTTGCAAACTACGCCGCTCCGCCGGAGTCCGAAGTCCCTGCAGCCCAAGAAGTAGATTTCCTGACTTCGCAAAGGCCTTCGTGAGTCCCCAGTGAAGCTGAGGCCAGTGGACCCTAAGAGTAATGAGGAACCACGACCCCTGGGTACCGTGCACTATTGTTGAGTGCAACCCCTTCCCAATGTTGCACAAACTTGTGCTTTGGACCACGTGTGGTCCTATCCTCCAGCAAGAATCCCTCTGAAGATCAGAGGCCTACCACGTCCCGAGTGACCGTGGGCCCCTGTGAACGAATCCTCCCGAGGCATCTTTGCGATCCCTTGCCAGCTGGCTTGTGGGTCCCCAGAAGACTCTCTAAAGAAGACAAAGGGCTCCCCTGGTTGATCGAGGCCTGCCCTGACTTACCCTCGCTGGGTGAGTCCCCCAGACCTTGCTGGTTTGCGCCATTGCTTCTTCACACTTTCACCGAGACTTGCTGTTACCAAGGCTTGTTGGCTCCAATCGAGTCGCCGACACTGCAGTAAGCTGCAGACATTGTGGTTCACGCGAAATCCAGCTCCTGGTCATCGTCGACACCTCATGGACCTCGTGACTGAAGAATCAAGGCACCCGCGAATGACCTGAATCTTGCAACGACGGTGGGCATCCATCTTCCTTGCCCCGAGTCACTGCCAAGTGACTTTGAACACTGTCCCCTCTGCTTTCAGGTCTTCCATCTTCTGAATCCAGGCTTGGATTCCTCCGGACACTTCTCCTGTCACCGCAAGCAGCAAGTCTTCACTGGCTCCCATTGAAAACGATGCCGCGACCCGACACCAAAGAACACCTATGCACCCGGCTCCCCTGGTTGAGGTAACTTCAGCACTACGGTGCTCCTGTGGGTGTGGGCCCTAGAACTACTTACCCTGTAAGTGACTTGCTTGTAGCTTCCCTAGAAGTGTCCTACAACTCTTACTTTCCAAGTGCGACTATTGTGCTGACTCGTACAGGGTTCGCGTCTGTGTTAGACACACCGCGTCCATCTCCTTTGTAATACTATCTAGAACTGTGTCCTTCGACTCGTACTGAGTCCGATCGGTGTTCGCCTCGAACACACAAGGGGCCTGTAACATCGAGACCTCCATTGCACTGACTCGCACAAGGTTCGCGTCTGTGTTAGACACAGCGCGTCCATCTCCCTTGCAACTCTATCTGTAACTGCGTCCTTCGACTCGTACAAGGACCGATCGGTGTGTTCACCTCGAACACGCAAGGGACCTTTAACATTGAAATCTCAATCGCGTCTGAGCGCATAGACTCGCACAGGACTCGCACCGGTGCCAGGTCACCGCGTCCGTCCCCTGTGGGTCTCCTACAACTACCTGGGGTGGTTCTTGGG
Source organism: Calotriton arnoldi (assembly GCA_963921515.1). Classification (NCBI taxonomy): domain Eukaryota; kingdom Metazoa; phylum Chordata; class Amphibia; order Caudata; family Salamandridae; genus Calotriton; species Calotriton arnoldi. Next base: position 625,117 of record CAWUFW010011121.1, on the reverse strand, counting down.
GGTCCCTCGATTCTAGATGCCCTAGACCTAGGTCTAGCAAACTAAGATTGTGATATTCGATTGTGCTAAACTTATTTTGATAACATTTGACTTGTACATATGTTCCTGACCTCTAATCTCATAAAGAGATTAGTAGAGAGTGTTTATTAATAAATACATATATATTTGATATATATACCTGTGTGGTGTCTTTTCATTTGGTGATTCAAGAGATTGTGTGGTAAAACAAGCTGCTTTACATTCCTTCAAGACTTAGCCTGAAGGCTGCTCTCCACAGCTACCACTAGGCTAGCTTTCTATAAAGGTTGTCTTAAACCTATCTACCATAAGAGTTGAATTGTTCTGGTGCAAGGTGTCCACTTTAACTAGTGAACAGCATATACCAGGCCAACTTCTCACACACCTCCACAAGGGAGTCATCCTCCGAGCTGCTGTGGTCCTCAGCTGAGGTGGATGGTGCTGAGGACTCCTCGGTGTGGCTCCCCTCGCCCTCCGTGCCACTGGGTCCCTCTGACCACTCGTCGGATGCTGACCCAGTCTGGCTCCGCAGCTCCTCCTGGTCCGTGGAGCTGTCCCCTCCTGTGGCCGTGAATGTATCTGCAAACAATTAGGGAAACAGACAAACATCAGTCACCTGCACTGACCGCACACACCACAGTAAGTACAGCACTTACAGAGCCAGCCCTGGCATCCTTAGTTGAACATTGCCAAAACTCCTCACACAGATTTGGAGAAGCCAATTGTCAGTCTGATGGTCAACCATGGGACTCACACCCCTCCTGCCCTTGCACCCATCTGTCTGGTGCCTGTCTGATGGTAAGACCCCAGTGTGGACACATGCACCACCTACACAGTCGTTGGACATTGCAGGGAACACGGTGAAGTATGTGAACATGCACACATCACATCTCTTGCCACTGAGCCAGTGCAGGTGTCCGGAGAAACGGATGGCCAGAGTCTAAATAGAAATGCATGTGATGCATACCAGCACCAGACACCATGATGCACCCATGTCCGGATAGTCAATGCCACAATGGGGTGCATGTTGCACATGTCACTCCCCAGCAGGATCACTCTTAGGAAGTTTAATGCCATGACACAGGCATGCGTGCAAGGTCATACATCACTGTCTCCATTCACATGGCCATGGCAGCCAGCCAACAACAGTCTGCACTGTGTCACAATCCTAGGACATGGGGAATGCAAGTTATGTAACTGACAAGTGCACATGTCCATCCCCCACACACCACATCATCTGAACTAGTATTTGTCCATGTCATGCCAATTGGACATATGGGGGGCATGAAACACAACTCTCAGAACCTGAGCACCTCACAGTGTGCTGTGAATGAATAACAGCTGCCTGAAAGTCACAGTCGCATACACCTGTGTGCACAGTCAACTGATCAAACATCTATAAGTCACAGAAGTATCGTCTCTCATGGTCACATCTCAGATGGCATGCTGAGCCCTAACCGACAAACATACCAGTAGTCCTGACAACGAAGCCACAGCACAATGACACAGAGGCAGACACCTGAGGGAACATGTCACTGATCACAACATGTCAGATGATCCACAGGAGTGGGAGTACAGAGTCTATTGTATGCCCTGGAGTAGGCATGACTGTCCAGCTCCACCTGTAAGAGGGATGAGTCCTGGACAGTAGGCAGGTGTCTAAGCATGTGTGACACACTTGATATACATACTCCTGAGGCCCAAACATTCTTCCCACCCGCAGCATGGGGGTGTGCCAAATACCCCAGGGACATGTTGTGAATCAGATCAGCAAGTGGACCACATATCAAAGTTACACCCAGATTACATGTCAGAACTTGGGCATTGTGTAAGCAATTGACCCACCCATGAATCCCACAACATAGTCACCGGAACAAATGCTGTCCCACACCTTGAGCAAAGCAAAATGCAATGACACAGTCCCCAAGTGACACAATTTCCTGACTGTAAGGGCCACACATATGCGTATCAGATGAGCAGTGGGCATGTCACAATAGAGGGACATGGGTCCTGGACCACAAGACTGATGTACTGTGGAAGTTTAACCAGGCCAGAGGAGGGCACATAGCATGTCAGACAAAGTGCACAGTGCTGTCATGGACTCACCCCCTCCTTGCTGCTGTCTGGCCTTCAGCTGCCCATCCAGGTCAGGGAAGACCACCACCAGGATCCTGAGCATGTGGGGGTCAGGGTCCGGTGTCCGCCCCTCCTGCGAGGCGGCGACAGCTTCAGCTGGACCCTTGCGATCCTCCGGGTCCAGCCTCTCGAAGGTCCTGCCACCTCTTCTGGCAGTTGCGGATCTGGCGCTTGTAGTCCCCATGGATCTTACTGCCCGGGCGATGGTCAGCCAGATTTCCTGCTTCTGGTGGGCATCAACCTGTGAGGATGACAAAGTGAAAATGCCATTACTACACATGCAACATATACGTGCATCACACAGTTGGATATACATGTCTCAATCACTGGGGCATATGATGTACACAGGCAGTGCAACGATGGCTATGAACAGTTTGCCAGCAGTTACTACATGGTATCATTGCATGGGAAGTAAACCTTGTTGGAATGCACTGTTACTGCACTGTACCTGTTCAGTGCATGTAACTACACACTTTGGGGGGTCAGAACTACTCAGTGAGCATGCTAGCCAGTGGTGTGCACACTGTAAGTCCTGCTAGTCAGACAACATGCAAAATTAGTAAGGCAGTGGACAGCACACTCACCTGCTCCCCTGGCTTCCCATACAGCTTGCTGTACTGTGGAAGGAGGCTGTCCAGCAGGGCCTGGTTCTCCTCAAGGCTGAAGGCTGGGGCTCTCTCCACAGTACGTGCCATTGCAGTAGCCAGAGGATGCAGAGACAGCAGCAGTGTTGATGGCAGATGTCGTCCTGGAGCATGTAGTGCAGGCAAGTGAGCTCTCAGGGGAACAGCCAGCATTATATGTGTGCTGCAGAGGCAGATACTGTCCCATGTGTCCAAAGTGATAGGTCCAAGTCGTTTGCATCTTCTGAATCTGACCAATCCATGGAATAGCAGCACTAATACACGCCCACAGCATCCTTCAAAAATCCAAATTCATGACACCCATGATTTTGCAACATTGTTGTGGCTGGCCAACTGAATTCACTGCATCAGACTCGTTGAAGCTTCGAATACGCATCTGTTGCCATGCCAGGCCCCAGCCAACTCGTGCGCACCGTTCGGTCCATTGCTGTACAACGCGTATGTCGGGATACAACGCGTACCCGCCCACAACAGATGCAATGGGCCGGCCGGGCACACCGATCGGTCCATTGCTGTACAACGCGTACCCGCTCCCAACAGATGCAATGGGCCGGCCGGGCACACCGATCGGTCCATTGCTGTACAACGCGTACCCGCTCCCAACAGATGCAATGGGCCGGCCGGGCACTCCGATCAGTCCATTGCTGTACAACGCGTACCCGCTCACAACAGATGCAATGGGCCGGCCGGGCACACCGATCGGTCCATTGCTGTACAACGCGTACCCGCTCCCAACAGATGCAATGCGCCGGCCGGGCACACCGATCGGCTCATTGCTGTACAACGCATACCCGCCCACAACAGATGCAATGGGCCGGCCGGGCACACCGATCGGTCCATTGCTGTACAACGCGTACCCGCTCCCAACAGATGCAATGGGCCGGCCGGGCACACCGATCGGTCCATTGCTGTACAACGCGTACCTGTACAGGTCAGTCGCATATGTCACCATGCTTGTCACTGGTGAACGTATGCCAGCCACATATACCTGCCAGAGACTCAGGGGCACACCTACAACACCACACCCAGTCCACACTGTTTCCTAAGACATGTAAGGCTGCATTACCTTTTCTGTGAATGGGGGTAAACATGTGGTTTCTGTGGTGGCACTTGTGGGCAGCCACACCCAGGCTGTGCATGTGTTCATGGGGACAGGGTCCTTTGTGTGTTGTGCACATGACCACTGTGATGTGCAACAGTTCATTTCGGAGCATGTGGCATGGTCACATTTCCAGGTTGTGTATGTGTATGACATGTCACATACCCCCAGGGTCCCAAGGGGGAAGGCATGTACATCACAGGGTGACCCATTGCCACAATAGTGATGGCCCTCCACAGTCTGTGTGCATGTTGTGTTTCCGATGTCTCTGATTCCATGTGCACGATGGGAGACAGTCTCCACATCAACGTTGTTTGTGCATGGACTTTGATGTTGTGCGTCACTGGCGTCCATGTCTGTCCTGCGGAGGCGACAGGGGCCACTACCTGTGGGAGTCATGTTTCATTTTCTGACGTGTACATGATACGCCATGTCATGCCAGTGTCCATGTGGCAAGACAGGGTCACTGGGAATCTACCTGTCAATGAGCTGTAATGCCTGTGGCGCATCTGTCCAGACATGTCACTGTGGTGTGTGTGTGGAACGTGACAGCAGTAAATGGGTACTGTGACACAGCCTAATGGTTTCCCATAGCACAACCTGGAACCTGTTGTCCACACATGTTGTACTGAGAAGTTAGATGATGGCCATGTAGGTGCCAGTTATATCCGAACAGAACGGCACACACATCAAGTACTTGTGTCTCGTAATGATGTATCATGTGAAATTGAGTATGGTGAATGGCACATATGTGGGGTGACTGACAATCTTTCTTTCTTCAACCTATGCACTGCAGGGCTCCAGCTGTCCATAGACCATTCCCTGACCCGGCAACGATGGTGGAACGTGACAGCATCCGACGGTACCGCTTCACCACGCAGCTGATTGAGGATTTGGCAGTGCGCTTGGCACCACATTTGGAACCTGGCCGGCCGTACCCTACGGCGCTGACCCCCAAGGTGAAGGTAATGGCAGCCCTACACTTCTTTGCCACCGTTACCTTTCAACACACTGTGGCGACTGCCGGTGGGATGTCACAGACTATGTTCAGCCGTGTGCTACGCGATGTTTTGGAGGCAATGTTGAGATGCCTGAACCAGTACATCTATTTCCCTACACATCAACAACTCACTGACGTCAAGAGTGACTTCTATGCCCTGGGGAGGATGCCACATGTCATTGGCTCCATTGATGGGACACATGTGGCTTTGGTACCACCACAGGCACATGAGCAGGCATACCGGAACCGGAAACATTACCATTCAATCAATGCTCTGGTGGTATGTCTTGCAGATATGAGCATCACACATGTGTGTGTCCGTTTCCCTGGTTCAGCACACGATGCCTACGTGATAAGGAGTAGTCGCATCCCGAGGATGATGCACAGATGCAGAACCAGCGTGCCTGGCTTGTCGGTGTGTACTGACTTTGTTCCATTGTGTGTGTTCTGCTCTGTAGTATTCCACCCACTTTACCAACTCAGCTAATGTGCACTTGTCTGTCCATAGGTGACTCCGGATACCCCAACATGCCGTGGTTGCTGACACCCCTCAGGAACCCTGTGACACCAGCCCAGATGCGCTACAATGAGGCACATGGTCGGACCAGGAGAGTGATCGAGCGGACATTTGGTCTCCTGAAGAGCCGCTTCCGCTGCCTGGACAAGACAGGAGGGGCCCTACCATATGCCCCAGCAAGGTGTGCAAGATTGTCATCGTCTGCTGCATGCTACACAACCTGGCAGTGCGGAAGGAGTTGCCTCTCATCCTGGATGACGATGACCAACATCTGCCACCTGTGGAGGATCCTGGCCTGGGCCACGATGCCAGTGATGATGATGATGATGAGGGTGATGTCCGCACACAGCTCATCACCAACTTCTTCAGCCGAATGTGAGTATCCAGAGAGTTGTCATGTCAATGATGTGAGTTTGCATGATATGTGTGGGTGGTGCTCTGGTGCTGTTTGAGTGTGGCCATGTGCTACTTGACTGGATGCGTGCAGCGATGTGTCATTACAGGTAGTCTGTACTCCCCAACAGTGTTGACATGCTAACTTGGTTTTGTGTAGGTATCTTGTGACATGTATTGGGCATGAGTATTGCAGTTCTGTCCTGTTCTTCAGTGCTTTTGACTGTGTGTCATGTCTGTCCTTCACAGGGTGCTTACAGAGTTGTTTGGCCAACTTGGATCCCCCGACACCATGATTCAGCTTTCAGGGTGGCAGCAGTCTTTTCCCTACAGGTGATGTGCCACACACCCCTGGACTTTATTTCTTCTACACTTTTTGACTGTGTGGCCACTGCCACGTGGGATTACCTTGCATTTGTAGTGGAAACAACATGTTGCAAATGTGTAATAAGCCTGTGCTTCACTTTGGGATGTGCGTTGTCTGTGGTCACACATCTGACTGACATTTGCTTACTGCACCTGTGGGCTAGTTGACACAGACTCTGAATAGGTGTGGTGTCTGTGCATTCCACTGTATTTCCTGGCAACATCAGTGTAGGCGATGAGTCCGATGGCCCTGGTGTCTATGTGTTGTGTAGCCCTAGTGGTGTGTCTCCCTCATATGTGTCACGTCACCATGACTCACATGACGGTGTTGTACTTGCTGTAGCAGTTAGCATACACAGTGTAATTTAGCAGATCATCATCACCATAACAGTATCCACATTTGAATAACAACAGAGGCAAGTATGGTGTACTAGTGAGTTTATTTACAAAAATGTGTGTGTGTATAGTGCACAGGATGGTGGGTGCTGTACATTGTGATTGTGATCCAAAGTTCCCAGATGAGTTGCAAGTCTTGGTAGCAGAAATGTCCTGAGTGAAGTCCACAGTCATATGATACATTAGTCCAACTTGAACTCCCCATGTCATGTGGGAGAGTTGTGTTGCATTCAACAGGGTGAAAAGTTTGCACACAAATTTCCGGAACAGGTGTTGGCTTCCTGGGGGATGTACGTGGCCATCAACCTCTCAGTTTTCCTTCCTCGGACGACCCCTCTTCTTTGGCGGGGGACCCCCACGTGCAGGCTGCTGCGGTGCAGGGGAGTCTCCGCCAGAGTCCTCCTCCCTCCCTGTGGCAGTGTCAGTTGTTGCAGCACCAGATGTTGTGGGCACACAGGGAGGTGTGGCCATGTTGGTGCTAATCTGGCGGAGGCATGTCAATATGTCCCTATGCACCGCTGTGAGTTCTTGCAATGTGTCCCACTTGGACTCCATGCGAGACATGTGTGTCTCCACACGGGACATGTGGGAGTCCAAGCGGGCATGATGGGCAGCCTGCTGCTGTTGTATGTCCTTGAGGATCCCCACTACCTGTCTGACCTCTCCGGTGCTATTCTGGTACGCATCAGCAATGTGTGCCAGTCGTGGGTCATAATGCAGTCCAGACCCCTCTGTAAGCAGCGACCTATGTCTACCACCCCTCCCACCACCCCTGGCGACACGTGCAGGACCTGCAGTGGCACACACAGGTGACCCGAGGCCCCCTTGGGGGTTGTTAGTGGTGTTGTTGTCCGTTGCTCCACGGTGGGCCTGGGGCCCTGTGCTGTTGTCATCGGTGGTCCTTGGTATGTCCGTGTCGGCAGGCGTGGTCTGTGTGTTGGCAGTTGTTGGAGGGGTGGGTGCAGGGGGTGCAGATGTTGGTCCTGCTGGTGCTGCATGATGACTCACACCGGAGGTGCCAGGTAGGTCTTCGCCATCCGAGGAGGGCAGAGGCTGTTCCACACCAGTGAGCTCAGTGTCCCCCGGAGCCTGGGACAGGGACTCCTCCTCATCTGCTGCTGTGTCCCCATCATCACCTGTATTTGGAAGAGACACACATTGTATGTTATGTTTCTACAGGCATCAATGGTTCACACACCTGACAGTTGTGACTGTACCTCTGGATGCGGGCATGTACATTTGCATTGTCCTAAGTTGTCACAGTAAGAGGTTGAAATTGGTGTAGCACATTGTCCTGCATACCTGGAGCATTTCAATGTGAATGTTGAGGTGTGTGCATGGCCAGCATTGGTTGTATTTGGTGGACATCCGGCCATCCTTCTCCACCTAGCCCAGTTATCCCACCATGAAGCATGCCACCCTTGCAGTGGGTTCAGGTTGACTCTCAGGATGTCATTCAGTGGTGTCTTGCTGTTCGTTGTTGCACAGTTCCCAGCAGGGCTTTGTGCTCCCCACAGCAGTACCCAGTGTCAGCCATCTTGTCAGTCCTTATCCACTCCCTGTGATGTGAGCATGGTTCAGAGTGGGGTTGATGGGCCAATTGTGAGGGTGAGCAATTTCTGTGACTACAACTCCCATCATGCTATTGCCTACACCCCCCTTCCCAGCATGCCCGTACTTCCTTCCTTATGAGTGGACTTCACTGTGTGTGAGTGTGACAGCAATGGCAAGATGGCTGACAGTGGGGTCCTGTTGTTTGTTGGTGCACAGTTCCCAGCAGGGCCTTGTGCTCCCCACAGCAGTACCCAGTGTCAGCCATCTTGTCAGTCCTTATCCACTCCCTGTAATGTGAGCATGGTTCAGAGTGGTGTTGATGGGCCAATTGTGAGGGTGAGCAATATCTGTGACTACAACTCCCATCATGCTGTTGCCTACACCCCCCTTCCCAGCATGCCCATACTTCCTTCCTTTTGAGTGGACTTCACTGTGTGTGAGTGTGACAGCTATGGCAAGATGGCTGACACTGTGGTCCTGTTGTTTGTTGGTGCACAGTTCCCAGCAGGGCCTTGTGCTCCCCACAGCAGTACCCAGTGTCAGCCATCTTGTCAGTCCTTATCCACTCCCTGTGATGTGAGCATGGTTCAGAGTGGTGTTGATGGGCCAATTGTGAGGGTGAGCAATATCTGTGACTACAACTCCCATCATGCTATTGCCTACACCCCCCTTCCCAGCATGCCCGTACTTCCTTCCTTTTGAGTGGACTTCACTGTGTGTGAGTGTGACAGCAATGGCAAGATGGCTGACAGTGTGGTCCTATTGTTAGTTGGTGCACAGTTCCCAGCAGGGCCTTGTGCTCCCCACAGCTGAGGCCAGTGTCAGACATCTTTGAGGTGGCTTTTCACTCCCTGTGAGGTGTGCATGCTTCAGTGTGAGCTTGCTGGGCCATGTGGGTGGGGGATGTTGAGCTGTGACTGCCACTCCCATCATGCTATTGCCTACACCCCCTTCCCAGCATGCCCATACTTCCTTCCTTTTGACTCTGCTTCCCTGTGGGGTAGTGTGCCTGTGCTGACAGGAAGGCTGACAGTGTTGTCCTGGCGTTTGTTTGGCTACAAGTCCCAAGAGTGTCCCTGTGCTTCACACAGCATTACCCAGGGTGGTGGTTCTTTGTGGGATCTTCATTTGGAGTTTGAGGCATTGCATTCTCCCAGGTGGGTTATGTGGAGTTTGTGTTGAGGTGGGGTGTGAGGAGAGCTGCTTGTAACTATGGTCAGTGCTGTCAGTCCTCCTTCCCACCCAGCCATATATCCCACCATGCAACGTGCTTGCATTGCAGGGAGTGCAAGTTGGCTTTCAGGATGTCAGGCAGTGGTGTTCTGCTGTTTGTTGTTGCACAGTTCCCAGCAGGGCCTTGTGCTCCCCACAGCAGTACCCAGTGTCAGCCATCTTGTCAGTCCTTATCCACTCCCTGTAATGTGAGCATGGTTCAGAGTGGTGTTGATGGGCCAATTGTGTGGGTGAGCAATATCTGTGACTACAACTCCCATCATGCTATTGCCTACACCCCCCTTCCCAGCATGCCCATACTTCCTTCCTTTTGAGTGGACTTCACTGTGTGTGAGTGTGACAGCAATGGCAAGATGGCTGACAGTGTGGTCCTGTTGTTTGTTGGTGCACAGTTCCCAGCAGGGCCTTGTGCTCCCCACAGCAGTACCCAGTGTCAGCCATATTGTCAGTCCTTTTCCACTCCCTGTGTTGTGAGCATGGTTCAGAGTTGTGTTGATGGGCCAAATGTGAGGCTGCCCATTATCTGTTACTACGAGTCCCATCATGCTCTTCGCCACACTGACTTCACCAGCATACACAGGATTCCTTCCTTTCAGTGAGCTTCCCTGTGAGGTGGTGTTCTAGTGGTGGCTAAATATCTGACAGTGTTTGTTGGTTAGATTTGTGCCACTGCCTAGCTCTATTTGTTATTGGGTTTGTACATGTCATGACACAGTTACATATCACTATGACATGGCATGTATTGTGTTTATCTGACTAACATACACATCTTGGGATGATTATCTTTTGGTTGCTGTGGATTTGCTAGGGGTCCATGGTTTGACTATCCCCTTGACAGTGATGTGTGTGTATTGTCACACAATATTGTGTATATTTGTTGTGTACTCACCAGGCTCTGGGATGTTTGTTAGTCCATATACGCTCACTGGTGGTAGGATGGCCCGCACCTTCTCCTCCCAGGGCCTGAGGTATACTGGTTTGGCAGGAGGGCCACTGCCGGTGTGCTGGCTCAGGAGGTAATCCTTCTTCAGTAGGTCCCTGACCCTCCTGCGTACATTATACCACCTGTTCTGGATGTCTTCCTTTGTGCGCAAACATGGTGATTGTGCGTGATCGTTTCATATGTAGCCTCCCATAATATCATAATTGCAGGTGACTTACCTTTAACTTTTGAGCCCAACAGTATAGCACGATATCTGTGCACAAAGGATGACACGGCATGGAACATTCCTGTGAGAAATCAGGACCTGTTTGCAGTGTCCCCCCACTTTTTGCCCCCATTTTGACTACTAGTTGCTGGTTTTCTGACTCTGTGCCCTCGGCTCTGCTAACCAGACTCAAGGCCTGTGCTCTGATTAAAAGTTCATGCTTAGATATAATTATATGCAAATTCGACTTTGGACTTAAAGATGCTTCCAAAGTACTAATCTACCTTAGTTTTACAGATAACTCACCCCTATGGTCTTCTCTAGGGTAGGGTGCCATATAACTACAAACCGGGACATTTTAAAAGATGTTTTATAAGCCCTGGTGAGGGAAAAACTACCAAAGTTGTTTTTCCTCATTGTAGATAATTAGCTCTATAGGCTAACATTGTAATATTTCATGTAAGTATAAATACTGCTAGGAAGGAGCTACAAAACATCAACACATCATTCAATGAGTTACAATGATAGCTATGATAAATCCAATCCACTTGCCACTGTTGTCTCCATAATAACTATCACAGAAAATAAGTTATTCAACTTTCTTTTCAGTGAGCCAAAATCCAGCCTTGCAGCTTCCCTCTCCCAGGCTGGACCAGTGCTGTTTGATAAGGCGTGAAGTGTCCTGTCAGTATAGACAATGGATTTTCTGTGGGTGGAGAACCTTAGTTGCAGAAGCCAAAACACAGGAAGAGTATGAGGAAGCCAAACTGGTCTTTGAAGGGAGAATGATAGTTTGGGACCAGCACAAGCAGACCCCCACATCCTGCACCCTTAGCCACACAGAAGCCTCAGTAATTAGATTAGTCATGGGGTTAGAAGGGGTGTGTTAGTGAAACTCTTTCTCCTTATTGGACTTTGAGAGAATAGTGCTTTCTAGGACAAGAATATGCCACACTTTGGAGGAACTGGTCATACACTAAGGTGGCACCCTGCATCCCATTGGTCAGGGGTGCTCCACTGCTTAACACCCAGAAACTGTGAATAAATAGGTGAGAGCTGCATACTTCCTCAGCTCTGATGCCTTAAACTGCAAGGAGAAGAGGGACTGCCCTGGTGGAAACCTGATCTGCACCCCAAAAGTTTGCAATCTGAAGGACTGCATCTGGTGTACATTCTGGGACTACAACCCTAAGGACTTAGCCTAGCTTCAAGAAGGGTTAAGGAGTGGACTCCCTGCAACTACAGGTTGACAGAGCCCACCTGCATCATCTCCACCAAGAAGTCCACATCCTGGAGTGCGTCCAGTGGACCTTTAAGGATTTTCCCAGGTGCACTGTGGGAATTATTGTCCCAACATACCAAGAACCACCTCAGAGATTCTACACCCCTGATTGGTGTGTGGACACTTTGAACCCTCAAGGAGACCTTCTTGAAGAAGTTCCAGAAGTTTGGAGATGTTTGGAGAAAACGTTGTAAAAAACTCTGTAAGCTGACCAGGTGCATTGTGGGAGTTGAAGCATCCGAACCCTTGGCTGGTGCTGTGAACCACTTTCTTGCACTAGGAAACACTTCTGGAAGTAAGCGTAAAGAACTCTTTACCACAACCTTTTTGAACCCTTTGCAGTTCTATTTGCTACTCTAAACTTTAAAAATTCATAGGTTCCCTACATTGGATTTTTGTCATTTTAGTGCCTATTTGTTCAAAAACATATCATCTATTTTTATAAATTAGAGTTGGATTTTTATTGTGTTCTGTGTCTTACTAATTTAATATATTGGGGTTTTAAATCATTTACACACCTGTCTCCTGAGTTAAGCCTGTCTGCTCGTTGCTAGCTACCAATAGTTAAGCAAGGGAATCATTTATTGAGACCCTAACTGAACTTTTTATTGATTTGTGGTTTTATTACTAGTGGTAGGTCATTGCTTATCACTACTAAAAAACCACTTTCCAACAATTTCTTAATTGATGTCTCACCTTAGAAGCAATCTGTCAAGGGTGGCTTTGAAATTGGAGGACCTCTCCCTCACCCATGGATTACGTGCCTGTATAGTCGTTCAATCTCTGATCTAAAACCTGCTCCAACAATTCAAAGAGGCAACTACACCAGCTCTATACATTATATCCTCTTAGACTTGCGTACATGGTAATCTATGGTGATTATGTTGGTTACACATAGAACAGAGAGCGATCATGATCCCCTGAAATTAATCCCATCAATGCTGAGGATGGCTTGGAGCCTTCCTCAGACATGGTGGGCGTGTGCTCAGGATGGCTCCGAGCCATCCTAGCACCCACTTATGAGGGAAGTGCTCACGCTCCCCCCGTGGGCCGTCCCTGAACATGCCCCCACATTGCAAAAACAGGTCATTTTGTGATAGATAATTTTAATGTCTCCACAATACACAATACATGTTGGGCTCTTTCCTGACACCGGCACTTGGCCCACCCATACAAGTGAGGTAGCATTGTTATTAAAATACCTGGGGGAATGATGGATCGTAGAAATGTGTTCCAGCCTGTTGTTCACACAAGTTCCCCACACAGAAATGGGAGGGAATGTGACCTTTTAGCTAAATTTGAGGTTTGCAGGCTATTCTGCGTAAGAAACCTCCCTGGACTCCCCCAGGTGTCTAGTTTTCAGAAATGTCTGGATTTGGCAGGTTTCTTTAGATGGCAACAGCACCTGTGACCAAAGACGAAGGTGCCTTCCTAGCAAAAACAGGTTGCTTTGTGGTAGCTAATATTTATGTCTCCACAATGCTTTTTGGGCCCTTCCTTGTTGCAGGCACTTGAGTAACTCACACACGTGAGGTAGCATTTTTATCAGGAGACCTGAGGGAATGCTGGGTGGTAGAAATGTGTGGCTGTCTGCAGATTCCAGGACTTTTCCTCACGGAAATGCAAGTGAAATACATTTTTCAGGCAAAGTTTGAGCATTTCAGGGGATTCTGGACAACAAAAGTCTGGTGAGAGCCAAGCAAATTACCCCATCCTGGACTCCCCTAGGTATATAGTTTTCAAAAATGTGCTGGTTTGATAGGTTTCCCTAGGCGCCGGCTGAGCTGGGACCCAAAATCCATAGCTATCCACATTGCAAAAACACATTGTTTTTCACTAGGAAAATGGGATGTGGCTATGTTGCGTTTGGAGCCCTTTCATGTCATGGGCACTTGGCCTACCTACACAAGTGAGTCACCATTTTTCTTTGGAGACTTGGGAATTCTGGGTGGTAAGAAATTTGTGGCTGCCAGCAAACTCAAGGTCTTATCATCACCAAAATTCAAGGAAAATGTGTTTTTTCAGCAAGGTTTGAGGTTTGCAGGGGATTCTGAGTAAGGCAACCTGGTGAGAGCCACACAAGTGACCCCACCCTGGACTCACCTCAGTGTCTAGTTTTGAAAAATGCACTAGTTTGGTAGGTTTCCTTAAGTGCCGGCTGAGCTGGGGCTCAAAATACACAGCTACCCTCATTACAAAAACCACATCATTTTTCATTGGAAAAATGCGATGTGCCTATGGCGCCCTTTCGTATTGCTGGTAGTTGGCCTACCAACACAAGTGAGGCATTGTTTTACTCAGGAGACTTTGGGAAACACTGGGTGGTAGGACATTTGGGGCTGCCTGCAGATTCCAGGGCTTTTCCTCACAGAGATGCAAGGAAATTGTTTTTTAGGCAAAGTTTGAGATTTTCAGGGGATTCTGGTAAAAAACTGGTTTGAGCCAAGCAACTCACCCCACCCTGGACTCCCATGAGTATCTAGCTTTTAAAATTGTGCTGGTTTGGAAGGTTTCCCTGGGTGTTGGCTGAGCTGGGCACCAAAATACACAGCTACCCACATTGCAAAAAACACATTGTTTTTCATTGGAAAAATGTGATGTGTCTACATTGTGTTTGACGCCCTTTCGTGTCACAGGCACTTGGCCTACCCACACAAGTGAGGCACTGTTTTTTTTTCTGGAGACTTGGGGTAACACTGGGAGGTAGGAAATTCGGCTGCCTGCATATTTCAGGACTTTGCCTCACAGAAATGCAAAGAAATGTGATCTTTAGGCAAAGTGTGAGCTTTGCACAGGGGACTAGGAAAAAAAAACCTGGTGAGAGCCATGAAAGTCATTCGATCCTGGACTCCCCCCTGCATAGATTATATGCTACATTGGGTTAACGACTTCCCCTCCTTGGCAAGCAAAAAGGTGCCGGCTTTGTACTTTGCAGATGACACTTTGCTGCTCTCCAAAATACATGGGCCTCCAAACACTCATGGATAATGTCCTACAATTTTGTGACACCTATGGGCTAGAGATAAATACTCTAAAGACTAAATTTATGATTTACTCTAAAAAGAAGAGATTGGGGCGACCCATGCGCACCAGGAACCTACCGGCCACTATCAATACAAGCGGTGGACACAAAAATCTTAGCGAATTCTCTCGCGATGTGACTGGGCAGGGTAGTCACTCATCTGGTCTACACGACCAGTGCAGCTTTATGCCAGGACGTGGCACCCACATGAACCTGTTCAGGCTGTCACACATTTTGCATGCCAAAGCTACAATGGCTCTCAGGGCCGCGGTGCTTGCCTTAGATATTGAAAAGGCCTTTTATACTCTGAGGTGGGATTACCTTTGGGAGGTACTGATAAGAATGGGGTTTGGCCAGGTATACACCACCTGGGTGTGCCTCCTGTATTTATCAACGTCTGCACGGGTGCGCAGTGGTGGAGTGATCTCCAAAAGGATCTCCATTGAACGGGGCACCCGGCAGGAATGCCCGTTGTCCCCCCTCTTGTTCGCCCTGGCAATGGAGCCACTGGCGATTAAACTGCGACGGGACTTGTCAAACTGGGGTATAACGGTGGATGGGCGGATACACATAGTGTCTCTGTACACGGACAACGCCCTGTCATATTTAACCTGACCAGAGGAGGCAATGCCCAAGTTATTAGATGTATTAACTAATTTTGGCACAGCGTCCGGTTTGAAAGTCAACAAGGGTAAATCTTCCCTTTTCCGGCTTGCTGCATTAACGAAAGAAGATGCAGCAGCACTCCCCTGCACGGAATTTCAATGGTGGAATACACACTTCCTCTACTTGGGGATTCAGGTCACGCATACCACAGAGGAGCAACATGACCTGAATTTTGGTGCGGTCC
The DNA here is from genome assembly GCA_963921515.1 of Calotriton arnoldi. NCBI lineage: Eukaryota > Metazoa > Chordata > Amphibia > Caudata > Salamandridae > Calotriton > Calotriton arnoldi. The sequence goes on along the minus strand of CAWUFW010011121.1, from coordinate 609,459 downwards.
ATAGGCGTCTGGAATCGTCTCCCGCTCTCAATCATGGGACGGACTGTGCTGGCTAGGATGGTGTTCCTACCACGATGTCTGTATGTCATACAGAACTCCTTCTGTATTGTTCCTAACTCCACTTTTAAGAGCCTTAATAGCCTCCTGTTGTCGCTGGTCTGGGCCGGAATAGAGAGAAATTGGAGATTCTAAAGTTAGACAACGATCAGGGAGGGTTGGGCTGTACTACATGGCATCTCTCCTTCAATAAGCAGTGCTTTGGTGCACAGAGGGCCCCAACGTAGAGAAGGAACTCCTGGCGGATTGGGGATGAACAAATGATCCGCCGAAGTGCCTTATGATGGGAGCCCGAACGCCGTCACACTTCCCTTTTGTGGTGAGGCAGGTAGCAAGAGTCTGGGAAAGGGTGGTCACGGTAGTACTGTGCAAGGCGCCTTATGCATGCACCCTGCCACCTTAATGGTTCCATGGCTATTGCCAGACCCAGGAGATCATGGACCTGTCTAAATGGTCAGAGTGGGGTTGCATTACTGTGGGCGATTTATATTGCAATGAGACCTTCCTCACATTTAGGGAGGCGCATGAGTGTTTTGATCTTCCGGATGGCCAATATTTGCAATATGCAAATATTTCACGCACCTTACGGGAGATATGGAACACTTTTCCAGAGAAACCAGTAAATTCATACACATTAATGGCAATCCTGGACCCAGGTACACACAGGGGCTTAATATCAATTTTCTACTGAGCGCTCAAGGCTGGTCAGAAAGGAAATGTCGCGCAGGTCAAGGATAGGTGGTCAATAGACTTGCCAACGCCACTCACGGATAGTGAATGGAAGAGAGCATTTGCGCAGGTACGGGATGTAGCTAGCAATGCCCGTTTCAAAGTCATACAATTCAACTATCTGCACCGCACATACATGACACCCCATAGACTTGCGCAAATCAATACGGCACGCTCCGTAGGTTGCCCTCGCTGCGGCATGGAACCGACCACCTTTATACACATGACATGGGATTGTCCTCGGCTCTGGCAATACTGGAGGGGGATACTGGAAACACTTAGAACAGCCGACAGGTCTGCGAGTCGAAAGCACCATTAAACACTGCCATACACCCAATCCCAAAGACGACTTTCAATTAACCCTGGGCATAATACATCGCTACGCTCACGGAGCATGCACAGTTTGTGCTACTACGCACATTGCACGTAGCAGGGTGAAAAACTGTGCTAATTGACGTAGCGTAGCAGCAGTATAATAAACACCTACAAATGCTTTGATAAAGCAATTTTCTATACTAAAATGCATATAACCAATTCACAAAAGTGAATTTTGACAACAAAATATCAAGCAATGAGAGAGGTGAGGATTTTGGGGTCCCCCCTAACCTAGGGGGAGGACCAAGCAGATGCCTTGAACACAAAAAGCATATCATGTGAACGATTCAGTGGTGGTCCCTTCCTCCTAGGACCACCCCAAGCACAGTTATGGGCAAAAATACAAACCCAACCAAAGGCCCTGCAAAGCATTATGGGACGAGATTAGCAGTGGGCAGTGAATATTATAGTGTCCAATATCAAAATAATTCTACAAAGAGCTGCAGTTCAACTAGTCGTTACTAGATGTCCCTCACGAGTCAAATGCAAAAGCATTGAAATTATTAATACATCAAGCTGCAGTTCCACTAGTCGTTACTAGATGTCCCTCACGAGTCAAATGCAAAAGCATTGAAACCCTTTCATGAAGCTTTTGCATTTGACTCGTGAGGGACATCTAGTAACGACTAGTGGAACTGCAGCTCTTTGTAGAATTATTTTGATATTGGATACTATAATATTCACTGCCCACTGCTAATCTCGTCCCAAAATGCTTTGCAGGGCCTTTGGTTGGGATTTTATTTTTGCCAATAACTGTGCTTGGGGTGGTCCTAAGAGGATGGGACCACTACTGAATCGTTCAAAAGATGTGCTTTTTGTTTTCAAGGCATCTGCTTGGTTCTCTCCCTAGGTTAGGGAGGATCCCAAAATCATCACCTCTCTCACTGCTTGTTAATTTATCATTTTCACTTTTGTGAAATGACTATATGCATTTTTAGCATATAAAAACAGAGTTATTTATTTTATCCTAACTTTCACTGTGTAAAATGCCTTTGGCAATTATTGTACAGTGCAGTCAAGCACACAGCTACGCAATTTGCATAGCTACGTGTAGTTCAAAATGTACTTCACGTAGCTACGTGAAGTGCTACTATGCAAACTACGCCCAGGCTTACTATCAATGAGCACCACAGGTTTGGGAACTTGGGGCTGATACTTGCTAGAAGGCATATTGCGATACATTGGACGCAGGCTGCTCCGCCCATGATGCACAAGTGGATAGCAGATATGCAGGAGTGGGGGGTGGCTGAGGAGAGACAACTGCGGATAGTCTGCACCGACGAGAACGCCAGGCGAGACTTGAAAACATGGGGGCTACTACTAACTGAATTACAACCTCAGGAGTTGGTAGAAGGGGGAACGGGCCCCTACCCACACTCGGGCTCCCAGAGGGGGAGAACTGGAGATGATAATGCTGCCTTAGCCACACCTACATCACATCCAAAGAGCACCACACCTGGTCAGGGGGAGCAACAATCAAGGTGAGCTACAAGACACGTGCCATTTCAGTCCACAGAGGGAGCCTCTGACAGATCAGACCCCATTAGTGAGTCATAAAATGGAGGGGTAACTAGCCCACCCTCAGTCATCCAACACGATATGCACTTGCTATATGAGTTAACATATGGTCCTCAAAATAAACTGCTAGAACGCTAGTCCATACAATACCAACTGATATACTACAGATTGCCCAGTTAATTGCTGCTTAGTCCTGCCATGCCCTAACGTTTTTGAGATGGTTTTGGTTTTACATGCCTAACAGCAAAATGTAAATATAGTTCGGTTGTAACGAAAAAAAAAAAAGGATACACAACCTCGTATTGACGTGCCTTGTTATTAGTTTCACAGCACACAGCGAGTACTTGTATGAACGCAACTAACAGAATGCGATATTTGTTGAAATGTGTACTAGTCTGAGTATTGTCTGCTCAAACTGTAATGCAACTCTATGGTTATCTGAAATATAATGCTATAGTTATCCCGCAATAAAAATTATTTTGCAAAAAAAATAAAAGAAGAAATTGGATTGAGATTGGTTTAGGTGGTGCTCCACTAAAAACTGAATCTGAATTCAATTATTATGGAATCAAAAGGCGAATCAAAAGAGTGATTCACTAATCAATCACGGATTCAGATCTAAAGCGCCCAGGTCAAGAGTGCAGCTTTGTATGGCACTGAGTTGTGGGGTTACTACAACTGTTCACTTCTTGGTGTGGGTGAAAATAACTTTAAAAGGGCTGCTGCCTGCCTGGGGCATGGGACTCCACTTCTGTCCTTCAGATTGGACCTTGCCCTTAGGTCCATTACGGAAGAGGCAAGATTGTTACCTGTAATGTACTGGCTTCGGGTATAGTCCACAGAGGATTTAAAGCTGTACAGAGAAGTCCTAAGTGAGATCATAGCCTTAAAAGATTCACTAAAAATACCCTGTCTGATGTATAATAAACAGACTTTAACAGTTTTGGGTTGGGTAGGCTATGGAGTGTCTTCTAAGCCATCAACAGCAATGTCAAAGGTGCTGTCACGAGGGCATACACAGCATCCGCGGCCCATTCAGGTAAGAGTGGTGGGGTGGTGGGGCCGGGTGGGGGGGATTTCGACACATGACGAGGGAAAATGTATTCTTTTTTCAATTTTCCCTCGTCATTGTCTGTTGAAATCCCCCCCACCCGGTCCCACCGCTCTTACCTGCACGGGCCGCGGCTGGTACACAATGCATCTTTCAGAGAGTCCACTGATTCTACAGATAGCAGGACCAAAGCCTTTCTTGCACATAAACATGTATTAGAATTCAGGTACATCATGTATTATGCTAACCCGCCTAGGGCACGTTCCCTTTTTCTCCAGGTCCCTTATGATGTTCTTCCACTGCCCACTTACACATCACTATGAGCTCTGTCGACTGGCAAGTCAAATCTCTGACTGGTCTGCTGTTCTACAGATGAATTGGAGGAGCATGTTTTAATTTTTTTGTAGGACATATTTTAGATGGAGATCTAAGTATATTGCACTAATGTGTTGGGCTTTGGGGCTGACTGATAGCTGAGAATATGGAAAAATGATACAAAGTCGGCTGTGGTGTATGCAGTGTCCAAATTCATCATATCTGCATGGATGATGCGTCAGAGGACCATAGCCCCTGCTTAAACCCTAGTGTCTGTAAAGGCAAAGGTGGCTTTTATTGATTTTAATTGCCTGTAGGATTAGACATTAAATTATTACTAGAAGGTTACTGTTTTTTGAATACTGACAATATTTTACTGTTCCAGCTTTGAACTTGATACTACATGTTGATGAATTTGTCAGTTGTCACTTAAAATTTAGGGGCATATTACCAAGGAATAGCGATATTTATCGCTAACCGCGCTTAGCGCGACTTTGGTTAACGCCGCCTATCGCTGGAAAATATCGCTGAGATAACACCCTATTAACAAGGTTTATCTCCATAGCGATAAAATTTCCAGCGATAGCGGCAAAATGTGAGAATATCGCTGGAAAAGCAGCGATATTCTCGCATTATCGCTAAGGTGGATTCAGCATTAGAATCCACCTCCTATACTTTAAACAGGTAAGTCATCCTCACTAGCAGGTGATAAAATCTAGCGATAAACGCGCTTAGCGCGAATTATTTTATCGCTTCGCCTGCCTTGCTAATAGGGGGTAGTGGTGTCAGCGACTGTTTTCAGTCGCTTTTAGTAGGGAACGCCTACCTTGCATGCCATTAGCGATAATTATCGCTGACATGCAAGGCGATGTGAATCCCGGCCGCTAACGCCTAAAAGCTGTCGCTAACGCCTGTTAGCGACAGCTTGCTAATAGGGCGATAAAATTATCGCCGCTTTAGCGGCAAAAAGTGCCGCTAAAGCGGCGATAAAGCCCTTGATAATATGCCCCTGAATTTAATTTTAACTAATATGTTTTAACTTTTGTATTTATCGATGATTTTTATCGAATTCGAACTGAAAATAAATTTGGAATTTGGACTGCCAAATTTAATCTTCAGAAACAGACTTTTCATCCACTTCCATGGCCTTTCTTTAGGGAATGAATGTTGGTCTGTCAGTAAAAGTCCCATCATTTCAGTCATACAGTCTCATTTTTTCCTGTGACTCTTTTAAAAGCCCGTTTCACTTCCTGGTTTCTTAGGCTGTAGATGAGCGGATTCAACATGGGTATCATCACTGCATAGAACACTGAGGCCACTCTGTCCTTGGTGGTGGAGGTCTGGGAGGCAGGCTTGGCGTACATGAAAATAAGAGTCACATAGAGCAGAGTCACACAGACGGAGTGGGATGAGCAGGTGGAGAAGGCCTTCCATCTCCCCTCGGAGGAGCGTATTTTCAGAACTGTCAACACAATGTGTAGATATGAAATGAGGACGATGACAAAGGCTAATATTATAAGGACTCCAGCCACTAAGACCAGCACCATCTCATTTATGGTAGTGCTGGCGCAAGACAGCTTTAAGATTGGAGGGATATCACAGAAAAAATGGGAGATCTTATTGGAATTACAGAAAGGTTGCATGAAAGTGAACGTGGTTTGTATGATGGCATTGAGGATGGCAAATGAATATATAAAAACAATAAAGTGGACGCAGACTCTGTTGTTCATGATGGCTGGGTACAGCAATGGATTACAAATAGCTACGTATCGATCATAAGCCATGACCGGGAGCAGGAAAACTTCTGTGCTTCCAACTGTAAATATTAAAAACATCTGTGTTGCACATCCTGGAATTGAAATTGATTTTTTTCGTAGAGAGAAAGTTGATCAACATGATTGGGACGATAATTGATGCTCCACAGACATCTATAAAGGACAAATTCCAGAGCATGAAGTACATGGGCGTGTGAAGATGGGGTGTCACACTGATCAATGCCATGATCCCTACATTGCCCACCAAGGTTACAACATAAACCAGGAGGAAGAAAACAAAGAGTGGCAGCTGCAGCGATGGGTCCTCGGTAAGTCCTAAGAGAATAAATTCTGAAATCAAAGTCCAGTTTCCTGTTTGCATCGATTCAGATTTAGGAACCTTTCATGTAGGAAGAAAACATAAAAATGTGTTGTGAGAGAAAAACTAAAAGAAGACTAGTTTACAAAATTAACATGGCACATGATAGTCAGGTATTAAGAGACATACGGAAACATATAGTTTTTTCCGAATCTGACAATCTTTATTTGGTTCCATCATCCATGAAAGATAAAAATCATCACATCAAAAATGATTTAGACAAGTTAAAATATAACCATTATTGAAACAGTAATGATTTCAAAATTCATGTTGATATAACACATTAAAAGCAGTAAGGACAGACACAAGGGACTAAGGGCCAGATGCATCAACAATCCATTTTGCGATTTCCTAATTGCGATTTCTTGCGATTCGCAATTAGAAAATCGCAAAATGGAATGCATGAAAGTGTGTTTAACACTTTGTGCGATTCCTAAGGGATCGCAAATCACCTACCTCATGAATATTAATGAGGTAGGTCGCAATTTGCGACCCCCTAGGAATCGCAAAAATCACGGGGATGGTGGCCTGCTGGGGTCAGCAGACCACCATGTCCGTGATTGCTTTTAAATAAAGCAATCTTTTTTTTTGTAAAGCAGCCAGTTTTCCTTAAAGGAAAATGGAATGCTTTACAAAAGAAAAAAAGAAAACTTTTCCTTTCATTTTCTAAGAGCAGGCAGTGGTCCGTGGGACCACTGCCTGCTCTTAGAAAATGCATTTACAGACATTCACAAAGGGAAGGGGTCCCTTGAGGACCCCTTACCATTTGCGAATTGGTTACCACCTACTTGAAGTAGGTGGTAAAATACAAATGTTTTGCGACTGCAATTCGGTCACAAAACATTATGCATACCGATGCGATTCGGTATTAGGAAGGGACGCCCTAAACACGCCCCTTCCTAATATAGAATCGCAAACCCATTTTGCGATTCGGTAACAGGTTACCGAATCGCAAAATAGGGTTTGCTGCATCAGAAAGGCATTTTTTTGCTTTCGCAAATGGCCGATTCTGCGAATCAGCCGTTTGCGAAGGCAAAAAATGCTTGATGCATATGGCCCTAAATCTGCTATTCACATCCCAGAAACACTCACTATTTATTGCAGACACATTTACAGCTTCCATAAGGTAACTTAAAAACCTTCCATATTTTTTCTGCACCTTAACGCTGATTTTAAAAACGGAGCAAACTCTAAAGCAAACGTCCTGACAACCAAGGGGCATATTACTAAGGTCCAGCGATAATTATCGCTCAGCGCGCTTAGCGCGAGGATAATTATCGCCTGACTAACGCTGAATTTTATCACTGAGATAGCGTGCTATCAGCAACGCTCATCTCAACAGTGATAAAATTGCAAGCTCTAACTGCCAAATGTGCGATTATCGCTGGAAATACAGCGATAATCACACAACTTTTGGCGATAGCTTGCTGATAGGGCAGGACAGACTCAGCCATGATATCCACCTTCCATTGGATATCATGGCTAAGTCATACTGAGAGCAGGCGTTAGAAAAGTAGCGCTAATCGCGGTTAGCGCTACTTTTCTAATCACTCTGCATGTTCGCCTGCAGCTTGATAATAGGAGAAATGTCGGTTAGCGACATTTCTCCTGTTATCCTGGGAAGGAACGCCCACTTTGCATCTCATTAGGGATGCAGAGCGAGGCGTGTGGAAAACGGGTGCTAACATGCGTTAATGCATGTTAGCACCCGCCTTGGTAATAGGGCGGTAATATTATCTCCGCTTTTTTGGCTCTTAAAGCCAAAAAAGTGGAGATAATGGCCCTTGCTAATATGCCCCCAAGTTTCTGCAGATGCAATAAGGCTTCATTACATTTCCTAAAGCCTAGACATTTTAAAATCAGTTTATGAAAAATAATAAAATAATACCTATAAAATGCACAAAAGAACAAAAACAGTAATGATTGTGCAGTCATAAACATCTCCCTGAAAACACAACATTCTCCACACAGTTCCTGCCCTAAAGCAAAACAGAAGAGATCTTTCCCATCTGGTAAGTTCCAGAGCAAGAAAGGACCCTGGCGATGCTATGGTGACAAAACAGTCCTTCACGGAGCATTTGTGAAATTCTTGGTCCAATCGTTTATTCAGACATAAATCCCAGAACTTGCCTTTAACCAATCGTTTGTCCGAACTGACTAGAATGCGGTGCAGAGGATGAATCAGGTAAGCCTATTTAATTGAGAGTTTTGTGTATAGTTGAAGCAGGGTTTAGAGAGGGCCCTATCAAGTTTGAGGCAGTCTTAGACAACCTCCCTATTGAAACCAGCTTCAGCGTTGGCCCAAACGCTAACCCATTACAGAAGTGGGCCCAACCTAATCCAATCCCAACAATATGGTGACTTCAGCTCTGATGGAGAATAAAATGGGAGCTAGATGGTGGAAGACTGAAAACCTGTCTGCAGATACGGTTTAGTTTTCCTCAGTCTGTTGAGTGGAAGAGTTTTGATATCCCCAAATCTCTGCTCCATACAGAGCTCCTGGAATATATTGCTGGTTATTGATTCTTAAAAAGGGAAAAACTAAGCCCCTGAAGCTGAGTTGAAAGAGGTTCAAAATAGCCCCAACTGCTCTACTAGGTTTCATGCGTGAGATACTAATCTGAGCCTGCCATGATCCCCCCCCCCATTATAAGAGATCCTGAGAGAGCAAAAGTTATTCACACAACTCAGGGGCTGGCAAAGACGCCATGCTTCTCTTCCCTGGGCCGCACACCATAATATGTGACTTTCCAAAATGTTTGATAAATCAAGGATGCACATAAAAGAAACAAATGATTCTACCAAACTACGCAGGGCTCGTGGAGTCCTAGCCTACAGAATGGCATCATTGGTGTATAGTAACGCCGGTACCAGGATGTCAGCAATTTCAGGTACATCATCTGTGGCTGCAACCAAATTTTGGGACATAAATCATTGATATACAAAATAAACAAAAGGGGCCCCAGAGACCTCTATTAAGGACAAAATCCAGAGCAGGAGGTACAAGGGTGTGTGAAGATGAGGTGTCACACAGGTCAATGTCATAATTCCTATCTTCCCCATCAAGGTTACAACATAAACCAGGAGGAAGAAAACAAAGAGTGGCCGCTGCAGCGATGGGTCTTCAGTAAGTCCTAAGAGAGTAAATTCTGATCTCAAAGTCCAGTTTCCTGTTTGCATCCATTCAGACTTAGGAACCTTTCATGGAAGAAGAAAACATAAAAAGTTGTTGTGAGAGTAAAACTGAAAGAAGACAAATTTACAAGATTAACAAGGCACATGATGGTCAGAATAAAGAGACATAAGACAACATATATATAATTTTTACTAGATCAAATGAACATGCCACTCTTTGGTCCCAGTAGGAGCACAGTTGTCAAATCTGAAGATGGACTGAGTATCTTCAGCACATGAGAAAGGTCTGAATACATTTGATGTGATAAACACTGACAGGTGGCGCAAAGAAATGCCGAAAGCCATTTTAACAGTAAACCCTTCCTTGCATATGATAGAACATTCTCCTTATTCAGGTAGAACCAGGAATACATACATTGGATATCTTTGCATGTTTGGTGTAAATAAATAACATTGACTTAGTGTCGGGTGGGACCACGACATACCCCCAAAGCACCCCTCTTATCTCGGACCGAAGCCTCAGCCGCCTGGACAAGGAACCGTTTGAGAAATACTCAGTGTAATCCTTGGTTCGGGAACTCTTCCCTGCAGGAAAACGGAGGCAGCCCAAAAGAAAGGAACCAATCCAACCGCCGGCAGCCTGCAGAAAAGACACAAAAGGAAGGAGAGCGTTGTCATGCAGAGGAGACCGGAAGGAGGAATTCGGAGGAGTTGCTGAACGCCGAGGACGTGGAAATGGAGAAGACGCTGGGAAGAAGCAAGGACGCCGAAGAAGATGAGGGTGGTGACGAGGAAGACGAGATGTGGTGCAAAGAGTGGTGGATTCCCCCCAGGAAGGGCGAGAATGCCGCCGCAACTCAGGAGAGTTGCGGCCTGGACGGTGAGTGACACCGTACACAGGCCTGGGGCTGGGAGTTGTGGGGACCGGGTGGGAGTACGAGGGAGCGGGGTGGGTCGAGAAGGAAGGCAGGGGAAGGACTTGTTCGAAATAGTGGGTGAGAGAAGACTGCAGCACGCATTGTGGCTTTTGTTTTGGAAGTTTGACCCACGCTCCTATAATCTTGGTCCCTCCCTTTTTCACCTCTCACCTTAGCCGTATGCACTAGTTCTGTTTCAGTACCTGTAAGGGACCAGGGCGCAGGACCCATTTGCTCTGGCCTTTACTCTGGTCTAAAATTAGCCTTATCTCAGACACTTAGGTGTTTATTCTTCTTTACACATCGGGTGTGGTGACAGATCCTGATCTTGACTCTTACATAGTGCAATACTCCGTGCGGACTACTTACCGTCCTCTCTATTCTTTCTTTGAGCTTCCTGGGGGACGGCTGGCTGGTTGAAAGGCCCATCCAAACAATACCAGGGAGAAGAAGGACCAGGGGACGACATCCAATGACCAGACTCACGCTCAAAAGGATTGATGTGTAACAAGAACTCTCAAAAAAACCTAACCATTGACAAGCCAATCAAGCCACCTTGCTTCTATTTCCGCCCATCCCTCCCACAGGTGGTGTCAGAAGTGGGATCGGTGGAAATGGAGGCAGTTATAAACAAAATGGTGGACAACCAGGAAAAATTAGGGAGAATCATGGAGAAATCTTTAGTTGTTGCTGAAGAAGATAGAGAGAAGCTACACAAGACCCTCACTGAACAAGGCCATACCCAAGAAACTGTAATAGGCAAGCTGGAGGAGACGCTTGGTCAACAGAGGGCACACACCACTCTTCCCTCTGTAGTGATGCAGAAATACGTTACTGGGGAAGACCCAGATTTCTTCTTCTCCAATTTCGAGAGAATGGCCAGAGCTGCAGCCTGGCCTCAAGATAAATGGGGACAGTACCTCGGGCCACTTCTATCAGGAGACTTTCAGGCAGCATACCAAGCAGCTAATCCGTTGGGTGTGACCCCTTACGATGAGGTAAAAAGAAGCATACTGGAAAGCATGGGAATCGACGAAGAAACATACAGAATATGCTTGAGGCAAATCCGAGAGGGACCCCAGGGAACCCCGAGAGCATTATATTACAGGGTGAGAGACATGGCGGATCAATGGTTAAAACCCACAATGACACCCAAGGAAGAGATAATGGAGAAAGTGTACTTGGAGCAGTACCTAACCTCATTACACCCCTCATTCGAAAATGGGTACGACAACACACTCAGCTGACCCTGGAAAAGGCGGTGGAAATTGCCAGCGCTTTTAGCAGAGCACAAGAGAGTCAGAAGGGCAGAGAGGACATCCCGTGGAGACATCAAGAAAAGGGTACGTCCTCCAGAACTGTTAGAGCTCCCCCTCCAAAAAGACCAGAAACGGTGACATTTGTACCAGGGCCTTTACCTATCGTTCCAAGACCTCCACTTCATCCAGGGCCCCAGTGCTTCCACTGTGGAATGTTTGACCATATAGCGAGGATGTCCCTCAAAAGGAAGAACCTATGGAGGTGGGTCTGACCAGGTCTTATTTGTGTATTCCAGGGGAACGAAAAATCCTCCCTTATTATCGCCAGGTATCAGTTAACGGGGAACACAGGGAGGCATTGATCAACACAGGCTGTCTTCAGAGCATCATACAACCCCAAGCAATCCCAGGAGGGGTACCAGACACCCATGGAACAGTGAATATTCAGTGTGTGCACGGGGACCAGAAGCCTTATCCGACTACAAAATTCTGGATTCAACACGACCCCGTGGTCAAACCTGTATCGCTCAATGTAGGTCTCATTCCTAAGCTGCCCAAAACCTTGGTCTTAGGAAACGATTACCCCTATATAGAGGACTTATTGAGAGAGACAAGATCAAGTGAAGATGAATGGAGAGAAACCGCCCCGTTTGCCTACCTCACGGATCAGGAATGGCCGCCAGCTAAAATGAGAAGAAGTAAAGGGCAGAGAAGGAAAGAAAAGAAAGAATGGACCCGAATTGCAGTAGCAAAGACTGAAGATAGTTGTGTTTGGGACCAAGATCAGCAGTTCCATGTAGCCCAAAGAGAAGACCCCACACTCAAAGAAGCCTGGAACAGGGCAGTAGAGTCAGAAGATGCACATCACGTAGGTCCCCAGTTTTCTTAAAAAGGGTTACTGTATCAGAAGGGGGGAGAAGATCAAAAACCACAGCTATTAGTTCCCCAGGCATTTAGGGAAACGTTACTATTTCTCGCTCATAGCCATCTCCTTGGGGGACACTTTGGAGGGGAGAAAACTGAGAAAACGATTCTAGAGCAAGTCTATTGGCCAGGTATTTAGCATCAAGTACGAAAATACTGCCGGGACTGACAAACATGCCAAAAGAATAGTAGACACATACCCCCAAAAGCGCCTTTACTACCTCTTCCGATTATGGAAGAGCCATTCTCTAGGGTAGGAATGGATTTGATCGGACCCCTCTTACCCTCACGCAGTGGGTGCCGGTATGTCTTGGTTATAGTGGATTGCGCAACACGTTTTCCGGAAGTCATCGCATTACGACAACCCAAATAGCAAAGGCAATGATCAATATGTTCTCTAGGGTGGGATTCCCAAAGGAGATTATAACAGACCAGGGAACGCCATTTGTATCTGAATTAATGCAGCAAGTATGCCAACAGCAAAAAATTAAGCAAATACGCATGGCTGCCTATCATTCTCAAACAGATGGATTGGTAGAGAGATATAACGCCACCCTTAAGACCACCCTAAAGAAACTACTGGAACTAGAAACCCGCAAATGGGAAGACATGTCACCTTTAGCACTCTTTGCCATCCGGTGCAAGCAACAGAAAAGCACTGGGTACTCCCCTTTTGAGCTTTTATACGAGAGACAACCCCGTACCTTGCTGGATATGGCTAAGGAGGGATGGGAGGAGGAAGGGTCCGGGGCTAAACCCCTCCTAGAATATGTTTGGAATCTAAAATCACATCTACAACAGACTAGGAGTATAGTGAAGACACATTTGGAACAGGCACAAGAAGCCTAAAAGAAACAGTATGACAAAACGGCCACTGAAAGAACCCTGAGTATAGGAGATATGGTCTTGCTAATGATGCCTACATCAGACCATAAGTTAATAGGACAGTGGCAGGGCCCCTTTAAGGTCATAGACAAGGTAACACCTGTTACATACCGCCTAGAACTAGATCCCCAAAACAAAAAGAATACTCAGATCTATCATATAAACCTGCTTAAGAAATGGCAGGGCACAAAAACCACGATGATAGGAAAGGTAGAGGAGACCACCCCATTATTCCAACAAAGCATTGATGCTGACATACCAATGGCCCTTAAACAGGATCTATATAAGGAGCTATCCCCCTCCAGGACGTTTTTTCAATAAACCCCGGGAGGACAACACTGGTACATCACGAGATCCATACAGTCCCAGGGAAGAAGGTACGACTCCATCCCTATCGTTTACCCAAGTCGCGACGAGGTGCCATAGAAAAAGAAGTACAACAGATGTTAAGAATGGGGATTATTGAACCCTCACACAGTGAATGGTGTTCCCCCATTGTGATCATACCCAAGCCTGATGGGTCTATCAGGTTTTGCATTGACTTTAGGGAAGTCAATAAAATATCCCTATTCAATGCGTAACCCTTGCCCCGAGTGGACGAAATGATCGAAAGATTAGGCAAAGCCCAATACATAAGTACTCTGGACCTATGCAAGGGTTACTGGCAGGTGCCTCTACAAGAGCAGCATAGAGAGAAAACAGCCTTCTCCACGCCTGGGGGATTATATCACTTTACCATGCTTTCTTTTGGCTTACACGGAGCTCCTGCCACCTTTCAGAGGCTGATGAATCGCATACTCAAACCATGTGACAAATTTGCGGCCGCATACATCGACGACATCAACATTTATAGTGAAACCTGGGAACAACATGTATCCCATTTGCGCAAAGTAATCCAGGCCTTAAAGGATGGAGAATTAACTATAAATCCGGCCAAAAGCCACCTAGCTGGTCGCTCTGTTAAATACTTGGGGTATCTCTTAGGGGAAGGATATATTAAGCCACAGGAAAAAAAGCTAGCGGCCATATCCCGACTATCCTTCCCCCCTCACAAAAAAAGATCTACGTGCCTTCTTGGGAATCCTGGGCTATTATAGAAGGTTTAAACCCTCTTTTTCACAAATAGCTTCCCCACTAACCGATCTTCTCAGAAAAGACAAAAAAACTGAAATAGAGCTCAAACACCCCTCGGCCACGGTAATGCAAGCGTTTCTCCAACTGAAAAAAACCTTAACAACCAAGCCGGTGCTTCTTCGCCCAGAGTACACCAAGCCCTTCATACTGCAGACAGATGCCTCAGTATACAGTCTAGGAGCTGTCCTATCACAGCACAACTCACAGGGAAATGAGAGGCCAATTATTTATATCAGCCGCAAATTGTTCCCCAGAGAAAAAAACTACGCAGTGGTTGAAAAAGAAGCATTGGCCATCAAATGGGTCATAGAGTCCCTAAGGTATTACCTGGATGGTCAAGAATTCACTTTGTATACAGACCATGCGCCACTTGAGTGGCTTTCACGCAATAAAGGGCATAATGACCAGATTTTAAGATGGTTCTTGGCTTTACAACCTTTCAGATTAACTACTCTTCATCGTAAAGAAAAGGAACAAACCAATGCTGACTTTCTCTCTAGGTATCCACTAGATCCCTTCATGTAAGGTAGAAAGTTAGGGAAGGGGGATGTCGGGTGGGACCTGACGACATACCCCCCCAAAGCACCCCTCTGACCTCGGACTGAAGCCTCAGTCACCTGGACAAGGAACCGTTTGAGAAATACCCCATGTAATCCTTGGTTCAGGTACTCTTCCCTGCAGGAAAACGGAGGCAGTCCAGAAGAAAGGAACCAATTCAACCGCCGGCAGCCTAAAGAAAAGGGGGAACAGGAAGGAGAGCATCGTCACGCAGAGGAGCCCGGAAGGCGGAACTCGGAGGAGTTGCTGAACGCCGAGGATGTGGAAACAGAGAAGATGCTGGGAAGAAGCGAGGACGCCGAAGAAGACGAGGGTGGTGACGAGGAAGACGAGACATGGTGCGAAAGAGTGGTGGATTCCTCCAGAAAGGGCAAGAACACCGCCGCAACTCAGGAGAGTTGCAGCCCGGACAGTCAGTGACACCGTACACAGGCCTAGGGCTGGGAGTTGCGGGGACCGGGTGGGATTACGAGGGAGCGGGGTGGGTCGAGAAGGAAGGCAGGAGAAGGAATTGTTCAAAATAGTGGGCGAGGAATTCACGGGAAGACTTCAGCACGCATTGTGGCTGTTGTTTTGGAATTTTGACCCATGCTCCTATTATCTTGGCCCCCCTTTTTCACCTCTCACCTTGGCTGTATGCACTAGTTCTGTTTTAGTACCTGTAAGGGACCAGGGCGCAGGACCCATTTGCTCTGGCCTTTACTCTGGTATAAAATGAGCCTTATCTCGGGCACTTAGGTGTTTATTCTTCTTTACACATCGGGTGTGGTGACGGATCCTGATCTTGACTCTTACATAGTGCAATACTCCGTGCGGACTACTTACCGTCCTCTCTATTCTTTCTTTGAGATTCCTGGGGGACGGCTGGCTGGTTGAAAGGCCCATCCAAACAATACCAGGGAGAAGAAGGACCAGGGGAGGACGTCCAATGACCAGACTCACACTCGGAAGGATTGATGTGTAACAAGAACTCTCAATAAAACCTAACCATTGACAAACCAATCAAGCCTCCTAGCTTCTATTTCTGCCCATCCCTCCCACACTTAGTTTTTTGAAATCCCGGTAGCCATCGGCTTCTCTACCACAGTCCGCGAGGCGCTTTTTTCATTCTGGCCACGTAAACAACGCATCACGCTAACGCATTTAAAAAGTCACTCGGCTCGCGACTCCAGTAACTTCGGAGCCACGGTCGAGCACGGTCAGGTTTTACAGAGAGGGAGTAGCCTTGACGGAGTAAGTAGGGGCGTCCTGCCCGTATCTCAGGACAAACGCTGAGTTACACTGCGATACCATTAAGCTCATTTTACCTTTTTTCATTTGGGCAAAAAGTTCAGGGTTTGACTACAGGCGTCCCTCCTCATACTCACCGATGGACTCATGAGGCCCAATGATGGTCGCATTATAAGTATGGAACTTTCCTTAAACACATACATGCTGCTGGCATTTTATTACATGTTAAATGTTTGTACTGTCTTGTGCATCTTATTTCCACAGGTTTACGCACGTCTTGTGGTATAGTTTAATTCTTTTTCTCACCACCACGGAACCATCACGACTTATGGGCAACAATTCAGACCATATGGTTGTGTATTTTCTAACCTTTTTTCCTTTATATCCTTGCAGATCTTTTTGATATTTAACACTGGCCAATTAGGTGCTGTATAATTACTTTGTCTTTTTCTTCTTAATAATTGTGTTAATTGTGACACTTGGAGTGGGAACATCATTTTTCCTTCTAGGTCCTGACGAAATGCCTTGGGGAGAGGCATGAAACTAGTTGACCATTAAGGGAAACAATAGGTACTGACGCCTAAGGTTTTCCCACATGTCCCAAGATTTTAACATACCTTCTTTGGGGTAGGGAATACATTTGTTTTTGGACCCACAAATTTGGTATTTTTAAACTTTTTTCATTTCTGCAAAAAAAACCACTCCCTTTAAATTTATCATATGTGGTTAGGTGTATAGGGACCCCCCCTATATTTAACAATTCAGTGCTCCCGCATATTCGTTGGTAGCAGCATGCCCCTGTCCGTAGAGGGCAGGGATGGACCCAATGATGAAGCATGCCACCAAGGGGCAACCTGGGTGGGTGAGGGTTTTATGAAAAAGCAGTATGAACATCACCATTTGAAGATGGCTGCATGTTTTTGACGCTTGCAGCAGTGATTCCAGATACTCTGCATTAGAAAGTTGTGTTACAATAGCAATGGCAGCAGAGCTGCTGATACTCTCATTACTAATTAGCACTACTCTGCAGTTGCAGTTGAGCTGCTGGAGGGTGAACTAAAGGAAATATCTCCAGAGTTTGGATCCTCTGGATGCAGAGTATCACAGAGTAAGCAGGCAAAAAACAGTTATTCAGTCTATCTGACATCCTAAAGTCGAGCGGTAGTCTACTAGGCAGAGCCACAAACACTGGCAATACAGCCAGTAGCTGAGAAGGGCTGATTTGTTGCCCAGTTGTATGTAGTTTATTCTGAAAGGCTGAACTATTATGTGAATGACACTGTGTGACAAATAAATGAAGCGGTCTTGCCCAAGGCTCATTTTCTCTATGCAAGATTATGTATTATTGATGGACCAGGCCATCTCTGGAGGGTCACCCCCAAGCCTTTTGCCTTCCTCCTCCAACATTTTACTGAATTTGCTTTCATTATTGGCTTTAGGACTATGTGAACTTTACCACTGATAACTAGTGCTAAAGTGCTTGTGCTCTCTCCTTAAAAAATAGTAACATTCGCTTATACCCAATTGGCATATTTAAATTACTAGTCCCTAGTAAAGTGCACTACATGTGCCCAGGGCCTGTATATTAAATGCTAATAATGGGCCTGCAGCACTGATTGTACCACCCACTTCAGTAGCACTTCAAAACATGTTTTAGACCTGCCATTTCACTGCCTGTGTGGGTAATTGTAACCTGCCCTGTTGACCTTGCGGAATAAACCTTTTGTATCAAAAGGTGGATCCTCGTCAGGTATCCCAAAATCCAAGATGCACGGGCTATAGTTGAGTGGGAGTTAATGCAATCAACAGTCTTAATCCAGTTTCAATCATTCTTTCGTTTAAATTCAACATTTTCTAGCTCCATTTTGATCAATAAGTTCAAAGAGATGTCAATACAGGCCTTTCTCAACAGCAGCTGATGATTCACCATTCTTCATAAATCAATGAAGATAGTATAAATCCAATGTATTTAGGGTGAACTGCCCTTCATCATCAGGGGTAGCTGTGATGCAAGAAAAAACCACATCAAAATCAGCTCTATTGAAATTGGTGTGCATTCTACCTTTTGTATTAAAATAAACCTTTTGTGAGGCCCAAACCTTCCTATAAATCACCCTCTGGTAGGGCCAGGACAGTCCAAGGGCAGGGTGCAATGTATTTGAAATGTTGAATGTGCACTTTTAATTTTTACATGTACTGGTAGTAAAAACTCTTAAATTCGTTTTTCACTACTGCAAGTCCTATCTCTCCCATAGGATAACATTGGAGTTTACTTATTAGTAAGTAAGTGACATTTATAGAGCACACGGCTACCTCCAACAGAGGTGTCACTGCGCTAAATGCAGATTCAAAATGAGGAAAAGGGGGGAGTGCTACCGGAGGCTAAAGAGCCAGGTTTTCAGCCCTTTCCTAAATGCCAATTCTGACTCGATCATACGCAGATGGATAGGCATGGAATTCCTAAGTGCCACCGTTCTCACAGAAAAAGCTCAGCCGCCCATCCTGGCCTTAGACAAGTGAGGAATCCTGAGCAGTTTCAGGTGATTAGATCTCAGAACCCTGTCTTGATGATAGTTTTGGAGTCTTTGTTTCAGGTAGCGCGGGCCCCAATCTCTAGTGGCTCTGAAGGCGATGGTGAGCGCCTTCAACTCAATCCTCCTTTTGAAAGGCAACCAGTGGAGGCTCCGCAGATGAGGGGATGTGTGGTGATGGAACAGCACTTTCATAATACGTCTGGCCACATCATTTTGAATTATTTTCAGCCTGCGGATCAGATACGCTGGTAGTCCAATATAGAGGCTATTGGAATAGTCTAGCTGGGACGTGACCAAAGCATGAACCACTGTCTTCCTGCAATCAATAGGCAGGAGATGAAATAATCTTGTAGGGCTCTCAGCTTCCAGAAGCAAGATGAGGAGACCTGGCAAATCTGTGCCTTGCAGGAGAGGTCCGAATCAAATTTGAACCCCAGATTTCTAGCTGAATTTACTGGGATTAGTAAGGGGTTTAACTCTGACGGCCACCAGAGCTCCGGAAGCAGGGGGGGAGATTGATTAAAGAATAAGACCTCTGTTTTCTCGGTGTTCAATTTCAAGCAACTTTCCATCATCCAAGCCGAGATGTTATTCAGGCATTTCTTGAAGTTGGCAAAGGCAGCCTCAGAGTGTTCTCTGAAAGAGAACACCAGCTGAGTATCATCAGCGTAGGATACCACTTTCACTCTCCATTGCTCGACCAGAGTCGAGAGGGGGGTTAGATAGACATTGAATAGTAGTGGGCTCAGAGCCGAGCCCTGGGGGACATCACACACAAGGGGTTTCTGTGAGTACACGTGGGGGCAGAGAAATACCTGCAGAGAGCGATCTTCTAAAAAGGAGTGGAACAGGCCAGCGTGGTTCCCTTCACTCCCAAGTGTTTAAGTCTCTCCAAAAGAATCTGATGTGACACTGTGTCGAATGCTGCGGAGAGATCCAACAGCACAAGCATAGCAGAGCTGCCCTGGTCTACCGCTTCACGTACTGTTTCAGCAACTTCCAACAGAGCTGTCTCCTTGCTGTAGCCTGATCTAAAACCAGATTGGGAGTCATGGAGACAGCTGTTAGATTCAAGGAAATTGGACAGTTGCTTCTGAACTTCTTTTTCAAGAATTTCAGCAGGCGCTGGTAGAAGGGAGATAGGCCTAAAATTCTTGTGCTCTGCTGGATCAACATCTGGTTTCTTCAGAATGGCAGTAAATAGGCTTGTTTCTAGGCAGCGGGGTAGGTATCCGTTGTCAGAGAGGAGTTCCAAATCGGGTTCAGCAGCGTATTGAGCCATGCGGCAAGTAATTTGAAGAACTGAGCCGGGCAGGGGTCACCAGGAGAACCTGAATTACAATTGTACAGTTCTATGAGAGATGCCTCCTGGAGAAGCGGGCGAAATTCAGACCAGGTGACAAGGGGGACCGGGGTGGGATTCAACAAGGAGAAGGGTTTGGCAGGTGGGAAGGAGGAATACATTAATTGTATTTTTCTCCTGAAAAAAGTCATCTAAGTTCTCGCAGAGGGTGGCCGATGGGGAGACAGTGCTGTCAAGAGCCTTCGGCTTGATAAAACTTTAGACAATTTTAAAAGATTCTTTGGCTGAGTTGTCAGACAATTTAATTTGGTTCACATATTAGTCCCTAATGGTGTTGCGTTTCAGCCCGTGGAATGTTTTTAGAGCCGCTCTATAGGAGCATTTTGCCGCCAGATTTGAATAATTATGCCAAGAACGCTCTAATTTCTTGCATAAACTTCTTTCTGCTTGTAGTTACATGGAAAGCCAAGGGGCAGAAGGTTTTTTTCTGGCAGATTTAGCTGCTCTAAGAGGGGCCACTCTGTCTAGGGTGGAGGTGCCCCAGCAGTTGAAACTGGATACATCACTGCTTGGGTCACCCGTCAGCTGAGGGGTGTGCGTTTTGTAAACAGGGTCCCACAGTTTCAGGGGAGACCTTCCTCCAGTTTCTTCTTTCCTCGTATATTGGCCTGGAACGCCTGCACGAGGATTTGCCTACAAAACTTAAAGGAACTATCAGATGGTCGGACCAGGTCAGAGGTAGCGGAGCCTCTACTATCAAGTTGGAATCATTAGTAAAAATAAGATCCAACATATGGCCTGCTATATGGGTGGGGGCACACACCTTTTGTGTCAGGTTTAAACCCTCCAACGTATCTGCCAATTGAGAGGCCATGGAGCAATTGCCATTGTCCATGTGGACATTGAAATCGCCATGGACGGTGAAATTGGCGTGCCTCAATGACAGATCCGCGATGATGTCGCATAACTCTAGCAAATGGCAGGATGGGATATCCGGGGGTCTGTAAACTAGAGTCCCAGCGATAGATGAGGCAGGGGAGGTTTTAATACAGTAAAACAGTGACTCAATAATCCCTATGCGCTCAATCTTCCTACACATGATCTCCCAGACCCCCTCATAATAATAGCAAGCCCCCCACCTGTCCTGTGACCAGCCCGGTTGGCAACAGAGATCCGAAAACCCTTGGGTATAGCCAACAAATGGTCCAGGTTGGAACTTTCCTTTAACCAGATTTCGGTTAAAAACATAAGGTCCCAGGAGTTTGACTCCAGAGCAAGCCAGGTATCATCGGAATGTTTGGGGAGAGATCTACAATTTATCAAAAAGGTCTTTATGTTGGAACTAGTGGCCCTAAGGTGAGTTGTTTGGTCTTTTGAGTGGTTTTACTGTCATTCGCTCTCTCATCCCTGCCTGCCAGAGAAAAGGAGCAGAAATTGCAGCTAAGCTCTTGACTGGCCGTGGTCAGATCAATACTGGCCAACTCCGGACAGGCCACTTTATTCCAACATAGCAGCTGCTCTCTAGACCAGGCAATATTCGCAGAAGATAAAAAACGGGCAGCATGGCTGGTGCTGGCCGTGGTCCGGACGCGGACGGATGCAGATGGGCTTGCCTGTGGTGCGCCTTCGGTGCGCCAGCGGCGCGCCCGCTACGCGCATCCGTGTCGTGGCTCCCATTAAGTAGGGGATTAGAAGGCCGGGCGGTCAACAACTAGTCCCCCAACCCAAGATGGCGCCCACAAGTGTCCCGAGTGGGACGTTAGAAAATGGCCGCAATAGGTGTGGAGACCGCAGAGCAGGTGGCAAGGAGGAAGCCAACTGCACCGCGATAGCAAGGTGAGAGGGGAAGGAGAAATGAGGTCAGGAATCAAGCCTCCTATACCCTGCAACACGCAGCGGTGCGGAGTTACCCCCTGCTCCCCAGTAACTCCCCTCCCTAGTGAAGCACAGCTGGCACCAGCAAAAACAACAGATTTAAGTTCAGCAACAATACAATACAGCTTAGTTAAAAATAATAAGATTAGCAGCACGATTAAAATACAGCTAATTACAAGATAGCAGCAGGGATTTGAAAACTGGGCAGCACAACCCACAGTTACCACATTGGAGTCCGCCTATGGTATAATGCTGAGATAACCTGCCCTACAATATCCAGGAAGGATTTGGTATTGAGCTATAGGGAGAGTAAACTTACCCACCTGCAGGGGAGCTCTACAACTGGCTCTCTCACTGCAGTGTTCCTGGGAATTAAAAATCAGTATAGCCTTGAGCCTTTATTGGATGACATTCAACCCGCGCTTGCCAGGAAGCTATACCTGCAATTTAAGTACGGGGACTCCCGCTGCCTGCTTTTACAAACAAGTGGGCTGGTTCACACCTTTTGGGCTGTCCGGCCTGTAACAATATAGTGGAGTCAGAATATCATGTATTTTTTTTTCTGTTCAGGCTATAGGAAGGTCAGGCATCAATGATTTATCCAGTTATGCAGAAACGTGGGAACCAAGCACTGCGTGGAGGCGTTTAGATTACTGAAATATAACACCCATCTGCCTATTGTATTTTCAGTGTCAGGGCTTTTTATTCTCTATGTGGTGTGTACGCAGAGCGATCCTGAAGACCAATTCATAGGCACTAGCTGACAACCTCATAATATTTTAAACTGGATCTGGTATATTTTAATCTGTTTTTAACATTCATGATTTTTTGTGTATTTTAAGTGATTGTAATATGGTACATACTTGTTTTTAGAAATGTTTCATATTTGTGCACATCTTTGAATATGAAATGGGTGTGATGACCCTTGTGTTGGTAACCCAAACCCAGGGCTATGGGGTTTGGGCATTTGCCTATATGGATTGTTTTTATGAAATGTTATTGTAATGCACATGCACTTTCATGGGCAACTCTAACCCAGGGTCATGAAGTTTGGGCACGTACCCACATGGACTGTTTTAATGAAATATATTATTGTATTGCACACACACTTTTATGGTCAAAACGACTGAAATACCGTTTTGTTTTTTTATTTGAATTGAATTGTAATTTCCAATTGGGAAGAGCTAACTGGTTTGTGTTTAGTTTCTCTGGAATCCTAATTTAAAACCCTAACTTATGGTGAAGTCAGATTTTAAATTACAATTCTGAAAATACCACTTTTAGAAAGTTGGCAGTTTCTTGCCTTAGCCATTTGGTGCCTGCAGCCTGCCTTTGGTCACATGACTGCGTGTTGTTGGCAGTTGGGCTTTGTTTGTTCCTCCTAGACAGCCACACACAATGGGAGCTTAGTAGTGACCGGATGGGCCATCACTGGCAGGATGGGAGAGAGGAACTGGCCGAGCCTCAAATGCACCTGAATACGCTGTGTCCTGTCTCCACACAAAAGACTGCATACCCCCTGTAGTTAGCTTGGAACCAGGGCAGGGAAGGTAGGGCATATGTGCACATCATAGGCATGCCTCTAGAAGCTTCTCCCCACTTCAAAGGCACACCTGTGTATAAAAAGAAGGACCTCAGACACCACCACTTCAGTACACTTCTGGACCTGGGGATACTCTGTCAGGAAGAAGGACTGCTGTGCTACTACAAGGACTGCCACTCTGCTGGACTGCTACTCTGCTACTTTAAAGGAGCTGCTACGGTGTTGTGCTGACCTGCTGCCCTCTTGCCTGAGGAAGAAGAACTGGACCTGCAACCTCCATCTTGACCCCAGGTCCCCAGAATGGCACAAAGGGCTAGTCTGCTGGCCTCATGATTTGAGCATCTGAGACATAACAGGCTTCTCCACAGCTCCTGGGCCCATCTTCAGTGAGTTCCTGACCCCCAAGAGGCACCTCCCAAGTCCTGGGCTCTTGGTGGGGCTCTCTAGCTCTTAAAACGTAAGCTATTGGGCTCTTCGTGAACGCAAATGACCCAATTCACAACAGAAAATCAGTGTGAGCCAGCAAATCCGTCACTTTGCTCAGCAAGCATCGTCAGTCCTTGTGGACCACCAATGCGAGGCTCCAGCCAGCCCGTCCGCGGCACCCAGCCTTCACTATGGGCCATGCTTATCTCTGCCAGCAATGCTCTTTTTGTTCCTGGCAACACAAACTGTACTCTTGTCACAAAACTTGAGAAGGTAAACCTTCAGCAAAACTAATCAGGGACTCTATCTGACCGAGGCTCCATCGCTTTTGGCCTGAACTTTTGAATTTGACCCAGTCTAGCGCAACCATATAGCTTTCGGATTCTAGGCATTATTTTACAGTTTATTCTTTAAAGATTTATAACTCTGGTTCCTCAGATTTTTTTATCATTTTGGTCTCACTTTATTAATTAAATGAAGCTCCATTTTTCTATCTGGTGTGGGATCTTTTTGTGTTGTGTTTTCACTGTTTTGCACAAATACTTTACACATTGCCTCCCGGGGGTTCCGCACAGGTTAATATGGGGTTCGCTTGTGCCTTATCCTGACTAGAATTGTGGTTGCTGTTTGACCTGGGCTCACACCCCAGCCAACCAGCAATCCAATTTCTAATAATTTACTTTTGAGAAAACATGAAGTTGGTGATACAGCTAAACCAGTCTTTTGATCAGACTTGAAACACACAGAAAAAGATAGAGCACTTGGAGGAGGAGCATAGCAGGTCCTTGGCACATACGCATAAGTCATACAACTCTGGAACAATCTTCCCTGAAAGACACGGACCAAGCATGGAACTGCAGAATCAATGCAAGACAGAACAAGTGTGTTACTGAAGTGCCAGTTCGTGCAAGCTTCCTTCAAATATATGGAACTAATGCGGTACTGCAGGGACAGTGGAAGCTTCATATAAAGACATGAAACTAGTGTGGTACTGCAGGGCCAGTGCAAGCTAGTTTCAAAGAGATAAAGCAAATATGGCCCTGCAGGGCCAGCCAGTGCAAACTTCCTTCAAAGACATGGACTAAGTCTGGTACTTCAGGGCCACTACAAGCTGCCTTCAAAGACATAAAACGAGTGTGGCACTGGGCAGCACCATTTAAGGCCTCCCATAGATTCAACGAATAAGAAGCAGTACTGGGGTGTATGTGTGCAAGCTTGACTCACATGCATTGGAAGATTTCCACACAAAAAAACAGGTACAGCACTGGGCAGGTGTACATGCTTCCTTCACACCCACAGAACATATAACAATGTGGTCAATGCAAGCTTTCCTCGCATGCACAGATAATGGATGAGCATCTAGAGCAGAAGTCCAAGTGGATATGTAATTACATACACACACAATGTGCAACATTTGGCAGCAGCATAAGGTCCCTAAAGCTCAGCACAGGTAAAAGTTGGTCAGCAGCAGTGCATGCTACGATATCCTCATATACAAAGCAGGCATCATACTGACAGCAGCTTCCAAAGCATATTCCATGCACAGACAATTCAGGTGTATAGAGGTGGGTGAGCCACCGACGGATTGATCCAGATGCCAAGCTCTGGTTCAGCTCGAGGTCCTCTTGAGCCCTCAAGCCAAAAATGAGCCAATCGTTCATGTGGTGTCTGCCTGCCACTTACTCAAGTTAATTTTCACTTATAATAAATGCCTCTCAATTCAGTGATACAATCTGAGCTACTAAGGTAAAGCACTTGTTAAACAGATATCCTTTTTTGAATTTTGGAGGCACTTTATCATTATTCACATCATGTATGTTGCACGGTTTCCATGCCAGGGGGTCCCATGGCTCAGTTTATTCCTGAGCTTTCAGAGCGGAAACAGACCCATGACTGGGCATTCCCTGTTAATTTTTTGGCTCCCCCACCTCTACTACAGTACTGTGTACAAGTTTCCCCTCTCTCAGCATCTCACTCAGGGGAACAGCATCTTCTTTTTCAAGATTCTGGATGGTTTCCATAGGACTCAGGAAGATCGCTATTCCTACTTCTGGTTTTAGTGAAAAATTATTGTGCATTAGCGACCTAAGAAGTTATTTTAGAGGTACCCTTGCATTTCTTTTTTAGCATAAAATTAAACAATGCAACTCAAATAATTAATTTTCCCAGTTCCAGCACTCTTCCCTAATTAAGTCTATGTTCTTTTACTAACCACTATTATCTGCCCTCAATCTGTCATGCTGAACACAGCAATTATTGTGACTGTCTTGTCTTTTGAAGCCACACAGTAACATGAGCATATTTTCTCTTTGGCCTCTGCTGGCAGCGGGGAGCCGGGCCGAATGGCGCACTCTCCATTTACAAAGGTGAGTATGAGCCATCCTCTGCGATTCCTTGTGTTTGCAATAAGGCCTACGCAGCGCCTCTGCAGGCGTGTCAGTGGATTATGCTGTACCTGAGGTAATAAGATTTTTTTTTTTAGGAGTTTTATATAGCGCTAGCTGGACCCGAGGGCATCAGAGCGCTTCACAGCAAGTGACTTATATGCAAACAAGCAGCACAGAGATCATAGTAGAACATAGTGATTCGTGACGAGTAGAGTTCAAACAAAGGAATAAAAAAAAATAAAAAAAATTTGATCGAAAAGAAACATGATGAGTGTAGGACACACAGAACGAGTAGCTGCTAAGTTTTCTTATTCGGGGCGGAGGGAAGGGGTAGGGTTCCGGAGGGGGTTCGGGCGGTAGCGGAAGTCAATGTCACATGACACAGAGTTAAAGTCAGGTGGAGTGCCGGCTAAGGCACTTCCGTGGATCCTATCGGTTCACTAGTGCGCGATCGAGGAAGAGGACTTTAAGCAGGCTTTTGAATTTTGCAAAAGAGGGGATCATTCTGATATGATGAGCTAAGAGTAAACCAATGTGTTTTTGGGCTAGCAAAGAGCAGAGCGGTACCTGTCAGGACCTGCACTCTTTGACATAACGTGCCATACATTGAGAACAATTGGTGAAGTTGTTGACACTGTTGATACACGCACATGCTGAGTGATGTATGCTATGTGGACATGGTGATGACATTGGAGCCTCTGGTTATAGTGGATTGCCATAGAGAATGTTGGACTGAGAATCTGCCCCCTATTTTGAAAACTGTCCATATACATCCTTTACCATTAATTGATATTCAGTCACACAACTTTTTTCTTGAGGAGACCCTGTAAATCACTTGGGGTCGAAACGTCGACATTGTTTCACTTGGTTATTGACCAATAACGATTCCACATGTTGCAATGCTATATGCACATGTGTTCCTGTTTGTAAATATCTGTAACCAGTGATTTATTGTTGTGTGTCCTTTGTATATATTTTCTATATTTATTTACACACTGAAGCTTAGTGATGTCACAGTATCTGCATATAAATTGAAGAAGAATACTAAAACATAATCTCAGAAACCATTTTTGTGCATATTGTGGTCATTAATGTACGAGATATTTATTTTTTGTGTAAAAATGTTACCAAAGTAGGTACTTACCTCTTGTTATTTTCAAAATATCACATTCAATGTTGGATCCCTCAGACAGGTGCAGGAGGTGTCACTGTTTCAGAAAAATTGTTCATATAACATAAAAGCTCCTGTGGTGCCAGAACAGTTTTTAGACTGGACAAGCTGTCATCAATGTTACATCAATGACCTCATAGGGATTCTGAAAAATCCAAGCATCACACAATGAGCAAGTGTCTCAAATGAGTCACGCCCATTCAGGCGAGTGGTGATTGTGTACTATGTAGCTGGTATTGCAATTTGGAGGACACTGTCACAACTATGTTACTAATGTTTGCAGACAGCACATTTTCCATTGAAATGGCCATTAAATGTGCGCAGGCACACAGTTTTAATGATACAGCTATATCGCGCACAAATGGTAATGTTTGGAAATTGTGTTTCAATGAATATTTGCTATTTGCACATCACTAAGTAAAGTGTCTTGATTTATGTTGATGGTATTAAAATCTCAGTAATTCTATCACAGTTCAGAATTAGTAAAAAGCGCTCCATATGTGCATTCCTCACTGTTTATTTATTCTGAAATATGTGTACAGTTAATTTATAGGTATTTACATTTTGTTGTGTGTTAGAGGAAAACGGACACCCTACAGCATTTTCTCTCACATCAGCAAGATTGCCACATAGGATATTTTACAAAATGCTCACACATTGCAGTAAGAGAAAGAAAGATAAACACCAGTCTACATGTTAAAACAATGAGTGGTAATTTGCCAGAAGACTAGACTGGCATTTGACGTCTGTCTTCAAACGCACAGCAAATGTGACACGAAAAGAACATAACTTAAAGTGCTTTGTAACCTTCTCCTAACATATTTTCTTTACTCATCTTTTTGCGTTCACACTTTGTAAGCTGAGGATGGAGTGGTGCGCCGCTCGTGCTTGTCTCTATCAGGTATCCCGCAACCATATTCTGTTCATTGTTTTGATTGGGCAGGTACTCACAAGGATAAAAGATGTCAAACATTCATGTATTTCATCACCCGTAAATACATAAATAATAAACCCAGTATGTGTAAAGTGCTGTAAATCACCCGTGAGCGTCTCAAGGCGCTGAATTGTAGGCGCCGGAAGATTAAGGGGCACATGCATCAAAGGTTTTTGCGATTGCAAACGGTGCGATTCGCAAAAATCGGCCGTTTGCGATCGCAAATTGGCCTTTGGAGATGCATGAAAGTGTTTCCTATGCGCAATTTAAGAATTTGCAATTATTTGCGAATTCCTAAATTGCAATTGCATTTAAGGAATCGCAATTTGCGATTCCTTAAATGCAATGCTAGAAGCACTTTCAAATAGCGATTTCGCTATTTGGGACCGCAAATTACAGACAAATCAAACTTGTCTGTAATTTGCAAAAAAGTTTTAGGTTACACACACACATGCCCTTGGGGCATGTCTGTGCGCAACATGGGTGCACATCACAATTTCAGGGGTGCAACAGGGTGTCATTTTGACACCCTTGCACCCTTGAAATGCATGAGCAATTTGCGAGTACCTACTGGTACTCGCAAATTGCGCATGCAATCTCCCATTCATTCCTATGGGCCTGTCGGCCCATAGGAATGAATAGAAGGCATTCTTAATTGCGACTCGCAATTTGCGACTCGCAATTAAGGAATGTTTAGGAATCGCTATTTTTATAGCGATTCCTACATGCATAGGCTTTTGCGATTCCTTAATTACGATTCCTTAATAATCGCAATTAAGGAATCGCAAAAGCCTTCCTTGATGCATGTGCCAGTAAGTGATTTACCCAGAATCACGGGATGAGCCGACGCCGAGACTGCAGTCTAACGCCACATCCTCCCCTTCCATACAGAATTCCACCCCCCTCCCTCCCCCCCGCCATACAGCCCTAATGATTGCAAATAAATATTTTTTTTGTAAATTGGATCACCGTTTCTACTTGAACATACTGTAATTAAAGTATTGACCAGTAGGTAATATGTTTATTCAAGGTCTGATTAATCTGTCTATGAAATCAAATCACCAAACGCTCGTGAAACTAACTTTGCATCTTCTTCCATACTTTATTTACGACACCGATTCCCTCCATTCCCCCTCGCTCTGACAACGACATGCTTACATTCCAGTAACCTCATAAAACCTACATGCTGGAGAACGTCTCATCAAAGACTTAGGGAGGTTGGGGGTATCACTCCAAGCCGAGAGAAGATCCCAGGCTCACCATCCCAGCTTGCATCATCTTCAATAAACGCTCCAGTACATACAAGCATACCAGAGGTAGCACACCTACACACCCGAGTGAGAAACTAGCCACCTCAATCAGCACTAGAAGCCAGAGCATTGTCAGACCCGCAACAGAAAAACTGCAAAAAACAGAGAAACATAAGGTCATGGTCTAGAACTAGGGACCCATCAGCATAGCTGCCCTTACCCTCCTGGTGTACAGGAGCTGAAGACCCACCTCTGGAGAGAACACTACATCTTACAACGATAGGAATCACTACTCGGGAATACTCTACATTTTTGTAAATGGTTCTGAACCATATCTCAAGGCACCTGAACCCACAAAAAATTAGAAGCATGTTTTTTCATGAGAAACATCTTTCTATTGAATTTGGAAATCACACGCATAAAAGCCCCAAACTATGGGGATTATTTATGAGAGTTTTGTCCACTGGAGCGTCATATTATCCGATGCTCCGGCGGCGCAAACCTCTCAATCATATCTATGAGGCCACACAAAGCCATTTTGCGTGGCTTTGAAAGGCCTCATAGATGTGGAGTAAGACAAAGCAGTGCAAGTCGCTGCATTGCTTTACACTACACCAGGAAGGTGTTCCCTGGGCGTTGCAGTGGGTTTTTCCATGCAACACCCATGGGTTTTGATGCTGCCCCAGATATACTTAATTACGTAAACCTGGGAAAGTGCCAAAACCTTACACCTCCCCAGAGCATGCGTAACGAGGAGAAGTATGTTAGTTTCTCCTCGTTTTTTCCTCATTCCATGTGTGTTGTATTCTGCAGCACACATAGAATGAGAAAAAATGCTCCACGGATTGTTTTTGTGCAGGAAGGTGTTCCTTCCTGCACAAAAACACTCCTGCCAACAAAGCAAACAC
Source organism: Calotriton arnoldi (assembly GCA_963921515.1). NCBI lineage: Eukaryota > Metazoa > Chordata > Amphibia > Caudata > Salamandridae > Calotriton > Calotriton arnoldi. The sequence goes on along the minus strand of CAWUFW010011121.1, from coordinate 578,908 downwards.
CCTTGAACACCCTTGCACCATGAAGGGTGCCTGCATTGGCGAAGGCAGCAGGTTGCGCGCCAGCACTGGCTGAAAGGACAGGAGTGCACCCTATCTTGTAAATATGGTGTATTCCTGCCCTTTCAAATTGGCGTAGGGAAGCGCAGCAAAAAGACATGCGGTGCTGCCCTTCACCAATTCATTATAAATATGCCCCCAAGTTTTCTTTCAGCTCCAAGGAATATTTTATCTCACCCAATGGGGTCCTATGCTTGGGTCCTTGCACAGTGGGTAGTCAGCAGCTTAGGACATATCAGCCTGTAGAGCCCATATAAATACAAGTGCACTGGTGCGTCTGCACGCTGGCCTGGATGGGTCTGTTAGCGCTGCCACAGATATAAGGAAGGAAGAGCCCCTGAGGTACAGTTCCTGAGGCGTTGCAGGTCTGTTGGTTAAAAAGAAAAGCAACTGGGTGAGGCAGCAATTCCTATGGGGGCTTCACCGTAAACCCTTTTGTTTACTGAAAACTGATGCATTTTAATTAGCTATCAGTTAGGAAGAAAAGTGGTTGATGTTAATTAATGTAACAAAACATGTGGACTACGCCCTCGGAGCTAACTCAATTCTTTCAGGTTCACTACGTGATTCACTCTGACGCTGAAAACAGAAAACTCTGCACTCCTTCCCAACACCTTTTTTTAAAATGATGTTATTGAGGGGCATATTATCAAGGGCTCTATCGCCGCTTTAGCGGCACTTTTTGCCGCTAAAGCGGCGATATCTCTATCGCCCTATCAGCAAGCTGTCGCTAACAGGTGTTAGCGACAGCTTTTAGGCAATAGCGACTGGTTTGGGTGCCGCTTTGCATGTCAGCGATATTTATCGCTAATGACATGCAAAGGAGGCGTTCCCAACCTAACAGTGACTGAAAGCAGTCGCTAACATCGCTAACGCCTATTAGCAATAACCGCGAAGCGATAAAAACGGGCGCTAACCGCGATTAGCGCTGGTTTTTAGTACTGGTAAAAACATGACTTGACAATATTAGTCAATGGGAGGTGGATTGTAAGGTTAAGTCCCCAGCATTAGCGCGGGGATTCTATCGCTGGATTTCTCGCATTATTGCTGGGTTTCGCCGCTATCGCTGGATATTTTATCGCATTGGAGATAAACCTTGCTAATAGCATGTTATTTCCGCGGTAATATCCAGCGATAGCCGGCGATAGAAAAACGCACGCTAAGCAAGCTTTGCAATAATTTTCGCAGGTTCTTGCTAATATGCCCCACAATTTGTTAAACAGAGCAGACAGTTCATTCCACCCCGGCCAATGATCTTTATTATGTTATATAATTTACAAGTACATGCCATGTCATCATTTTTAAAGGGCTGTTGATCTTAATATTACAGTGTGCATCTCAGCTCATAATCATGAGCAATGGGTCTGTGCAAACAACAGTGCATAGTTATCTCATTTCAGAGGTTTGTCAAACAGTTCCATCATGTTCATTTGTACTTGGTCGACCTCTTGTGTCTTTAAGGGCGTCTTCAGCTCGTAGGGCCAGCTATGCACAGGAGGGACCACTGCTTTCTTTTGGTCACCATCTTTGCGGCATTAGGGACCAATGCTCCCCCAGTTGTTCTTGACATTACACCATGGGGTATATTTACAAGCCCCTATACTTACAGTGACGTTGTGGTGGCGATAGGGGCTTCACCTTATTTGAAAGGCAGCGTTAAGTCACTTAACGTGGCTTAACGCTGCCTTGTAAATAAGGCTCCCTTTCACGCTGTACTTAGCGTGAAAGGGGAAGGCAATGAGTGTTGTGGTGGGCGTTCCATCACAAAACCCGTTGATTTTGACGCTGCCCCCTATTTACAAGGGTGGTGTAAATAGGAGGCAGCGCCAAAATTAAGACCAGGGAAAACCTGGTCTTAAACAGGCGGAAACAGGAGAAATGCTTTATTTTTCCTCGATTTTGCTGTTTCTATGTGCTGCGGTGTGCAGCAAAACGCCATTGATTGTTTATTAGCAGGAAGGTGTCCCTTCCCCCAGATAAACAATCCCCCAAAAAATGACGTTTTGCAACTTCTGTGTGTGCTGCATTAAGCAGAACACATTAAAAGTAATAAAACGCCATTTAAAGATTGTTTATATAAACAATCTACCCCTCAATGCAGACACCTGTGCACTATGGTGCAAGGATGCCTGCGTTGGCGCTAGGCTGCTAAATTTAGTGCCAGTGCAGGGGGAAATGCAGGACTGCACCATACTGTTGTACATACGGTGCAGCCCTGCGTTTCTGAAGTGGCGGAGCATGGTTTTAAGTAACCCTGGGCATAGTTTGCATAGTAGCACTACGCGTAGCTACACGAAGTACACTTTGAACTACACATAGCTACACAAATTGCATAGCTGTGTGCTTGTCTGCACTGTGAAATAATTGCCAATGGCATCTTGCACAGTGCAAGTTAAGATAAAATAAGTAACTCTGTCTTTATATGCTAAAATACATATAGTCATTTTACTAAAGTGAAAACGATAAATTAACAAGCAGTGAGAGAGGTGATGATTTTGGGATCCTCCCTAACCTAGGGAGAGAACCAAGCAGATGCCTTGAAAACAAAAAGCACATCTTGTTGAACGATTCGGTGGTGGTCCCATTCTCTTAGGACCACCCCAAGCACAGTTATTGGCAAAAATACAATCCCAACCAAAGGCCCTGAAAAGCATGATGGGACGATATTAGCAGTGGGAAGTGAATATTATAGTATCCAATATCAAAATAATTCTACAAAGAGCTGCAGTTCAACTAGTCGTTACTAGATGTCCCTCACGAGTCAAATGCAAAAGCATTGAAATTATTATTACATCAAGCTGCAGTTCCACTAGTCGTTACTAGATGTCCCTCACGAGTCAAATGCAAAAGCTTCATGAAAGGGTTTCAATGCTTTTGCATTTGACTCGTGAGGGACATCTAGTAACGACTAGTGGAACTGCAGCTTGATGTATTAATAATTTCGTTCCTTGTCTGGACATGGACTGAACCACGCCCAGAGCCCCTGAGTCATTGTTGCAAGCCCTGCGCTGGTCCGGCGTACGCCAGGCCAGACCACTCCGCTTATGCTCCGAGGGGGGGCCACATAGCTACATGTCACAGGTTTACACGCTAGCGGTCTGCAGGTCACTGGTCTAGTTGTCAGCATGTCACGGCCACTCCCTGAGGGAAGGTTTGCACACACACCACACCCATCCGGCACCAGCGTCACAGGCCATGTGACCCCGCCAATATAAGGGGCCGACAACGTCACATTCCCCACTGCCGGTGGTGACTGGATGACGGACGTTCCACGATTCTCAATCATAAAGGGCCCATGAGTTGTTGCGCACAGGGTTAGTAACACCCGGAGCAATGCGGCTGTCACGGGCCTACCACCACGTGGCGCTGACTGGGGTTGCACAGGGTTAGTGGCACCCGAAGCCTTGCGGCCGTCATGGGCCTACCACCATGTGGCGCTGACTGGGGTTGCACAGGGTTAGTGGCACTGAAATTGCTGAGCGGGTGTGCAGCCTGCGATGATGACGTGTGCACTGATGTGGTCTCTGCCATTGATGCCTCAGGACTCAGCGTCATGTGTGGGACCTGCTGGGCCGCGGTGAGGGTCCGCATGATGTGGAGCATGCCATGGTGGCGGGACCGGGGCCTGGAGCTTGCACGGGCACGTGGTGTGTCCACTGGTGGACACACCGTTGGCGGCAGTTGAGCAGTGGGGCCTGGGTGCGCAAGTGCGGACAGCCAGCGCTGGCGGGCGGGAGGGGGTAGGGTGCGGCTGCATGTGTGTGCAAGGACGGACAGGTGTTGTTGCCGTGTGCAGTGAGATGGACTCTGCCATGATTGACTCTGGCCTCGATTACAGATTGCAGACCTGGTGGCTTGCACTGTATACCGGCACGTGGTTGGAGACACACCGGTGGCAGCAGGTGAGCAGTGGGGCCAGGGTGCGCGGGGCGGCAGTGTCCCTCCCTCTCTCTCTCTCTCCCTTCCTTTCCTTCTCTCTCTCTCCCTTCCTTTCCTTCTCTCTCTCTCTCTCACTCTCTCTCCCTTCCTTTCCTTCTCTCTCTCTCTCCCTTCCTTTCCTTCTCTCTCTCTCTCCCTTCCTTTTCTTCTCTCTCTCTCTCTCTCTCTCTCCCTTCCTTTCCTTTCCTTCTCTCTCTTTCTCTCTCAGCCTTTCTTTCATTCTCTGTTTCTCTGTGTCTCGCTCCTCTGATGTGCGCATGACACACGTTCTGATTTTGTGCTTTATTTTCCAGGCTGTGACATCAATATTGTCCCGGACGGACCCGACAGGAGTCTTCCACATTGGTGTTTTGTGTTGTATTTCAATAAAGTTTTTTGTTGTTACTTCAATGATGTGTGACTGTTTCTCGTTCTTCTGACCACACATATGTGTTTCTTTTTGTCATTGTGCGACATCATGCGCTTTTTGTGGCTCTTGTGTCGTGCACGGTATGTGTTTGTCCAGGGGGTATCCGGGGGGGGGGCCTGGGAGTGGTGGCGGTGGGTGTTGTGGCCATCTTGGGTCTCTGAGCTGCATGATCATTGGCTCCATGGCATCTGTGGGTCTTCCGATGTGGATCTGGGCTGGGCTCCCTTTCGTGCTGCAGGTAGTCGTCCTGCTTAACACCAGCAGAAGGCAGGTGTTAAATCCCTGCTGCTACCGTGGCTTGTGGCCTGTTTTTGGTTCGCATCGCAGATCTTGCAGTTCGTTGTGAAAGTGGTGTAGTGGTGTTTTCGTGTGTTTTTGCACAGGAACGCCTACTCTGCATCTCATTAGGGTTAGTTGGTGGTGTCACCCGTGGGGGTAAAATATTCGGCAGTTATCGCGGGAATACTGGCGATGTCTGCAGTTTGCACATGCTTGTGAATGGGGCGTTAAATCTATCTCCACTTTTGATGCGTTAAGGTGGCGATAATTCGGCGATAAGTCCTTGTGAATATGCCCCTAGATGTACTGTTTCTTCATTATGGGAGATACCCAATACCCTGTGACCTTCACGAGTGAATATGTGAAGGTTAAAAATTGTGCGGAGGGGAAAGTGATCACTCTCATTTGACGTGTGTACTTTGAAGCTCTCCAGGTTTTTCAGAGACAAAGACATAGTCGATAGTGCTTATCCCCCTGAAAGTTTTCCCTTTTATACAAAAGCCATAGAGAGGATGGACGGAATGCAGAGAAAATTGAACATTCACCCCAATCAATAGATCTGGATTCAATCCATCGTACTTTTGCTCACCATGCCACCCCAGTTTAGACCGAGCCATATGCAAATCAGTCTCGACCCTGTGCCTCATGGGAACAGTCCAGCCCGAACTGCCAAGCCAGGTCCTCCCTGGACCGGAAGCAAGCATCCTGGCACCCAATTTTCGGGGCTTCACCCCTCATCAGCCAGGTTAGCTTGAATCCAGTGACACAGTGAGCGCAGGTCCCATGTCTGGGCATACACGGCGCACTTAGGGCAAGAAAGCAAAAGACACAGAGATGATGGACGGAATGCAGAGCAAATCAAACATTCACCCCCAGTCAATAGATCTGGGTTAAATCCATTGTTCTTTTGCTCACCATACCACCCCAGTTTAGACCCTTTTATGCAGCACAGCAAGTTGTCTTCCTGAGTTGCTCTGCAAGTAAAATTTTTAAATCTGGCTCACAGTGTATGGGGCTAGGGACTTTAGGTCCTTTGGTACATCAAAAAGCTATTTTTAATCATAGCAAATCTATTTGCAACCAATTGCTGAATCACAAACTTTCATACATCAGGCACTTAGTCTTGAACTAACAGATGGGTGAGACTCGAAAGAGTGCTGAATACAGTAGAGCACCAGTAGAGTTGACATTAATTATGGCTGATGTGGATGGTTGAGCTTTTGCGTAGATGCTTCTTTTAGGGCTGTAATAAAATGTTACATTCTAAAATTCGTTCAACTTAAAGAGTGCTCTGTAGAGGCTGCCTGCATGCTTGGGGAAGCTTTCAAAGTTTGCATCTGTGGTGAATGCATGTCTAAGCAGCTTGGGGTACTCTGTAGCCGGGGAGCAAGTCTACATAAACTGGAACAAGAGCTACAAAGCCTTAAGACCCAGGGCTTAGTTTCTGGGGACATGCAGTGCTTGGCTTAATTCAGTGTCAAACTGTCAGAATATGAAGTGGTTGCTATGAAGGATAGACATTATCTATATAGGGAATCCACAGCTAGACGGTATAGAGAGGGAGACAGAGCTGGCAAGACTCTGGCCTCAATGCTTATAAGAAAGTAGAGCAGCTCCTATAATTATTTTTGTTCTCGAAGTTTTATATAGCGCGAACGTGACCCGAAATCAGGTATCAGAGCTCTTTATATGAGAACCAGTTGCGTTAACTGAGGACACATTCATTTGTGTTAGGCACAGGGAGATTACATGATTTGCCCAGAATCACAGGATGTTGAGCATCGTTGCTGAGACTTGAACCCGGTTCCCCAGATTTTAAGTTCACCGCCCTAACCGTTAGGCTACATCCTCTCCCTGTCACTCAACTGCTAGATAGAGAGGGAGAGTCATATGACCCTACTAAGGATATCACACAGTATTGCTTCAAAACTATGCTTCCATGTATCAGTCAAACTCCAGCAGGGATCTGGATGAGATTTAGGAATACTTTGATTCAAATCCGTATCTTTGGTTGAAGAATGTCCCTAGGTAGTTTCTGAACAGCCACATTGATGAGGAAGAAGTAGTTGGTGTAATCTGTAGCATGCCTGGAGATAAAGCCCCCTGGTTAAACGGGTTGACAGCCCTGTTATCTCAGGAATTTTATTTTATTTTATTTATTTATAAAGTTTTATATAGCGCGAACATGATCCCTAGGAATATCAGAGCGCTTCACAGTTAAGGGAGGAAAGATGATCAGGGATGTACAGGCATCAAATACATATCAAACGAAACAGTTACAAAGGGTGACTCAAAGAGCATCACAATAACTAAAAAATAGCGAATCTAGGAGGGGAAGAAAAGATTAATTAAGGAGATAAAGCAAATCAATTCAAGACATAAAGGTGTAAGTCCAGTATCTTACAGCAGATGATCCAAACCCAATTAAGGTAAGAACTTGTTCATAAGGAATCTTTTTACTTCCAATTTGAAAGCAACCGTGGAGGTGATTCTGCATACTTCAGGAAGGAGAGAGTTCCAGATCCTCGGGGCAGAGCTGGAGAAAACTCTTTGACAAGTTCTCTTTTTGCGAAAGATCTGTGGTTTCAGGAGGAAGGAGTTACCACTTCTTGAGGGTCTACCACCTCTAGATAATTCTAGCTTTTGGACTAGATACCTGGGGTTTTTTAAATGGAGAGCTTTGTGAGACAGGCAGGCAATATTTAGCTGTATTCTTGCTTCAAAAAGACCGGTTTCGGGGTTTCACCCCTCATCAGCCAGGATAGCTTGACTCCAGTGGCATGGCGAGTACCGGACCCACGTCTGGGCATACCCGTCCTACTCAGGGTGACAAATGCAAAAACAACTATTGTTGGACAGAATGCAGAACAATGTCATACATTCACCCCAGTACAGAGATCTGGGCCTAAATCCATAGTTTTTTTGCTCACAGTTAGATTTGGGGGTCTCTAGTTGGCAATGGTTTGCACCTTTGTCCAAATATAGATCCTTGCGTCTAGTCAAGGTAAGGGGCTACACTCCTAAATAACCCCTGCTTACCCCCTTGGTAGCTTGGCACGAGCAGGCAGGCTTATCTCAGAGGCAGTGTGTAAAGCATTTGTGAACACATACAATAATACAGTGAAAACACTACAAATGGACACTACACCAGTTTAGAAAAATTAGTAATCTTTACTAGACTTAACACAAGATCAGAACGACAAAAATCCACAATACTGTAATCAAAAATGAGTCTTCCAGGTAGATGATAAATGCGACACTAGTACCTTGGATGCGTCACCCAATACAAACAAAAAGGGTCGCAGGGAAGGTGAGGCGTCGGTTCCTTACACTCAGGGGAGTGGATGAGTCGGTTCCTTACTGCTGCGCAGGGGAGTTGAGGCTCGCTTCCTTACTGTGTGGGGAGTTGATGCGTTGGTTTCTTACTGTGATCCGGTGCGATGCAACAAGATGGCGCCTCGATGCGATGACGATCCGGTGCGATGCGACAAAATGGTGTCTTGGGTATGGTGCGACAACGTAGCTGTGATGCGTGCATGCCCGATGGCCGTGCGGCGACTCAGTGAACTTCTGAGCCGCGACAGGCCCTGCGACACGCTTATCCGGTGGGATGCGACGGTGAACTCTGCGGGGGCGGCACGCTTCTCCGATGATGCGCCGCGCTTCAGCGGTGATGCGAGGGCGAGCGGCCCGCTTCTCCGGTGATGCAATGGCGACCTCTGCAGCGGCACGCTTCTCCGGCGATGCGCCACGCCTCGGCGATGATACAACGGCAAATGCTGTGACGGCGAAACGCTTCTCCTTCGTTGCGTCGCCCTTCCAGCTCCCAGCGACATGCAGTCTTCAAAAGGGCCCAACACAACAGCAGGCACCTCTTTGCAGGTAGAATTCCCAGCAAGGGAATTCAGGGGAGCTGGTTGGTGAAGTCTTGTATCCCTGAGACTTCAGGCAGGAGGCAAGCTCAATCTTCAAGCCCTTGGAGATCTTCTTCAAGGTGATGAAAGTACACACAAAGTTCCTTTCTCCTTTCTTTGGCAATAAAATAACCACTGCAGGCCAACCCCAACAGCACACAGCACAGGGGCAGTCTCCTCCTTCAGTTTCCTGGTTCTTTTCCTCAGCAAAGGTTTGTCTTGGTTCCCAGAAGTGATCTAAAGTTCTGGGGTCTGGGTCCCCATTATTTATACCAAGAAAGTTGTTGTTCTCTGGAGGCAGAGAGTGTCTGTGCCTGACCAAAACCAGTTCTGTGCAGCTTCCTGGCAGGAGGTGGAGACAGCATTGTTTGAGAGCAGACCTGGCCCAGGTAGCTGAAAGGAAATCTCCTCCCCCTACTCTCTACTCTATGAGGTCTCAGGGGAGTGAAAGGAAATCCCCACCCCCTACTCTCTATTCTATGAGGGCTCAGGTCACTGAAAGGAAATCTCCTCCCCCATACTCTCTATTCTATGTGGGACCTATTCAGCCCAGCCCTGACTCATCAGACTGCTGGAGCCAAGACCCTCTCCAGTCCCCTGTCACTCACAAACCAGACAGTGAATACACAACCCTAGCAGAGGCACACTGGAAGGTTTAGGCAAGAAAATAGCTACTTTCTAAAAGTGATATTTTCAAACACAGAATGTAAAAATCACCCACACTAAAAGATGTATTTTAACATTCTGAGTTCAGGCATACTAAATTCGTTTTTCTATCTTGTTCCTAGGCTCAGTTAAGGATTATAAGATGTTATAACCAAACTGCCCATTCTGGCCTATGGGAACAGATAGCCTTGCAATAGTGAAAAACGAAATTGGCTGTAATTCACTATTAGGACATGCCACACACATCAGGGCATGTCTTACCTCTTACATACAATGCACCCTGCCCTTGGGCCTACCTTAGGGGTGACTAATATGTAGAAAAGGAAGGTTTAGGGACTGGCAAGTGGGTGCACTTGCCAAGTCGTACATGGCAGTCCCAGACTGCACACAGGCTCTGCAATGGCAGGCCTGAGCCATACTCTACAAGCTGCTTCTTTGGGTGGCACAACCAGTGCTGCAAGCCCACCAGCAGCATTTGATTTACAGGCCCTGGGCACACATGGTGCACTGTACTAGGGTCTGACAAGTAAATCAAATAAGCCAATCATGGAATCACTAATCCATACAACAATTTACCCTAGGGAGCACTTGCACTTTGGCACTGAATAGCAGTGGCAAAGTGCCCAAAGCATCTAGACCAGCAAAAACATCGTAAACATTGGAGGCAACAGCCAAAAAATGGAAGGGAGACCCACGCCAATGGTGCCAGGTCTAACACTCACCATGCCATTCCAGTTTGAATCCAGCCATATGCAAATCAGTCTTGACCCTGTACCCAATGGGAACAGTCCAGCCCGAACTGCCAGGCCAGTTCCTCCCTGGACCGGAAACAAGCATCCTAGGACCGGTTTCGGGGTTTCACCCCTTCTCAGCCAGGATAGTCCCTGTTGTAGTGTCTACGGCACCCGGAACGCAATCGGCAATGTAGCACACTGTGACTGGAATCCCACTAGATGAGCATCATTGACATTAGGGGGAATCACTGTCCCTACATTCATCCACACATTCATACATGAATGATGAAAGACATGACACAGCAGTGCTTTTCTGAATGTTTAATGTACATCCAGTGGAGTTTTGCAGCTGGAGCAGTACAGGGCCATGCCATCCCCACTTCACAATATGGGCCCGTGGAGGGCCAGCCAGAGTCCATCGGGGAATGACAAGTACAGCGGAAGAGAAAGGGTACAGTCCGCAGTCTGGTCGCCATGTCATTGGTCACCAAACAGGATATGGCAGTCCATGTTGCGGTCCAAGGTGAGTGCAGCAGAGTGTATCGTGGGTCAGTGGAAGGTCATGGGGCTATGTGCGGCACCAAGCAGCAACAGGCCAGGTGGCGGAAATGAATGCTAGTGCCTCCTTCTGATCTCAATCCCATCCACGTCCTTGTCCTCGGATGTGTGCTCTGCCCCACCTGTGGGTGGTGCAGTTCCGGCTGCGGCACTGTGTGCCACTGACACATCAGGGGCCGGAGGTGGATTGTCAGCCGCACTGTGTGGCAGTGACACATCAGGTGCCGGAGTGGAAATGCCTGCCGCACTGTGAGGCACTGACACACCAGGGGGTGGAGATGTGGATGGTGTAGGAGCAGCAGCATTCATCTGCGCCACGCCTTATGGCAGCAATGCCATGATGAGGATATGCAGGGCATGGTAGATCCCAGCTACATTTTGCTGATGTGCAGCGGTGGCTGCCATCCTTTCTGCCTCCATCCGTGCCATGTCCTCCATGAGCCTCCGCATGTGTGCCAGCTCACGGCTGAGGTCGCTGGAGCCACTCTGAGCGGACAGGTGTTCTTGTCTCTGAATCATGACTCCAGCGATGTCAGCCAGGGCTCGTTGGAGACCATGGAGCAGCCTGTGGGTGTCCGTTAGGGACTGGAGGTGGTCCCTGATGGGACATAGACACCCATGGATGGCATCAAGTTTGGTAGCCATGAGGTCGAACCCCACCCGCACCTGCTCAGCCATCTCCCTCTGGCCCTCCAACACACGGCGTTGGAAGGCCATGCGTTGTTTGTGGGGTTCTTGGGAGACAGCCGGGGTTGTGGGTGCCTCCTGCTGGGTGGTTTGTGGAGTGGGTGGGGTCTCCTCAATGCAACTGGGCTGCCCTGATCCGGGAGGTGAGTTGCGGATGATGGCAATGATGTCTTGGAGGGCTTGGGTGTCGATGCTGGGGGTGTCCTCCTCGTCATCAGTGAAGAGTGGCTGGGACTGCTCTGCAGGAGGTGTTGACGGTGCCTCTGAAATGTGAAGGGGAGATGCTGTATTACAATGTGTCCACATGTATGTAGCCGCATGGTACATGTTCACATTCAGACAGCATGGCATTGTACATTGTGACAGTCTGTAGATCAGGGTCATTGTGGGTGTGCCCTGTGCTCTGCTTGATTGTGCATGTGTGCCATTGTGGCCATCTCCCCCCGTCCCCCCAGTACCTGGTGGTTACTCACCCTGTTGCTGTTGTGTTGTGTCATGTCGAGCAGTGTCCGGTCCCCCGACTCCTGCCACAGTCTCAACACTGATGACTGTCGACACCAGCTCCTCCATGTCATCCAGCTCCAGCTGTGGAGCTGGGCTCCCACCTCCAGTCTGCATTGCTGCCTTCTGGTTGCCTGCGAGTTTCTCCTTGGTTTTGCGCTTGATGTCAATCCATCGCCTCTTGACCTCGTCCATTGACCTCTTGTGCTCTCCGGCTGGCATTCACCTTGTCCACGATGGACCGCCATATTCCATTTTTGGTGCCCAATGACACGTTGGAGGTGACGAACAGTTCTTGATGGTGTTCCATCACCTCCGTGACCAGGATCCTATTCTCCTGCGGACCGAACCGCCTCTTCCTCTTCTTCTTGTCCTTGCCCTTCCCTGTCCCCGAGGTCCCAGGCTGAGGCATCAGGGGTGCTTGTGGGGTTCCGCTCGTCCTCTGCGCCTGCTCCGGATGCCTCCATGGTGCTTCGGTGTTGGTTATTTTGTGTTTGTGTGCTTTTTCTACTTTTGTAGTGATTTTCCCGCCTGCCGTGTGTGTGTTGCAGGCCTGGCGCTGCTTATCGCTGATTTCCTCATCGTTGTTTGGCCCATCGCATGTTTTTTTGCGTTGGGGTTTGGGTTTTTATCACTGTCGCGGTTGTTGTATCGCGGACATTGTCCGCGTTTTTGGGAGACTATTGCATGGTACCGCGTGTTGTGAATTCCACGTTAACACGGGGTTATTTTCCCACGATAGACTGCGATGTGTGAAGTTGTTTTAACATTTTTTGGAGATGTTTAGTGCACGTTCTTGTGAATATACCCCCTAGTCCGAAGAATAAAATGGGGCCCGGCCAACCTCCAGAAATTAACACCTTGGAAAGATACTATCAGACAGTCTCTACAGGCCCAAAGTGGTGATTACTTATTAATACACTGGGCACCCATAATCAGGGGCATCCATGAATCATTGGATTCTCGCCCAGGCTGTGGGCGACCTCAGCGAAAATTCCTTAACAAAAACCAATCTATAATGACGAGCTCACGGCTTATCCACAAGATGATAAAGGCATGCAAGAAAACTCAGAACCAACAAAAGAAAGCCGCATTGCAACTGGAACTTCAAGGAGCAAGAAAACAACATAAGCAATTGGTATGGCAGGACAAAAATCAGCAAAGAGATAAGGATTGACAATATGTTTACTCGATTATGAGCAAGCACAATCAGGCTGACTTATGGAGGTATATTAAAAACAAAACATGCCAGGATGCTACAAGGATTAACATCATCAATGAAGATATGTGGACCTAGCACGTAAAAAAACTATATAAAGTTGCACAACCGGGAGCCTTTTCATGCGAAATCTTAGATTCATAGAGAGGTGTGGTGCAGCGGCCAGGGCAGCTGACTTCGGAGCACAGGGCTCACGGTTCGATCCCTGGCTCCGGCGGCAGCTCAGCTCAACACCGTGTGACTCTGGGAAATAGCTCAGAGCCCAGCGCCTTGAAACCCGTAAGGGTGAGTAGTTTGCGCTTTACAAATACAGATTTTTTTATTTACATTCATACAGCTGTGACTCCAAGTATACGACCAATTACATTAAAAAATTGATATGCAGAATACGAGCCTCAGGAGCACCTGGCCCAAACAGACTTCCAGCCCAACTGTTTAAAGAAGATCCAGTACTATGGTCCGCAATTTTTTCTTCACTATGTCCTTCTTGTTTTAAGTCCCATCAGGTGCCTGATAGCTGGAGAGGATCAATATTGCACCCAATCTTCAAAAAGGGCGACAGGCAGAATCCTACTAACTATCGCATGATTGCTTTACTGGACATAGAGGCTAAGATCTATGCCTCTGCAATTTTAAATGAACTTGCGACTTGGGCAACAACAAATGCAATAACTCCATTCTGCCAAACAGGCTTTAGATCTAACTCTTCCACACTGGATAATATAATCACTCTATCTTACCTTATCCACCAGGCGAAAACCAAAAAATCTTTATCCCTCTACGCATGTTTTGTGGACTATTCGTCAGCATTTGACCTGGTGGATAGGGGGATCTTATAGAACAAACTTCAGGCATGGGGCATACCAAGCAACCTTCTTAATGCCATTATATCATTATACTCATCGACCTGGGTGAGGGTTAAGCTCTCAGACACTGCGTTAACCGGGAAGATCAATACAAACCAAGGACTGAAGCAAGGGTGCGTTCTGGCCCCAATGTTGTTCAATCTATACACAGCAGACATATCTCGGGCACTCAACAACGCCAACCTTGTGCCGCCCACAATAGGCAAAACTAGGATCACGATATTGCAGTATGCGGACGACATTGTTCTGCTCGACAATTCAGAAATAGGAATCCAGAGAGCCCTAAATGCACACATACAATTTGGAAAATAAAATTATAGTAAACGCCTCCAAAACAAAGGTGATAATATTCGGAAGGACGCAAAAGCAAACAATTTGCACTTGGTCTCTGGGCCCTTTAAAAATCATAGGAGCAAAATCCTAAACCTACCTGGGCACATGGTTTTCGGCAAATTGCGCAGCCAACACACATCTGCACTACTTAAAGAATAAGGCTGCATTAATTAAGACCAGACTCTGCCAACTGCACACAGTCCTTGAAAGCCCTACCTCAGCCCCAATTCGAAAAGTGCTCTGGGCCGTACTACCATCTGCAATCACCTATGGTAGCGAGGCCTTTCTGGGACAACTATAAAAGCTATGGAAAAACTACATCTGAAAGCCTACAAAAGAGTGTTTAAGCTGCCCTACTACACCAGGGGCTCTCTGGTGAGACTTGAGTTTGGCCTGGAGGGCATTGAATGGTCTAGCATGGGGTCCTTCCTAAAATACTATTACAGATGCATCACAGCCATGCCCTGCACCTTGAAATTTATTCTGCAAAATGTATTCAAGATCAAAAACAGCCATTGGTCCACATACTTGACGGCAGCAGCAACCTCTCTTCAAGTAGATCTGACTGTTTTAAATACCTCATCACTTACTCACACTGCAGTCAAAAGCATACTGAAAAAACAGATAAAAGTCCTCTCGAAGACCGCGGACATGGAAAATATCAAGACCACACCGCTGCTAAGGGCCTTAGCAGTCTCATATAATAACGACTGCCATGTTGGCCTCCATGCACAACCTTATCTTAATTGTACAATCAGGGAAGCCTGTTTAACCCAAATTCTGGCCGTGAGGATGTTGGCTCTACAAATCAAAGACTTTAATCCAAACTGGCCACTGTTCTCTAATATTGTTAAGTGCAGATTATGTGGCTATAGATCTGAAACTCTTACACACTTACTATGCTGTTGTCCGTCACTGCTGCACTTTCGACAATTGTCAAAAATCTAAACAAATTCGATTGCAGACTGTGAGTTTTAGACTTAGGTATTATATGTTGGTCCCGCTTGAGGGCAATGCAATGTCTCTTAAAAGCGTTTTATATTGTTATGGTTTTAATTAACTACGCAATAAAGTCTTTGAATTACTACTAAAAGGGAGAGGGCACAAATGTGCCACATCTATCAAGATTTGGTTTATTCCTGTCCTCTGCCTGTAGTGGTGCACAATCTGCAGCCTAGTGCCAATGCAGACACCCTTGCGCCATGCAACAGGGTGCATGTGTTACAATCCTTTAAGGCATTTTTCTCTTTCTGCAGAATGCAGCACACTTAGAAAGAGAAAACAACGAGGAGAAATAAAGGAATTTCTGCTCATTGCACCTCTGGTGGGAAGGCGCAAAATTATGGTGCATTACCAGGTCTACCCAAGTTGTTAAATCGAGGAATGCTTCAGAATTTTTGAGTGGATGCATGGAAACACCCACGTTCTACCCATGTAACGCCCCTACCACTCGGACTCGGACCAAGTGTGTGAACATGATAGATTTCTAATCCTTTCAAGTTTAAAGTTGATATATTTCCCCTTATTATAGTCACTCATTGAACTGAACAATAGGATTTTCAATTTGAAACATGCAGATAAGATACCCAAAACTACATCTCCTGTAGTATCATCTATCAACGTCATATTATCTGACAGCTTATTCTGACTAACTGTCAAAACAAAGGGAACTTAATTCCTTCTTCCTACTAATAATTTGCTCTGGATCAATACGATGGAGACTCCAGCTCTTTGGCTTAGTCGTAGTTCATAAAGTGAATTTATAAAATTTTCTTTTTGTCTTTTAAATTCAAACTCACTTTGGCTTTATATCAGTCATAAATTATTTTGGTATTTCTATGCGGATTGCATATTTCAACTTCCTTCAATTTAATGTGATGTCCTATACCAATCCAATATGGTGGACCAGGTTTATGCAAGATCCCACCACTAGTATGATGATGACGATGATGATGATACATTTATAAAGCGCAACAAAAACCCTAAGGTGTCTAGGTGCTGCCCTCAGGACGTACAGATTTGACTGCAGTGGGATACAATGTATGCCTTGAAGAGCCATGTTTTAAAGCCTTTTTTAAAACTAAGGGGCATATTATCAAGGGCCGGCGATAAATATCGCAAAGCGCGCTTAGCGCTTGCATATTTATCGCCGGCTATCTCTGGAATTTATCGCCTGGTTAGCGCGTTATTAACAACGCGCATCGCCGAGGCGATAAAAATGTCAGAGATAGCGTGGATATCGCCGTTTTCCCGGCGATATCCTAGATGATAGGGCCTGTGGTCTTAGCCACAGAATCCACCCCCATGTTAAGTATGCCTTAGTCAGGAATTTAACAGACGTTAAATTCCTGCGTTAAGGCATACTTAACGCGATTAAAATAATCGCTTCCCGCATTGTAAATATCGCGAAGCTGCCTTCGCGATATTTACCCATGTTGTTTCCACAGACACGCCTACTTTGCATCTCATTATCGATGCGAAGTCAGGCGTGCTGGAAACGGGAGCAAAATCAGCAAAACACGCGATAGCGTGTCTTTGCTGATAAGGCGATATGGTTATCGCCGCTTTTCGGCCGAAAACGGCCGCAAAAGCGGCGATAATTGTTTATCGCCGCCTTGTTAATATGCCCCATAGCAGGTTAGTCTCTTTTTTAAGCAAGGTTGGCAGAGTGTTCCACAGTTTGGCTGTTGTTGTAGTGAAACTCCTGCCACCCCACCTAGCCCTACTTACTCTAAGGACAACCCAATTTCCAAGCTCAGCTGATCTAAGGGACCTTGCTGGGATATATGGCTTAAGGTAGTTTGCCGACTGCGTTGGCACCAGATTGTTCAAAGATTTAAAAGCAATGCAGAGCGATTTAAACTAGATCCGTTTTGCTACCGGCAACCAGTGCAGATGGGATAGAGCTTGGAAGCAGAATCGAATTTAGAGATTCCTAGGAGTGCTCTTGCTGAATTTTGAGCAATCTGCAGCTTTTGGATACTGCTTTATGAGGCGCTGGTGAAAAGACCATTGCAGTAATCCAGTCTAGATTAAATAAGTACGGATACCACAGTTTTCCTGATATCCATGGGGATTGAGGGGAGTACTTTTCTCAAGATTTTGAGGATAAAGAAACAGACAGAAGTGATAAAATTAGTTTGTGCTTCAAATGACAGTTCAGTATCAATGATGACTCCTAAGTTTTTGGCTTTAAATGCTGGTGTGTGTAAAGGACCAAGTTGGACAGGCCAACAACTATCTATCCAGATAGAGAGGTTGTTTCCAAATAAAAGAACCTCAGTCTTAGAGGAGTTTAATTTCAGACAATTGTCTGTCATGCAGTTACCTATATGATTCATACACTCATGAAATCTGGTGGCTGTGGAGCTGGATGAACTGTTCACAGAGACAAGTATCTGAGTGTTGTCTGCATACAATAGTAGCGCAAAGACATAGCTTTTTATCAATTTTGACAGGGAGATGTTATGTTATGTTGTTATGTTATTGAAAATTTGTAGAGCGCATGTTCACCAAACAGGCCTCTTGGCGCTAATCTTTTCCTTTGGAGTCACGGGTTAAGAAGGGTCCATGTCTAACTATAAGCTTGGGTAAAAAGCCAGGTCTTCAGCTTTTTCCTGTAGTGCAAATGGTCGGTTTCTAGTCTAGGCAGAGCGTTCCAAAATTGGGGTTCCTGTATTGAAAAACACGATCCTCCTGTCCGTTTACATCCGAAACCAGGAACGACCAGTAGATTCATGTGCATGGATCTTAAAGTGCGCTGTGGAGCATACCTGTGAATTTTTGAGGATATGCACTTTGGGCCAATATCATGTATAGCTTTAAACAGGATGCATCCTGTTTTAAACATGGAACGCTGCTCCACTGGAAGCCAGTGTAGCTCCTTCAGCAGTTATTTGACGTGACAGCGCCTGCCTTGTTGATAGATAATTCTAGCTGCCTAATTTTGTATCAGCTGCAGACGGTGTTTCTAGTTGCACTGGAGGCCTAGGTAAATTGCGTTTGCATAATCTATTTTTGATATGATCAAGGCAATGATGATTTGAATGCTGGTCTCTCTGCTGAAAAACCTTCAGATTTTCTGCAGTTTTCGTAGTTGGAAAAAACAGGCAGAGGTGACCGTCCCAATCTGCGAGTTCATGGTGAGATTCGAATAGATATGAATGCCTAGGCTCTTTATCGAGTTCTTAGGGGCAGGTGCAGGTCCTGGTCCTAACTCTGAGGGCCAATGGGCAGGAGTCCAATGCTGAAGTTTGTTGTTAGAGATGATGATTTCAGTTTTTTCGGAGTTTAGTTTTGATTGATTTTTGTTCATCCAATTCCGGATGAACAGCATGGTGTTCCTGAGGAACTCTTTGGAGTTTGTAGAATCATCAATGGAAAAGATCAACTGCATATCATCAGCATAGTTATAAATTTGTACCCCCATCTGGCGAAGCGTGAATATGAGAGGGTGAATATATACATTAAAGAGGTGCGGGGACAAGGAGGAGCCCTACGGTACTCCGCAATTCATGTTGACAATGCCGGATTTGTAAGGCGAAAGCCACAATGATTGTTTCCGGTCCTCTAAGAAGGATTGAAAACAATTTAGGGCAGCACCTCTGAGACCTGCTGCAGCAATACGTTCCATCAGAATGTCATGGTTAACTGTATCGAACGCCGCAGACAGGTCCAGCAGAATCAAGGCTTGAGTGCAGTCTTAATCAGCCTTTCCTTTTAAGTCATCCATGACAGACAGAATAACAGATTCAGTAGAGTGGGATAAGCGGAAACCTGCCTGATGTGAGTCTAAAAAATTGGTGTCTTCAATGAAGGTGCTAAGAAGTTTGGCTACATGTGTCTCCAATAGTTTAGCTGGGAAGGGGAGAAGGGATATAGGCCTATAGTTTTTCAGTCTCTGAGGGTCAACACCTTGTTTTTTCTGGAGCGGAATAATCACTGCTTCTTTAAAAGCTTGTGGTACCGTCCCTTGGATTAAGGAAAGATTCAGTAGAGAAAGAATAGTCTCCGGAAATGCTGAAAAAATAGCTTTTTGTATGTGAGGGGGACAGGCATCTTTAGGGAGCCCTATTTTACTTTATTTAGAAGTTCCAAGAGCTGTTCTTTGTTTAGACATGAGAAGGTAGCCATGAAGTCGGGGTTAGTATTTCCTGACAGTTCTTCCACATCCTTGTGTTTAGAATCTATGGATCCTTGGATTTTCTTAATTTTGTCTAAAAAAAGAGTTTAAATCATTACATAGTTTCTGTGTGGCAGGGATAGATAGGAGGGGTCACACGATCGGGGTTACATAGCTCCCTTACTGTGATGAAAATATATTTTGTTTTATTATTTGAGTTTAATACTTTGTTGGAAAAAAAACTATTTTTTAGCCTCCAGAATGGCTTTTTTTATAGGCCATTAGATTCACATTGTATTGTTCTCTAAGTTCTGTTGAGTAGGTGTTTCACCATTTCCTTTCTGCCTGACATGTTCTGAGTTTTGCTGATTTTAGGTCAGCAGTAAACCATTTAGATGCTTCATGCCGCCTGATACGAGAGGTTTGAGATTGGACAGGAGCATGAGAGTAAATAGCATTTAATTGCCAATTGGTGATTTCTCTCTCGAGGTTATCTATATTGTCCAGACTTGCAGGCAGCTCACGGTTCAGGGTATCACATAGGGATTCCAAGTTTATGTGATTCCAGTTCCTGGATGAGCTCTTTTGATGGGACATAGGGGCATATTAGCAAGACCCACGTTAAAATTATCGCCGTTTTAGCGGCAGGAAACTGCCGCTAAAACGGCGATAATGGACTTGCTAATATGCGTTATGGAATTCCAATAGAAGCCCAGGTTAGATGTCCTGCACATCTAACCTGGGCTTCTATTGGAATTCTATAACGCATATTAGCAAGCCCATTATCGCCGTTTTAGCGGCAGTTTCCTGCCGCTAAAACGGCGATAATTTTAACGTGGGTCTTGCTAATATGCCCCATAGTTTTGGGTAGAATAATTTCACACACAGTGAAACTGATTGTATAATGGTCTGACCATAAGCAAGGGTGAATTTCTAGATTCTGAAGAGTGAGGTTAATAGACCAGACTTGGTCCAGTGTGTGACCTTTGATGTGTGTAGGTACTTGGATGTGTTGCATGAGGTTCCAACTTTGTAGAGCATCGGTCAATTCCTTGGCGCTCTTTCCCCCTACCACCTCATTAGCCCAATATTTCATGTCACCAATGACCAGAACTTTGGCATAGTCCATGGTCAGGGATGCGATGCAATTTGCAAATGCTTTGGGGAAATCCGGCATTGCTGTGGGTGGCCTATACAAAAGTACACATATCATTGTACTATTTGAAGAGTCTAGTTTGACAATTAGACTGTCTACTAATGTTATCTCTAGCAGGGAAATGGAGGTAAAAGACAATCCTTTTTTGATGGCGACTGCCACCCCACCCCCCTTTTTTCCTGTGGACCTATTTGATTTTAGGAGATAGAAATTGTCTGGGAGTGCGGTTAGAATATCCTGGGTGGATTCTTCTGTCAGCCATGTTTCTGTCATGTCGGGCGAGTCAGTGTCTAGAAGGTTCCCGTTGGTGTTTGACCGCAGAGCGAGTATTTAAATACATTATTTTTAGTTCCTTTACAAATTGTTTTATTTTTGAATGAGTGGGCGGAGTAGTTTGGCTCGAGGCCTGCCAAACGTCCCTGTGCTTAGGAAAATTTAGTGGCTGTCCTGGATAAAAAAGGCCAAGCTCGTCTAATTTCTATTGAAGAGGCAGGTCATATAGTTGCCTGTCTCGCGGAGCCAAGTCTTTGAGTTCTGTCAGCGTGTACATGAGTTTTGGGTCATAATGGCTGGCCCCTTGCCCCATCCGGATGCGGAGGGGCGCAGACGGGCTTGCCTTAGGCGTGCCTTCGGCGCGCCAGCAGCGCATACGCGCTGCGGCCATCAATTTCAATGTTTCGGAGTGCAACTGACTCCGCCCCCCTCCCCAACTGATTGGCTGAGATCCCGTTATCCAATAGCTATACGGGCTATTACTCTGCGGTTATACGGCGGGAGAGCAGGGGTGCAGGTAACTGACACATCAATCAATCAATCAATCAGGGAATTGTAAGCGTGCTACTCATCCGTGAGGGTCTCAAGGCGCTGAGGGGGGGGTCTGCAGATCTGTTGAGCCGAAGAGCCAGGTCTTGAGGGTCTTCCTGAAGGTGTTCAGGGAGGGTGCACGTCTGATGTCTGCCGGTAGCTCGTTCCAGGTCTTGGATGCAATGTGAGAGAAGGATCTTCCGCCTGCTCTGGCTCTGTGGATGGGCGGGGTTTCGGCCAGTGCGAGGTTGGAAGATCGGAGGTTTCTTTTGGGTACGTGGAAGTTGATTCTGTCGTTAAGGTATTTGGGTCCGTTGTTGTGTAGGCATTTGTAGGCATGAGTGAGGATTTTGAAAGTGACTCTTTTCTCCACGGGGAGACAGTGGAGACTTTGTAGGTGCTGGCTGATGTGTTCGTGTCGGGGGATGCCAAGGACGAGTCTGGCCGCGGTGTTCTGTATTGTCTGGAGTTTGCGGAGTAGGGACTTGTTGATGCCGGCGTAGAGTGCGTTTCCATAGTCCAGTCTGCTGGTGATGAGTGCATGGATGACTGTCTTCCTTGACTCAGGGGGATCCACTTGAAGGTCTTGCGGAGGATTCCGAGGGCATTGAAGCAGCTAGAGGTGACGGCGTTGACCTGTCGGTTCATGGTGAGTGATGAGTCGAGTACGATGCCGAGGTTCTTGGCGTGGCTTGAGGGGGTAGGTGGGCTTCCGAGGGCGGTCCGCCACCAGGTGCTGTCCCATGCAGAAGGGGTGGTACCGAGGACGAGGACGTCTGTCTTCTCGGCGTTGAGCTTCAGGCAGCTGTTTGTCATCCAGACTGCAACGTCTTGCATTCCTTTCTGGAAGTTGAGTTTGGCAGTGGTGGGGTCTTTGGTGAGGGAGAGGATGAGCTGGGTGTCGTCGGCGTAGGATACGATGTTGAGGCCGTGTTGTCGTACGATGGCTGCAAGGGGGGCCATATTGATGTTGAAGAGGGCGGGACTCAGTGATGAACCCTGTGGGACTCCGCAGGTGATTTTCATGGGGTCAGAGAAGTAGGGTGGGAGTCTGATCCTTTGACTTCTTCCGGTGAGGAATGATCGGATCCAGTCCAGGGCTGTTTCTTGTATGCCTGCATTGTGTAGTATGGCGACTAGTGTGCGGTGGGAGACGGTGTTGAAGGCCGCTGATAGGTCGAGTAGGTTAAGGGCTGCGGAGTGGCATTGGTCCAGGAGGGTGGGGATGTCGTCTGTGGCGGTGAGTAGGGCGGTCTCTGTGCTGTGGTTGCTTCGGAATCCAGATTGGGACGGGTCAAGGACGGTGTTCTCTTCAATGAATCATGTCAGTTTCCTGTTGACTGTTTTCTCTGCAACTTTGGCTGCGAAGGGGAGGAGCGAGATAGGCCGATAGTTCTTGAGGTCAGCTGTGGGCTTTTTGAGCAGGGGTCTGACTTCTGCGCGCTTCCAGTTGTCTGGGAAGGTGCCTGTTTTGAAGGTGGTGTTGATGGTGCGTTGTAGTTCAGGTGCGATGGTGGCTGCGGCTCTGTGGTAGATGTGAGGGGGGCAGGGGTCGGTGGGGGCCCCCGAGTGGATGCTTTTCATGGTCGAGGCGGTGTCTTCGGCCGTGATCGGTGTCCAGTTGGAGATGGTGGGCTGGCTGGTGTTTCTGGGGGGGCGGGGGCCGTCTGTGGCGCCTGGTGGATGGTCAATGAAGTTGTCGTAGATGTTCACATCAAATTCAAATACAGTTTTGCTTAGAATGTGGTGCAATTTAAAACTACAAAACTAAATGTTTAAAAGAGAGAGTCCAAAGGCAAGGTTAATTTCAAACCGGACTATTCTGTGCGTTACTCCAAACAGAGAGTACGCGCTGCGGCCTTCAATTTCAATGTTTCAGAGTGCAACTGACTCCGCCCCCCTCTCCACCTGATTGGGTGACATAGAGATTGAAAAGCGTTGGGCTCAGGGAAGATCCCTGAGGAACGCCCCAAGGTAGGGAAAAGGAGGGAGGAACATAGTCACCCAATGCTACCAATTGAGACCGCTCAGACAGAAAAGAACCCAGCAGGGAGAGCTCATTATCCCTTATCCCAATGGACGCTAAACGATCTATCAGCAGCCCATGATTAACTGTATCAAATGCCGCTGATAAGTCCAAAAGGATCAGGGCAGCACTCCCCCCTCCATCCAAGGTCTGTCTGAGCTCCTCGGTGGCCGTAAGGAGAGCCAGCTCTGTGCTATAATGCACACAAAATCGGAATTGGGAGGAGTCCAGAATTGCATTCTCATTAACAAAAGAAGACAGTTCAGTGTTAATGGCTTTCTCAATTACCTTTGAGGGAAAGGGAAGTCTTGAAATGGGTCTATCATTAGAGGTGTTCTTAGCATCCAGGTTGGGATTTTTTAATAAAGGTAGTAAGGAGGCTTTTTTCCACTCCGTTAGGAAACACCCTCATGTGAATATAGAGTTAAAAATGTCTGTGAGGGGAATAGCTACGGTTTTCGTGGACAAGTGCAGAGTTTCTGGGGGGCAGGGATCTGAGGGTGACCTGATTTCATTGCGCCAATTATTTTAGCTGTCTGTTCGATGGTCAAGGCGGTGAAGGATGAGAGTGTTGGAGATACCGATCCTGCTGTAGATTATATCTTGTTCAGTTGAGTGGGGGTCTGTGCCAGGCAGTTATCCTGGAGCACAAAGGTGTCAAAGACAGCCTTGACTTTGTGCTGAAATGTCTAGACTGCTCTCTATTTGTACAATACCATTTGCACTTGCCAAGATGGCGCCTATCAGAACGTTCCCTCTTCCTGTTTTGTTTGAACCCACTTTGGCTTTATATATGTATGTGCATGTAGGAAGCTGGCTTTTTATGTAATGTACCAAAATGAGGTACACTATTGGCTTTCGGGGCCTAAATTGATAATCCACAATGCTCTCTTTGTGGTAGTGTGGGCGAGCAATTTAGGTTATCAGTGGATAGTGTTAAGCATTTGTTGTACACACAGAATCAATAAATGAGACTCAATTCATTTTAGAAACCAAGATTATCGGAATCAGGTAAAAACAGTTGAAAATGACAGCTGTCAGATTTGAGGCATGAGCTTCAAATGCAGTAATGTTATCCTATGGGAGAGACAAACTCTGCATAGGTACACTTACAGACGGCTTACAGGACTGTTCTTCTGGACTTAAGGTAAGTAGTAGCCAAGGTCCAAGAAAGCTCCAAGAGTTCAGGTTTACTGGCCCTGGTGGGTCCGGGTGCAGCAGTGCTTTCAGAGGTGGTAGCCTCGAACACTACCCGCTCAAGTCAATGCAGAAAAGTACCAGTAGGAAAAGGCTTCAAGGGGGGACTAGGATACCAGTCTGGCAGAGCCCAAGGGAGACTAAGCTCTTGAGGGTCTCAGAACCACAAAGACACAATTTTTTTACATGAGGCCGGGCTGGGGAGCTCGGGTGCAAAGGTGTTTTTTCCGGAGGGTCGGTGAGTTAGAAGCTCTCATGGTTCTCTGTGTTCCTCCAGAAGAGGGAAAAGAAACACAGCAGGGCCACTCTCAGTGTGGAGATGGTCTCCCTCAGAGTCCCTCATCATGCAGGTAAGTGTGGTGGTGGTGATGTTCCGAATGAACACAAACAAGCCTTGGTACTTGCAACTCACTCTAGTACCTTGGGTAATGGTGTAGGGTGATTCCTGGGGGTCCTGATGTCTCCAATCTAGGCAAGGGGATGGATCCATCCTCCTGGAACACAAAGACCTCTTGCTGGGGTGCTGCTCCATCGGTGTGCCAGGAGGTCAACAGAAAGGTGTACCGTGCAGCTGCAGTCAGTGTCTGCTGGTGCAGGAGCGTGGCTCTTCCATTTCAAGGGAGATGTTGCTGGGTCAAGGAAGAACTGGGCAGGCCTCCAAGGGTTTGGAGAAGCTGTTCTTCTTCTGGACGAGTCAGTGTCAGTGACTGCTGGGAGATCAGCAGTCAGGCAGGGTTTTGCCTCAAAGTTGATGCTGGTCCACAGTTCTCACGTCTTTAGCTCTTCCTTGCCCTTCTTCTTCTTTCAGACAGACAAATCTGAGTTCCTGGTGTCAGGAGGCCATCTAAATTTAGGGGCGTTAAGGGGAGTGAAGGGCAGTAGCCAATTGGCTACTTATCTTTGGGGTCGCTACATCCCCTATATAACCACTTCCTGTGGGAAGTGGGCATAGCCCTGTCTCAGATTTCCTAATTCCACCAAAAACAAGATGGTGGAACCCTTCTTTCGTGGAGCACTTCAGGTAGATCACCTTAGGGGTGTGACTAGCCTGGTGATGCAACACGCCTATTGCATAGCTAATTTTAACCTGTCCTGTTGCCATGCGGGTCTCAGGGCAGAAAAGTACCAGTAGGAAACTGGCAGGGGGTGGCATCTTCAAGGTGTGGGGGAAGCTGAGGCTGCATATCAAAAGTGGCAGGGGATTTGATGCCCCTGGCCTTGATATGCTTAATCACTAGCCATCATTCTGGAGCTGTGAACACCTTCCTCTAGAGCAGGCATTGTTTCTTGCCTCAGAGAGTGCGTGCTCACACCTGAAGAGGGTCTGAACCTTGTCTGTGGTGGCAGGCTCAATGATTCAGTCCATTAGATACTGGTAGGCTTTTCAGGGGACACCTCTAAGGTGCCCTCTTGATGCATTTCATAATAAATCAGTACACATTTATTAGTACAAGGTGTTTTATACCAAATGCCATAGGTTTCAGCAAAGTCATCTTGTAGCAGGGGAACTCGTAATGGCCAGTGCCCAGTACATATACTTAAGATGGCGTCCTTGTTCACTTGTACCATCTAGTCATTGTACTAGATGGCACAGGGCAATAGCTGCTCATTCAGATATGCCTTCAAATGTAATATAATGCACCCTGCCTTAGGGCTACAAAGCCTGCTGTAGTGGTGACTTACATATATTGCATGCAGGGAATTTGGGATGGCACACAGTGAGTGTCCCATGTCATGTTTTTACTCATGGTTTACACCATGACCAGCAATCTGCAATGGCAGGCTGCATGCAATTTGTATGGGGGTTCCGTAGGGTGGCATAATACATGCTGCAGCACTTAGAGACCCTCTTTAGTACTCATGCCCTAGTTATCAGGGTTTCCACATACTAGAGACTTACAGGGTGCTAAAGTGTTTGCCAATTTTATTACAATTTGACCATTTACCTTGGTTTTTGGGAAAGAGCACTGGTACTGGGGCCTTTTTAGCAGGAAGCCAGGGCATATCAGTCGAAAAACATAAGTGCCAGTGGTAAAAAGTGGGGGTGACCATGACAAAGAGAGGCACTTTCCTGCAGTGAACATCAACAATTTCACACATCCTTCAATTTAATATGAGGTGAATTACCAATCCAATATGGCAGACGATGTTCAAGCAAATGTCCAACACTAGTAAACGCGTAGTCAGCTCTCTATTTTTAATGATACAATTTACACTTGCCAAGATTTGACCCATAGAGACACACAGCCTTCCGCCACATCTCACTGCACTGGCTTTTAAATTGGCAGTAATTGATATCCACAGGAATGGGTGCAAGGAATCCATTACAGAATTTCCTACTTTAACTTGGCTGTCTCTTTCAGTACAGTAATATCCTATAGACTCAGATAACACATAGCACACTTCTTTTACCTCTTTGAAACAATGTAGCTGTTGCAATGAATGCTTGTAGTAAGTTGAAACGTTTTGCCTGAGATAGTAAAAGTGAGAGAATGGAGGTTTGTCTCTACCTTTTTTAACATATGCCAGCGTAATAAAATTGTAGTTATGTCATCCTTTTTCCCTGAGCACCCCCATTTTATGATTGATATTGGTGGTTACTGACCCTGAAAGTGCCCTGGGCTCTGCTAACCAGGTCCAGGGCCAGTGCATCTTTCCTTAAAAGGTATATGGTAATTGGTGTAAATCTGATTGGCCAAGACAGCCAACATGAAAGTCGGTAGTATATGGTATGGCATGGAGGTTTAATGACCGCAGTGGACGTAATGCACTTAGGTGTTTGTTGTTGCAGTGTCCAGTGTCATTTTAAAGCCAGCCCTGCCTTGCAGACTGGTTTTAAATTAAAATTTTGTCTAAATTCGACGTTGGAATTAAAAGTACTTCCAAAGTTCCAAACTACCTTTTATGACATATACATCACCCCTAAGGTCTGCCCTAGGTGCCCCAAGGGTAGGGTGCATGGTATAAAAACAGGGACCTTCTAAAATATGTTTTACATACCCTGGTGGGGGAAAAACAGCCAAAGCTATTTTTCCCTTATTATAGTTCTGCTAGGTCCATAGACCAACATGGAAAGGCTTTATTACACTAACTTTGATAAAGTCTAACATTTGATGGAAGTTAGCTAGGAACATGAATCAAACTATCACAATAATAGTTACAATACATCCAATAATCTGCCATGGTCAGATGTAATATAACTGTAACAGGAAAGTAGTTCTAGAGTGTATTATCCTGAAGTTTCTTAAAACAGCCCTGCAGTAGCCTCTTCTGATTGGCCACCCTAATAGCCTGAACCAAGCTGCTCCATGAGTAGGTGTGAAGAGGCTTGGGGCTTAAACAATACAGCCATTTAGTGGGAGGAGCTTTGCTTCCTTGAAAAGCCAGGGACAGGAAGTGGGCTAGGGAGATAAACAGGACTTTAAAGGTAGAAACACAGATGTCACAGGACCCAGGCCAGCCCCCACTTCCTTGATCTCTAGCCAGATGGGAGCCCCCCTAATTAGATTAGGAGAGGGACTGGAAGGGAAGTGCAGGAAAGAGTTAGCCTCACCTTTGGGTTGAGTTATCCAGACCTGCAATCCAAGGAGAGAATTTCTCCATTTTGATTTTTGGAGAACTGTGCATTCTGGGTCAGAAATGTGCCACACTTCCCAGGAAGTGATTATAGTATAGGGTGGCTACTTGAACCCCACTGGACGGGGTGTTCCCCCCTCTTGCCAGCCCAGAATGGAGGAAAAATATGGGTGAGCTGCAGCAGCCTTGAGATCCCAGCCTGAAACAGCTGGGGAAGAAGGACTGCCCTTCTAAACCCTTAGACCACTCTACAGAGGACTGCACTTGGAAGGACTGCACCTGCTGCACTCTAAAGGCTGCACACAAGAAGGACTGTGCCTGTCTTAAAGAATAGAGGAGTGGACTCCCTGAGCAGCCACATGTAGAAAATTGCTTGAAGACCCACCTGCAACATACACTGAAAGGACAACTCCAGCTGACCAGCTTCAACTGAATTTTTATGGACTGACCGGGTGCATTGTGGTAGTTGGAGTTGCGGACACCAAGAGGCAAACTATAGTTTTTGAATCCTTGACTGGTGCTGTTGGACCCTTTCTCAAATCAAGGTGCCTTCAGAGAAGAACTTCTGAAAGTTTGGGAACTTTTAACCAAGTTTTGTGAAAAAGCTCCAGAGGAAGACCGGCATCAATGACAAAAGTCAAGCTGGCGACGTCGTACCATGACTCGGTCTGACCCTGCCTTGTTTTGTCCCGCTGAAAGCTCTGCAGCTCCTCGCCATTGGTGACGCAGATATAAACCTCCAGGGCTCACCGAGGTATCGCTTTGCAGAAGGCCTTGGTCATCAAATCGAAACTCGGATCCGAAGACCAGATCGCTCGAAGTCAAGAGAAAAAGCTCCAAAAAAGTGACTAAGGCTCAAGGTAAAAACTTGACCAGACACAACTGCTCACCATATTCAACCCTCGCTCCATCGCAGTCGGCCTAAAACTTTGACTTTGTCTGGTCCAGTGCGACCAGATATCTGTGTTTGGCCCTTTATGCTTTTTGCAGCTAGAAAGCAAATTGTTTTAATTTCCTCTTTAAATGTTCATATCTTTGATTCCCTACATTGGATGTTTGTCCTTTTGATGTCATTTCAAAGACAAAACTATTCTCTAATTGTCTAAATTGGTGTTGGATTGTTGTTGTGTTGTTTCTTTTACTTATTTACAATTCTGATGATATTAAATGTTTTACACACCTATGTCCGAAATTAAGCCTGACTGCTCATCTGCCAATCTACCAAGGATTGAGCAAAGAATAATTTATTGAGATTTGACTGGACCTTATTAGTGATTGTGGTTATTACTAGCTGTAGGTACATACCTGCACCTACTAATAACTCACATTCCTACAAGAATATACTCACCTTTGTAACCTCTAACATGATCTACAATACTTGGTCTACCATACTTGTCTTCCCTGCTCACTGATAATCTCTGAAGCTGGAACAACTTAACAAAACCATTGGATTGACCCATGAACAGACTTGACGTGAAATAGTTCTAATATGGTTCTGTATTTGCAAAGAACTTTATAAACAGGAATCATATTGATAGCCTAATTAAGTGCCCTGGGGCACAGAACTCAGAGTAATTAGCACTAAGGTGGCCCCATATGTACTGTTGGTTATATAATATTGCACACGTCAGCTTTCAATATCAATCTTTAATACAGCACATACACACTTGCAATGTACAATTATTTTTATATGCTAAGTTAGGATGTTACACAGTTCCTTGTCACTTATTTTCATTTATGCACAATGGGGATAGGTTGTTTACTACTGCTAAGCACTGGGAACTTGTTGACCTTGTACACAATGTATTGTATTTTAAGGGGTGAACAATGACAGTTAGTTAGCTGTAAATGTCAGATGAGGTGTCAAAGGTTGTTACACTAGGTTGTGTGTGAAGGTCTTTTCTCTTCTATAAAATCTTACAATGCTTAAGTAATATTCTTACTCAATGCTGTTACTTTCCTCTAATCACAAATCCTATATAGTAATATTAATCACAAGGTTGGTATGATATTGGTAAAGAAGAATACATTAATAATCAAGTGGTCAGATTTACAATGTATAATATGTTTTCTAGCCCTGAAGAAGTCCAATTGTGATAACATCAGATGACGAAACACATGTTGGCTATAGTACTTGAGACTAATTTGCAACACCTTGATTACTACCAGTGTTATTGAGTGCTCAAAGGTGGAATCTCTATTTAAACTTTCAGGTTAGAAGCCTTGTTTGGGGGGAGGGGAAATACTAATTTGACTTATGTGCTACTTATTATGGTGATTTCAGGCTCGTTGGCTGATTCTAGTTTTATTAATTTCTGTTTTTTAACAGACTTTAATTGCATTTTACAGTGCATGCAGCATTCTCATAATGTCTATTTGATGTGTCTATGCCTAGATACAAAAACAAATATTTTTTTCACATCCAAGGGAGTGATGGCTACCTCTTCTTGAACTTCATTTGTTTGCATGCTACTCTGTTACTTAATTTAGTGTAGAAGGTATAGGTGAAATGGCTTTCACAAATGCTGCCACTGCACAAGTCTTATTGCCTCTTCTCCTTCCATGAAAGTTACCTGAATCACATTATTTTATTTTGCTATATTATTCGCAAAACCTGGTATTTTATTTTCCATAGGTCCTACAGAATTCAATTTAGCAGTTTTCATCGTCCCATTTAAAGAATGTTTTCACACAGATAAAAACAAGAACTGGGAAAGCTAATACAGCTGACTCGCATTGTTATTGTAATTGAAATTGCAAGGGTATTTATAAAGCACACGGATGCTAAAGCTTCATGGTGCTGGAAAAATTGACACCAGATTATGAGGAAGTTGCCAAATGAATATATATAGAAAAATCTACAGTTTCAAATGCTTGCAGAAGATAGTTAAGGAAGACATGAGGAACACACCCTAATGCTCTTTTTATTCAATGGCTGGTGTCCATGACAAAATTAATGGTGATATCTAATATTTTAATACTGACTCAAAACATGCTGATGATATCCTGGATTCTGAGTTTCCTTAAAGGCAATAGTTAAAATAGAAACTCCAACTATTATCCTGGATGCTAGTGGGCATTCTATGTCCAATCTGGTTCTGGCATTTAGTATTTGGAGTTGACGCCTTGTGAGATTATTATCAGTACCTGTGTTTGGAATGAGCGGTTCTGCTCATATATCCCCTAAAGAACATTTGCTAATCCTTTTCCAATTTGCTTTTTGGGAGACATTCTTCTCCCTTTTGCGCACTTGACAAATAATTCAATAAGGATTCACTCCTGTGGTGTGCATTTCTATCACGTGTTAAAAGGTGATTATTGTGAGTGTATGTGTTATTGTTAAAGTCTCACTCAAAGTCATGATTCGCAAGGAATATCAGAACTGATAGTGTTTTTGTTTTAACTTATTTTAATTTCCATAGAACTTAGTCATACAAAAGTTGTCCTTACATCCCGAAGAATCTGGGAGCCCAGCTGGACCAGGTGGCAAGACACAGCTGTCTCTCTCTTTTATCTCTTCCTCTTCCCCTTCCATTTTGGGACACTTGCCGGGACTCCCGTCTCACTCAGCAGTGCCAAGAGGTGTCTCAGAAGTTTAGGGGGCTGTTCATCACCCCTGCAGACATCCTGGGCTTCAGGTGAGAGGTCATGACAACAGGTTGGTCACCCCAAGCATGTGCCAGGATAGGCAAGAAGAGAAAGGGTAGCCTCAGTAGAGATCACAACTAAACCTGTAGCCACAGGGGCCACACAATGGGTTGGTACCCTTAGCTGGTATAAGATGGTAGTCAGTGCAGACCTCCCCTTAAATTGTCTCCTGGGAAATGATCTCCAAGAGGTTGGTCAGATCCTAAGGGGGTGATCGCCCAGGCCACCCCGCAACCCAAAGTTCCTGGGGATCCTGTCCCTACAGTTAAGAAACTGGGGTCTCAAAAGAAAGGGAAAAAGAAGAGGAATGGTAAGCCACTCTTAAAGAGAGTTCCAATTGGCCAAGGGTCTTATGTCACAGTACAGGAGAAACACAAATGTGGCACTGGTGAGGCCTCACCTGACCACAAGGAAGTACTGGGCAGTCAGGCAGCTGTCAAACATCAGGGTGCCACCCCTGCACTGACAGAAGGAAGAGTGGAAGGAGGGTGTCTGCAACAGGATGTGGTAGACCCCCACTCTAAACAGCAAGAGGGGTTCCAGGAACCCACAGATGCCCCTGAAGCAGCTCATCAACATGTCAGTGGAGCCATTCATAAAATAACTTAAATCATACATCAGAGACACAACTGATATTAGCAACATAATCAACAAAATAGAATATGATGAGGAACGAGATACTCTGGTAAGCATGGATGTGAAGTTTTTATGCACTAACATACCACAGGATACAACTTTGTAAACTTTGGAGAGGTTCCTGGATAAGAGGATATGTCTCCACCCAATTCCTATTGAATTCATTTTACAGTTGCCAAAATATGCCTAAAAAGATTGTTTTCAGATTTAATCAAGAGTACTACATTCAGATCAAGTGGACAGTGATGGGATGTCCCTTTGCATCAGAGCTGGCAGTGCTCTATATGCACAGTATGGAGAAAGCTGGGTATAAAGGAGCAACCCATATAGGGACAAGATCCCCCTGTGGTAAATATAGATTGATGATGTTTGGTTAATTTGAAGAGAAACCTGTCTTTAAAACAGCTGGATAGAAGAATCTTTACCACTGTTCATAAAAAGGATACCGACAGGAATTCATTTCTCCATTATTCAAACATCCATCACCATAATCTCAAGGACAATTTGACATACAGTCTGTTTCTTAGATTCCACAGAAATTGTAATAGAAATGATAACTAGGTTTAGCATTGAAACAAACTCTTTGAGAAATTAAGGTCTAGAAGCTATGCAAAGAAACTCCTATATAGATCATTATGAAGGGCATACTATAACCCTATTGGAAGAGAAGATCAAACAAAAAATAAAAGGATGGCATGTGTGACAACGTATAAAATTCATACCAATAACATCAAGAAAAATACAAGACAGAATTGGTATCTGAAAAAGAATCAATGTCCTACAATTGGAGATACTCAGTTTGTACTCAGGCATAATAAAAACATCCAAGATATGACTGTACATTCCAACACAGAAAAGAAAACAGAACCAATCTCATTGTGCACAATGCTTGGCTTGCCATTCACCAATTGGGGACATCATAAGTGTAGCTACAGTGCACTTTACTAATTGACAATAGAAGGAACAGAAACAGTGCACAATCAATATAAAATTTTGCACCAGGAGTTCACAAATTGAAACACAAAAATTTAGTTTACATCATTAATTGTCCATGTAATAAGGCATAAGTTGGGAAGACCACACAGGAAATAAAAATGTGCATTATTCAACATAAATCTCAGATCAGTAAGAAAGTATTGAGCGCGCCACTAACCCAGTGTCATATTGATCAAAAGTACAATGAATATGATATTGCATGGAGTGTCCTCAACTATGTATAGCAGGGGATTGAGCATGTGCTCCTCCTGAAGTAATGCGTATATTTAAGTTGTATTAGGAGAACTCCCTTTGCGGTTCTGGAGTGTTTTGTTGTCATAGAAAGACAAATGACTTGGGTTGTCTTGAGAAAGTTATTTATTGATTCCGTCCTGGTTGTTCCAAAGTATTGTTATACTGTAGTTGGCACGACAGCCGACACGTGTTTCACTCTATGTGGTCAATCAGACCTCGGCTTTCGCAAGGCTGTAGAGAGATGCAATATGATAGTATAAGTCAACCAGAATTTAATAAATTCAAGCGTAAAACACCACTGAGTGCACGATGTGAGACATCCGAGGAGTGATAGTGACTCGTTTTATGATTGGGGATGTGTAAGAGTGCACAGTCTTATAAGTCTAGCAATGGGGATGTTGTGATGAAAGAAAGCACGAAACCAATGTGAGTGAAGGTGTTGTGCATGAGAGAGAAAGTGAGCAATTTAGTTAAAGTGCTGGCAGAAAGAGAGAAAGTCCTAATCCAAATATTTACACGAGCGTTACCTATGAACAGACATGTAATTAAATGCCAAGGATGAGGTTAATCTCATTAGTCTTGCTTATTGTTAATATAATTAGCTAAGTGTAGAATGAGAGCCATAGCCTTATTTAGAGTGTACTCAATAGTTAGTATCTGGCAGTGAGCTTGGTGATTCAGTCTAAGGATAGAACATATTGTAATATACACATTGATAATACCTTCACAATTAGACAGATGTTTTAAAGTCAATTGTTCACAGTACAAAGGTCTTCAGATCAATATCTGGTAATCAATTGGTAGGATCTAGGAGAGAAAGGAAAGTAAAGAAAGAGGAAACTAAAAGTCAAAATAGAGGCAAATAATAATTTGAGTGATACAACACTAGTATGGAGCAAAAGGATCATGGCAGGGGGCAAGCTGAGAGACCAATTCTCTTTAAAATCCAGACAAGTAATATAGCAAAAGGCTCTATGTGTGGGCCTTAACCCGGGTTGACGCATCTTGTAAGGGCAAATATTTTGCCTGGCGTTTTGAAAACAAACATACGGCTGTAGGTACTAGCCGAAAAAATGTATAGCCTGGTTAGTTCTATAGTAAAATAGCAGGTGCCCTTAAAGGATCATGTTATATAGTGCCCGGGCAGTCACCAATGTTGAACAAGTACACTGAGACTGAGTCTTGCGCTTTTGAAGGCAGTAAAAATAGCTATGAGTGCTTTCCGGGAAAATAGCCTGGTCAATTCAATAAAGGGTATCAAGCACGCTTGAGAGTCTATAGCATAAATACGCTCAGACGGTCACCAAGGGCAGACGAGGTGACTCCTGGCTGGTTTACTCGTAGTTGGTGGAGTATATACAATGTTGGGTTTGTGAAAAGTCTGGTAAGTCCGGAGAGCGCAAAGCATAGTGATAATGCGCTACCCGCCTTAGCCCGAGTATCAGACCAGGGTTTGTACTGTATCTAAACGGACATCTTAACATGCGATAACAGTGCAGAGAATGAGCGTGGACTTACTACAAAAGCGTAGTTGTAAGTCAAAGTCCTGGGATAATCCCTCGTGCCCCGAACGTCAGGGCAGTATGTCGGCGTTCAAAAACAGCGCCATCTTTAAATAGGGAAATCTAGACCGTGTTTAGGAATGGCGGTTCATCGGCTGGTGGGCGCCATTTCGAAATGGTTTAGTACGACGAGATAGTATATTTTAGAGACCAAAGCATAGTAAGGTTTGACCTTTTTTCATATGTAAGAGTGAATTTAATAATACACTCAAACTAGATCTAATTTATACTGCGTACAATTATAACAGCAGGACCTAAATACTAAGGTGGGCTGGGTCCCATTGGGGGTAGGGATATAACGCTGTCAATGTATTGTGCGTTATAGGAATTATAGATCAAATCTTAAAATCCAACTAACGTATCATAAATAGACTCATAGATTGTTAGAGCAAAAGGGGATTAAGAGTCACCAGAAGACTCTCTCCCTCTCTTATGTGATCCTCACATCTTGTGTGTCCTGATCATTTCGTAATTTGGAGCCTAAGCCTATACTAGGGATTGTGGGATCTGGGCCTATTGTTATGTAGGGCTGAAAAAATGACCTAGAATTTCTATCATCATACATCAGCAATAGAGAAAAGTGAACTTGAACACGGTTAGTCCCATCTGCAATTTCTACCAACAGTTGGGTTCTTCCATCGAGCGCTATGCAGCACAGCCCAAAATTGGGGAAGATAATACTATTATAATAGAAGAGGAGTCTAGAAGTCTTGTATTACACGAGACGCAGATCCATAACACACCTCAGAACCCAAAAGCTATTAAAGTAATTTCCTGGAATATAGCAGGTCTTAAGCAAAAAATGAAGGAACCAGATTGGCAAAGCTATGGGGAGGATTTTGACCTCTGCCTATTCCAGGAAACATGGGCTAGGGAACAATATCATAAGCTAGGATATAGAACCTTTAGTATTGAGGCATTGCAAGCGAAAAAGGAAGGGTGTCAGGTGGCCTGACAGTATGGGTAAAAACTAGTTTAAATGCCACAATAAGAAGTATTCCCACATACTCGCAGGACATCTTAGGCTTGAACCTCAAGTTTGTTAATACCACTGAGATGAATCTTTTTAATATATATATAAGACCGAGGGTTAGTTCTAGAGAATCGCAGCTGCTTGAACACTTCAAGGAGGTGATAGAGCCCATTGACACAAAAAACATCATTATTATAGGGTGTGATTTTAACTGCTGTTATGAACCCATGGGGGGACTGGAAGTAGTCACAGAAGAGGAAGATCAAATCAGAGGGATCCCACTCCTCCAAACAAAGAGCACAATAAGGGGTAACACCTCCGCCCTGCAGATGCTCCACTTTACGGTCGAGAAGGGCCTTAGAGCTTGTAATGGTCGTTTTACCTCAGACCTTGCCTGCGCAAATACCTTTTCTAGGGGAACTACAGGCTCTAGGATAGATTATATACTTATTTCTACCTCACATTGGGCTTATGCTAAAGATTTCAAAGTTGATACAAGAACAGAAAGTGATCATTTCCCTTTATGTCTATCACTGGATGGAATTTATTTTCCCATTCATGCAACAAAAGAACTCCACCCACTGTCCGAAGCAATGCATCCATTAATAGCTAACAACAGAAGGGCAGTTAGATGGCCTGTTGTTTAAATCGGGTAGAGCCCCTAATCGGTATTTATAATACCTTCAGTGAACTGGTAGGTTCTTACCTAGTCCAGTATCCTGTAATAACTAAGATCACAGATATCCATCAGAAATTGATAAAGGAAATCCAAGTATATTTAACGAAACCTCAGTCAAAAAAGAACGTATTAACTTGGGAGGTACATATATCATGTATTTGGTTCAATAGGGATTGTAAGATAGCAAAATCCCGCTTAATTGAAGCCATCCAAAACAAGAACCTGCCTGAGATTAGGAAGGAAAGATCTAATTATAAGAAAATCCAAAAGGCAGCCCAAAGGAAGTGGGAAGATAACACATGGGAAGAACTTATTGTAGCTGCAAAGAAGGGGGACCAAGCCTTGTTTTGGAGGCTAATGACGCAGGGTACAAAGCATGGCCTTACACCCTCTGACCACTTTCTAGATCCCACAACCTGGCAGAACCATTTCTCAAAACTTTATTGTAGTGAGGAAAATCTGGACCTAGCCAGTCATCCTGGGGAAAACCACAGGGGACTATGGCCAAACAGCCAATCTCCGTTTTTAATTTTTAGCCTAGAGGATACGGCTTTGGCTGTAGCTGCGGTCAAGCCAGCAAAAGCACCGGGCCCCGATAGATTACCAGGGGACCTTTTTAAGCATAGTGAGGAAGTTTGGGTACCATATATTAACGAACTATCAAATGCTATAGCCAGGGCACAGCCGGTGCCGCCCTCCTGGAAGGGAGCAGAAATAATCCCCATTTATAAGAAGGGCAAAAGGGACGACCCGGCAAATTACAGGCCTATAAGCTTGATAGACGTTTTACAAAAGATTTATGCCAAACAAATTTTAAATAGGCTCATAGAATGGATAGCCGTAGAGAACATAGTGTCACCATGCCAGGCGGGATTTAGACAGAAGATCAGTACAATTGATCAAGTATTCAGACTCTTTATCCTGGGATGGAAATACACTAGATTAAAATCGAGCCATTTATATGTCGCCTTTATAGATTTAAAGGCGGCTTTCGATTCCATCCCTAGAGCCCAGTTGTGGGAAAATTTGAGCCATCAGGGTGTCCCCGAGGAGATCTTAACCCAAATCATTAGGCTACATCAAGACAATTATGCCAAGGTGCGATGGGGCAAAAATGGCGAGCTCACAGAGGAATTTCCAGTTAGGAGGGGAGTGCGCCAGGGCTGTGTCCTGGCCCCAACACTGTTCCTCCTATATATAAATGACTTAGTAGAACATCTTCAAAATTGTGCTCATGACTCTCCAAAACTAGGGGGCAATCACATCTGTGCTCTAACTTTTGCGGACGATACCATCTTGTTGTCCCAGACACCTAACGGCCTGCAGAACTTACTCCACAGTTTTAACAATTACTGCAAAGGGAAAGGCCTAGAGGTGAATCCAGCAAAAACTAAATACATGACGATAAGGCCTCGTAAAAGTTTTAAAAATAAAATCTATTGGAATGGCATTGAACTGGAACGGGTACCTAATTTTGTATATCTAGGGGTTACCATAGACTCTAGACTTTCTTGGTCTATTCAGACGGAGAAGTCAAAAGCCATACTAACGCAAAATGCCATCCCTATCGTCAAGAAGTTGGCGGCGACTTCCTCTAAGGCTATTACACCGGCACTGGAGGTCTACAAAGCAAGAGCACAATCCGCAGTGTTGTATGGAGCAGAGATCTGGGGCAGTGGAAACCTTAAGACCTTAGGCATTATGGAGAATAAAATATTGAGGATGTTTGTTGCCCTATTCCCAAAATACTCCGCTGATCCCTCTGACATACGATCTGGACATCAAACGTTTGGAGTCTCTAGCAGTTTGGAGATCTCTGATGTTCTGGATAAGAATCTGGACAACTCCAGAGCTAATTGTATATAGAGAGTCATTAGCTGAACTGCAGGCACTTGATATCTATCTCACGTTTCCCTGGCTAAAACACATCCGAGGGTGGCTCACTGATTTGGGACTGAGCCGATATTGGTCAAACCCGGGGCTATTGACCCGTGAATCTAAATCGGAGTTTAAGACTATATATTGGGATTTTATTAGAGATAGGGAGATTAGGAGTGGGACACAAGGTAGGCTCACTGTTCAATTCCTCCAGCATAAGATGTCCCCTAGCTTTGAGCTGTTCCTTGATGAGGTAGAACCACAACAAGCAAAGAGCCTATATTTGAAATTCAGATATGGAATACTGCAACTAAATACCTTTGTTGCTAAATGGTCTTCTACTTCGCTTGAGGATAGGGAGGCCCATTGTATTTTATGCCAAATGGGGTTGCAGAAGATTTGCCACATGTTTTGTTCTTCTGTCCTGCATATTATGGCCCTAGAATAAAGTGGATAAAACCTCTAGGCAGGTATTTTAATGTTAGGAGAATGGAGGATATGTTCGAGAATTTTAAAAACAGACAGTTCCTGCCTAATAGTATTTGGTGTTAGTCGTTTTCTATTGGCCATAAACTTCATCAGGAAAAAGAAGGGGCAAAGACTTTAGTCCGCACACGAGTTGGGTTAGAGGAATCCTTATTTTTTAGTAATGACATGGGTCTGGGTTAGAGAAGTGGTGTTTGGACACCACTTTAAATTATTATTGTAGACCCGAAGCAATTAGTAAATTTAACTGATCAAAGGACTGGTGGGGCTATAGGGGCGTTCCAGTAACCAAAGCAGAACTGCAACGGAGGTATGAAAGCCCCTTTATTAAGAAATAAGGGGCAAAAAAGGGAAATTATATTCATTTGTGCAAATATTGCATTACTTTGATAATAGGAGTTTTACTGATTTCTTATGTCCGTAAATGAAGTGTACAATTTTAAGATTTGATAGATACTTTGAATTCATATCTTATTGATTTTTTATATGAATATTTTAGTCCAAGTTGGAATTTTTAAAAATTGCGATTTTGCACAATTGAGGTAACAAATGTTCCCCAAAGGAATGACTACGGGACGGGTTGGCAATAACCTCCCTATTTAGTTTTCCTAGTAACTCAAACTATACCCCTCTGAGAAGACCAACAAGCCAGGGAAACATATAACAGCCTTCTCTAAATCATACTGCCTGTAAGCACAAAAATGGTATATAGATGAACTGAAATGCATAATGGAAGAGTATAGTTTTAATGAATTGTATATATGTATATTGTATTTTAATGTGTTTTGTACTTTAATGGTCTTGTAGGCCGAAATAAATTATATTGATGATGATGAGAAAAGTGAGTGTGTAACCTTGTAAAGTGAGGAACAGACTAAGGGAGGAAAGAGAAAATAGCTATGAGGGTCCAGCTCCTAGTTAGTGACTGGCATAGAGGTTTCTGATAATGTAACATCACAGCTAGTATAGGAACTGAATGTTCAGTAGAACATTTTGAATACAGCAAGACACAGGGTTGAGGAAGTAATGTCTTAGAGCAATGGTGCCACTCATTCTCTTTGTTTAATCCTTTCGCCACAGTTTCAAAGTGGATAATTAGGGCACTCTCCTGTTGGCGTAGTCGCTGCTCCAAATTGCCTCCTCTT
Organism: Calotriton arnoldi; assembly: GCA_963921515.1. Lineage (NCBI taxonomy): Eukaryota > Metazoa > Chordata > Amphibia > Caudata > Salamandridae > Calotriton > Calotriton arnoldi. The sequence continues at coordinate 538,628 of CAWUFW010011121.1, read as the reverse complement.
GCATGTTGTTTCAGTTTTTTTAGGGCACAAAAGGAGAAAGTTTGATGGTGTAGATGATGGGTTAAAAAGTGATCTACTAATGGTTGCCTTGTGTCTGTTTTGTGGATATTACGGTAATGTTCTTGGATCTGGATTTTTAGTGGCCAAATTGTTCTGCCTATATAGTGCTTTTCGCAGGGGCAGGAGATTAGGTAAATCACATTTGAGCTTTCACAGTTTATGAAGTCCGTATTTGAAATAAATGACCATTCACCGTGACATCCTTTGTTCTGGACCTTCCTAGTTTGTAGATTGAACAGTTGGAGCATGTATAGAAACCAATTGGCCGCTGCAGGAAAGTTGAAGTTTCTTGTTTGTTTTGGAAGAATGACGGACAGAGGGTATCTCTAAGATTTTTACTCCATGAGAAACTAAGTTGTGGTGTGGCTTTGAGGACATCTGATATAGTAGGGTTGTGTGTTAAGAGATTCCAATGTTTTTTGAGGGTTGTTGCCTATATATTGTTGTCCACTGTTGTATTCGGTAAGGAAACGGATGACTGGTTGATGATCTTTAGGCTGATTGTTGTGTAACAGAGAATTACGAATAAAAGATACAAAAGATGTTTTACAAAAACTCCAGAACATCTCCTGGCAAGCAGCTTTCCTTCTAACATCCATAGACGTGGTTAGCCTTTACACATCTATCAAACATCCGGATGGACTAGCAGCAATCAGGAAATGTATTCAGACTAGATCAGTACATTACACGGCCAGAAACAGGATGATCTTGGAAATGCTCAAATTCTGCCTTTACAATAATTACTTCCTTTTCAATGGAGAACATTACCTACAAATTCAGGGAACAGCAATGGGGGCAAAATTTGCCCCACCCTATGCCTGCCCCTTATGGGGAAAGTGGAATGCAATGAATATAGAACGAACAATCAGAAAACCATTCCAGCAATATAGTCCTCTGGGGTCGATATATCGATGATATATTACTCATATGGCAAGGACCAGGCAACCTTCTGAAAGACTTCATTCATACTCTAACCCCTAACAAGTGGGGGATAGACATTACATACACTGTATCAAACACTGTATCAAACAAAGAAATAGAATTCTTGGATCTCACTCTCTACATTGAACATAATACTCTGCATACTAAGTTTCACAGAAAGACCACAGCTGCAAACTCTATTCTTCACACTTCTAGCAGCCATCCTTACCACACAATTGTCAATATCCCATCAGGTGAATATCGTCGAGCACGCATCAATTGCAGTTCTAATGAAGTATATGATAAAAAATCCATGGAGATTACAGAAAGACTGAAACAAAGAGGATATGAACCACAACATCTAAACAGAACACGACAACTCTTTGCCCAAACAGATCGTAATTCTCTGTTACACAACAATCAGCCTAAAGATCATCAACCAGTCATCCACTTCCTTACAGAATACAGCAGTGGACAACGATATATACGAAAAACCCTCAAAAACATTGGAATCTCTTAACACACAACCCTACTATATCAGATGTCCTCAAAGCCACACCACAACTTAGTTTTTCACTGAGTAAAAATCTTAGAGATACCCTCTGGCCGTCATTCTTCCAAAACAAACAAGAACCTTCAACTTTCCTGCAGGGGCCCAATGGTTTCTATACATACTCCAACTGTTCAATCTGCAAACTAGGAAGGTCCAGAACAAAGGATGTCACGGTGAATGGTCATTCATTTCAAGTACGGGACTTCATAAACTGTGAAAGTTCAAATGTGATATACCTAATCTCCTGCCCCTGTGAAAAGCACTATATAGGCAGCACGATTCGGCCACTAAAAATCCGGATCCAAAAACATTACCGTAATATCCACAGAACAGACACAAGGCAACCTTTAGTAGATCACTTTTTAACCCATCATCTACACCATCGAACTTTCTCCTTCTGTGCCGTAAAAAAACTGAAACAACATGCAAGAGGAGGCAATTTGGAGCATCAACTAAGCCAACAGGAGAGTGCCCTAATTATCCACTTTGAAACTGTGGCAAAAGAATTAAACAAAGAGAATGAGTGGCACCATTGGCTCTAAGACATTACTTCCTCAACCCTGTGTCTTGCTGTATTCAAAATGTTCTACTGAACACTCGGTTCCTATACTAGCTGTGATGTTACATTACCAGAAACTTCTATGCCAGTCCCTAACTAGGAGCTGGATCCTCATAGCTATTTTCTCTTTCCTCCCTTAGTCTGTTCCTCACTTTACAAAGTTACACACTCACTTTTCTCTATTGCTGATATATGATGATAGAACTTCTAGGTCATTTTTTCAGCCCTACATAACAATAGGCCCATATCCCACAATCCCTAGTATAGGCTTGGGCTCCAAGTTACAAAATGATCGGGACACCCAAGATGGCGCCCGAAAGGTGACGATCACATAAGAGAGGGACCGAGTCTTCTGGTAACTCTTAATCGCCTTTTGCTCTAAAAATCTATGAGTCTATTTATGATACTTTAGTTGGATTTTAAGATTTGATCTATAATTCCTATAACGCACAATACATTGGCAGCGTTATATCCTTACCCCCAATGGTACCCCGCCCACCTTAGTATTTAGGTCCTGCTGTTACAATTTTACGCTGTATAAATTAGATCTAATTTGAGTGTATTATTAAATTCACTCTTACAAATTAAAAAAAGTCAAACCTTACTATGATTTGGTCCTTAAAAAATACTATCTCGTTGTATTAAACCATTTAGAAATGTCACCCACCAGCTGATGAACCGCCATTCCTAAACACGGTCTAGATTTCCCTACTTAAAGATGGAGCTGTTTTTGAACGCAGACAGACTGCCCTGACATTAGGTACGAGTACAAAGGATTATCCCGGGACTTTGACTTACAACTAAGCTTTTGTAGCAAGTCCACGCTCATTCTCTGCACTGTTATCGCATGTTAAGATGGCTGTTTAGATACAGTACAAGCCCTGGCCTGATACTCGGGCTAAGGCAGGTAGCGCATTATCACTATGCTCTGCGCTCTCCGGACTTACAGGACTTTTCACAAACCTGACATTGTAAATAGTCTACCATCTATGAGTAATTCAGCCAGGAGTCATCTCGTCTGCCCTCGGTAACCATCTGAACATATTTATGCTAAAGACTCTCAAGCGTACTTGCAACCCTTTCTTGGAATTGATTGACCAGGCTATTTTCCAGGAAAGCACTCATAGCTATTTTTACTGCCTTCAAAAGCGCAAGACTCAATATACGGCACACTCAGTCTCAGTGTACTTGTTCAACATTGGTGACTGCCCGGGCACTATATAACATGATTCTTTAAGTGCACCTGCTATTTTACTATAGAACTAACTAGGCTATACATTTTTTCGGCTAGTACCTACAGCCGTTTGTTTGGTTTCAAAATGCTAAACAAAATATTTGCCCTTCCAAGATGCGTCAACCCGGGTATTGCCCCACACATAGAGCCATTTGCTATATTACTTCTCTTGATTTTAAAGAGAATTGGTCTCTCAGCTTGCCCCCTGCCCCGATCCTTTTGCTCCATACTAGTGTTGTATCACTCAAATTATTATTTGCCTCTATTTTGGCTTTTAGTTTCCTCTTTCTTTACTTCCCTTTCTCTCTTAGATCCTACCAATTGATTACCAGATATTGATCTGCAGACCTTTGTACTGTGAACAATTGACTTTAAAACATCTGTCTAATTGTGAAGGTATTATCAATGTGTATATTACAATATGTTCTATCCTTAGACCGAATCACCAAGCTCACTGCCAGATACTAACTATTACGTACACTCTAAATAAGGCTATGGCTCTCATTCTACGCTTAACTAATTATATTAACAATAAGCATGACAAATGAGATTAAACTCATCCTTGGCATTAACGCTCGTGTCAATATTTGGATTAAGACTTACTCTCTTTCTGCTAGCACCTTAACTAAATTGCTCACTTTCTCTCTTGTGCACCACACCTTCACTCACATTGGTTTCATGCTTTCTTTCATCACAACATCCCTATTGCTAGACTTATAAGACTGTGCACTCTTACACATCCCCAGTTAATAAACGAGTCACTATCACTCCTCCGACGTCTCACATCGTGCACTCAGTGGTGTTTTAAGCTTGGGTTCATCAAATTAAGTTGACTTATACTATTATATTGCATCTCTCTACAGCCTTGAGAAAGCCCTGGTCTGATTGACGGCATAGGGCGAAACATGTGTTGGCTGTCCTGCCAACTACAGTATAACAATACTTTGGAACAACCAGGACGGAATCAATAAATAACTTTCTCAAGACAACCCAAGTCGTTTGTCTTTCTTCAACAACAAAACACTCCAGAACCACAAAGGGAGTTCTCCTAATACAACTTAAATATACGCATTAATAAAGGAGGAGCACATGCTCAATGCCCTTCCATACTCTTACAAAACGAGGCTGGAAAGGTCCAGTGCCTCGAGCTATTCTCCTCAGCCCATTACTAGCAGATTCAGGCAATACAATTCAGGAACAGGACCCCTGGACCTTTAGTGTAATAAGGGATACTGTCCCAACTATGTAACCACTGGCAAGAATGACATAGAGGTGGAACTTTTGAGAATGGAAGCCGGAATGATCTTGCAGTTACGTACAGCTGAGACCGGTCTTAATCAAAAGTCTGGGATCAACAATATCTAGACTAAGAGTAAACAACCCAGAATCTTCAATTGATATTGTTCCTCTTCTTCAAGGGAAATACTTGTATGAGATAAAACCGCTGAAACAATCTGTCCCAAATATTCCTGGGAACACTGAAACCAAATTTATTTATACACATCTGTTCACACGTGAAGATTTTGACTTTTCTGTATGAGATAATATCTCATGTTTGACCAACACTATCCCTGAATTTATAATATCTCTGTGTTCACTTTATGCTTGATAGGTAGGCGGGGATTTTAATACTGATGACTAAAGGACTTGATAAAGGCTGGGAATGGTCAGAATTCCTGAAAGAGATAGGAAAACATGCTGTAATTGCACCTTTTATCATCTTAAAAGATCGCCTGTGCACACAGAATATTGAAACTGCATTTCCCATGAGTACCAACATTCACTTGATCTGTTTGAATACAGCTAAGTTGGACGTCAGGTGGGGATAATTTGTTTACGGCAGAGTGACTAAGGTATGTTAGCACAATAGACAGAAGACAGTTCAGACGAAAGTGGAGTCACTTGGGACACTCCACGATGTACACATCAAAGTCAAGAAGCTATGCGAAAAAGGTACGGACATTGGTGAATGAAAATTCCTGGGCCAATGGCCTTCTTACTGCCTGCATTAAACTACATCTTGACCTGTCCAATTGGCAGGATTTTATCTACCAACCAGGAATTTTAAAATCTATTTTAAAGAAGCAAGTTAGACTGTTATCTAAAGAAGATGGCATGAAGGTAATAGAGACCTTAGTTAATTCCTTCCGGGATAAACTGAGACAGCCATACCTTGACTCAGCCTTGAATAAAACAATTTTAAAGCAAATCCTGTCAGTCAGACTTATGGTACTGCCAATAAAAGACATAAATATTCACTGGAAAACATTAGAGGCGGTTACTACTTGCAGACTGTGTCACCAGCACGAGGAATCTATGGCCCATTTGGTTTGCATCTGCCATCGACTGAACCATGCACGTTGCACTTTATTGAAACCTCTGTTTTTAAAATACGGGACTCGTACCTGCACAGATGCAATAAAACTTCTCTTTAATTTGGAGATTCCAATGGAACTGGCCAAACTAGCGAAATTTGCACACCATTTGAAAGAACTTATAAGTAAAGTCTCAGCCAAGAATTAGAGCCTTAAAACAATCTATTTATCTGTTTCTTAATGTCCTGTACTGTAGACTGGTTAAAAGAAATGATATAATTAAGTTTTATCCCCGGTCCTTGTAACAATTTAATTAATTGATTCATTGCCAGTCTTTTGTAACAATTTTAACTAATTGAAACAATAAGTAAATTAATTAATTCATTTATTCATTGGTGAATGCAACAATAGGCACCATACTGCACTAAAAAGTGGCCAATCTAGTTGCAAGTCTAAAAAAGCTCTTTGTCATTTCTCTGCATCTTCTTTCCCAGTGACAACTGGCTCATTGACTCAGTGAGAGCCGCATTAAGTTATCACCATTGGGTGTTTGGTGAAGGAACCAAACAGTTTTTCTCAATAATAATTAAGTAACTCAGGCCCCGTTTTGTATGTTCTTTTCTTTGTTCACAGTATACCAAGATTTACACTAAGCGGAACTAGGAGGTGCATGTCATTGCAAAAGAAACATCTAAGTGAGGTTGTTTTTAAAAAACACCCCATCACTGTATGTACATTGCTCTATTTTAGGCACACCTGAAGTACTCTAAATTAAAAAATGTACCAGACCTGTAGATTAATTGTCCCCCCTGAGATCAAAAAGCATTGGCTTTGCTCAAGGAGTGCTTAGGGGCCATATTACTAAGAGATTAAAACATCATATATGCTTGAGGACACCATGCGGCACCGGAGAAGGGGATCCGCTTCATTAACTGCCTTACATTAATCAAGAACGATATTTCAATCCCGTTGGGAATGGGTCGTGGAATGTCCACACATGAAATGGGTTATATATTTTGAAAAATGCTATCAATATGTGATAAGATTATTTGCTGGAGTAAGACCTCCGACCCTCGGTCTAGGTCCACTCTCTCCCCACTGCTCCGCTGTGCCGTCTCTTGCCTCTAGACCCGACCTCCTCCTTGGGAGGTTCGAGGCTGCTGCCCGCTCCTGCACCTGCTGCCCGCTCCAACTGGGACCAGACTGCCTCCAACCACCGTAACCTTTCTCAGCCGCTTTTTTTTCTTCTTAATTTTTCCCTGTTGTGCCACTGTTATTGTGCCCATCTGTGTCTTGCTCTAATTCCACCACTGTTTTTATTTTCTCGTGCCTGCCTGTTCCTTTTGCCTTTCGCCGCTGCTGCCCCTGCGGCCCCTCCCCCCCGGAATTCCCCCCCGGAATTTTCCCTCCGGAATTTCCCCCCGGAATTTCCCCCCGGAATTTCCCCCCGGAATTCCCCCCCGGAATTCCCCTGCTCCCACCTCCCAGCCTCTCCTCCCTCCCACCTCCCCTACTTAATGGCGGCCGCTGCGGGGGAGCGTGAGTAAGACCTGCGACCCTCGGTCTAGGTCCACTCTCTCCCCACTGCTCCGCTGTGCCGTCTCTTGCCTCCAGACCCCGACCACCTCCTTGGGAGGTTCGAGGCTGCTGCCCGCTCCAACTGGGACCAGACTGCCTCCAACCACCGTAACCTTCTCAGCCGCTTTTTATTCTCTTAATTTTTTCCCTGTTGTGCCACTGTTATTGTGCCCATCTGTGTCTTGCTCTAATTCCACCACTGTTTTTATTTTCTCGTGCCTGCCTGTTCCTTTTGCCTTTCTCCTTTCGCCGCTGCTGCCCCTGCGGCCCCTCCCCCCCGGAATTCCCCTCTGGAATTTCCCCTCTGGAATTTCCCCCCAGAATTCCCCCCCGGAATTCCCCTGCTCCCGCCTCCCAGCCTCTCCTCCCTCCCACCTCCCCTACCTAAGGCGCGCCAAAGGCAAGCCCGTCGGCGCCCGTCCGTGACCCGACTGCGGCCAGCGCCAGGAACCCTGGACCTCCCACTACCCATCGCTATGACACCACCACCCTCCTCGCACTTAACCCTGGAAGACTTAGAGAATGCCAACAGGCCTTGCCGAACACGACCCACAGCCAGTTCTCCTGCCTCCACTGCCGCCAGACCCTCACCGCCACCACGGCCTCCAACACCTCCGACACCAGCACCGGCAACACCCTAAAATGCATCCTCCTCAACGTACGCTCCGTACACAAACACTCCATGGAAATCTGGAACCTACTCGACTCTCTTTTGCCCGACATCGCCTTCTTCACAGAGACCTGGACCAACGCATCCTCTGCCCCCGACATCAGCACCGCCATCCCAGACGGATACAAGATCCAGAGGAAAGACCGCCCCAACCACCCAGGAGTGGGCCTCGCCATCGCCCACAAGAGCACCCTCCGCCTCTCCACCTCCAGCGAAACCTTCCCCTCCGCCAAACACCTGCACTTCAAGATCCAGACCACCCCCAAAGCCACACTCCGAGGAACCCTCGTCTACAGACCCCCCAGCCCCCGAACACCCTTTGCCACCACCATCACCGACTTCATCGCACCCCACGCGATCGCCTCAACAAACTACATACTCATTGGAGACCTGAACTTCCACCTCGACAACCCCAGTGACCCCAACTCCACTATCCTTCGTGACAACCTCGCCAGCATCGGACTTAAACAACTCGTCAACACACCGACCCACAGAGCAGGACACACCCTCGACCCCATCTTCGCGGCAGGGAACAGCGTCCATTTCAGCCACACAACGCAGCCGCCATGGACCGACCACCACTGCGTACACTTCGCCATCAACAAACCCAAGGCACCCAAACCAGCCCCACGCCCACCACGAAGGAACTGGAGCAAGGTTACCGACGAGCAACTTAACTCCACCCTCAGCCGAGACAACCACACCTGGGCACCCGACGCAAACAGCGTAAACGACGTAGCCAGAGAACTCCACACCTGGATCTCCAACTGCGCAGATGAGCTCGCCCCTCTACGCAACCCCGACAGACAGCGCCCCAGGAAAGCCGCCTGGTTCACAACCGCTCTCCAAGAAGCCAGACGCACCTGCAGACACCTGGAGAAGAACTGGAGAAACACCAAGACAACCGAAAACCACACCACCTACAAGGACGCCATGACGGACTACCACAACCAGATAAGAGCCACCAAAAGGAACTTCATCCACAACAAAATCCTGGCCAACTCCACCAACTCCAAGGAACTTTTCAGTGTCATTCAAGAATTCACCAACCCACGCAGCGAAGCCACAGACATTACCCCATCCCAAGACCTCTGCGACAAGCTTGGAACCTATTTCCACCTCAAGATCAAAAACCTCCACGACAACTTCATCGACCATCCACCAGGCGCCACAGATGGCCTCCCGCCCCCCAGAAACACCAGCCAGCCCACCATGTCCAACTGGACACCAATCACGGCCGAAGACACCGCCTCGACCATGAAAAGCATCCACTCGGGGGCCCCCACCGACCCCTGCCCCCTTCACATCTACCACAGAGCCGTGGCCGCCATCGCAACCAAACTACAACGCACCATCAACACCACCTTCAAAACAGGCACCTTCCCAGACGACTGGAGACCACCCTACTCGCCGCCACAGACGACATCCGTACCCTCCTGGACCAAGGCCACTCCGCAGCCCTCATCCTACTCGACCTAGCAGCGGCCTTCGACACTGTCTCCCATCGCACACTAGTTGTCAGACTATACGACGCAGGCATACAAGGAACAGCCCTGGACTGGATCCGATCATTCCTCACCGGAAGAAGCCAAAGGATCAGACTCCCACCCTTCCACTCCGACACCACGAAAATCACCTGCGGAGTCCCACAGGGTTCATCACTGAGCCCCACCTTCTTCAACATTTACATGGCCCCCCTCGCAGCCATCATCCGACAATACGGCCTCAACATCGTATCCTACGCCGACGACACCCAGCTCATCCTCTCCCTCACCAAAGACCCCCCCACTGCCAAACTCAACTTCCAGAAAGGAATGCAAGACGTCGCAGTCTGGATGACCAACAGCTGCCTGAAGCTCAATGCCGAGAAGACAGAAGTCCTCGTCCTCGGTACCACCCCTTCTGAATGGGACAGCACCTGGTGGCTGACCGCCCTTGGAAGCCCACCTACCCACTCAGACCACGCCAAGAACCTCGGCATCGTACTCGACTCATCACTCTCCATGAACCGACAGGTCAACGCCGTCACCTCCAGCTGCTTCAACACCCTCCGCATCCTCCGCAAGACCTTCAAGTGGATCCCCCCTGAGTCAAGGAAGACAGTCACCCACGCACTCATCACCAGCAGACTGGACTATGGAAACGCACTCTATGCCGGCATCAACAAGTCCCTACTCCGCAAACTCCAAACAGTACAGAACACCGCCGCCAGACTCATCCTCGGCATCCCCCGACACGAACACATCAGCCAACACCTACGAAGTCTCCACTGGCTCCCCGTGGAGAAAAGAGTCACTTTCAATATCCTCACTCACGCCTACAAATGCCTACACAACAACGGACCCAAATACCTCAACGACAGAATCAACTTCCACTTACCCAAAAGAAACCTCCGATCTTCCAACCTCGCACTGGCCGAAACCCCGCACATCCACAGAGCCAGAGCAGGCGGAAGATCCTTCTCTCACACTGCAGCCAAGACCTGGAACGAGCTACCGGCAGACATCAGACACGCCCCCTCCCTGAACACCTTCAGGAAGACCCTCAAGACCTGGCTCTTCGGCTAAACAGATCTGCGGACCCCCCCCCCCTCAGCGCCTTGAGACCCTCACGGGTGAGTAGCGCGCTTACAATTCACTGATTGATTGATTAATTGCTTCACATGCACATAACATTCTTAGTGTTGTTTTGTGATCTTCTTGATTGCTACATTTATTTAAAATGATAAAAGCATAAACATGCTATAAAACAATTTGGTATTTGTTGAATAATATTTCGCTGTGGAAAGTTGATGTGTTCCCTGGAAATTTTCAAATGATTGTCTAAATAATATGAATATTGATATGGTGAAAAAGATTCACCTTTCATATCTATTTAAGAATGTATATTAATCTATGGTGAAAGAGAGTTACACTTTCTTTTCTTTTGCCATAGGGCTGTATGTGTTCTCTCTGTTGTCCATTCCTTCTTGCCTGTTGTTTGAACCTGTGGCCGGTGGATATTTGTGTAGTCAGTGTGCTTTTGCCATAGGCCTGCATGTGGGCTTTGTTGTCCATGCCATTGCCCTTGAGGGCCACTGGTCAATTGGCACGGTGTCCAATCTGTGTAGCCAGTGTGCTTTGCTTTTGCCATAGGCCTGCATGTGTTCTTTCTTCTCAATGCCTTCACCCTTGGTGGACATGTGGCAGGGTGGCCTTTTTGTGTAGCCAGTGTGATTTGCTTTGGACATAGGCCTGCATGTGTTCTTTGCTGACCATGTCTTTGCCCTTGGTGGCCAGGAGCCAGGATGGCCTTTTGTGTGGCCAGTGTGTTCCTTTTTTTCCACTGTTTAAAGCCATTTTCTAGGGACATTGATAGAAGAGGCCTATGCCATTCTGTTTTCTGTCTAGTTTTTATTTTCTTCCTTATATAAGTTTAATGTGCTAGAGGATGATTGTCGTATGTATCTACAGTGTTTTGTATGCATTTTTTCCATTTTCCCCTGGCCTCCTTGCCTCCCATAGGGTTTCTCATAGTCCATAGGGAAACATCAGCAATATATGTTTTCAGTTATTTGATTTTTCCCTGCACCTCCTGCCTGCCATAGACCAGAGGTGCACACCAGCAATATTTTGTTTTAAAGATTTTTCTAGTTTTCTCCTTGATTATTTAATTTTCCCATGCACCCCCTGCCTGCCATAGGCGCACACCATCAATAATGTATTATTCCATTTCCCCCTGTCTCCCCTGCTTGTCATAGGCCAGAGGAGCAAACCAGAAATGTATTTTAAGGATTGTTCATTCCATTTTCCCATGCACCCCAGTCTGCCGTAAGTGTTTAAAATGCAAAAACAACAGTTGATGGACAGAATGCATGGAGAGCACGGGACCCACGTCTGGGCATACCCGTCCCACTCGGGGGTGACAAATGCAAAAACAACAGTTGATGGACAGAATGCAGAACAATGTCATACATTCACCCCAGTACAGAGATCTGGGCCTAAATCCATCGTTTTTTTGCTCACCATGCCATTCCAGTTTGGACCCAGCCAAATGCAAATCAGTCTTGACCCTGTGCCTCAGGGGAACACTCCAGCCCGAACTGGCGCACAACAGCAATACTTTTTTTAAGGATTATTCAATTTTCCCCTGCATCCCCTGCCTGCCCTAACTGTAGGCACACACTGGCAATATTTTTCTAAAGACTATTCCTTTTCTCCTGCATCACCTGCCTGCCATAAGTGGCCAATAGGTGCACACCAGCAAAAATTGTTTTAAGGATTATTCCATTTTCCACTGCACCCCCTGACTGCCATAGGTATCTCATAGACGCACACCAGTAATAATGTTTTTAAGGATTATTCCATTTTCCCCTGCACCCCCTGCCTGCCATAGGTGCACACCAGCAATATTTTTTCCCAGGATTATTCCAATTTACGCCGGCACCTCCTGCCGGCCATCGATGTACCATAGGCCTTAGAGGCACATAAAGTAAACTTTTCAATCTGTATGTTATTGAAGTATGTTAAGATTTGGAATGTATATACTACTGTTAATTGTTTGTGATGTGACCTCGCTAAATTATAGTGTCTGTAGATTCAAACTGCAAATGCCACATTTCACTGATTGTATCTTCTTGTTTGTTTGCAATAGGTGCACAAGAGACATCACACAAAGACATCACACGAAATACTACCAGACAGACACACCAGCAGTTACATCACCTGAGTCCTCCTCTGCTTCTGTTTGTGCAACTAACTGACAGCTGACAGAGCTTAGAAAGAACTAGAAGATGGTCGCAAAGGAGGGTGTTCATGGCAAAAAAGTGGCCAGTGAGGAGGAGAAGGATATTGCCACCAATGGAGTGTCACCCACCACCTTTTTCAGTAAACATGGTTTACCCGCTGCATCCTACTCTGGGCAAGCAAAAGGATGAGAGCAGCTCACTTGCATCATCAACAGCACCACCCCAACCTAAGGCTAAGCCGAAGCCCATATCTCTCGGTGATGAAGTCACTGCAGTCATAATGACGAGCAGTGAGACTGAACTTGATTTGTCTCACCCGCAAAGTACCCAATCATCACAGGAAAGTTGACAACAGGAGTCACAGCCAGCAACAGTTCTTACTCAAGTAGGAGCAGAACAGGATGTTGAGCTTCCTGCTGAGCAAGATGTTGCTCGTCAACCATTGGCTTCATGATCTCCAGCAAAAAAAAGAAATGGTACTCCTCCATCTTCCCCAAGCCCCACCTTCTAATGATCTGGACATGGAATGGACCCCAGCCGAGTTCGAGACCCACCCCAAGAGACAAGGGAAAAGGAAAGTTCCTGAGACCCTTAGAATTATGGAACGTGACAGTGATGATAATGAAAATCCAAGCTACTACTATGGGCATGTTTAGGCAGGAGGGGTCCTATGAAAGCAAACCACCCAACAGCACGTTTATACAATGGCAAGCCGGCTAAAATATTAGTGTTGGACCTCCTCCCTTTTTGTTTTGTGCAAGGAGCGAGATTTTTAGAATTTGTGGTGACCATTTGCTCAAAACGGAAGGTTCCCAGATGGACCTATTTTGCCAGAGTTGCTGTTCGAGTAATCCATCATAATGTGCTGCACTAGGTTGGCCAAACTATGCAGCAGAGTGCAGTTCACACTATGCACCTGACAACAGACATGCATTTCAGGGTCCTGTGCTTGAAGCACTGCATCAACCAAATTGTGCAGGACTTTCTCAAAAAAGAAGACATAATCAGCAACATACTGGCCACCTGCTAAAGAATCTGCATTCATTTCAGTCATTTATTTAAAGCCTGGAAGCAGTTGAGGGTCATTCCGCGTGCTAATAGTGTACTGGTTAAAGCCCTCATACAGGAGGTGCCAACTCATGCAAAATCGACCAACTACACATTGCAACGTCAGTTTGAGCATTAAAGACCGATCACCAACTATGTCCTTCTAAGAGGAGGGGATTCAACTAGGAAAAGCATGGCAGTGAAGATGGACAAATGGGGGCTAGTCAAATGCCTGAAAGAAATGCTACTTCCTTTTGAGGGTTTCACACAGGAATTCAGCAAGGAGGACCGTACGATCAGACACGCAATCCCGTTGTTGAATCTGCTCCAGAACCTGTTGAAAAAGGTGTCTCAAAGGTTAGCCAGTGTGAACACAGAAGCATTTGAGTTGGTTCATTCTTTGATCGAGGCAGTTACACAGAAGGGGCTGGAGATTAGCTTCTTATCTAAATCAGAGTCCACTTTTTGAACATCACTCATCCCAGAATGCCCTGCTGTACACGTTACCTAAGATACAGAACAATTTGTCTATACCTCCAGGATGCCCTATTGTTTCTGGCGGTGGTTCGTTACTGGAACCAATATGTTGATACTTTTCTAAAACTATTTGTACTCCAGACAAGATTGTATGTTAGACACAGTATGGAGTTTATCCATCAAATAGAGGATATGACCTTTGACAGTTCCAATCAACTATTAGTCACTATGGACATTCAATCAGTGTACACAAATATACCACAGAATGAGGCTCTCAGGGTGTTCAGGGTGACCTTATAAACTAGCAAGACTCTTGATTCGGGCCCTACCTCATTCATGATACAACTCACTGAGATCGCACTGAACAAGAACGTTTTCCGATATATGGATGCCCAATAATTCCAAATGAAGGGAGTAGCAAAGGGTGCCATATTTGCTCCGGATGGCAAAACTTTACATGTGCGATTATGAAAGGAAATATCTGTTTAGAGACCACAATCCTTACATTCATCAGATGGTGTATTTTTGCTGTGGGATGGGAATGAGACCAGGATTCAATCATTTGTGAATTGGATTAACTCTTGCTCTTCCAATATTCAATTCACCATGGACTACAATAGCATAACATTTCTTGACCTGACCATCAAGTGGAAAGGGGGTCACTATATACCTCTCTGTTGATGAAACCTACAGAGAGAAATTCCTTGCTTATGTATTCAAGCCATCACCGAGGGGCCTACGTGATAATCTTCCCTATGGCCAATTTCTGAGGATACATACATTTCAAAGAATCTGACTTACTGATCAGTGTTTGGCAGATACAGACTATCCTATTAGACTTCTTTAAAGAGCAAGGAAGAGGGCCTGGCATACACATAGGGAACATTTACGAACACCTAGGACATACACCAGCACAGAGAACCACAATATATTTGTGAGTACCTTTCACACTGACAGTAATGCCATTAGAACTATTATTTACAAACACTAGCATTTGGTCAGGAACACTGTTCAACATGAGAACTTACCACTATGTCCTTTTAAAAAAGGAACAAACATAAGGAACAAACTGGTGAGGGTTGCCTTACCGTCCCTCGTTGCCCCCACACTATATTCTCAGTGGGGGCTTCCTCCAATCAAGAGACATTACCAATGTGAAATGGCTTAGCTTTCCAATATTCTATTGATACAAAGGGCCTGATTTAGATCTTGGGAGACGGGTTACTCCGTCACAACGGTGATGGATATCCTGTTCGCCAAAATATAAATCCCATTATATCCTATGGGATTTATATTTCTGCGGACGGGATATCCTTCACCGTTGCGACAGAGTAACCTGTCCGCTGAGATCTAAATCAGGCCCTAAGTTATTTGTACATGGAAACACGAGGTATGAACTACGGTCTTTTTCCAATTGTAACTCTAACAATGTGAATTATGTAGTGTGGTGTCCTTGTTCAAATATCTACATTGGCCAAACAACACAGAAAGTTGAAACCTAAATCCTCCAACATCATACCTGATTCAACAGCAAAACACCAGGAGCACCTCTAGTGGAGCATTTCGAACAACATGGCCCCACAATGGCGGACATCAGACAGCAGGAGGTTGGGTTGCTGAGACCTGACCTTCGAGTGGGCAATTCCATCAGACTTTTGGAACTGGAATTCACATGGATAGAGCATGTGCAATTCATACGCCATGGACTGAAAACAAAGGATGAATGTGGACAATTCATCACACATACCATGGGCTGAGGGCCCTGGGTGATGATATGGCACATTCTGAGATTTGCAAGACTAACGTGTTTCCGAGCATTAGGTTGTGGCCATCCCATACGTCTGTTCTTTGTACATTTCAGCTATGTGTGAAGTTGACTCGTATCCCAACACACACGCCACATCTATGCTTTTGTTATTTGTTCCATTGTTGTTCTAGTTGTTTGCCTCGTTTGATTACTTGACTACTTTGTGGAGATGGGTTGTACTGGGGACATACATGCACTATATTAGGTTTTGGATCTTTTCATACATTTATTACATAAGCCACGCTTAGTGTGTATTTTGTTTCCTTCTTATACATACTCATCTTTAGTTGTATACCACGCCTACGTTCTGGCTGCATGATGTATGGTCCCTCAGGAGTGCTCTTGGGCAGAGGTCTTCAAACTGTGGGGGGTGCCCCCCTGGGGGGCCGTGGGGGGATTACCAGGGGGGTGCACATGCCTCACTAAGTACTTGTAAATAATGATGGCCTGAAAGAGCAACTTTCTTTGTTTCTAGGCTGTCTTCATTTACATGGAGCGGTTGAGGTTAGGAGTGCCACCATTCACAGTGAAAAATACCCGCCAACTGTTCACTTGTTAAGATTCAACAAAGGACCAGACTTCTTTCTTCATTCTTAACATGGCTTTTCTGTCTTTATGTACTTTAGTTGTAATTCAGAGGTCATTATGGAAGGAGTAGAACAGATTTTTCTGTGTTTTCTTTTAGCAATTTCTATTTAAGGCATGTGTTAATAACAGAAACAATGCCAGCTTTATGTGATTTTTTAAATATTTGTATCAACATTAACGGATTGGTCATGCCAGAGACTGTGTTCACGAGTCCTGTGGTTGTGATGTTAAAAACATAGGAAAAAAAAAAAAAATATTCTATAAGTACTTTGTTACGTTTCACAATCACTGCAACTGTATGAAAAATACTGCACACGCCTTAAATGACACCTTAAATAAAAAATAAATGCAATGCATTCTTTCAGTATTGAAACATTAATTGGTTAATGTAGTCACTGCAGATGTCTTTTGGGGAAACCAGAGTCACAGAACTGAATTCAACTTGGTGCAGTGCAGAATACTGACATGTATTTATAGCGGTCTAAGGGCCCAACAAGTAACAGAAAGCACTGAAAATATTTAAGACATTATTTTAAAATTTTAACAGTATAAGATGTTTCCACACACTAATTTGGTGTATATGATGAAAACAAGTGCTTTCCAAGAACACATATTCACTATAGCTAACCTAGTGTAGACTTTTTTATAATTCCATTAAAGGACACTTTGCAAAACTCAGCATCCTTACATTATCTTTGAAAAAAAAGTTATAAATGTTTGTCATCATGAAACTTCGAGTGACTCCTTAAAATAAAGCACTTTAGAGCCCTATCCCCTGACCTCCCACCTCCAGCACC
Organism: Calotriton arnoldi; assembly: GCA_963921515.1. NCBI lineage: Eukaryota > Metazoa > Chordata > Amphibia > Caudata > Salamandridae > Calotriton > Calotriton arnoldi. Next base: position 521,296 of record CAWUFW010011121.1, on the reverse strand, counting down.
CTCCAAGTACTCCAGGTCCCCTTTAACAATTCAGGGATTGCTGTTTTTAACACAATATATGGTAATTGATTTGTAAAATTAAGAACACATTGGCCCCAATACACCTAGCCAGTTCCAACCTCTGTTTCCATGCAGACGTCCTCTCAGTAGAGGGGTTGGGACGAAGGAGACCTACAGGGTCATATTCGGAACAGAGCAAAATCCATGGATAGCATCAAAGAGATGACCCTCAAAAGAGGGCGCTATGTGGGGTCTAATTTTTTCATTCACAAATGGACAGAGACAGCTGCTCCACTTCCTGAATGAAATGCTCTGAAGGTTTCGAGAAAAGCGGATTCATTTATTTTTTTATTTCTTATGCCATCGCTACCATTAGTGCAGCAAGTGCATTGGAACTGGGGGCAATGGTGTGAGGAATCACCACACACCCATTAAGGATATGCCACTAGCAAAAAAGGGGGGAGGGGAAAGCCATTTTCCTGGTTAGTATTGGGACCCAAGTCCCTCTTGCTGTACAGGGAACAGGTCCCAAGCAACAGAGGGGCGAAATGTGGGACTTTTCCTGTTTTTTTTCCTATTACAGAAAGGAGCAGGCATCCTGCTTTTGACCTCAGGTCCCAAGAGTGTGAGGTACCAAGTAAACCCCTATTATGGATGCTTTGCCATCATTTCTTTCTTATATTAGGGCTCAATGATCCCTTGTTGTGCCAGTGCTGCTTTGAGCATTGAACCAATGTCACCAGAGAGGAGAACACTGAAGCAGAGTAGACACCTTATCTAAGGCCTCAGAGAGATAGCAGAAAGGATGATGGGGGGTTAACAAGGGGTAGAGGAAACGTCCCACATCACAATGCATTAGCTCTTATTAGTGAGGCAGGTGCAGTGGTGCCCTGCACAGGAATATGGCAGTCTTACTTTAGAATGTAGGCATGCTGGATAGCATTAGGGCTGAAGGCACCCTTGCTGCAAAGAGGCGGGAAAACACATGGGAACTAATTTTCTCTGAAAGGGACAGAGTCTGTTACAAAATTGGGGTGATGGCCAGGCTTGGTGGGGAGAGGGGTGACAGAGGCAGAGGGGATATCCTGCTACTCAGGGCTGCAGCTATCATTAGTGCAGAAGGTGCAGTTGAATTGGGGTCCAGGAATGGGAGGGGTTGACAAAACCCCAAATAATGTGAGTAATGTTTTTGTCTATTTCAGATTTATTAATGTATTTTCTCATTTATAAGTCTCACATTTATTGTGGCTTACGAGATACTGGAAAACTGCCCAGGATATGATCTCATACACACCACCCCCTGTGCTCAGCCCTGCTCTTCCAGCTTTCTTCAGTCTTTCCAAAAGGTTTTGGAGGGGTGCCCAACTTGAAAACATTTGGGGGGGAGTTCAGAGTAAAAGGTTTTAAGACCTCTGCACTACGGGAAGACATATTTTCACCTTCTCTCGAAACAAAAATGTGATCTAGTTGTATGCCTCCTCTGGTATTGTACGTAATGACGAACTCCATGTTTTGATGTTTCGTTCTCTGTTATCTTACACTGGACATGCCAAGTCTGATACCGGCACGCCTTCAGAAAGTTACCCATTCTTTTGGGAGGGTGTGTACACATTATGAAATAACACGGTCCCCCACTCTTTTTTGGTATGTAGTTCAAAGAAGTTGAGCTGACTGTACTGAACCTTTGTTGTCCGTTGGGTAAGTGGTCATATGGGATTTCAGGCCAGCCTTCTCTCGGAGGAGCTTAAAACATGCAGTGTTTAATGGACAGATTTTTGGATTGGCTTCTAGAGGGTTCAGTAAATATTGAGACAAACTGATACATGGTGTGAAAGGGAGCGTGGAAGGAAAGTGCAGTCCAGAACTATAGGGCTTACTGGATGAGAGTTGAGGAAGAAGTCCAGGTGGGACTGGGTGGCATGGGCTGTGGAGAAGAACGGCGTCCAGAGCTAGGTTCCAATCACCTCCCAGTATGATGTGGGAAGTGCATATTTCAGTGATGGGGCAAGTGAGGTGAAAAAAGAAAACAGGCTTGCAACCATTGAGTGCATAGGCAGAGCCCACACTAAACACCAAAGTGTTGACCCTGAGTTTGGCAAACAAATACCGTCCCTTTTCATCTACCCAAGTTTGAAGGACTGTACAGGGGAGAGATTTTTGAATAATTATTGTCACTCCACATTTCTTGGAGCTGGATGTGGCGCCACTGGTCCCTGCAGGTGTGGGGAAAGCTGACTTCCGGCAGCTATAGATGTCTCTCCCCACACAATCGCTCTTGAGTTCTCTAACTCCTTTACTGAGAGGTGCATCTCCTGGACGAGTGTTATGTCAAGATAAATGGTCAGCCCATTAACATTAAGTGTAACAAGAGTGAGGGCGTCGGATGGCCATTGCAGCGAACATTGAAGAGCTGCGCTGGCAAAGGCCACAATAGGGAGGGAAGAGGAAGAGGTGGGGTAAGGCAAAAAGCTGACCCAATGTGTGTATGCTACTGTAGGAGAGTACAGTGTGGGACCGAGGACATGGGATAGAGATTGGGAAAATTAGGCAGGAAGGTGGGAGGAGGTTAGACAGTGGGAAGAGTATGGGGATAGAGGCCGGGCATGCAAAGGCCTGTGTACTGACTTTCTCCTAGAAGTAGAGACAGTGGTGGGCTGTGGGGTACTGTGAGACCTGGTGGAAGTTGTGGCAGTTGGGGGGGATAGCCTTGAGGACAGGCAGGGTAACAGGGGCTATCACCTGTGAGTCAATACTGCATGGAAAGAAAGGTACTCGGGTGGCTTCTGGTAGAAAGAGTGGATGAGTCACTGTGAAGCTGTGGGGAGGTGGGAGACCCATCAGGGTCCCTGGGTGCAGAGGTACAAAGTTCAGAAACCCAAGCAGGCCTTTGATGCATCATTATGGGGACAGGTGAGTGAAGTTCCACCTGAGAGTGCCTTCATACCAGTGGAGCCAAATTGGTGGAAATAGAAGGTCTGTGCACCTGAGGAAAGCAAAGGTGGATGGGGGGACTTGAGAGAGGGTAACTCCACAAGAATAATTTATATAGGAGCATGTGCATTTACATAAACTGAAACAAAAATATCAACAGTGCAGCCCCTCTAGGGCTCATTCACCAACAAGGTAGCAGGGAGGGTAGTTAATATGGACAGGAGTAGTCTTAGTACAGATTACACTTTCAGAAGAGGCATGCTATGTCAAGGAGTCAGGGTGAGGTGAGGAGAGAGCTGCAGGGAGAAAACCACCATGAATTGAAATACTCATCCATCCAGGTAGTCCAAAGGCTACCCGCCATACTCAGACTACAGCCGGCAAGTGGTCAGATGAGGAACAAAGTCAGCGGCCATGTCTGCAGAGGGTGTAGGCTTTTGTAGAAAGTGCAACTTGTCCCTCAAGTCAAACTGAGTAATTTCTTCTACAGAGTGACGCACTGGATCCCTCTCAGTGATATTTCTGGTGGGTGTTCCAGTGGAGGCTGCCTCTCACCTCCAGATGTGATTCTGACATCCTGCTGAGAAACAGTGGGTGTTGTGGCCATGTCTGAGGTGTCCAATGAGTCCAGGAAGAGAGCCAGGACTGCGAGCTTGAGAAATTCTCTGGCCGGCCATCCACAGTGATCCACATGATGACCAGATAAAGGAGCCCATTATTAATGTCCCATTTTATCAACTGTGGACGTAGCATCAGAACTACCTTCCTCCTGGTGTTGGTCTCTCATTAGAATTCTGCATTGATGTGAATCCGGTATCCGTCTACTTCATGAGGGTCATGCTAGCACACTTCAGTTAGGATTAGCATAGAGTGCACATGGCATAAGAAGCAGGCAATTATGTGACAGACTCTTTTGATGTCTGAGGAGGAATTGAGAATGGTGCGAGTCTGTATTCTATGTGGCCTCTAGATTTCCAGCTAAAGGTGATGGAGAGACCAGTTTTACAGAGATGGGATCCAGGACAAAACTCTTTGTTTGTTGCTTTCCATGTCCTCTGGTACACCATAAAAACAAATGTGGTTGTGGTACAACCGGTCTTACAGGTCTATCCTGTTTCTTTTGTGGGATTGGATGTCAGGTCAGAGTCTCCAGGTGGCACAACCAACCCTTTAGAGGTCAGTAACTGGTCCATAGCATGCACCTGAGCCTGAAAGGAGCCTTTGTTGAAGTGGATGGTTTTGGCATCCTGCGAAAGGTCCATAATCTTTAACTCATTTGTGGACAGCTAGGCTTGTATAAAAGCATGTTCCTTATGGATGACATCCAAGGGGGCATCCGGTGGTGTCACAGAGGTAGTCTTGTCCCATCTACAACCTCCATGAAGAGCAGTTAGCAGGAGAATTTGCCCAATGCCATCACACCGATGGTCAGGCACAGCAAGCGAGGCGAGGGAGGGAGGAAAGATAGCCAAGCCACACAGTTCCATCAGTCCGGTGGTGGTGGGGCAGTGGATGTTGTGTGTTGTGAACAGTGGCCGTCGGCAGAGTACTTCATGGCCAGGCTAACAGAATGGGCCTGTATGTGAGCTGGGCAAACCACAGGGTAAAGGTTTGAGATATAAAAAGGCATAAAAGGTGTGAGTAAAGCAGTTATAGCAGTTATAGTGCTCTGGTATTGAGGCTTGAAATAGGTTTGTCTGCTAGAGAAAGTGTGCCAGGGTTGTGGAAGAGGGTTCATGGCAGCAGGTGTAGCGTCCAAAGTCTCAGTGTCCCCTGAAAACCCCTACTGCTGAAGGAGAAGATCCAGGTAGCAGGTGGTCTTCACCGTAGTGCACAGGCCGCAGACCCCTGGCAGCATTTGGTAGCCCTGGAGTGTGACATACTCTACTGCAAAGGATTTTGTTCCAAGAGCGACCCCCATTGCAACTGGTAGGAGCTCACCTCCGCTCTTTATTGTGCATGATCACTGTTCCACCATGCATATTTGATAGAGCGAAATGTTCTTGTGAATTGTAGGGGTGCATCATAATCACTGATAGGCCGCACCCACATGTATACAGACATATATTCGTTTATATTTCGTTGTATACTCATGCATGTTTAGTAAAGAATGAATACTTCGCTGAGTCAAAGTGAACTCAGCAGCATAATGGTGTTAGGATAATGATGTAATGTAATGCTCATTGAATTATGTGAACATAATGCATAGAGGAATTAGTTCGTGTGAAATGTAATTGCAGTAGTTTAAACGTGCACCATATTAAAGTTGCACATGTAATTCATTGTTTGCATATGAATTGTAATGAAAATGCTTATAGGGAAAAGTAAGATGTGTGTTTAAAAGTTATATGTAAAGGCCTGACTACATATATGCTTAGGAAGGCCTGGTTTATTCTTATGTTAGCTTATTTAGTAGGCCGAGAAAAGTTTCTCTTGGTAAGGCTCTCTGGGCACAAACGGTAGATTTAATTTGCACAGTAGAAGGTTTCTGTTGAAAGTATCTTTCGTTGCAGGTGCAAGGACACATGTCTCGTTAGTAAGACTAACTCTTTGTTTTCGAAAGCTAGAGAGAGGGAGGCATGGTACGGGGAGTGAAATGGAATTTAGGGATGATACTTTCGGCGGAGAAGGTGCCTGGGACTCAAGGTCATCGCAACCGTCCAGGATGAAGTAACCGTTTCGATGGAAAAGCACAAGAAAGAAGACCTGGCCAAGGAGGCGTGACAAAGGCGTGTACAATTGTATTGTGGTTTTGTATTAGGGATAGTGCCCTGAGGGAGGAGGCCAGAGAAGAGGTAGGGAGACCTGAGAGAAGGCGAGAGCTGAGCTTAGGTATTATGTGATTGCACTTCTTAGGAAGTCCTCACAGCTGACACCTTGTATTCACTCTTGCCTGGGAAAATCGTTATGCAGGGATGTCACTTAGCATTATTTTTTATTTATTTTTATTTTTGTGTTTTATAGAGCGCGAACTTGACCCGTTAGGGTATCAGTGTAGGGACAGCTATTGATTTTAAGCTTGTTTAGTCCAATGAAGAGCAACTTAGAAATTGGAGCAATCATAGTCTGGTTGATCCTTCTAGAACTTTCTATTCTCCTTATCCTGAGTCGGATGAGATTCCTGCGTAGATTATTATTTGTATTAGTGCCCATCTATTTCTTTAACCTCGTGTTGAGGTGCTTGCACGTTCAGTTATTTTTAGCGATAATAAATTCTCAAACTTGAATTCGGAGTCAGTGGTCCTTTCAGACAAAATGAATGCTGATATATAACCTGATGAGATTCTCTCCTTTACACTATTCAACAGGTAAAAGATCTTGGCGACCGGAAGGTTCTTATAGATAATTAGATAAGAATCAACGTTATCAGTTGGTAGCAGAGTAGGATGGTTACCTTTGATGGTAAGGGGAGATCTAGAGCAAGATAGGAGATTAAGTTGCCCCATAGAGCCCGAGTGACGCAGATCCAGAGGACCGCGGGAGAAGGATGTCGGAGGTCGTGGAAAACTGACGGAGAGTGCCGGTGCGGCGGAAGTAGCAGTTCGTAGTAGAGTGAGTATGAAAAGAGTGATGTTTGGTAGATTGCGGTGTTTTATTGTTGTGTGATGTCTTGCGGAGTTGGAAGAGAGTTGTGTGATTGAGAAACGGACCGTGAGCGCGCGGGACCGGGAGATTTATTGTGGTGTAGAATACACCCAGAGTGAGAACGTTGACCAGAGGTTGTGGGGGTCACGAGGCGTCATTGACAGACCCACTGAAGATAGGGAACACATGGTGAGTGTGTGAATAACCAACGCAGGTCGTAGGTTATTGTGTGCAGAACATCGAGTGATTGAATCCTATCGAAGTGTGTTAAAGGCGATTGTCCGGTCGTTTCGCGGACAGACGATTGCCAGATTGAGGTCAACAAACTCAAGAGGCTGATCGGTCATTGGTAAGACCGACGGTCAGAGAGGTAATTGTTCGGTAGGACGGACATTATTTCAGAGTATGATTGGGACAGGTGCGAGTGAGAACGAGTGAATTAGAAAGGAGGGGAACTGCTGCGAGCGGAGGAAAAGTGACGTCAGACAAGTGCGCGCTGCGATAGGCCGGTTGGTGTGAGCCGCGCTGGTATTGGTGGATTGAAATCAGGAAGTAAAGCGGACATTTTGAGTGCAAACAAAAAGTTGATTCATCATGAAATGTTTTAAAGCTTTACGGGAACTTTGTAGAGGTGATAGACATGTGGTTGTTCGGGAGGGAAGGAAGCTCCTCCGAGGGATACACCAGCACATTATATGGCAAAGAATGTAGGATTGCATACTATAATTTGGCTTGAGAATTGGCATAAAATGACAGAAGCAGAAGGAGAATTGTCGTTCCCTCGATATGGTACTTTCAGGATGGAGGTATTGTACCAGCTAAAAGTGTAATGGCTTCGTTACGACCACTACCTAGACCGACACAGTTTGAGGCATTACATGCGTGGATTAGAGCAGCACACGAGAGGAATAGAGACAAGAGTCAGGAAAGGGTGAAGAAATCGATCAGGGCATTTCAGGATGCAAAGTGGGATGCACTGGAGAAACGGTGGAGGGTGGCAACGGTTGAAGTGGATAAGTTATACCCACTAATAGTACGAGACGGAAAGATTATAAGAATCGATGAAGAGGATAGTGATACAGACGACAGCTTGTTAGATAGGTTGTTGGCAGAGAGGCCACCACCATTTAATCCAGATTCAGAAGAGGGAAAGACGACCCCAGCAGTAGCAATAGTTGATGAGAGCCAGAATCAGACTAGCATGAGGGTGGTGGGAAGGATTTCCACAGGAACGGAGGGCAACGGCGTCTATGATAACACAGCCTCCTGCGGGGAACACAAGATTACCGGACTCCTTGACAGTACCGGTTACCATAGGCCCTATAGTACCGGTATATGACCCAGACCGAGTGAGAGAAGGGGGCTCCGTACCGACGGGAAGGGAGGAAGGAAACAGTGAGAGTGGGAATGGGTTTGGAGTAAGAGTGGTTCATTTCCCAAGACCAATGGAGACGAAGTACGCCGTTACCGGCTACTGCGGACTCTTCCTTTAGGAGAGAAGAGGAGAGACCAGAAAGACCGAGGTCTTTGCGGGAATCTAAGTCAGCTTTGAGGGAATGGACACCAACAGTAACGAACCAAGAGGATAGGATGCAAGGAGATAGGGCACAGAACGTCTCGGAAGACAGACCAAGTTCCAGGAATATGATGGAAGGGAATAGGTCACAAGGACAGAATAGTAACTGTGATGAGCGGGATGGCTCGGGTTGTCGAGATGTACTGAGGAGTGCAGTACAGGCAAGGTTGCTAGATGTGGTGAGGCTGAAAGCAGAGGTAGACGAAATGATCAGTGGGGGTCTGCCTTTGGAAAGGATAGACATTTATGGATCAGATGAGCTGCTGTTTGTAGCAAAAGATGTGACTCGAAAAGCTAGAATGGCACATGATAGATTGAAGGAATTGGCCAAGAGATATGAGGTGGACCTGAATAAAACTAAAGCGTTGCAGGGACCACATAGATTGCATTACAGTGATCAGGAGTTGGAGGAGAAAAGAATCACAGGATTAAGGACACACACCAGAGACCTGATTATAGGAATGAGAATATGGATTTTGTTGGACAAATGGGAAGAAAGGTGGTCAAGAAGAAACCAGTAAAGAGAGCAGAAGGAAACGCCGCCACCAGGAGGGGGGCGACGGGTGTTGGAAATTTTCCTTTACGGGAAGTACAGAATGGAGGGTACGTGCATGTGCCGTGGAATAGAGGTGATTTAGCTGCATTTACAAATGATTTTCCTCGGCTGGGGGAAAAAACAGTAGAGTGGTACAAACAGGTTGAGCGGTTTGTGAAAATTTCAAAAGTACTGTGGATTGATTTGAACACTTTGTTTGACATAGTGGTACCGGGAGATTTGTGGACGGCTTGTAAAGTCGCTATTGAGTGGCCGACTTCGGAACCGGATAGAGAGGCGGTTACAAATGATCCATCACCCCTAGTCATGAAAAAGTATGAGCAGGTGATTACATGGTTGAAACTGAAGATTTCACCTCAGGATATAGATTGGGTTAAGATAGATCGGACCGTACAGGAACCCAAGGAAACGGTGCATGAATATTATGAAAGACTTCTGCAAGCTTTTAAACAGTATAGTGGGTTAGATATCTTGGACCCCAAGGATATGGGACAGTTTGTGTCAAAGTTTGTACTGGGTCTGAGAATGGAAATCAGCCTCATGATACAGCACCATTTGATCTGCTGGCAGAACAAGCCACTAGATGAAATTTTTGCGGTATGTGAGATACTGTAGTGATGAGGTGGAATCGAAACATCGAAAGCTAAAAGACAAATTGATGCTTGTCCAGATGCAGACAGCACAGAGTCAGCCTAGTGGAGGGACCTTAGGAAGAAAGCAAGGAAATTTCCAGGGAAACCAGAATGGGCAGGTACAGGGAAAGGGAAAACCAGTAGACCCCAAGACAGGAGTGGACGTGGCCACACTGAAGAAGACCACTGCGTGTCATCTTTGTCGCCAGGTCGGACATTGGAAACGCGAGTGTCCTTTGAACCCAGCTAATCAGTTGCAGGAAGAGGAAGAGGGGCTCAGGCACCTGCGCAAGAGGTAGTTAACACAATAACGAGACCTAGGACGATGAAAGGGGGGTTTACAATTCTCACGCCCAGGTTCCCCAAGCTCCAAGGATTTCACAAGGAACACGAACGTACCAACAGATGCCCCTGTTCGAAGATTTCGACGAGGATAGCTTAGACCCTTTATCCTGACGGTGCCTGAGGGGGAGGAAGACTGCACACTTGGAGCGGTCTTGGAGGTAGACCAGAGAGGACCTTTTGTGGAGGCAGAGATTGAGGTCATCCTGCTACCCGGTCTACTGTAAGATCAGCAGTAGTCCCTAACCTACCCCTCTCAGGACAATCAAACCAGGTTGTTGGAGTAGCGAACAAGAGAATAAGCAGCCCATTGACAGAACCGATCCTAGTAAAGATAGGTTCCTTCCAAACTAGACTTCAGTTTGTAGTGTGTGATACGAGTCCAGTTTGCCTTTTGGGAAGAGATCTGTTGTGCAAGTTGAACTGCACGATTTATTGTACACCACGGGGAGTGGAGGTCCAGACGACAGATGACGATGCTGACTTTAAAATTACCAATCAGCATCTGTGTATAGATCTGTACCCAATGGTGACTGTGGAAGAACTTCCACCTGATCTGAGAGACGCAGTGTCGTCTGTGGTGTGGGATTTCGCAGGGCGACGAGATAGGTCTAATCAGAGGGGTTGAACCAGTGCGGATTGAGGTGAAACAGAATGTTGATTTCCCAAGAACACCGCAATACAACCTGTCGACAGAAACGATTGCAGGAATAAAACCTGTGATCGAGACTTTCATTGGAGAAGGGTATTTTGAAGGAGATCAGAGGTAGCCCCTGTAATTCACCCATAATGGGACTACAGAAACCGAGTGGGAAATACAGGATCGTGCAAGACCTGCGAAAGGTCAACACGATAGTTGTCCCTTGTTGTCCAGTGGTACCGAATCCTTCAGTAATACTGTTCCAGATCCCATGTGAAGCCGAGTGGTTTACGGTTATCGATTTGTGTCAAGCCTTCTTTTCGATACCGCTCCACGAGGAAAGCCAATTTCTTTGCGTTCAGGCTAGAAAATCGTGTGTTAACATGTTGTCGTATCCCTCAAGGGTATACGGAAAGTCCATCGATCTTTAACCAGATCCTGAAGAAGAACCTTGAGAGTCTCGTGTTGCCGCAGAACTCAGTTCTCGTGCAATACATAGATGACTTGCTCATTGCCTCAGAAACAGAAGATGCTTGCAGAATTGACACTGTAGCACTGTTGAACCATTTAGCAGAGAACGGACATAAGGTGTCCCCGAACAAGCTGCAGTACTGTTTGAAAGAGGTACAGTACTTGGGACACAGATTGGAAAAAGGCAAGAGGAAGGTGTCACCAGATCGAATTGAGTCAATAATGAGCATGGCAGTACCCACGACACAGAGAGAAGTTAGGATGTTTCTAGGAATGGTTGGCTATTGTCGACAGTGGATTCCTAGTTTCTCCTTGAGAGCAAAGCCTCTGCAGTAGGTTTACGCACAAGGATGTGAGTGATCCGGTACCATGGGACGAGGAGTGCTTGATATCATTCCTGAAACTGAGAGAGGATTTGTGCAGGGCTCCGGCATTGGGAATGCCTGATTACAACAAGGCCTTTTCATTGTTTTGTTACGAAAGGGAAGGATGTGCATTAGCAGTGTTAGCTCAGAACCATGGAGGTGTCCGTAGACCAGTTGCCTACTTTTCAGCTACTTTAGATCCAGTAGCTTCTGCGTTGCCCGGATGTCTAAGATCCGTTGCTGCAACAGGTGTCAGCATTGAAAGATGTGAAAGCATTGTAATGGGACATCCATTGACTGTACATGTGCCACATTCGGTTGAGTTGTTGATGACCAGGACCAAGACCCAGCACCTAACGAATAATAGGTTAACGAGGATACGAGCAAGTCATACTTGCTGCAGAGAATGTGACTCTGAAAAGGTGCTCTGTCTTGAACCCTGCGACATTGATGCCTACACCGAACACGGATGATGAAGATTGTGCGGACCATGATTGTCTCGATGGTGACCGAACTTTGCACCAAACCGAGACCTGACATTGTCGATGAACCATTGGCTGATCCAGATGAAATTTTCTTTGTCGATGGTTCATGCTTAGAGAGACAGTGTGGGGCAATTGAGAGCAGCGTTTGCTGTATGTACCATTTCAGGAGTGGTCGAGGCTGCTTGCCTAGAAGGAGTACGCTCCGCGCAGGTAGCTGAGATCATTGCCTTGACCCGTGCCTGTTTGGCCGCTGATCGAACTCGAATCACGATTTACACAGACAGCCAATATGGGTTTGGCGTGGTGCACGACTTCGGGCAGTTATGGTCTCAGAGGGATTTTTGACATCATCTGGCTCACCCATTCGTAATGGTGAATATGTAAGACAATTGTTGGATGCATTACAGCATCCAAGGAAATTGCTGTTGTAAAGTGTTCAGCCCATGGGAAGGGGGAGGACTTTGTATCCTTGGGAAACAATTATGCGGACGAAGTCGCCCGCTTCTGTGCAGAACAGGGATGCATATTCACAGAAAGAGAGATAGGGGAGAGCCAAGAAGGAACCGAGCTCAGCATAATGTTGACCATGGCAGACACTTGGGAAGAGCTTAGCGATTGCAGGATAAAGTTTCAAACCAGGAGAGAGAGGGATGGATCAAAGCTGGTTGTGAGAAAGGAGACGTGGATGTGTGGGTATCCAACGATGGGAGAGCCGTGTTGCCTGAAGAATTGCTGAGTCCGATGGCAAGACTGATACATGGACAGGCACACCTGGGTAGAAGACGCAATGATGAGAGTGTTTAGACAGACGTGGTATAACCCACGGTTCCGAGCAATGGCTGAGACGGTATGTCAGAGGTGTGTTACGTGTCAGCAGATGAATGCTGGAAAGAGAACTGTAGTTACGTTGAGTCACATTGGAAGGACAGGAGGGCCCTTCAATAGAATACAGTTGGACTTTGTGGAGATGCCTAAGTGCAATGGATTGAGGTACATTTTAGTTCTAGTATGTGTATTCTCACGGTGGGTGGAGGCTTACCCCACACGCAGGTGTGACACTCTCACAGTGGCTAAATTACTGTTGAGGGAGCTCATCCCTAGATTCGGGATCCCGACCTCTTTGGAATCAGATAGAGGAGGGCACTTCCATAGTGAAATCATGAAGTTGCTTTGCGCTGCATTGAACATTGACCAGAGACTCCACTGTAGTTACAGACCAGAGACTTCTGGGATGGTGGAACAAGTTAATGGAACTTTGAAGGCCCGGATGGCAAAAATGTGTTCTTCGACATCCCTGAAATGGCCCGACGCCTTGCCACTCGTGCTAATGAGCATGCGAAGTGTCCCAGACAGAAAGACCGGGTTGTCCCCCCATGAGATATTAATGGGGAGGGCAATGAGATTGCCAGCAGTACCAGCTACAGCCTTGATAAGCATCACTGATGATTTGATTCTCGATTATTGTAAAGGACTCTCTGATGTGGTCCGTTCTGTATCCCAGCAGGTGCAAGCAGCAGTGGTCCCAGCCTCGAGTGATCTGTGCCACGACTTGTGTCCCGGAGACTGGGTGCTCGTCCGAAAGCACGTGAGGAAGAGTTGCTTGGATGCCCACTGGCGTGGCCCGTATCAGGTGATACTTATCACGAACACAGCAGTGAAGTGTGGAGGATTGCCGAACTGGGTACATGCTTCCCATACCCGCAGAGTTCCAGCACCCTTGGAAGAAACAGCTCCTCTCGTAAATGAAAATCCAGCTGATGTGGCAGGGCCACATGGGAGGACAAGTCAAGCTGTAAGGGTCGCTGACACAGCTGGTGGTGCACTAGAGCAAGCTGAAGGGGGTTTCCACAGTTCGAACCCTGACTCAGACACCGAAGACAGAAACGGTGCAGTGGGCGGAGTAGAGTCAGATTCAGCCGAAAGAGGAAGTAGTGCACTGGGTATAGAAGGGGAAGGCAGACGAACGAACAGAAGTGCAGAAAGTTGGCCCGAAAGACAGAGGCGACTGAACCTGAGGTTAGCACCTGAAAGAGACCTTGCTCCAGTGTCTGAAGTATCTGAAACAGAGGCAAGTGACGAAGACCAAGCACAAGACAGTCGGCGAAGGTCAAAGAGGAACAAGAGTGCCTTGTCGCAGATACTCTACCCCTGAGTGGACTTACACTGTGTTTGATGCAGGGGTGGTGAGCACGGGAAGGCTGAGGTCAGTGCAAGTGGTCCGTCGGAGCCCGAATGTGGTGGTGAAGGTGGTGCTGCAGTTGCCAGGGCTCGAAATAGAAGGAACACTGACCCTCACGGTTCCGAATCCCCGCTTCTGAGTGAAGTCCGAAACTTGGTTTTGCATCGACTCGAATTCCCGCCTTTTGGAGTTGAGCCGTTTTCACATGAAATGCTGATTTTGCGTCTTGAACTTTTGTATCACGTTCTGGTATTGCTCAATGAGGATCTTATAGTGGATCAACTATAAACTGTAAATAAAAGTCCAAAAGAAGATAACCTAGGTCCGAGTGGAAGAAGAATAAACTTAGGGACTTTCCACAGAAGAGGAACGAAAACTAGGGAAGTCTTTTTCTGGACTGTGTAAATAAGATTGTGATCGGAAAGGGAAAGTCCGGAGATTTCATGGTTGCTCGAGCTGGTTAAGCAAGTCACAATTAAAGGACAGAGACTTTTTCAGGGTTCTTTGTGATAACCAAGACTTTTGAGAACTTTCGAAACCATGGAGCCGGGAGATCCCAATCGTAGATCAAAGTGGATAGTAGGCATTCTTATAAGTAGTCTAATAATTTCTATAATCATAGTAGTTGTAGTCTCATATACTGGTTCACATGAGCAAGAAGTAGAGGCAGTGACAGGGACACCGACACCTATCACACCTAGCCAGAAGGGGGTAGACAGGGCAGCTGATAGAGCTTTGCTATTAGAAGAAAGTCGTAGATTACATGTAGATTTATCTAAAGGGGATTTTAAGTTGAATGCATATGCTAAGTTGTTGTATGAGTATGTTGATGTGATGGATGCGAAAGATTGTTATGTGTGTATGCAGTTGCCTATTTCGGTGGATGAGGGTATTAGGTATCACCATCTTCCACTGACTTATGGTATTTCATGTAGTCTTTTGCTTAGTTTGTTTTATGAGAGAGATCAGTTCGAGTATTTATTTTCCAATTTCGACGCAGTGCTTCCTGAAGTCCCAGCTTACAAGCATTTGAATAAGTATGACTATTATAAGACCGAGGACAGACTGAGGAAGTATTTCATACCGAGTTTGGAATTGGATACAGCATTCGCACACAGAAACAATCTGACTTGTTTGATGTCGGATGTAGAGAGAAAGTTTGTGGATCAGGTCGAGGATAGGTATAGAAAGCTGACTCACTCCCGAGACTTGGGGCATCACAGGACCGATTGGACAGAGGAAGAACGGTTGCATAAGACCAAGGGAAGCTATGGTCCTATAGCGTTAGATAAGGAGCAGAGGGGTAAGTTGTGTATAAGGCGTTATCAGACTTACTACGAGAAGGTAGCAGTGAGACAAAGTACCTGTGATCACGTTTTCACCATGGCCGATGTAGCAAAGATTTTCTCCAAGGTCCTGTACAAGTGATACCAACGGTGTATTACGTATGTGGGAAGAATGCTTATGTGAGATTGCCTGCAAATTGGTATGGAACATGTTATTTGTCAATAATATTTCCAAAGATTTATCATACAGAAGATTTAGATCTTCTGGAAGGTAGAGAGCATTCAAGAACGAGAAGAGCTGCAAGTGCAGGAATCGTTGTGGGGGATATCTTTGGAGCTATGATACCTAGTCTGGGAGTAGTCTTGAATGATGTGAAGATTCGGAGGTTAGCGACTGTGGTGGACGAATTTTCGATGAATACAGCAAAGTCATTGGTGTTGGTGGAAGGAGAGATGTTGTCGATAAGGGGAATGGTTTTGCAGAATCGCCTTGCTTTGGATGTCCTATTGGCAAAAGAGGGCGGAGTCTGTAAAATGTTGAAGGTTCAGGAGTGCTGCACTTATATACCAGACCGTAGCAAGGATCTGGAGAAATATATAAGTAACATCACTACGATCCACACAAAGATAGCGGATTTGACCGAAGAAGGGGCCTGGGAAAAGGTAGGAAAGGGTTTTGGTCAAGTGGGAGGTTGGTTTGCGAATCTAGGAAAGGGATTCCTTGGGTACTTTCTGAGACCCCTCCTTATCTTGGTGGGTTGTGTGGTTGGCTTGTGGATTGTGATAAAGGCCTACAAGTGGTATCGAGCAGGCCGAGTCAAGAGAGCTTTGAGGGAAAATGACATGAGGTTGGCAAGACTGCAGGACAGTCAGTATCAAAGGCTCAAGAGCATGGAGAAATTTAGATCAGGGAAGATGGCAACAAGCTCTGTTTAGGTCAGTTCCTTCTCCGAGGGAGTAGAATGAAATATGATGACAGGAGTCATCAAAGGGGGAACTGATAGAGCGAAATGTTCTTGTGAATTGTAGGGGTGCATCATAATCACTGATAGGCCGCACCCACATGTATACAGACATATATTCGTTTATATTTCGTTGTATACTCATGCATGTTTAGTAAAGAATGAATAGTTCGCTGAGTCAAAGTGAACTCAGCAGCATAATGGTGTTAGGATAATGATGTAATGTAATGCTCATTGAATTATGTGAACATAATGCATAGAGGAATTAGTTTGTGTGAAATGTAATTGCAGTAGTTTAAACGTGCACCATATTAAAGTTGCACATGTAATTCATTGTTTGCATATGAATTGTAATGAAATTGCTTATAGGGAAAAGTAAGATGTGTGTTTAAAAGTTATATGTAAAGGCCTGACTACATATATGCTTAGGGAAGGCCTGGTTTATTCTTATGTTAGCTTATTTAGTAGGCCGAGAAAAGTTTCTCTTGGTAAGGCTCTCTGGGCACAAACGGTAGATTTAATTTGCACAGTAGAAGGTTTCTGTTGAAAGTATCTTTCGTTGCAGGTGCAAGGACACATGTCTCGTTAGTAAGACTAACTCTTTGTTTTCGAAAGCTAGAGAGAGGGAGGCATGGTACGGGGAGTGAAATGGAATTTAGGGATGATACTTTCGGCGGAGAAGGTGCCTGGGACTCAAGGTCATCGCAACCGTCCAGGATGAAGTAACCGTTTCGATGGAAAAGCACAAGAAAGAAGACCTGGCCAAGGATGCGTGACAAAGGCGTGTACAATTGTATTGTGGTTTTGTATTAGGGATAGTGCCCTGAGGGAGGAGGCCAGAGAAGAGGTAGGGGACACCTGAGAGAAGGCGAGAGCTGAGCTTAGGTATTATGTGATTGCACTTCTTAGGAAGTCCTCACAGCTGACACCTTGTATTCACTCTTGCCTGGGAAAATCGTTATGCAGGGATGTCACTTAGCGTTAGTGTAGGGACAGCTATTGATTTTAAGCTTGTTTAGTCCAATGAAGAGCAACTTAGAAATTGGAGCAATCATAGTCTGGTTGATCCTTCTAGAACTTTCTATTCTCCTTATCCTGAGTCGGATGAGATTCCTGCGTAGATTATTATTTGTATTAGTGCCCATCTATTTCTTTAACCTCGTGTTGAGGTGCTTGCACGTTCAGTTATTTTTGGCGATAATAAATTCTCAAACTTGAATTCGGAGTCAGTGGTCCTTTCAGACAAAATGAATGCTGATATATAACCTGATGAGATTCTCTCCTTTACACTATTCAACAGGTAAAAAGATCTTGGCGACCGGAAGGTTCTTATAGATAATTAGATAAGAATCGGAGTTATCATATTTGCCCCACATGGTGGCACCAGGCATCTGAGGTGGGCCACAGAAGTGTCTGCCAGCACTGGCATAGTTCCTGAAAGACAGAGCCAAGCAGGAGTAGCAGTAAATGGTTCAGGGCCCCCAATGAACAGCCCCTCCAGGCCTGTCTCCGTGACACTGGGCTGCAGTGCACTCTAATGCCTCAAGGCCTCATTAAAGAGCTCTGGCTGGAGGGGACATGGGAGCCCAAAAAACTGCTTAGTGTGTTCTCTAATGGTCAGAGAACAGAACCTCACCATTGATTTCTAGCAGGGATGGTGAAGTGAGGAATAAAGGGCCATTCTTTTCCCCAGGATGTCCAGAGTCTCTAGGGGTAATAACCATCTTGGTCTGTGGCACAAATCCGCCTCCCCATTCTTTTTTGTTAGAGCTTAGCTTACTTTTTTCTCTCAACATCAACATGGAAGCCTCATTTTAAGACCTCTATGATCATTTCTGTATATATATCCTATGTTTCTAAACACTGGCTGTTGGAAATTACCATCTTTTGCGTCGTCATCCCCCACATGTTTGCCTTCACTCCCCTATCTTTTTCTCAACCAATTTTTGTGGCTTCAGGACTGTGTAACTTCACTCCTGCTAACCAGTGGTAAAGTGCTTTTGCTCTCTCTTCCAAACATGGCAAAGTTGGTATACACCAGACTGGAGCATTAAATTTACTTATACGTTCCTAGTATATGGTACTACCTGTGCCCAGTGCATGTATATGAAATGCTAATATTAGGTTTATCACTCATTGAGCCACCTACTATTGTAGCACTGTAAAACATGTTACTGGTCTGTTATGTCAGCCTGTGTGTGCAGCTTTAAAACTGCCATTTCAACTTGGCAAAAAAACTTTTGTCATTCCTGAAGCATTCATTCTAATACTTATAATCACTCACCCCTAAGGTAGACCCTAAATGCTCATAGGGCAGAAATTGCAGCAAAGCTGACTCTCCCAGGATTACATTGGGTTACATTGTAACTGCTTAAATTGCATCAGTTTGTGACTAGCTCGAAAAATGATTCAAAGACCTATTGTAAACAGAATTTAAAATCCATCCAGTAAAGTTGGATTTTAAATTACTATTTTGAAAATACCAATTTTAGAAAGTTGACCTTTTCTTGCCTAAACCAAATGTGCCTTTCTGGCAGTGTCAAGGGTCATCTGACTGTAAATGGCTCTCCTGTGGTGAGATGTGTATTCCCCCACACAGTGAATAAAGGGCCTTGGTGCAGAGGATAGTCGGTCTTCCTGACAAGAAGACTGGGTATGAGCTGTTCCCTGCCCTTTTTGTACTTCAAGGGGTAGCCTGAGTGCAGGGTGGGGGTACACACAGACCCTTCCTGACTTAAGAAGAAGCAGACCCAATCATTGGTAGATGCAGGTCATACCTGCTTGCCTTTTGATTCTCTAGACAGACTGTAGCCAAACCCAGCGGAAAGGGAAGAACTGACCAGAAACAGTTTTACTGGAAGACAATTGAGTGTTCCCCATCCACAGGCTTCCACTGGGCATACAAGTAACATCCCTCCTGTCTGAAGTCTGAAGGAAGACTGGACCTGCTTGTTTTGAACCCAGGACCCTAGAAGTGACTTCAATGGTCAGTTGGCTGACCTCCTGTTTGGTCTATAGGGACACAACAAACTTCCATAGGCCATTCTAGCTTTCCAGCTGGCCAGACCCAACTGGACATGACCTGATATCCTTTACTGGCCTCTGTGAGATTGAGGGCTATCCCACAAGTGCTGTCCCCAAAGTACTGGACACTTGCCTGTACTTCTCTTTGCCTAACTGAAGGTTTCATTAATCCAGCACAGCTGCGATGCAGAGCCCCACAGAGCTGTGCCATGGAGCTCTTCACTGAAGACTTCACTGGCACTCGGCACCAAGCAACTGAAAGACTCACCAGATCCAATGAAGAGCAATGCAGAGCCCCAGAGCTGCACCACGCAGCTCCTCACCGAAGGTTTCCCAAGAGTTGAGCGATGCAGAGCCAGTCAGAGGTGCGCAGCTCCCAACTATAAAAACCTACTGCATGCAACGTGTCACAAAGCAGAGTGACGCAAAGCCTGCACAGCCTCACAGTCCTCGTATATAAGTCACCAAAGGCTTCACAAGAGCTAAGGGATGCAAAGCTCATCAGAGGTATGCAGCTCCCAGCTAAAAGCCTCTCTGGATGCAACGTGGCACAATGCAGAGTGATGAAAAACCCTGCAGAGCCGCAAAGTCCTCAAATCTAAGTCAGAAGGTTAAACTTCCAGTGGGATGATCCTGGTCCTGTACCTGGCCTGTGCTCCATTGTAATCGGCTTTATCTTGTGACTTTATCCATGTCAAGCACAACCAGATACACGCAGTAGGAGCATTGCACCTCTTGCGCTATTTTTACCTAAAACTTTAAAAACTCAGAGATCTTGTCCTACTGATAGGCTTTTTGTCATTTTAATGTCATTTTATTTATTAAAATATTCTCTATTTTTTTAGGATTCTTCCTGTGTTATGTTTTTATTTTTTTTTGCTGTTTGTGTACTGCATAAATACCCTACACATTGGGCCCTATTCACAAAAGTCAAACTTTACTACTTTTTGGTATTCACAAAGTAAAAGCCTCTAAGTTAAGACTGATTGATTTTGTGCCAGGCTACAGGACGGTTAAGCACAGGTTTACATAGTGACTTTTGGAGTTCACATCAAACACACAAGAAGAGCAAAAGTCCAGTTTTCCATGATGTCACTTAGAACCCCCAAGTGGAAACCTCACAATCATTGACAGCTACTCGTCTACAGTTTTATGTTATGCATGTCTCCCAATCAGCTTCTCCTCTTTAGTTGGTACTATGGATCCACTTCACAAATGATGAGCATTGAAGGAGAGGCCATGCACAACATTGCTCCACCTCCTTAAACCCTTTCCACTAAATATATATATTTTTAATTCATTAACTTGTTTTTCTGCTTATCCTCCTCCAGCACCCTTGTTAATCCCTTTACTGTCCCAATTACTCAGTATAAACTGTAAATCACCCTACCCCATCCCATCTAAAAAATTAAATAAACTCAAATACAACCCACCCTGTCATTCCACTCTCACATCGTCTGTAGGTTGCCTTCCATCATTGTTTACCATTGTGAAAAAAAGAAACCTATGGCCTCCTGAAACTCTAGCCCACCAACACACTTCCTTACAAATGGCTCTTTTAGAGTTGCTTGACTGCAGCTTTGAATTCTCAGTCACTGTGAGTTTGCTGATGTCCATGACTGACATGAGAGATAGTGGATGGTAATAGCAGATGACCTACTCAATGTTTACTGCCTGTTTCCGGTCTTTGGAGACCCAAGAGAAGCAGGTGACACAGAAAACCTTCTTCCACCAATGCCCCACTCTGCTCACTACTCTGAATAGCTAGGTGAGTTGGAGGACATACAAGGAAAGCAAAGGGTTCCCTTAATGACATCAAAGAAATGGAAAACAATTTGTATTTTTCTCTACTGTGACCTAGAGCCAGTGAATAACTAGAATTCAACTCTTGATATTCATACTAAAGTCTCCCAATAATAAGCTATACACAACAAATCAATATTTTTAGTTGTTAAACTCAAAGTGCCTGGAACGAGCAGTTCTTTAAAGAAAGGAATGTATGCAGTGCCAATTTAACTTGAGAAACAGGCTCTCCTTATACCTGTTATGAGGGCTCCCTTTATCTCATGGTTGCGTAGACTATAAATAAGTGGGTTCAACATCGGGATGATCACCATATAAAACACTGAGACCACTCTGTCCTTGGCCATCGATTGCTTCGTGTTGGGCATCCCGTACATGAAGACAAGCGTTCCAAAGAATACGATGACACAGACAAAGTGGGAGGAGCATGTGCTAAAGGCCTTCGATCTCCCCTTCGAGGAATTTATCTTTAAAATTGCTGAAATAATGAAAGCATACGAGATAAAGATGAAAATGACAGAGACCAATATGAGGCCACCTGCCACCAAAATTAACAGAACCTCATTCAAGGTGGTATCAGAACATGCAAGCTCCAAAATTGGATGGATATCACAGCAGAAATGAGTAATCATATTGGAATTGCAAAAGGGCAGAGTAAATGTACATATTGTTTGTGTCCCTGCATTGAGGACGGCAATTACAAATATTGTAACCAGAAGATAAATGCAGGTTTGGTTGCTCATGATGACAGGATACAACAATGGATTGCAAATGGCTGTATAGCGATCATATGCCATGGCTGCCAGGAGGAACACCTCTGTACTTCCAATGACAAATAACAAAAACATCTGTGCTACACATCCAGGAAATGAAATTATCTTCCTTGTCGATAAGAAATTGGTCAGCATAATTGGGACAGTGATTGATGGTAAACATATGTCTACAAAGGACAAACTACAGAGTAAGACGTACATAGGGGTGTGGAGGCAATGGTTTAGCAAAACCAGTATTAGGATCCCTGTATTGCATAGAATGGTTACAATATAGACCAGGAGGAAGAATAGGAAGAGGGGAAGCTGCAATTTTGGGTCCTCTGAAATTCCCAAGATAACAAACTCTGTCACTTGGGTCCAATTGCTTGCTTTCATATTCAAGATTACACCATCTTCCTGGAAACAGAAAAACATAAATGAGAGGTGAGTTGCAGGGAATATTGACCAAAGTAATATTTGTCAGTTTAGAGAGATGTCTCAATATGGCTGAATGAAAACAAGTCACAATATTGAGACACTGGGGTTTTAGGACTGGTTTACAGTGCAGCTAATGACAGCCCTTCTATTATCAACACTAAAAGGGCTTTAAGAAGCACTGCTGAGAGCCTTTAGATCTGCCCAAATGTTGATTCTATTGACTGCAAATGTTGGTTGCGAAGAAGGAAAGCATATATTCAACACAGGCAGACTGAGGCCTGATATAGATCCTGGCGGACAGGTTACTCCATCACAAAGGTGACAGATATCCCGCCCCCGAAATATAAATCTCATAGGTTATAATGGAACTTATATGCTGGCGGACGGGATAACCGTCAACCCTATGATGGAGTAACCCGACCACCGAGATTTAAATCAGTCCGATTTTGTTATGTACATTGGCCTTCCAGAAAAGTTGCTTGCCAAATTGCAGGTGATTATGAATGATGCCGCCAGACTGATCTTTAGACTTCCTAGGAGGGCCCACGCCACCCCCCTCCTACGTCAGCTGCACTGGCTCCCGGTCAGGCAGAGAACCAGGTTCAAGGGCCTCTGCATCGCGCACAAAGCCATTTATGGCCAGGCCCCAACCTACATTAAAGACCGTCTGGTAAGCTACATGCCCAGCAGGTCTCTCCGCTCCTCAGAGGCAGGCTTGCTGGCCTGTCCTCGCTTTAGCACTGCCTCCAAAGAAGGTAGAGCCTTCTCGACCTTAATTCCTCAACTGTGGAAAAAGCTGCCGGCGAATCTTCGTAAGGAACCCGCCCTCCTCCCATTTAGGAAGAAGCTAAAAACACTCCTCTTTGTGGAAGCCTGGGGCACAACTTAACCAATCATAACCATACCATGTGCCACGGTAGGGCTCTCTCTCTCATAGCGCTTAGAGACCTGGTGGTGATTATGCGCTCTAGAAGTCACAATTACAATTACAATTATGGTGACAAACCATTGATCAAGACTATATGTCCGATATGTTTATTATGAAATGTTACAACAAATGCAATGGGCCTTACTTACAATTTGGCAAAAGCTTATTTTAAAGCCAGTAGGCATTTATGGATGGATTATCATTGCAATGTTTTAAAGCTTTTAGATATGTATTTTGGTACAGTGATTCTCACAGATTACTGTAATAGGCAAATGCTTTGGGATCGGTTAACCCCTGTGACAAATCCTACAGGTAGATTTGTACTTTGAGAATCCTTGTTATGCCCTTGTTATGTCATTATAGGAAGTCTTGTAAGATGTTTTGCCAACTGTAATTTTGTACAGATAGTTGCCTTCTGGTGAAGAATACATGGAATATAGTAGACATGTGCTGGTTACGGTGGCAAGGCAGTGATTGGTAAGTAGGTGAAAGGTCTGTTCTATTTATTATGAAAATTTACATCAAACATATTATCCCTGACATTTATTGTAAAAAATCATATGTGAAAGCCAATAGGCCTTTAAACGTGGATTGTTAATAAAACTGTGTTAAATCCTCTAGACAGATATTGTGTTGCATGGATTCATGCAAAATACTATAGTAGGAATTGTTTTTGTGTTGGGTTCTCCTTTGGAAACCCCTGTGGGTATAAGATTTGCACTTTAATGATCCCTCTTTTTCCTTTAAGGAGGTGATGAATATTGGTCTGCAAATTTAAGTTTCAGGCATCTTTTTGAAATTTTTGACTGTCTGCTATGGGTCGCCTTGAGTGAATTCTTATACGGAGTTCAGTAGTCCCGAGTTGGTTTTGGGAACAAATAAATGATAAAAGATATTAACTTGGTTGGTCATCAGGAAAAACAATGTCCGATAATATAGGTCTGATATGTTTATTATGAAAAGTTATGACAAAAGGTAGTAGGTTTAACTAGTGCATAGTAAGATGCATTTATTAAAGCCATTATGTGTTTAAGGGATAAATATTATTTCACTGTATTGTAGACCGTGGACTAATAATTAGTTAAATGAAATTTTACAGACTACCATAGCAGATACTGGTTTTGATGTTGAATACCCTGTCTGAAAAACACTTTGATGTGAAGGTTTACAGTGTGATAATTCGGCCATTTTCAGAGGAGTTGTGTATTTTTTTTACTATCTAAAATTTTTTAAACATTTTTTATTTGATCGATGTGGGCCTGATGATTACCAGTTTATTCACAATATAAGAGACTTTAGGGGTAGATATAAAGCAATGATATTAACTATAGGCATAATCGGTTTATTAAGAAAAGGTACACAAGCTGTCATAGATATGATCTCTTTATTGTGAAAGATTACAACATACACAATATGCCTGAATTTGTTTGCAGCTGTAGGATTTTGGTGTTAATTACTTGCTTTGACAAGCCTTGCGGGTAGATTTACACGGCTATAATACTTTATTGTGCCTCTTAGGATGACCTATAAAGTGTAGCTGTCTGCTGGGCTCTTGTAATACAATTAAAGATATAGATGGTCTTCGGCTCAGCCTTCTTATGTTTATTTGAATGTCTTTCAAATTTTGCTTCTCCCTATAAAAGCATAGATCGCGGTGCAATGGCTTAGCCTATTACCTGCAAGTAAAGGCATTTTGCCTAAACACATGGGTACATCCACCTGAAAATTAGTGTGATTCGGTCTCTGGGTTACCTTAGCTTCCAATTTTACATTTTATTGGTACCCTTTCATTGTTTATCTCCTGAACCTTTTTCCACAGCATTCTGAAGGTCCTCAGAGATTCCTAACGAGTTGCTCACATTCCACCCATTTAGGACTGTACCTTGCTGACTTGGTGGAGGCCTTAGACGAAGTCAACTGTCCCCATCCGAAACTGGGAGGCCGCTGCATGACACACCTGCTTTATGTGGATGATCTTGTGCTATTAAGTCAGACCAAAGTTGGCCTTGAATGCCAACTTTCCACCAGGAACAGTCTTGCAATAAACCACAAGGAAGTTATGACTGTTCTCTTTGGACAGCAAACAGCAGGTTGTGGTAGGGGGCACCTCAATGGGGAATGGCTTCTGCACAGCACTGAGTACAAATACTTGGGAAAAAGAAAGGCACCAGCCTCATGCTCGCCCTCACAACTCTCGCCCAGTATCTTAAGGGACCGAGCATAGACCCCGTGCTCCAGGTGATGAAAGCAATGATCACACCTGCACTTTCTTATGAAAGTGAGATCTCCCTAGGCATTGAGGCCACAGTGCTGGACAAGCTTATTACTCACACATACAAAGCTGCTCTGCATCTGCCAAAGCAAGCATCACCAGCACGAAGAAGGCTTGAGTTCAACAAAATAAAGCAATCCTGGCCCAGAAACAGTGCACTCCGATATTTCTGCAACAGGCACAGACTTGCCATGCCAGCCACCTTAAACTGACAATTTTGGCTGGATTTAGACAGCTCAGGATCCTTGTTCAAGCACCATCTTCAGGACAAACTAAATACCCTCAGGCTCACAGAAGCTTGGGGAAAAACCTCCCACAATCCTCATTGAAAAAGCTGACAGCAATCACCGTGAAAAGGCTCTCGAAGCTGAACGATAAAGCAGCACTGAGCAAGCGTTCACTCGCCTGGGCAGTAATCAACTCCTCTCCCTCATGGAATCAGCAGAAATACATCCTCTGCCCTTGCCATCTCTGGCTCAAAGCCAAACTTGTGGATCTCAGACTGGGGGAATGGAACATGCGTGGCCATCATTTCGAAATGGCGGAACACCGTAGGTGTATTGTGTCGCCTTTGCAGTCTAGGCGCAGAAACTATCACTCGCATTCTATGCATCTGCCCCTCGCTGCTTCAGTTAAGAGACTTTGTCTGCTTGGAAGTTCGAAACTGCTGTCAGGCTGTAATCGCCTGCCGAAGCTGCGAGAATACTACATTAATGGGCCTATTTCGATGTCAGTTGGACTTCCATCAATGGTTTCACTTCCGACTGCCTAATTACAATCTAGGTGGTTGTTAGACCTGGCATCCTTGGCGTGGGTCTCCCTTCCATTTTTTGATGATGCCTCCAATGTTATTAATCTGTTTTTGCTGGTTTAGATGCTTTGGGCACTGTGCCACTGCTATTCAGTGCCACAGTGCAAGTGCTCCCTATTGTAAATTGATGTATGTATTAGTGACTCCATGATTGGATGATTGGTTTACTTGTCAGTCCCTAGTACAGTGCACTGAGTGTGCCCAGGGCTTGTAAATCCAATACCGCTGGTGGGCTTGCAGCACTGGTTGTGCCACCCACAGAAGCGGCTTGTAAAATGTGTCTCAGGCCTGCCATCGCAGAGCCTGTGTGCAGCCTAGGGCTGCCATGTCGACTTGGTGAGTGCACCCACTTACCAGTCCCTAAACCTTCCCTTTACTGCATGTTGGTCACCCCTAAAGTAGGCCCTAGGGCAGGGTGCATTGTAAGTACAAGGTAGGACATGCCCTGGTGTGTGTGGCATGTCCTAATAGTGAATTACAGCCATTTTCGTTTTTCACTATTGCAAGGCTACCTGCTCCCCATAGGCCAGAATGGGCAGACTGACTATTACACCTTATAGTCAGAACTGACCCAGGGAACATGGTAGAAAAACGAATTTAGTATGCCTGAACTCAGGATGATAAAATACATCTTTTAGTGAAGTTGGTTTTAACATTCTGTGTTTGAAAATACCACTTTTAGAAAGTGGGTATTTTCTTGCCTAACTATCCAAGCCTGCCTCTGCTAGGTTGTGTATTCCTTGTCTGGAGATTGAGTGACAGGGGCTGGGGGTGGCTACAGGAGACAGGGTGAGTCAGCACAGGGCTGAATAGAAAGATCTGCATCCAGAGTGGAGGGAGGAGTTGCACCTGGGTCTGAATAGGGCTGTGCCTGCCTTCCACAATGCTGGCTCCACCTCCTGCCGGGCGGCTGAGCACTCTGCCCCACATTCTGAAAGGAAAGAAGGAGTCAGAAAAACAAAGTGCTCCAGGACTGACCAGAACTGGTTTTGGGCTAGGCAGAGGCCTCTCTGCCTCCAGAGAACAAAGAGAAAAGGTGTATAAAAAGGGGACCCAGACCCCTAGGAAATTAGATCACTTTTGGGAAACAAGAAGAAACCTTTGCTGAGGAGCGGAACCAAGAAGAAACTGAGGAGAAGACTATCCCTAAGCCTGAAGTGCTGCTAGGGGATCTGGCCTGCAGTGGTTTGCCTGACTGCCAAAGAAAGGAGAAGGGAACTTTGTGTGTACTTTCATCAACTTGTGAAGGATCTCCAAGGGCTTGATTTTAGAGCTTGCCTCCTGCTGAAGTCTCAGGGACAACAGACTTCACCCACCAGCTCCCCCTGTATTCCCTTGCTGGGAATTTGGACCTTCTGACACACTTGCGTGTCTCTGGGAGCTGGAAGCGCGACTCAACACGAAGAAGCGTGTCGCCGCAGCCGCTGAGTCTCGCATCGCCGGAGAA
Source organism: Calotriton arnoldi (assembly GCA_963921515.1). Lineage (NCBI taxonomy): Eukaryota > Metazoa > Chordata > Amphibia > Caudata > Salamandridae > Calotriton > Calotriton arnoldi. The sequence continues at coordinate 493,811 of CAWUFW010011121.1, read as the reverse complement.
GAGTGTCGCCGTCGCATCAGACGCCGGCGCATCCCCGAAGAAGCGCGCCGCATCCTTCGAAGCGCCTCGCAGCACCGGAGAAGAGTGTCGCCGTCGCATCAGACGCCGTCGCATCCCCGGGGCAGAGCATCGACCTCGCATCAGACGCCGACGCATCGCAACACGAGGCGCGCCCCGCATCCCAGGAGAAGATCGTCGACCTCGCATCAGACGCCGTCGCATCGCCAGGGAAGCGTGTCGCAGGGCCTGTCGCGGCTCCAAAGACTCATCGCAATCGCCGCACGGCCGTCGGGCGTGCACGCATCACATCTTCGTTGTCGCAACCTCAAGAAGACGCCACTTTGTTTCTTTTGCACCAGATCTTCAACGCATCACTGCCCTTGCGTGTAAGGGACTATCGCATCACCTTCCCTGCAACACTTTTCGTTGCCCTGCGTTACGCATCTTAAGGTACATTGAACTCAAAGTGTCGCATTTTCATTTTAAGAGACTCAAGCTAATTCTACCATCCTTAAAGTACAGTATTGTGGATTATTTATGTCATTTATGGTCTTGTGGTAAATCTATATAAAAGATACTTATTTTTATAATACAACCTGTGTGGTGTCCATTTGTAGTGTTGTCACTAGATTACTGTATGTGTTCACAAATGCTTTACACACTGCCTCTGAACTAAGCCTGTCTGCTCGTGCCAAGCTACCAAGAGGGTGAGCAGGGGTTATTTCAGGAGTGTACCCCCTTATCCTGACTAGAAGCAAGGGTCCCTATTTGGACAAAGGTACCTACCTCTGCCAACTAGAGACCCCCAGTTCTAACATTGGCGGCAGCGGTGGGATTCTGGACTTGCATTTGTGACTCATGTACAGTGATTGGTGAACACTACCTAGTGAGTGCAGACCATAACGCAACCACATACTTTTGGTAGATATTCTTTTCTGGGACTTTCTATTTTTGCTAAAAACTGCCAAGTTTAATCACCATGGAAAAAGCAGCATCCGTAGTATCTGTTGATAATGATTGGGAAGAGGAGAAACTGGAATGCTACACCGTTAACCAGCTCAAGCATTTCTGCAGGAAGTTCAAAGTTTCTATGACCGGAATCTCCAAGAAGGATGATTTCCAAAAGGCGCTGAGGGCCTGGGTCGAAGCAAGGAATACCCCTGAGAATGAGGAGGGGGCTGAGAATATAATTGAGCAGCTGGATGGGCCAGTAGGTCCAGGGGAGAGGAGAGCATCTTCCCCCATAGGTAGCAGTGTTTCTGCCCGAGGTCTGTCCCCAGAAGAGCTGGAGGACAGAGAAAAGAGTAGGATGCATGAAATGGAGCTGACCAAGCTCAAGTTCAAGGGGCAGTTGGAATTTGAATTGCAATCTAGAAAGTTGGCCTTAGAGGAGAAAAGAATGGATCAGGAGCATGAAAAAAGTTTGAGGGAGATGGAGTTTAGAGCCAAGAAATTAGAGATTACTCCCTCTGGTGGCAGCACACCGTCAGTGCCTGGTGAGGCCAGGGTGTATATTCCTAAAGATGTGGTTAAGGAGTTTTGTAAAAATGATGATATTGGGCAATGGTTCAAGGCCTATGAGGTAGCCATGACTTCCCACCGGGTCCCTGAGAAGGATTGGGGAGCGGGGTTGTGGGGTCGGTTCCTTAGTGAGGGACGGGATACCTTGTTGGACTTGCCCTCTGAAGTCTATAATTCCTACAGCCACATGAAAAATGCATTGATGACCAGGTATGGGTTGACTCCTGAACTCTATAGGCAGAGGTTCAGGAACTGTAAGAAGATTGAAAACAGTACCTGGGTTGAATATGTGACCTTTTTTTGCAGAGCCTTGGATGGTTGGGTAAAGGGTAGCAAAGCAAATGATTTTCAGGCGCTCTTTGATTTGATTGCATGGGAGCACTTGTCCAGTAATTGTTTTCCTGAGCTACGCCAGCACCTGATTGACAGTAGGCTGACTAACCCTAGGCAGCTTGCTGAGGAGGCGGACCGCTGGGTGAGCACCCGGGTCCACAAGGGTCACGTGGGAGACTCCGCCAAGGGTGGGCAGGGTCCCCAGCAGAGGAGTGGGGGGACAAGGGTAAACAGAGGGAGTTCCAGAGAGGGCCCCAAAGTAAACCCCAAGGGAACCAAGGGAAAGGTTCCCAGCCTCCCCCTGAGAAAAAGCACGGGGCCCCGACAGGTCCACCTGTCCATAGGGGACCCCTGGTGTGCTACAGATGTGGCGCCCTAGGCCACAGGGCCAATGAACCCCAGTGCCCCTTGTTTGGAAAGCCAGCACCCCCTGGTGCAGTCCCCCGGCAGTTGGCTAGTGTAGCCCTGGGGGAGGAGGTGGGTGCCCAAGATGGGTGGGATCCTGTAATATTGTCCCTTGTCTCTTTAGGAGACTCTGAGATGGTCCCTAGGACCCAACTGCCTGAGAACACTAAGAAATACAGGCAGTGGGTGACCATCAATGGCCAAAGGGTGGAGGCTCTGAGAGACACAGGAGCCAGTGTGACAGCTGTCAAGTGTCACCTGGTGTCTAAAGAGCAGGTGGTCCCTGATGCATTCTATCCAGTTGTTGCCGCTGACAACACAGAGAGCCACTGCAAGGTGGCTCAGGTTCCCTTTGAGTGGGGGGGTCTCTGGTACTCTTCAAGTAGCTGTGAGGCCAGCCATGCCTGTTGACTGTTTGTTAGGGAACGATTTGGAGAGCTCCCCTTGGGCTAAGGTGGAGCGGAGTGCTCATTTGGAGATGTTGGGCTTGCCTGATTGGGCGTGTGTGACCACCCGGTCCATGGCAGCCAGAGGTGTTCAAGAGGACCTGGAGCCTGAGAGGGAGGCCCAGGTGCCTGCCGGAGAGAGAAGAGGCAGGGGGCGCGGGAAACCGGCCCCCGAAGTTCCCACGGTCCAGGAGGAGGCAGACCCTGAGGGGGATGCCCTGGAGCCTACAGGGGAACAGGTAGCTGAACTGGGGGACCTGCCTGAGCTGACCCATTGGCAGCAAGATGGAGGACCCTCCAGGGAGGAGTTCTGCAAGGAGCAGAACAAGTGCCCTTCTCTCGTGGGTCTGAGGCAACAGGCCACAGACCAGGCAGCAGGTGATCAGTCTGGATCACATTGGATCTACTGGGAGAATGGTCTCCTGTATAGCGAGCCTAAGGTTGCTGAGCCTGGGTCAGCCCGTGTGCTGGTGGTACCCCAGCGCTTCAGAGCCTTCCTACTGGGTTTGGCTCATGATGTGCCTTTAGCAGGACATCTGGGGCAGGACAAGACCTTTGAAAGGCTTGTCACCCATTTCTTTTGGCCCCAGATGCGCAGGAGTGCCGCCACTCACTGCAGGACTTGTCAGACTTGCCAGGCAAGTGGAAAGAGTGGGAGGAAGCACAAGGCTCCTCTCCAGCCATTCCCTGTGGTCAGCACCCCCTTTGAACGGGTGGGTATTGACATTGTGGGGCCACTGGACCCCAAGACAGCCATGGGCAACAGGTTCATCCTGGTCTTGGTGGACCATGCCACCCGGTACCCTGAAGCCATCCCTCTGAGGACAGTGACGGCCCCCGTGGTGGGACGGGCACTGATGGGAATTTTCTCACGTGTGGGGTTCCCTCAAGAGGTGGTGTCTGACAGAGGTACTAACTTCATATCCAAGTATATGAAGTCCCTGTGGCAGGAGTGCGGTGTAACGTACAAGTTCACCACTCCTTACCACCCCCAAGGCAATGGGTTGGTTGAGAGATTCAACCGGACCCTGAAGGGCATGATTATGGGTCTGGAAGAACCCATGAGGCGTAAGTGGGACGTCCTCTTGCCATGCCTTCTTTTTGCATACCGGGAGGTGCCACAGAAGTCTCTAGGGTTCAGCCCCTTTGAGCTTCTGTATGGTCACCCAGTGAGAGGACCTCTGAGTTTGGTCAAGGAAGGCTGGGAGCAATCTCCCAGGAAACCTCCCCAGGATGTATATAGCTACATGCTGGCCTTCAGGAACCAAACTAGGCGTTTCAGGCAACTTGCTGAGGCAAATCTGGAAGCCAGCCAGGAGGAAATGAAGCGGTGGTACGACCAGAATGCCACTCTGGTTGAGCTTCAACCTGGTCAGAAAGTTTGGGTCATGGCCCCAGTGGAGCCCTGTGCGCTCCAGGATAAGTGGACCGGACCCTTTGAGGTGGTGGAGCGCAAGAGTCCTGTTACCTACTTGGTGGACATGCGGTCTCCCAGGAACCCCTTGCGGGTCCTGCACGTCAACCGCCTGAAGCCCCACTTGGAGAGGTCCCAAGTGGGCATGCTCTTAGCTACAGATGCTGGGATGGAGGAGGAGACTGAGCCTCTTCCTGACCTCCTGTCAGCCCAAGAGCAAGATGGATCAGTGGAGGGTGTGAACCTCTCTACCTCCCTGACACCTGAGCAGCAAGGTGACTGTCGCCAACTGTTGGGGCAGTTTCCTGACCTGTTCTCCCTGGTTCCTAGTGTCACTGACTGGTGCGTCCATGATGTAGACACTGGGGACAGTCTTCCTGTCAAGCACAAGGCTTACAGGGTGACTGACAGGGTGAGAGCTTGCATCAAGGAGGAGGTCTCCAAGATGTTTGCATTGGGGGTAATTGAGTCCTCTCACAGCCCTTGGGCCAGCCCAGTGGTCTTGGTCCCAAAGGCTGCCGCGCCTGGTGCCACACCCGAACTCCGGTTCTGTGTGGACTACCGAGGACTCAATTCCGTCACCAGGACTGACGCACACCCCATCCCCAGAGCTGATGAGCTCATAGATCGGTTAGAGGCTGCCGGGTACCTCAGTACGTTTGACTTAACGTCTGGGTACTGGCAGATCGCCTTGACTGATGGGGCAAAGGAGAGGTCAGCATTCTCCACACCAGATGGGCACTACCAATTCCGGGTGATGCCCTTTGGGATGAAGAATGCCCCTGCCACCTTTCAGAGGTTGGTCAACCAGGTGTTGGTTGGACTGGAGGAGTTCAGTGCCGCCTACCTGGATGACATCGCAGTGTTCAGCGCCAGTTGGGAAGAACATCTGCGCCACCTCTGGGAAGTGTTGATGGCTGCTGCGGAGGGCAGGCCTCACGATCAAGGCGAGTAAGTGCCAGATCGGGCAGGGTTCTGTGGTGTACTTGGGACACCAGGTTGGGAGCGGCCAGGTGGCGCCCCTACAGCCCAAGATAGATACCATTCTGGCTTGGGAGCCCCCAAGACCCAGACAGCGGTGAGAGCCTTCCTAGGACTCACCGGGTATTACAGGAGATTTGTCAAGGGGTATGGCAGCATGGTTGCACCCTTGACAGAGCTGACTTCCAGGAAGCAGCCCAAGAGAGTGATTTGGACTGACACCTGTCAAAAAGCTTTTGACACCTTGAAGACAGCCATGTGCACGGCGCCCGTGCTCCTGGCCCCCAACTTCTCCAAAGAGTTTATCGTTCAGACAGACGCTTCAGAGCATGGTGTGGGGGCTGTTTTGTCACAGATGAATGAGGAGGGCCTAGACCAACCTGTAGCCTTCCTTAGCAGGAGGTTACTTCCACGGGAACAGAGGTGGAGTGCTATTGAGCGTGAGGCATTTGCTGTGGTCTGGGCACTGAAGAAGCTGAGACCATACCTGTTTGGGGCTCACTTCCGGGTTCAGACAGACCACAGGCCCCTCAGATGGTTGATGCAGATGAGGGGTGAGAATCCAAAGCTGTTGAGGTGGTCCATTTCCCTACAGGGGATGGACTTCACGGTGGAACACCGCCCTGGTACAGAACACGCCAATGCTGATGGTCTGTCCAGATTTTTCCGCCTTAGTGAAGAGAACTCCCATGAGGTAGGGTAGTTCTCCCCACATTTCAGCTGGAGGGGACACGTGTTAGACCTGGCATCCTTGGCGTGGGTCTCCCTTCCATTTTTTGATGATGCCTCCAATGTTATTGATCTGTTTTTGCTGGTTTAGATGCTTTGGGCACTGTGCCACTGCTATTCAGTGCCACAGTGCAAGTGCTCCCTATTGTAAATTGATGTATGTATTAGTGACTCCATGATTGGATGATTGGTTTACTTGTCAGTCCCTAGTACAGTGCACTGAGTGTGCCCAGGGCTTGTAAATCCAATGCCGCTGGTGGGCTTGCAGCACTGGTTGTGCCACCCACAGAAGCAGCTTGTAAAATGTGTCTCAGGCCTGCCATCGCAGAGCCTGTGTGCAGCCTAGGGCTGCCATGTCGACTTGGTGAGTACACCCACTTACCAGTCCCTAAACCTTCCCTTTACTGCATGTTGGTCACCCCTAAAGTAGGCCCTAGGGCAGGGTGCATTGTAAGTACAAGGTGGGACATGCCCTGGTGTGTGTGGCATGTCCTAATAGTGAATTACAGCCATTTTCGTTTTTCACTATTGCAAGGCTACCTGCTCCCCATAGGCCAGAATGGGCAGACTGACTATTACACCTTATAGTCAGAACTGACCCAGGGAACATGGTAGAAAAACGAATTTAGTATGCCTGAACTCAGGATGATAAAATACATCTTTTAGTGAAGTTGGTTTTAACATTCTGTGTTTGAAAATACCACTTTTAGAAAGTGGGTATTTTCTTGCCTAACTATCCAAGCCTGCCTCTGCTAGGTTGTGTATTCCTTGTCTGGAGATTGAGTGACAGGGGCTGGGGGTGGCTACAGGAGACAGGGTGAGTCAGCACAGGGCTGAATAGAAAGATCTGCATCCAGAGTGGAGGGAGGAGTTGCACCTGGGTCTGAATAGGGCTGTGCCTGCCTTCCACAATGCTGGCTCCACCTCCTGCCGGGCGGCTGAGCACTCTGCCCCACATTCTGAAAGGAAAGAAGGAGTCAGAAAAACAAAGTGCTCCAGGACTGACCAGAACTGGTTTTGGGCTAGGCAGAGGCCTCTCTGCCTCCAGAGAACAAAGAGAAAAGGTGTATAAAAAGGGGACCCAGACCCCTAGGAAATTAGATCACTTTTGGGAAACAAGAAGAAACCTTTGCTGAGGAGCGGAACCAAGAAGAAACTGAGGAGAAGACTATCCCTAAGCCTGAAGTGCTGCTTAGGGGATCTGGCCTGCAGTGGTTTGCCTGACTGCCAAAGAAAGGAGAAGGGAACTTTGTGTGTACTTTCATCAACTTGTGAAGGATCTCCAAGGGCTTGATTTTAGAGCTTGCCTCCTGCTGAAGTCTCAGGGACAACAGACTTCACCCACCAGCTCCCCCTGTATTCCCTTGCTGGGAATTTGGACCTTCTGACACACTTGCGTGTCTCTGGGAGCTGGAAGCGCGACTCAACACGAAGAAGCGTGTCGCCGCAGCCGCTGAGTCTCGCATCGCCGGAGAAGAGTGTCGCCGTCGCATCAGACGCCGGCGCATCCCCGAAGAAGCGCGCCGCATCCTTCGAAGCGCCTCGCAGCACCGGAGAAGAGTGTCGCCGTCGCATCAGACGCCGTCGCATCCCCGGGGCAGAGCATCGACCTCGCATCAGACGCCGACGCATCGCAACACGAGGCGCGCCCCGCATCCCAGGAGAAGATCGTCGACCTCGCATCAGACGCCGTCGCATCGCCAGGGAAGCGTGTCGCAGGGCCTGTCGCGGCTCCAAAGACTCATCGCAATCGCCGCACGGCCGTCGGGCGTGCACGCATCACATCTTCGTTGTCGCAACCTCAAGAAGACGCCACTTTGTTTCTTTTGCACCAGATCTTCAACGCATCACTGCCCTTGCGTGTAAGGGACTATCGCATCACCTTCCCTGCAACACTTTTCGTTGCCCTGCGTTACGCATCTTAAGGTACATTGAACTCAAAGTGTCGCATTTTCATTTTAAGAGACTCAAGCTAATTCTACCATCCTTAAAGTACAGTATTGTGGATTATTTATGTCATTTATGGTCTTGTGGTAAATCTATATAAAAGATACTTATTTTTATAATACAACCTGTGTGGTGTCCATTTGTAGTGTTGTCACTAGATTACTGTATGTGTTCACAAATGCTTTACACACTGCCTCTGAACTAAGCCTGTCTGCTCGTGCCAAGCTACCAAGAGGGTGAGCAGGGGTTATTTCAGGAGTGTACCCCCTTATCCTGACTAGAAGCAAGGGTCCCTATTTGGACAAAGGTACCTACCTCTGCCAACTAGAGACCCCCAGTTCTAACATTGGTGGTCAGCGGTGGGATTCTGGACTTGCATTTGTGACTCATGTACAGTGATTGGTGAACACTACCTAGTGAGTGCAGACCATAACGCAACCACATACTTTTGGTAGATATTCTTTTCTGGGACTTTCTATTTTTGCTAAAAACTGCCAAGTTTAATCACCATGGAAAAAGCAGCATCCGTAGTATCTGTTGATAATGATTGGGAAGAGGAGAAACTGGAATGCTACACCGTTAACCAGCTCAAGCATTTCTGCAGGAAGTTCAAAGTTTCTATGACCGGAATCTCCAAGAAGGATGATTTCCAAAAGGCGCTGAGGGCCTGGGTCGAAGCAAGGAATACCCCTGAGAATGAGGAGGGGGCTGAGAATATAATTGAGCAGCTGGATGGGCCAGTAGGTCCAGGGGAGAGGAGAGCATCTTCCCCCATAGGTAGCAGTGTTTCTGCCCGAGGTCTGTCCCCAGAAGAGCTGGAGGACAGAGAAAAGAGTAGGATGCATGAAATGGAGCTGACCAAGCTCAAGTTCAAGGGGCAGTTGGAATTTGAATTGCAATCTAGAAAGTTGGCCTTAGAGGAGAAAAGAATGGATCAGGAGCATGAAAAAAGTTTGAGGGAGATGGAGTTTAGAGCCAAGAAATTAGAGATTACTCCCTCTGGTGGCAGCACACCGTCAGTGCCTGGTGAGGCCAGGGTGTATATTCCTAAAGATGTGGTTAAGGAGTTTTGTAAAAATGATGATATTGGGCAATGGTTCAAGGCCTATGAGGTAGCCATGACTTCCCACTGGGTCCCTGAGAAGGATTGGGGAGCGGGGTTGTGGGGTCGGTTCCTTAGTGAGGGACGGGATACCTTGTTGGACTTGCCCTCTGAAGTCTATAATTCCTACAGCCACATGAAAAATGCATTGATGACCAGGTATGGGTTGACTCCTGAACTCTATAGGCAGAGGTTCAGGAACTGTAAGAAGATTGAAAACAGTACCTGGGTTGAATATGTGACCTTTTTTTGCAGAGCCTTGGATGGTTGGGTAAAGGGTAGCAAAGCAAATGATTTTCAGGCGCTCTTTGATTTGATTGCATGGGAGCACTTGTCCAGTAATTGTTTTCCTGAGCTACGCCAGCACCTGATTGACAGTAGGCTGACTAACCCTAGGCAGCTTGCTGAGGAGGCGGACCGCTGGGTGAGCACCCGGGTCCACAAGGGTCACGTGGGAGACTCCGCCAAGGGTGGGCAGGGTCCCCAGCAGAGGAGTGGGGGGACAAGGGTAAACAGAGGGAGTTCCAGAGAGGGCCCCAAAGTAAACCCCAAGGGAACCAAGGGAAAGGTTCTCAGCCTCCCCCTGAGAAAAAGCACGGGGCCCCGACAGGTCCACCTGTCCATAGGGGACCCCTGGTGTGCTACAGATGTGGCGCCCTAGGCCACAGGGCCAATGAACCCCAGTGCCCCTTGTTTGGAAAGCCAGCACCCCCTGGTGCAGTCCCCCGGCAGTTGGCTAGTGTAGCCCTGGGGGAGGAGGTGGGTGCCCAAGATGGGTGGGATCCTGTAATATTGTCCCTTGTCTCTTTAGGAGACTCTGAGATGGTCCCTAGGACCCAACTGCCTGAGAACACTAAGAAATACAGGCAGTGGGTGACCATCAATGGCCAAAGGGTGGAGGCTCTGAGAGACACAGGAGCCAGTGTGACAGCTGTCAAGTGTCACCTGGTGTCTAAAGAGCAGGTGGTCCCTGATGCATTCTATCCAGTTGTTGCCGCTGACAACACAGAGAGCCACTGCAAGGTGGCTCAGGTTCCCTTTGAGTGGGGGGGTCTCTGGTACTCTTCAAGTAGCTGTGAGGCCAGCCATGCCTGTTGACTGTTTGTTAGGGAACGATTTGGAGAGCTCCCCTTGGGCTAAGGTGGAGCGGAGTGCTCATTTGGAGATGTTGGGCTTGCCTGATTGGGCGTGTGTGACCACCCGGTCCATGGCAGCCAGAGGTGTTCAAGAGGACCTGGAGCCTGAGAGGGAGGCCCAGGTGCCTGCCGGAGAGAGAAGAGGCAGGGGGCGCGGGAAACCGGCCCCCGAAGTTCCCACGGTCCAGGAGGAGGCAGACCCTGAGGGGGATGCCCTGGAGCCTACAGGGGAACAGGTAGCTGAACTGGGGGACCTGCCTGAGCTGACCCATTGGCAGCAAGATGGAGGACCCTCCAGGGAGGAGTTCTGCAAGGAGCAGAACAAGTGCCCTTCTCTCGTGGGTCTGAGGCAACAGGCCACAGACCAGGCAGCAGGTGATCAGTCTGGATCACATTGGATCTACTGGGAGAATGGTCTCCTGTATAGCGAGCCTAAGGTTGCTGAGCCTGGGTCAGCCCGTGTGCTGGTGGTACCCCAGCGCTTCAGAGCCTTCCTACTGGGTTTGGCTCATGATGTGCCTTTAGCAGGACATCTGGGGCAGGACAAGACCTTTGAAAGGCTTGTCACCCATTTCTTTTGGCCCCAGATGCGCAGGAGTGCCGCCACTCACTGCAGGACTTGTCAGACTTGCCAGGCAAGTGGAAAGAGTGGGAGGAAGCACAAGGCTCCTCTCCAGCCATTCCCTGTGGTCAGCACCCCCTTTGAACGGGCGGGTATTGACACTGTGGGGCCACTGGACCCCAAGACAGCCATGGGCAACAGGTTCATCCTTGTCTTGGTGGACCATGTCACCCGGTACCCTGAAGCCATCCCTCTGAGGACAGTGACGGCCCCCGTGGTGGGACAGGCACTGATGGGAATTTTCTCACGTGTGGGGTTCCCTCAAGAGGTGGTGTCTGACAGAGGTACTAACTTCATATCCAAGTATATGAAGTCCCTGTCTCAGGAGTGCGTTGTAACGTACAAGTTCACCACTCCTTACCACCCCCAAGGCAATGGGTTGGTTGAGAGATTCAACCGGACCCTGAAGGGCATGATTATGGGTCTGGAAGAACCCATGAGGCGTAAGTGGGACGTCCTCTTGCCATGCCTTCTTTTTGCATACAGGGAGGTGCCACAGAAGTCTCTAGGGTTCAGCCCCTTTGAGCTTCTGTATGGTCACCCAGTGAGAGGACCTCTGAGTTTGGTCAAGGAAGGCTGGGAGCAATCTCCCAGGAAACCTCCCCAGGATGTATATAGCTACATGCTGGCCTTCAGGAACCAAACTAGGCGTTTCAGGCAACTTGCTGAGGCAAATCTGGAAGCCAGCCAGGAGGAAATGAAGCGGTGGTACGACCAGAATGCCACTCTGGTTGAGCTTCAACCTGGTCAGAAAGTTTGGGTCATGGCCCCAGTGGAGCCCTGTGCGCTCCAGGATAAGTGGACCGGACCCTTTGAGGTGGTGGAGCGCAAGAGTCCTGTTACCTACTTGGTGGACATGCGGTCTCCCAGGAACCCCTTGCGGGTCCTGCACGTCAACCGCCTGAAGCCCCACTTGGAGAGGTCCCAAGTGGGCATGCTCTTAGCTACAGATGCTGGGATGGAGGAGGAGACTGAGCCTCTTCCTGACCTCCTGTCAGCCCAAGAGCAAGATGGATCAGTGGAGGGTGTGAACCTCTCTACCTCCCTGACACCTGAGCAGCAAGGTGACTGTCGCCAACTGTTGGGGCAGTTTCCTGACCTGTTCTCCCTGGTTCCTAGTGTCACTGACTGGTGCGTCCATGATGTAGACACTGGGGACAGTCTTCCTGTCAAGCACAAGGCTTACAGGGTGACTGACAGGGTGAGAGCTTGCATAAAGGAGGAGGTCTCCAAGATGTTTGCATTGGGGGTAATTGAGTCCTCTCACAGCCCTTGGGCCAGCCCAGTGGTCTTGGTCCCAAAGGCTGCCGCGCCTGGTGCCACACCCGAACTCCGGTTCTGTGTGGACTACCGAGGACTCAATTCCGTCACCAGGACTGATGCACACCCCATCCCCAGAGCTGATGAGCTCATAGATCGGTTAGGGGCTGCCGGGTACCTCAGTACGTTTGACTTAACGTCTGGGTACTGGCAGATCGCCTTGACTGATGGGGCAAAGGAGAGGTCAGCATTCTCCACACCAGATGGGCACTACCAATTCCGGGTGATGCCCTTTGGGATGAAGAATGCCCCTGCCACCTTTCAGAGGTTGGTCAACCAGGTGTTGGTTGGACTGGAGGACTTCAGTGCCGCCTACCTGGATGACATCGCAGTGTTCAGCGCCAGTTGGGAAGAACATCTGCGCCACCTCTGGGAAGTGTTGATGGCTCTGCGGAGGGCAGGCCTCACGATCAAGGCGAGTAAGTGCCAGATCGGGCAGGGTTCTGTGGTGTACTTGGGACACCAGGTTGGGAGCGGCCAGGTGGCGCCCCTACAGCCCAAGATAGATACCATTCTGGCTTGGGAGCCCCCAAGACCCAGACAGCGGTGAGAGCCTTCCTAGGACTCACCGGGTATTACAGGAGATTTGTCAAGGGGTATGGCAGCATGGTTGCACCCTTGACAGAGCTGACTTCCAGGAAGCAGCCCAAGAGAGTGATTTGGACTGACACCTGTCAAAAAGCTTTTGACACCTTGAAGACAGCCATGTGCACGGCGCCCGTGCTCCTGGCCCCCAACTTCTCCAAAGAGTTTATCGTTCAGACAGACGCTTCAGAGCATGGTGTGGGGGCTGTTTTGTCACAGATGAATGAGGAGGGCCTAGACCAACCTGTAGCCTTCCTTAGCAGGAGGTTACTTCCACTGGAACAGAGGTGGAGTGCTATTGAGCGTGAGGCATTTGCTGTGGTCTGGGCACTGAAGAAGCTGAGACCATACCTGTTTGGGGCTCACTTCCGGGTTCAGACAGACCACAGGCCCCTCAGATGGTTGATGCAGATGAGGGGTGAGAATCCAAAGCTGTTGAGGTGGTCCATTTCCCTACAGGGGATGGACTTCACGGTGGAACACCGCCCTGGTACAGAACACGCCAATGCTGATGGTCTGTCCAGATTTTTCCGCCTTAGTGAAGAGAACTCCCATGAGGTAGGGTAGTTCTCCCCACATTTCAGCTGGAGGGGACACGTGTTAGACATGGCATCCTTGGCGTGGGTCTCCCTTCCATTTTTTGATGATGCCTCCAATGTTATTAATCTGTTTTTGCTGGTTTAGATGCTTTGGGCACTGTGCCACTGCTATTCAGTGCCACAGTGCAAGTGCTCCCTATTGTAAATTAATGTATGTATTAGTGACTCCATGATTGGATGATTTGTTTACTTGTCAGTCCCTAGTACAGTGCACTGAGTGTGCCCAGGGCTTGTAAATCCAATACCGCTGGTGGGCTTGCAGCACTGGTTGTGCCACCCACAGAAGCGGCTTGTAAAATGTGTCTCAGGCCTGCCATCGCAGAGCCTGTGTGCAGCCTAGGGCTGCCATGTCGACTTGGTGAGTGCACCCACTTACCAGTCCCTAAACCTTCCCTTTACTGCATGTTGGTCACCCCTAAAGTAGGCCCTAGGGCAGGGTGCACCTAAGTACAAGGTAGGACATGCCCTGGTGTGTGTGGCATGTCCTAATAGTGAATTACAGCCATTTTCGTTTTTCACTATTGCAAGGCTACCTGCTCCCCATAGGCCAGAATGGGCAGACTGACTATTACACCTTATAGTCAGAACTGACCCAGGGAACATGGTAGAAAAACGAATTTAGTATGCCTGAACTCAGGATGATAAAATACATCTTTTAGTGAAGTTGGTTTTAACATTCTGTGTTTGAAAATACCACTTTTAGAAAGTGGGTATTTTCTTGCCTAACTATCCAAGCCTGCCTCTGCTAGGTTGTGTATTCCTTGTCTGGAGATTGAGTGACAGGGGCTGGGGGTGGCTACAGGAGACAGGGTGAGTCAGCACAGGGCTGAATAGAAAGATCTGCATCCAGAGTGGAGGGAGGAGTTGCACCTGGGTCTGAATAGGGCTGTGCCTGCCTTCCACAATGCTGGCTCCACCTCCTGCCGGGCGGCTGAGCACTCTGCCCCACATTCTGAAAGGAAAGAAGGAGTCAGAAAAACAAAGTGCTCCAGGACTGACCAGAACTGGTTTTGGGCTAGGCAGAGGCCTCTCTGCCTCCAGAGAACAAAGAGAAAAGGTGTATAAAAAGGGGACCCAGACCCCTAGGAAATTAGATCACTTTTGGGAAACAAGAAGAAACCTTTGCTGAGGAGCGGAACCAAGAAGAAACTGAGGAGAAGACTATCCCTAAACTGAGAGGGATCTGCCTGCAGTGGTTGCCTGACTGCCAAAGAAAGGAGAAGGGAACTTTGTGTGTACTTTCATCAACTTGTCAAGGATCTCCAAGGGCTTGATTTTAGAGCTTGCCTCCTGCTGAAGTCTCAGGGACAACAGACTTCACCCACCAGCTCCCCCTGTATTCCCTTGCTGGGAATTTGGACCTTCTGACACACTTGCGTGTCTCTGGGAGCTGGAAGCGCGACTCAACACGAAGAAGCGTGTCGCCGCAGCCGCTGAGTCTCGCATCGCCGGAGAAGAGTGTCGCCGTCGCATCAGACGCCGGCGCATCCCCGAAGAAGCGCGCCGCATCCTTCGAAGCGCCTCGCAGCACCGGAGAAGAGTGTCGCCGTCGCATCAGACGCCGTCGCATCCCCGGGGCAGAGCATCGACCTCGCATCAGACGCCGACGCATCGCAACACGAGGCGCGCCCCGCATCCCAGGAGAAGATCGTCGACCTCGCATCAGACGCCGTCGCATCGCCAGGGAAGCGTGTCGCAGGGCCTGTCGCGGCTCCAAAGACTCATCGCAATCGCCGCACGGCCGTCGGGCGTGCACGCATCACATCTTCGTTGTCGCAACCTCAAGAAGACGCCACTTTGTTTCTTTTGCACCAGATCTTCAACGCATCACTGCCCTTGCGTGTAAGGGACTATCGCATCACCTTCCCTACAACACTTTTCGTTGCCCTGCGTTACGCATCTTAAGGTACATTGAACTCAAAGTGTCGCATTTTCATTTTAAGAGACTCAAGCTAATTCTACCATCCTTAAAGTATAGTATTGTGGATTATTTATGTCATTTATGGTCTTGTGGTAAATCTATATAAAAGATACTTATTTTTATAATACAACCTGTGTGGTGTCCATTTGTAGTGTTGTCACTAGATTACTGTATGTGTTCACAAATGCTTTACACACTGCCTCTGAACTAAGCCTGTCTGCTCATGCCAAGCTACCAAGAGGGTGAGCAGGGGTTATTTCAGGAGTGTACCCCCTTATCCTGACTAGAAGCAAGGGTCCCTATTTGTACAAAGGTACCTACCTCTGCCAACTAGAGACCCCCAGTTCTAACAGTGGTCAAAAGTGAAAACGGCTAGTCATTTCGGCTGGATTCCGACAGGCTCAAGGAGCTCATCCGCCTGTCGAAACCGGGCTTTCTGGCATGGAAAGCCTGACAGAAAGTGACTTTGGGGGCCCCTAGTTGGGCCCCTTCTCTATATGGCCTCTGGTTGGGGGCTGATGGGGCACCTATGGTGCCCCACTGTTAATCCCTGCACTGCGTGGCAGGACCCGAGACCGGGATGGTGTCGGTCTGAGGCAACTCTGACCAAAATCGGAATGAGGCCTTTAATGTTAAATTGGGGTCTTTTTATACCATCGGCAGCCCAGAGCCAGGCCACCAAAATTGCTCACATCTCTGCACAGCTGTCATCAAACATCGGAAGTACTCCTGGGACACTCTAGTGGTGTCTCTGCACTTTGAATAGGCGATAATTGTCAGCCTGAACCTGGGGCATATCATACTAAATGCTAACATAGTGAGGCCTGTTAAGTGCCATTGTTGGCAGAGCCAGGCCCTTAAAATTGCTCATGTTTCTGCACGGCTGCCACCAAACATCCGAAGTACCTCTGGGACACACCTTGTATTTTTCATCCGCCACAGCCCAAAAATGAACACTATGTGGAGTGCTTGGCCTACTCAACATCTGAAGAGACCTGGGTTCATATTGTTGCTGCTTCTGCATGCTTGTTCCTCTATATTGGCTCCAGTGACAAAAATAAATGCTATGTGGAATGCTATGATTTACTCGCCGACAATCCTTGGCTGCCTTGCATTTTCCATAATTGCTCAGGTCTCTAAAAATTGAATGCTATGCTAAGAGTACCTATAACAACTTTGAACGTGAAGTCTGGTAGCATTTCCTCTAATCTGCCGCCTATAGTTATCAAGAATACTCTCGGTTTAGAGGGCTCCTGAGCAGGCTTAGCCTCACTTCAAGCTTGCATCTGCTTCTTTTCCTTGCTCTGCTGCTAAGTATCTGACTAACATTGGTCGCAACTTGCGATTAAGCACCTGATTAACAATTACCATTCCTCCTCCTTTGCTGCTAAGTTCTCCACCAATATTGACCGCCTGCCTTGTAGTTTAATTCCTTAAAGCTTTCAACTTACCCCCGTAGGAGTCTAGTGGCTCATTTCAATGTGCCTACTATTGCTTCTCATGCCAACTTTTTAACTGTCTGCCTTGACCTGTACCAACGAGATGCGCTTTTTTCCTTTTAGGCCCTAATTAACTTGTTCGGTTCTCTGCAGCACATTTTAACATCCCTATAATGTATTCTTAAGCCCTGTTTTAAAATGTTTGTTTTATAATTTGTACTAATGAGATACATCTTTGTAAAGGGTTTAACTATCTGCACAATAACATACTACTACTACTACTACTATTGTATTGTGAGCATTCTATCTGGCCATTATATCCACTCTCTGTGGCCATCTGTGAATGATATTGGCCCATACTGTTGTTTATCATACTGAAAAACATTATGTTGGCCACCTTGAAACAGAACAAGAGAGATACAATGTACAGATTAGCTTTCAAAAATGGCCACCCAGTGTGATTTTTTTAAATTATCTTTGAGGTGCTGGTTGTGTGTTTTGTAGAGGTAAAGGGTTGGAAGTAAATTAATTATAATTAATTGATACATTGTTTTTAATTAATATTAATTATTTAATTGACTATTAATTATTTAAATTGTGTAATACAGTATGTTAATTTGTAATAGTTATTGAAATAGTAATTATGCAAAATATGTAATTAAGATAGTCTTTATGTTATATATTAGGTGTGAGTTGTGGCATTTTTGGTGAAGTCCAAATGTTTTATTTTATTTTATTTATTAGGTGTGGGTTGTTTGTTATGTATTAATTATTTTAGTAATTGTTAATTATTATTAACAAATTAATAAATAATTAATTATGTAAATAATCCCATTTAAAGATTGACTTTTAGACATGGGTTGTGTACTTTGAAGAAATATAGCGTAGAAAAGTGATTTAGGTAATAATAAATAAAAAAATATGCAATTCATGTTTATAAATATGCTATTTGATATTGTATGTGTTAATTGTGTTCTGCTTTTTAAATGTAAATAACATTGCATTTATGTGTTAATATTAATTTGGGAATATCGTTTTGTATTTTAATTATATCTGTAGTTATTTATTACAAGTATTAAACATTGTAATACATATTTAATTTATTTAATTTAAAAACCAATATTTAGATTGTTTTATACTTACATATTTATATTTTTTTGTTATTTATTATGTTTTTGAAATGATTTTATTTTGTTCAAGTTAGTTAGTCTGTTTCTAATGGTGCACTGACTGGAGTGGGAATAGTACACTTTATCCCACCACTATCCAACACATTTCCTACTGTTGCACTGAATGAAGTGGGAATAGTACATTTTACCCCTCCGCAATCTAAGTCTTTCCCAACTGTTGCACTGACTGGAGTGGGGATAGTACATTTTAACTCCTCCGCATTTCAACACTTTCCCTACTGTTGCACTGACTGGAGTAGGAATAGTACATTTTACCCGTGAGGAATCTAACACTTTCCCTACTGTTGCACTGACTGGAGTGGGAATAGACATTTTTACCCTGCCGCTATCCTAACACTTTTCCTGCTGTTGCACTGACTGGAGTCGGAATAGTACATTTTACCCATCAGCAATCCAACATTTTCCCCACTGTTACACTGACTGGAGTGGGAATAGTTATTTTTACCCCACCGCTATCCAACACTTTCCCTACTGTTGAATTGACTGGAGTGGGAACAGTACATTTTACCCCTCCTGAGTATAACACTTTGCCTACTTTTGTATAAATTGTAGCAGGAGTAGTACATATATTAATTGTAAAATGTTATAGTCATTTATATTGTTTAAATTAATATTAATATGTTTTGGTTTATTCAAAATTTTTATATTTATAATTATTAATGTTTTCAATATGTAATATATTTGTGATTCAAATTCAAGCTAGATTGGCCGATGAGGGGGATACCCGGAATTGGTACTTGTTTTCTGGTCCAGAAGGACCTGGCCTGGCAGTTCCGGCTGGACTGTTCTCATGGGGAACAGGGTCAAGACTGATTTGCATATGGCTGTGCCCAAACTAGGGTGGCATTATGAGGAAAAAATGATGGATTTAACCCAGATCAGTGACTGGGGGTTAATGTTTGATTTGTTCTGCATTCCGTCCATCATTTTTGTGATTTTTGCTTTGTTGCCCTAAGTGGGAAGGGTATGCCCAGACTTGGGTCCCATGCTCACTACACAACTGGATTCAAGCTACCCTGGCTGATGAGGGGTGAAATCCCAAAACTGGTCTCAGGATGCATGTTTTCCTGTCCAGGGAGAACTTGGCCTAGCAGTTTCGGCTGGACTGTTCCCATAGGGAGTTGGGTGAAGTCAGTTTTGCATTTGGTTGGGTTCAAACTGACGTAACGTGGTGAGAAAAAAAGCTATTTAACACAGATCTGTGACTGGGGGTGAATGTTTGATTTGTTCTGTGTTTCGTCCATCATTTGTGTGATTTGTAGAAAGTTGGCATTTTTCTGCCCTTAGTAATTTGGTATCTGTAGCCTCCCCTGGGTTACATGGCTGGGTGTAACTGACAGTTAGACATTTTGTGAATTCCTCCTAGACAATCACACAATAGAGGGATTAGATGTGCCTGAATAGGACATCTGCTGACAGGGTGGTGGGCAGAGCTAGTCACAGCACTACTTGCAACTGAATAGGCTGTCCCCTGCTTTCACACAATGGGCTTATCATCTCCACATGTTCACTGCAGCCATCCTGGAGCCAGGGCAAGAGAGACAGCAAATTCTAAGCTCTTCAAAGAGAAACTTCTAGAAATGTCTTCCGGCTTCAAAGGAGGCATCAGATATAAAAGCATGGTCCTCAGACCCACTCCTCAGTTCACTTTCCAGATCTATGAAAGGATTCCCAGAGAACTGCCTGCTGCTGTGACCTTCTGTGCACTCTTGAGGACTGCTTTGCAGTACCTGCAAGGACTGATTTGGTGCCTGGAGCCTGCCTTGAACCCTCAGAGGCCAGCCCTGCTGTTTGAGCCCTGTTTCTCCACCTGAACCCGGGACAACCAGAGTTACTCAAGGGCTTGTTTGCTGGCCTCCTGTTTAGATGTATGCTCATCACAGGAGGGAAGACCGATGCAGACCCGCCACCCTCGCCAGGAATCTTGGACCGCTTCAACGGCAGCACAGCCAGAAGAGGCTGGCAATGGGACTCCATTCAAGAGTCCCACAAAGTTGATTAGGATGTGCCTTCCCGCCAAGGCAACTGTGGCGGTAAGACCTACAAACTCAAGTTGGCAGATTCAAAGGAAAAGAAGATAAAACATAAATTTTTCCTGCTTTCATTATCAGCTTCTGTCTTGTACCCCACAACGTGGTCCCTCCTTTGCTGCTCCACTGCTAGCACAACACCAAATGACACCATTGTTGCCAGGATCTCAGGTAAGCTACTTGTAGTTATGCCCTATGTCTCGTGTGCGGCATGCAACATGTAACACAAAGGGACATAACACATTGCCTACATATCATTGCATGCAAACATGACACATGTGTATTTACGTAGAAATAAGTTGTACGTACCTGTCTCCACGTCCCCATGATCCTCACTCCATCAAGACTCCGCTGACAGAACACCACCAGCCCAACTGGAACATCTAAATACCGCTAGCCTGCTGACAACTGAGTACTGTGAGCCAGCAGAGATAATCGCTGCTGTGCCGATCTTCTAATGCAAGCGACAACATCTAAATAGGGCGGGCAGACCACCATCAGCTCAATGGAGTACTTGGGACCACCACCGTGGCGGGCCAGTGGAAAGACCACCAATATTTAAATCAGGCCTTTAGTCTAACTGATCATTACATTTGTTTGCCGAGTAATATTTGGTTGTGCACTTTGTGGTCATATTTGGTTGTACACTTTATGCTCATATAACAAGAAGGTGACTATTTCTGCAATCAAAAAGAAAACTTTGTAGCAGGAAACAAATGTTTCCTTGATATCAGAAGATGTGGTAAATGTGCTCCAGAAATTTCACCGCATATGGAACAGATGTGTTTGATTTCACGCATTAGATCTGATGTGAAACGGAATTGATGATTCTTTTTTTTTTTTTTGTCTCTTCTCTTCTCTTTATTATTAGGTGCCTCCCGTCCCTATTTCTTTTACTCTTTTTCTTTTTCTCTATTGCTACAAGATTAAGCAAAGTATAAATGCAATGTATATTGTATGTACTAAAAAAAACATTTCTCTACCCTTTGGTCAAAATCAATTAAAAACATAAAAAAAAAAAAAAAGGTAAATGTGTTAATATGAATCTCCATGATATCTTGATGTTTGTTATGTTAGAGCTGCTAAGGCAATGCAATCTTATTATGCTCACATTCATGAAATGGGAGTGTCTGGACCTCCTGATTAACATGAGTTATTGAATAGCTCTTATCTGGGCTGGAGTGGACGAAAGAGAACTCTCTATCTATGTTATCAGAGAATCTCTTTCATGTATTTAACTAACATGATGATTTTTCAGGTTTAGTACACAGCTCAACGTCAACCTTTTTATGAGTTATATCTGCGTGGAACTTGCAATGGTTTCACTCTCAGCTGATCCAAAAGTGTTCATTCAATAGATTAATAATGGCAGAAAACCATTATGAGCACAAGACATTAAATGATGGAGCAGTGCCACGGCAATCTTAATTCAGAAATCTCCTGATAATTAAAGTTTTTAGAGCAGTCTCAAACTAGATCTATGTCGACCTATGGGGAGCCACTGAAGTGTGTAGGATTTGGGCAGCTGACCTGCTTTAACACTGGTTTTCAATAGTTTCAGTTGTACGAAATGGCGACACCCACATGCATAAAGAAACAATTTATACATCAAAATATAAAATAGCCCTATGGATAGAGACAAAATTGAACCCCGTTGGATGAAATTGTGTGCCACATTTTTTTTAATTAATTCTATGGAGCCAGTTTAATAGGATTTGGGGAATCTCAGAAAACGACCGCCATGGGAGTTAGGGAATTCCCCACACAGCCAGATACAGAGGCAGAACATCTTGCCCTGATGGCTGAATATCTGCATACACTTTCCATGGTAGGCAATGTTCTAATTTTGCTTATCGACCGACAAGGCCATTTGTGTCAAGTCTGCTGGATAATTAGCCAGAGACATTTTAACTGGAGGATAATTAAAAGAGGTCAATTTAAAACAGTGAACTAAATCACAAAGAGAAAGGGGGACAAGGGAAGGGAGACCACAACGTAAGAGTAGAGTGAAGTAAATTAAACTATAATTCCGTAAGTAGTTTAATAAGCACTACAGTACATCATTATACAATGACCATGACACACAACGTGAGCACTGGGCGTGCTAGTGAAGGGGACGGCGCAGTGACATAAGTGTGCAAAAACAGCGTGAACGGCGAAAATAAGTAAATTAAATTAAAGGTGGTCAAAAATTGCAGAATATATACAGTTTATATATACAAGATAGTCAGAAGCGCGATGGCAAAGTAAGGGGGGGGGGAGGAAGGAATCCAACTTTAGGGAAGTGGACGCTTTACTCGCCCTCCTCTGGCACGGTGATTCATTCCCCCCTCCATTGCGCTGCGGACACATTGGAGACCGCCCTGACTAAGTTTAACAAATAAAATTATCCTCACCGCCCACCAACCGGGCTGATATTGGATTCCTTCCTCCCCCCTTACTTTGCCATCGCGCTTCTGGACCTACATCTTGGACTTCACAAGCCACCCTGAAGAAATCGCAGATTGTGATCCCTCCGTGATGCCTCACGTCCACTTCGCTCTTTTTACTAGAGCACTACCGTCAAATTAATGACCATTGTCCTGATGATGACCTGCAATCATTCAGGTTGAAACGCTCGTCGACTATCCAGCCTAGAACACAGGCGTTATTGTGGTCAAATTTAATTTTCTGACTATCTTGTATATATAAACTGTATATATTCTGCAATTTTTGACCACCTTTAATTTAATTTACTTATTTTCGCCGTTCACGCTGTTTTTTGCACACTTATGTCACTGCGCCGTCCCCCTTCACTAGCACGCCCAGTGCTCACGTTGTGTGTCATGGTCATTGTATAATGATGTACTGTAGTGCTTATTAAACTACTTACGGAATTATAGTTTAATTTACTTCACTCTACTCTTACGTTGTGGTCTCCCTTCCCTTGTCCCCTTTCTCTTTGTGATTTATTTCACTGTTTTAAATTGACCTCTTTTAATTATCCTCCAGTTGAGACATTGTTTTTTGTTGTAAACTGCGCCTGGTCTCACCTGGGCTAACGGGCCTTACTCCTGTTAATTTTTACTCAGAGACATTTTAAGGCATAGGCAAAGTGGGATCTGGCCCAGGGCCCCAGCCTTTCAGGGGGCCCTTTGATAGAGCCAGATCTCTTCTGCAGAGTCTTTGCTCTGATGACCTTGAATAATTCTTAAACAGATTCTTGCAAACAGCGTTTTCCTTTATTTTTAATGTGGGTGATGTGTGAGAGTCAATTACGGACATTTAGCATACAAATGTTGTGTTTATGTTTCATGCAACATCCATAAAAAAGTTCCTTTTAAATCCAAAGGGTAGGTTGTCACAGATTATTTGCAGTAATATTAGTGAGCTGCTGCTGTGTTACAATATTAAAAACACACATCACTAACCCTGTAAACACATTTAGAATTTGGACGAGTGTGCCTTTGCACTGTCAGTGCCCTGGCCAAAGAGGCATGAAAGAGCTGAAACTGGATCGTGAATTCAAAGCTGCTCAGAACAGAGGCTCTCAAACTACATCAATAAGATGTTCCTGTAATTAGCCCATCAGTCCACGTGTAGAAATTTCTAAGTTTTCTCGACATTTGCTGACAGCAGGTTCCTTTTTAATAATTAGTGCTTGGAATACGATTCCTCTCAAATGCAGAATGCACATTCCACCTTATACATCCATCTCTACTTAACTAAACTGGGAGTGCCGCTGGAGCCATCATTGAGTCCTATACTGTTCCACATGTATATGATCCCCTGAGCAACCATAATCCACAACTTTCGTTTTTAGGTCCTCTCTTATGCAGATGACATCCAGATGACAGTATCATTATCCAATGAGCTTGGTGCTTGCCAGGACAAATTTAAGAACTGCCTAATAAAGGTTTTCTCTTGGGTGAATGAGAACCGTATAAAACGTAATTCAGATAAAACAGAAATCCTGATTGTTAGCGGAGAGATGCAAGTGTCAAACAACCAATGGGGAACCGGTAAATTGGGAACCCGAAATTGACGAAGTGAGAAATCTTGTGGTAAAATTGGATAATCAAATATCAATTAGGCAGCAAATTAATGAGGAGGTGAAGTCTTGCTTTAGTATTATAAAGACTTTGAGTAAGGACCTTGGGTTCCTTCCGTTGGCTGAAAACTGTAGTAGATGTCTTGATTACCTCGAGAGTAGACCATTCTAATTCTTTATATCTGTCCTTTCCAGCATACTCGATACACGTGCTGTTTGTGGCAGGAATCAGTCTCTGCATAATCAAAGAGCTGCATTGGCTGCCCATTGCTAGCTGATTTCAATGTAAGGGTTTATAATTTGTGCACAAAGCAATACCAATCCAGGTCCCGCCATCTTGCAGAATCTGGTTAGGAGCTATTCACCTTTCAGGACAATGAGATTGGCTAATGCTCATCTTCTGCTACTTCACATGTTTGTCTAACACCAAGAGGGGGGTGCTCAGCCTCAGCCTCTGTGCCAGGGGCTAGTTGTACTTCCGCTATCACTGAGGGTTATGCCAATCATGCAGGTTTCTCAAAAGGTCTCAAACCTTGGTTCTTTTTTGTTCATTACATTTCTCGGGCATGATTTGTCATGCTTCTGGAGTCCTTAAGCACATATCATCTGCTTGTTGAGCCTTAGTTTGTGCTTTATCAATACTTTTTATATTACATTACATTGTTTTGAAAACAGTACTTTGTTTAATGTCACTGTTTTAGATTGTATCTCTTTGCTCTTTGAACAGCTCCTGGATCGATATATTTTTTATGTTTTGATTGCTGTATTTTTATTCTTGTTTATGAATGTATTTTAATCATGTGCACAGGTTTGTTACAGGTTTGTTACAAAATGGAATGCTGTTAATTTCTTTTAATTTCTTTTAAGATGATGATAATTCTTACACGTCCTCATATAAAGAAATTGGTGTGGCATGATGCTTCCATTGCTATAAACAATATGCTGAGTCAATTGAATTCAAACAAAGGCAACAATATCTTACTTTCACTCTAAGACATGGTGTCCGGCGTTGTATGGTTTTACTTCGGTTTGGGATCCTTCCTCTTAATTCTTTTACCTGTAAATGGACAAATAACAACAATGCCAGCAGTTTATGTGACCTCTGTAAAGGAGGAGTTCAAGATCTAACGCATATTTTGTTTGTTTGTCCTAACTCCACAGTAGTTGACGCTAGAAAGCGATTTTTAAAACCAATTCAAACAAAGTGTAACTCTATAAGTGTACAGAGTTTGATCTCCATTCTTAAATCACCTCCCAATGAATTTGTATGCTATAATCTGTTTAAATTTTTTTTTTAAATGTTAAACTTGTATTAGGATAAGCACTTACAATTTTGCTATTTATAAATGTAATTTTATCGTTTTATCATCTTATTTGTTGTTCTCAGTAGAGAACTAAATCAAATAAATAAATAAAATTTGAAATTTTAAAATTGCTATCTACCAGGTCGGTGTGAGTGTTTGGTGGGAGCATGAAGTAAACATGGATATGTGTACTGTCCGCCTGCCTATGTTGGTTGATATTAGGTGGCAGGTTCTAATATCCTTATTGCCACAAACAGCCAGGTATGTGTTTATTAAGCTCGAGACCCTTAATTAAGGAATCACAAGTAGTTATCAGCTAATGATGCCCAGGGGCCCATCATTCCAAATTGTAAAAATACAAACAAGGTTCATATGTGTAAAATCTAAAAGAGGTTTTAGTCAATATAGAGCTCCTTCCCAGACCAAATACACTCAGACAACCATGCAGCATGTGCTCCAGAATATAGAGCTGTGGGAAATAACAAAGATAACAACGATATAGTGTTGGTTTAAATATTCCACAGGTGTATGATTCCCATTTACTGCTCTGATGCATGAAATAAACGCCATCTCAAACAGAAGGCAGTACATTAGACTGAATAGTAAAAGTTAGGTAAAAACTTCAGAGGTTCTCACAATGACATCATATCTAGTTTTCCGAAGACAACAGGAGGCGTTGGAAATTGAGCAATTTTACTTTTATAAATTTGTGACCATAAACAAGAGTAGGCACAGCTGGGTCCTGAAGTCGTTTGTTAGTTTGATACGTTTTGATAAAGAGATAGGGGCATATTTATCAAAGAGTTGTGTCAACCTTGCACCACGCAAGGAGACACAACGGTGACGCAGCTACTAAGGTAGATTTATCAAGCCACACAAGGCCAAATCGTTGCGTTGCGTTACTCTGTCCCAGGGAGGAGTTCCCACACATCCACCCATGGATTTTTGGCATTCCCATATTTACAATTAGTGGCAGACTTGGATACGCATCAAAATGCTACACCTCTCCAGGTGAGGCGTAACAAGTCTTTCTCCTAGTTTTCTCTTCTTTCTACGTGTGCAACATTCTTCAGGACACATAGAAAAAGGAAAATGCTTTAGAGGACTACTTTTTGCAGGGTGGTGTCCCTTCCTGCATAAAAATAATCTTGTCTACATCGCAGGCACTCTTGGATCCTGACGCACGGGTGCCTGTGTTTGCACAATACAGCACATTGTGCACCAATGCAAGGAAATGACAGAAATGCACCGTATAATGTTAAAAATGGCACATCTCTGCCCTTTCCCTTTCATGCAGCGAAGCAAGGATGCTTGCTGCGCTGCGTGATTTCTTGATAAGTGTGACCCATATTTCTTTAATAAAATTTGCACATATGCAAACTCAAAATAACACCAGTTGACAGAAACAATATGGGTTCTAAATTGTGCTGAAACGCTTTAACTCGCCGAATGGTTTAGCTGAACATAGCAAATTCAGGCATCTCTGGAATGAATCACATCTGGTAATCAACCTTGATTCTGGTATTCTTATTGTCTTTGTGATGCCCCAGGGTCATGTTCCCTAAATCACTGGGGTCTGTTTCTGGTAATAAGAAAAGCACCATAATATCTGTCTCTCTCGAGACAGGAATCCTACTGAGATGTTTCTTCTCTACTTCCCTGTTTTGAAGCAGAGCTCTGATTTTATTTATCTAGGAAATAGTGGATTTCGCTAAGTGCTGGAGGCAGATTCTCCTGCAAATGCTCAAACATCAATAATGGAATTTCCCCAAATAACTGTTCTTCAATAATGTTGCATTGACTTCACAATTACAAGTGATTCTTGATTTTTGGGCTCAGTGTGATGAATGCCGAAACTCAAACATTTGCCATCACATATTGGTGTCAGTGCTTAATTTGAGCCAGAGGTTTACGTTTCTCTGCACCAGCACTTAATTAGCAGCACTGGCACTTATGACAGTCTGCCATTTGGTGGGCTGTTTGCCTGATTTATAGAGGACACAAAAACAATTCAATATATGTTAAAAATAACTAATACCTGCCACTCTTGCTAATCTTATAGCTTTGGGGGCCTGAAATAGTCTGAACTGTTACAATTGTAGAAGTGGGATGGTTTGTAGCTGGTTTGTTACTGTCATTGGTAGGGGCAATGGGTGGTGTAAGCTGCAGTAGCCTCCTGATTAGGGCCAGGCACTTAATTTTTTATAAATTAAGAAAGAACACACATCTAAAATGGGTGCCAATCAGCAAATCTGAAGCATCTGGTTATCATAACAGAGTGTGGCCTGTTATCTGCTAACCAATATTGCTGCTATACTATGAAAGAATTATTGTAGGCCATCTGACTGGCCGGCTGTCATGGGACAAGCAGACTATGGGTCCATCTGTGAGACCACCTTCAACCGGCTCACCATTAGCAGATTGGTATGAGTAGTCAGTCAAGCCTTCAAGACAAATATGAGTTATTTGCTTGTATACATTGAGACTAGCTGAAGTTGAAAACTGGTAAATCAGAAACTCACAGCATGTATGCAATAAGCGTGGGATTCAGATTATACTAAACACAAATCTTGAAAAGATGCTGGAGATTTTCCTAAAAACGTTTGTAAATGCTAGTTTGACTCAGACAGTGTAGCCAGGTGGCAGTTTCAAGTGAGGCTTGTTCAAAGTGCTTGAACTTCAGTGGCTCAGTTTGCAGAGTTGAAAATTTTAAGAATGGGGCAAAGCTGAAATTACATCTGACTAAGCTGCTCCTTTCATTAAAGGACTCAGCAAAGTTTATAGCACAAGCAACAAGGTCATGGAAGAAATTCTTGAATTAGTCTGAACCACTAGCAATCGTTGAAGGACACATTCCACTTCAGTTCCATGTTTCACCCACTATGCCACTCTAGACATAGACTTGCCATATGAAAATCAGTCTAAGTCGATACAGTGGGAATAGTTCAGCCTAAACTGCCAGGTTATGCTGCCAGGTGATGCCAATGCCTTTCTATCATACGCATTATGTGTGAAATACAGGTGTCCGCAGAAAGCGTTGTAATTGGAGGAAAAGCCAGAAGCATAAACACCACCAGAAGGTAGATGGCTGAAGCCTGTGATCCTTTAAGTCAGCAAAGAAGATGGCAACATGATAGACCAGACTGAAGAGTGTCCAAAATCTCCACAAAAACATCAGTGGCAAAATTGCATAACAGAAGAGCCCACAAACAAAAATACTACATCTGTTTTGTGATAAAGTGAAAAGCGAGGAAGGAGGTCCTTAAATAGTGTATAGACGGAAGCAGAAAAGCAGGACTGCACTCCACTTCCTTAAAAGACTCCCACAGGCTCTAGGACAATTGACAGCCCTTGTCCTCCAAAAAGGCAATCAGGTAGTTGGTGAGTACTCGCCTAACCTCCCTCCTCCTCTCAGAGTGGCTGAGCTTCAAAATGCCACAGGACAGAGGCTGCCAGGACAACAGTAAGACCGACTCCCCGAAAACTGCAGGCAAGTTGAAATGCCATGGATTCCTCATGTAAGCTGCCCGGCATCTGAGACTCAGTGAATTAACTGTGACCGATATGCCCTGCCATTAGTCCCATGCTCCCTATGCCACTAAAGCCAAGCTCCACTGTTCTGTCCAAGCCTAAATAGGCTAGAATTGATATAGAGTTGCTTGTGTTAAGGTTCAGAAGGGACCTGCCTGGCAGTCCAGACTGGACTATTCTATTGGATTAAGGCTGATTTGCATATGGCTCATTCCTGTCTGAGACAGTATAGCGAGCAAACACGATGGGCCAGAATGTGCGCCCAAATAATTACCGATGGGTGAGATTAGATTGGAATTCTATACATCGTTTTTGTGTTCCTTAGCACACAGTCCCATCATTCTTCTGAAGCTAACAAAAGTGGTTCCTTCTCCACAAAAATCAGGTTTCACCTCATCAACATCATCAAGTTGGATTTGGAGAGCGCTGCTAATCACCTGCAAGTGTATACAGGCACTAGGTCTTAAGTTCCTTTCTGAATTCCTGGAGAGAGGAAGATGCGCAGAGGAGCAGGGGGAAGTCATTCCAGTACTTGGCAGTGAAGTAGTAGAAGGATCATCCCCCACTCTAGCTTTGCTGGATGCGTGGAGCATGTTCGAGGGAAGCGGAATGCAGGTATCTGCAGGGTTGGTGAATGTTCAGAGTGGTTGTTGATGTATGCTGGTACTTTATCATGATGGGCCTTGTAGGCGTGTATCAGCATCTTGAATTTGCATCTTTTCTTGATGGGGAGCCACTGGAGGTTCCTGAGGTGGGGGGTCTTGTTAGTCAGTTTGGGGAGGTCGAAGATAAGTCTGGCAGCTGAGTTCTGTATCACCTGGAGTCTCTTCAGAAGTTGGGTGGTGATTCTTACTGCGTTGCCGAAGTCCAGCTTACTAGTGATAAGGGCTTGAGTGACGGTGTTCCTGGTGCTGATGGGGAGTCATCTGAAGATCTTTTGGAGCAGGCAAAGGGTGTGGAAGCAGGCAGAGGAGACTGCATTGATCGGGCATTTTATGGTGTGTTTGCTGTCGAGGATGATGCCGCGGTTGTGGGCATGGTCTGTCAGTATGGGTGTAGGGCTGAGTTTGGAGGGCCAGATTTGCTCCAAGGTGCAGTGTTGTTCCCAAAATTCAGCACTTCTGTCATGACCATGTTGAGCTAAAAGCAGTTGGTCTTTTATCCAGTCGGCGACACTTGTCATGCAGTTGTAGAAGTTGTTCTAATGGTGGAGGGGTCTGCTGATTGCGAGAGATTGAGCTGGGTGTCATCTGAGTAGGAAATGATGTTGGGGCCATGGGTTCTGATGATGTCACCCGAGGGTGTCACGTTAGTGTTAAGCCGGGTGGGGCTGAGGGATGAACCTTGAGTACCCTGCGGGTGGTGCTCTTAGGTTCTGAAGTGAAGGGTGATATACAGATTCTCTGGATTCATTCTGTGAGGAAGGTCGCATAGAATCAGGGCCACTGTTCCCTCCCCGGTCGAGGGGGGTTCTGATGTTGTCAATGTTCAGCAGAATGTTTCTTACCAGGTGTTTGATGGCCTTCTCAACGACTTTGGTGGGGAAGGAGAGTAGAGAGATGGGGCAGTAGTTCTTAAGTTCACTGGGGTCGGCAGAGTTACTTGAGGAGGGGTCTGACATCTGCATGTTTCCATCCGTCGGAAAGGTGGCTGTGGTGATGGATGCGTTGAGAACTGAGGTGGCTTCACAGCTGATTTCCTTGCTCCCGAGGTTGAAGAAGTGGTTGAGTCAGGGATTCGTGGGCTCTCCAGAGTGGATGGAGTTCATGATGGTTATGGTGGTCTGCGTGGTGATCTGTTCCTATGTGGTGAGCGGGTGGTTGTGGCAGGCATTGGCTGGTGCGAGGAGGTTGTAGAGCTCAGTTGGTTGGGTTTCAACATTACTGTAGATGGTGGATACCTTGTTGTAGAAATAGTCCTGCAACAATGATAGGTTTCAATAAAAATGGGGTAAAGAAAGCAATGGAATTTTTGCAAGGTGGATTTCTTGCCCATACATTTAGTCTAGATGCCATTATCAGCGGGTCATCTTGTACTCCTTGAGCTTATAAGTGGCTGACAAATTGCATTGGATGGGAAAGGATAGGTTATTCTGAACAGAAAATGTAGTGACCAAAGATTGGTTATCACACTTCAGAAAATGTCATGCATAAAGACATCAAATGTTAATGGAATTTCTTATATTCACACCCTACACCAAAGTGTGATTAGAGGTTACTCCAGCACAGTTCATCTGGTTCAAAATAGTGCCTGTCAGTTTATTCTTTGCCTGGAAATCACTTTTTTGAAGGTACTGATTATTCCTCTTTCACCTCAAGACCTGACCAGTTAGAGAACTAAGACCTAATGTTAAGGTGAATACCTGCTGACTTACAATAGATGAATCCTTTCCATTTATCTTTTTACTCCTCTTTCTTTTCTATACTTTCACACAGTGGAGACTTTACACATCAAAGCAGTACAGCAGGAATAACCCAGTTCCATAGCATTCTGAACTCAATAAATACAATTTATAGGGATACCAACCACTCATTACGTGATGTTCAAGTTCAGCGTATTTGATATGCTCAAAATCCCTTCTCAGAGTTGTGTAATGACCATCTCCTAGTGCCTGTCTGCCAGACATTTGGGTTCATTCATATTTGATGCATACATACATCATGTAAAGGGATAGGTACTCTGAACTCTCACTATTCCCTATATCCATTTACTCTACAGAATTGGTCAATTGAGAGGAGAGCACCACACTCCAGCACACATGTTGGAAAAGGAATTGTCATATACCCTTGTCTAAACATACTAAAAGCAGCTGCATCTCTATGAGGAGGAATATAAATCGTCCACACGGTTTGCACTTTTCATAAGAAGTAATTCCTGGGACACCATCCTCTGAAAGGCAATAGTGGGAATGCCCATGCACCACCCATGGGATGCCCCCTTGAGGCAAAGTAAAGCAAGGCAGAGTATAGCGCAGCTTTGCGTCTTTTGGTTACAATCTGTGTTGGATTGTAAATCCCACCACTATATCTTACATCAGGTTTGTGTTAAAAAATGAGTGCTGTTGGACTTGGCCCTTTTTGCAGGGTCATCCCTAAACTTTTTGCCTTTCTCCTAGCCTTTTTTCTGACATGGTGTTGGTGGTTTTAGGACTCTGGGCACTTTAGCACTGCTGTTCAGTGTAAAGTGCGTGTGCTCTCTGTGATAAATATGGTAAGATTGGTCTACACCTGTTTGGCCTATTTAATTTACCTGTCAGTCCCTTGTAAAGTGGTATCCCATATACCCAGGGCTGGTAAATTAAATGCTACTGAGTGGGCTTGCAGCGCTGATTGCGCCACCCACCAAAGTAGCCTTTCAAACCTATCTCAGGCCTCTGCCATTGCAGGGCCTGTGCGCGCAGTGTTACTGCCGCTGTGACGTGGCACCTAAAGTGTGTGCCATGTCTGTGACCCCCCTTTTACTGCATGTCAGTCACTCCTAAGGTAGGCCCTAGCTAGCCCTATGGGCAGGGTGCATTGTAGGTAAAAGATAGGACATGTACCTTAAGTGCGTGACATGTCCAGGTAGTGACAAACAGCCATTTTGGTTTCTCACTACTGTGGGGCTGCCCTCCCTTAGGAATGCATTGGGGATTCCCTGATAAGTGTTTCAGTGGTAATTCCTGATATGGGAGGCGCAGCGTGGTCAAGTTTGGTATATTTGGAATAGTGATAATAAATGCTGCGCAATGGTGTGCGCAGATTTATTATAACTATTTTAGAAATGCCAATTTTAGAAGTTGGCATTTCTGTATGCTATGTGTCTGCTTGCCTGATGTGAATTGCATGTCTGGCTTTTGAGTGACAGGGGCTGGTGAGGTGTGTGTGGCTCCAGGAGGGGCAGGGTGAGTCAGCGCTAGGCTGAATGGGACATCTGCATTTGGAGTAGTGGGAGGAGAAGTCCCTGGTCCCTGAATAGGATTGAGCCTGCCCTAGTGAATGCTGGCTCCGCCCCCTGTGGTGTGTCTGATCACCGAGCCCCCACCTGACAAAGGGGAAGAGGAGCCTTGTAAGCAAAGTGCTCCAATTCCCCCCTGAACCAGTTGCATCTGGTTCCCCCAAAGCCCTGGACTGCAGACAAAGGAAAAGGCAGTATAAATATAGGGGCTGTGACCCCATGAGTGTGGGCTGTTCCTGTACTTGCTGCTGCTGGGGCCCAGGAGGAACCGCCATGAGAGCTTGCCTCCCTGCTGGAGGGCCCCGTGTGCTGGCCTCCCTGGGCCCAGCTATGCCCCTTGAACCCTGATGGACCTAGTGCCTCGTGAGCGCTATACTTTGATTGCCCAAGAGGAGAGGGCTGGGGCTTCGCAGCGCAGAGCTGCATCTCATTTATGGGGAGTCCCGACGTGGGGATTCCCCCGCATTATTGCCCAACGGAGCGGGAGCCCACCCCGCTTTATGCATATTTTCAGAGCGGGTGCCCACCCCACGTTTCTGCCGCTTTTGATGGTTGCTAGCAGGTGCCCATCCCGCATTTTGCAGCCATTCACGGGTGCCCACCCCGCATGCTAGTACCTTTATTTGTCTAGCAGGAGCCTACCCCGCATTGTGGGCCCGAGGAAACAGAGCGGGAGCCCACCCCGCGTCTCGTTTTGATGAAAAGGGCTGCCGCACCACGAGCGGCGACCCGGAAGCCAGGCATGCTGCCTGGTTGAAGGCGGGGCCAAGAAGGCGAAGTTGCCGGCCGGACGTCCAAGTCAGCCTGACTGTGGGAGGAGCCTTGCCTGCGGCCGTGGAGAGGAAGCAGAGACGGAGCCTACGAGGCACATTGTCAGTGCCTTTTCCCCCGTGTGCCTATCAGCGGAAGTGGAGCCCTGCGGGCTTACCAGATGCCAAAGGAGCCCTGAGAGGAGAAGTCCCGCGCACCGGCACTGAAGAGAGAAGGAGCCTCGCGGGCTCCTCTCTGCTGCTCCCCGCCATTGCCCCAGCGAGTGGAACCAAGGAGAAGTCCTGGTGAGTGAGGGCTTCACTTTTGGTGGGTGTCTGGTTTCCTGAGCGGTCCCGCAGCAGAGCGGGCCGCTCCAACATGGGCCACTTTGCTTGGAGGGCCCCCGTGGGGGTCCAGAGGGCCCCGGGGTGCCCATGCCTTTTTGTTTAGGAATTATCCCAGCTGCCCCGCCTGACAGTGGGCAGCTGCAACATTGGCGCATTTTTGTGTTGAGGGCCCCAGAGCGGGGCCCCAGGGTGCCAGTGCCCCCTTTTGTTTCTCAGTTGGGCCGCCGTAGCGGGCAACTGCAACATTGTTGTTTGAGAGACTTCCAGTAGAGGCTCCAGAGGGCACAGTGAGTGCCAGTGCCTACAGCTTTTCTTCAAAGCTGCACCGCAATTAGTGGCAGCTGCAACGTTTAGGCCAGAGCATTTTTGGAGGAGTCCCAGTGGGGACCCAGGAGGCACAGTGGTGCCAGCGCAATTGCGCACTTTGGGATTCTGCTGCATTGGCAGCCAGCCCTGACATTTTGGGACAGAGGGCATTGGAGCCCCAGCGGAAGGCCAGTTGACCAGGGGGTCAGTTCTATGTTGGTAGGGCGCAAGGCCCTAATGTGATGGCGTAATGTGATTTATGCTTGTGATGCCTATGACATAATGTGTTTATGTTTAGGATGTTTATTCGTAATGTGATTTATGCTTGTGATGCCTATGACATAATGTGTTTATGTTTAGGATGTTTATGCATAATGTGTTTATGCTGGTGAGGCCTAGTGCGTAATGTGTTTATGCTAATGAGGTTTGGGCCTAATGTGATTTATTGCCTAATGTCATGCTATGATATTTTAGGATGGTGTCTAATGCTAATGTGATAATGCTTAGGTCATTATGGTACCAGTAGTTACTGGTTGTGTTTTAGATTTACTTACCTGATCTGATGGTTCTGACCGTGGCCTGATTGGCCTGGTCCTGTATATAATCCCCTGTGAATATTGCCTAGTGCCAGTTGGCACAGTGTATATGTGTGATTATGATTCTAATGTGTTTATGATAATACAAAGGTTATTTTTGATATAACCTTGTGTGGAGTTTCTTTTGTGGTGTGCCTAGTGTGTTGCTGCTGTGTGTGTGTTGCGCAAACGTTTTACACATTGCCTCTGGGATAAGCCTGACTGCTCGTCCCAAGCTACCAAGGGGGTGAGCAGGGGTTATCATCAGTGTGTAACTCCCTTGCCCTGACTAGAGTGGTAGTTTCTGCCTGGCTTAGGCGCAAGCCCTAGCCAACCAGAAATCCCATTGCTAACAAGTGCAAACTGTGCTCAAAGGTGCATATTTATCAACCTTTCCTGCTCTGCAACACAGCAAGCCACCTTGATTCACTGCATGAAAGGAAAGGGCAGGAATGTGCTGTATTTAACATTCCTGTCCTTTCCTAAGGCTGGTGCACTTTTAGCAGCCTAGCCCTAATGCAGGGACACGTCCGTCATGGTGCAAGGGTGCCTGTGTTGTAGGCAGGAACGTTTTGTGCAGGAAGGTACACAAAAACAATCCTGAGAAGGATTTTCCTCTTTCTATGTGTGCAGCAGAATACAGCATACATGGAAAGAGAAAAAACGAGGATAAATAAAGATATTTCTCCTTGTTTCGCCTCACCTGGGGAGTTGTTGCATTTTGACACATTCCCAGGTTGACCAATAATGGTGAGTCTGGACATGCGCCAACATTCAATGTTGGATTTGTGGAAACATCTGGGCAATGCAAAACCTAAGTGAGATATACCAAGCCATGCAAGGCCACTTTGCATTGCCCCGCATTGCATGCTAAATCTAGAGTAACGCAAGGCAGCGTAAATCACTGCCTTGCGTTAATCTGCCTCAGGGAGGCATTCCATGGGTGGAGCATGGGTGTTCCCACGAATTCAGCCATGGATTTACCATGAGTTAGCATAGAGTGCAGAGGTGTATAGTGGAGTGATGTAGAGTAGAGTACAGTGTAATAGCTTAGAGTGTAGTGGAGTGGACTGGCATAGAGTGGAGTGACGTAGAGTAGACTCTGGTAATTGAAATAGATGTATTAGGAAAGTGTGTGAACGGATGTAAATGTAATGTGTCAGGAATATATATTACCCCTTGTCCTCCAGTCCCCTTCCTTTTTCTTACTAATGAGGTGTTACACCTCTAGAGACAGAAAAAAAGAACAGGAAATGCTGTATGGTGACCCTCCCCCCTAAGCTCATAGCCTATAAAGGTACACCCTTCCCAGCATTCCTCCTGTTTTCTGTCTCCATGAGACGGGGAAGGAGGACGTAAGGCTTCCACCCGGCAGGAGCCGCATTGGGAAATATTTTGGAGTTGACTTACCCGGTGGTGGCCTCTTCCTGAATTAGGCACCCCAGATAGTTCTCTGGAAGACAGCGTGTGAAGCATTCCTCAGTATTGCCGGCATCACGAAACACTTCTGCGAGCCTGGACAATGGTCAATAATCCAGGCATTATGAGGTGTAAATGGTGATTTTAATGCGTATGCGTAAATAGTGTAAGTAGTGGTAAAGCTATAAGTTTGAAAAAACCTAGTTACATATATTGTGCTACAATATACCACATTAAGTTTGCGGTATTCCGTGATACATGCGGGTAAGAAGTCAGTATATGATTGGCTAATGGCCGTGTTTAACAAAAGAAAAAGTCAGGCATCTAGTTTTCAGCACAGTTTGGCTGAGTTCTCTGTTAACGTTTTAGATATATGTAAGTATAAGTTTTATTGTTGTTTCACTACCAATACCACTTCATTTTACTACCTATTACCACTTTGTAATAGGTAGAGAAATGTATTTATACATTTCTATATATTTTTCCAGCAGATTAAGGAGAACTGCACATTTTTTAAATGTTTTTAAGTAGTTTGGCAATTTGTAGGTTCGAGACCGCTACTCTGTAGACTTTTTTGTGCATTTTCTAATATATTGAAAATAGAAAATACACTGTAGTCTATATATTTTTAATTTTTGGTGCATTTTTTTTCAATTTATTGTAAGGACCGCTGTACTACTGAGCAGTACTGCGGTACCCCATACATTTTTCTAAAATATTTAGAAACTTTTAACTATATTTCATTACCTATTACCACCTTAACAAAGTGGTAATAGGTAAGGAAAAATATCAAACCTAATCCTTTCGCAGAAAACAGCCAAACTGTACCTAAAAACAACATGGCTGCCTTCAACTTTTGTAAAGGCAGTCATTATAAGTCACATCGTGACTTGTCATTGCTATATACTGCTCGCTGTACTTCTGTGAAATACTGTGAAACACCATAACATTTCGTGAAAGTACAGTGACTACAGATATCACTAAGTTAAAGTGCCCAATAACTTACAAAATACTTACCCTACTTACCTGTAGTACCCAAAAGGATCATCTGTGCAACATGAAGGGTAATCCTGCCAAATTTCTTTAAAATCCTTCTAGCCGTCTTTATGCTACGCGTTAGTACATAGCTTATGGGAAATGCATTTGTCCCTAAATGTGTTTGGAACCCGCTTTTTCTTTTTGCACCCAATTGATGAATATCTGCAAAACCTTGCATACTCCTCCAATGGAGAAACAGAAATAGATCTGCAAAGTTTCATGGAGATTTGTCAAAGTTATTAGCAACCCAAATACCTTCTCTACCTGGGTATCCTAACTAGAACTACAGAGTGGGTATTGCCACTCTGTAACATATATCTGTGTGTTAGTGTATATATATATATATATATATTTATATTTATATATATATATGTGTGTTGGACTTGGCTCTCTCTGCAGGGTCACCACAATTGTTTTGACTTCACCTCTCCTGTTTTCTGAATTCACTGTTGTTAGCATTAGGACTTTACCACTATTAGCCATTATTAAAGTGCTTGTGTTCTCTCCTTTAAACCTGGTAACATTGTCCTGCACCTGATTGGCATATTTAATTTGCTTAGACTTCTCTTCCCTGGTATATTGTCCTATATGTACACAGGGCCTGCAACAATCTTTGTGCTACCCTTTAAAGTAGCGATGTAAAAACTGTGTTGTAAAGGCATGCGTTGTAAATGTTTCAGTTGTAACGTCATACATTCTGTGTTTCTACCACCTACATGTGAGTTCACATTCATTGTATGTTGCTAGTAGCTGCATTGTGTAGAAATCTGGAAGTGCTTGTGAGATAGATAACCCCTAGCCCTGCCAGAGACATTGCCAGGGCTAACTGATACAACAGACCCAATGAGTGACATATGCTGTACCGAAATCTGCATGGGATGGTCTTCCAGTCACCTGCCTTACAGATAACACAAGAGGTGACCTCATTCATTGAGGTCCTGCTGCCTTGTTTCCTTGGGCTTCTGTGTTTCATCTATCCACCTGCCGAAGGGGCACATTTAGCTGTTAATACTGAGAAAGTTGATGTCAATATGAAGAGTGATACATTCATGTATAAAAACAGAATTGTATCTCTATTAACAAATGTGTCTGTTGTGAGCTCCACGTCAACCCAACTCAGATATACATAGTCAGACAGGCTCTGAGACCTAGGCCTGAGGTCACTAATTGACAGGTCACATGTTGGCAGCACATAGCCGGCAGACAAACACATGAACAGGAAATCCCAGATCAATCCCACAGATAGGCGTAGTGACACCATAATGGTCCAGGGAGCTTGGCCCCAATAAAGCATACATGGCTGGAGGGGTATGTGCGCTCCCAAAAACACCATAAAGTCAGATGCTACATAAGTTAGGAGCATATAGCCAATCAGGACACGGTACACACAGTACAAGCGAAAGGTCACGTGCTCCCCAGGTAGACATCTGGATATGTTACCCACTGGCCGCATTGTGACCACGCAAGGTCAAGGCACACCTGAAATTCCCATCAAAAAAATGAATGAATTTTACGATTCCAAAGGCAGCAACTTACATTCCTTAACATACAAGGATTACCAGAATCGTTTATTGCATTCAATGAACTGTAAATAAATACATCTCAGATCGATCGTAAGTTCAGACAGTCCTCAGACCCTTTGCCTGTAGCTGTTCTTCTGGCCGCATTTTTTATTTAAGCGCACTGTTTCTATTTTGCCAAATGCCCCTTGTCTCTTGTTTTTTCAAGGTATTTCATATTCAATAAACACAACACTAAAACAAACATGTTCTATTCTATTTTACATCCCACTATTCGGATTTTTCCTATGCAACTTCTGGTATATTCTGTGTGGTGAAAGTCTAAATATGACCTACTAAGGTTTGAGAAAATATAGGCATTCTATGATCCCTAGCACAAGCGGTCTTCTTTCCCTCAGGTGTTCTGGGGTCCCTTCCCTTACTTATATTCTGGGAGTTTTATGAAATATCACGTTTTTACCACATTAATCCTGATTGAACTATAGAAAGTTTTCCTTCCTATTTTCAGAAAAAAGTCAGTCCTGCATGTTTATTAGAAAGTATTGATCAGAGAATATTGAGTAAAGTGAAACATTTACATGCATTGACATCTGCTATAAGTCAATACAGCAGTGTGTAAAAAAAACAATATTTTGATGTCAGAAGTGGAATGATGCTACTTATCAACCAAAGTACTGTTGTTAGAATGCTACAGAATGTTTTTCAGTAGCAGACTGAGGTACATCATCATTACGAGAGGTACCTGTAGTCAAACATACGTCTTTGCTTGTAATCTGGCTACAGTATCTTTGGCTGTAACAAGAGTTTACTGCAGTCAGAAACAATTATTTCCTAGTAGGCTGCAGTACCTTAGGTCATTACTGAAGGTCTATCAAATCAGACCTATGTTCTTCATGTAGTTAGGCTGCTGTACATTATGGAATTACTCGAGGGCCCACAGGTGTCCACACTTGCCCCTTCAATATTAGAATACCAAAAAACTATGAACATTCGGAGGTCTTTTGTCCAAAATGGAAAGAAACAATGGCAATAAGTTGACTGCTTACAGCAGACTGGATCACAGAGAGGGCATGGATTCAAAACATATTTGCATATTTACATTTACAGGTTCATCATGGTTTGTGTTTTTTTGTTTCCCACATACATTTAGAAATGCTGGATTATGATGATGCATATTATTATCATGGTTCTAAATGCCTTTTTATATGTTCCAAAAGAAGCCGCCCTACCATTCTATGGCAATATCATTTACATGTATGAATTGAGCACATGTCTGTGTTTGCAACAACAAAGTATTTTGTAGTAGGTGGGTTTGAGTTAGCCTTTTTGCTGAGAGGCTGTTTAAGTTAGCAATGGCCAAGTAAAATCAGATGCCCCAGGCCAAGCAAGTAGTAAATTGACACGAGCTATGGAAAACTCAACTCATTTGAACAAAACAATGTGAGACTGGAATTCTACTGTGTGGGAAGAATAGTGAGGAAAGCCTTCAAATCAATGGCAGGCATTTAAGATAGACAGCAAAGCCATCTGTTGGACCTGACATCCTTGGTGTGGTTTTCCTCCAACTTTTTGCCTTCAATCCTCCTGTTTTTGCTGGCTTCATTTTCACTTACCTCAGGACTCTGCACACTTTACCACTGCTAACCAGTGCTAAAATACTTGTGCGCACTCCCTCAAACATAGTCACGTTGGCTTCCACCTAACCAGCACCTTTAGTTTAAGTGTAAATCCCTAGTAAAGTGTACCTGCATGTTCCCAGGCCTGTAAATTAAATGCTACTAGTAGGTGTGCAGCACTCATTGTGCCAACAACTTAAGTGGCCCTTTTAACATGTCTCAGGCATTCCATTACAGCCTGTGTGTGCAGTTTAAACTGCCATTTTGACCTGGCAAAATAAACATTTTGCCAGGCCTAAACCTTCCTTTGTAATACAAATAAGTCACCCCTAGAGTAGGTCCCAGAAGGCAGGTTGCAGTGTATTTAAAAAGTTGGGCATGCAGTTTTGACTTTTATATGTCCTGACAGTGAAAATCTCTTACATTCATGTTTCATTACTGCAAGGCCTGTCTCCTCCAAAGGATAACATTGGGTTAACTTAATATTTAATAAGTGATAACTTTCAATTGGGAGCGGTTAGGAATGTTGAGTTTGGTCTCTAGATAACTGGCATTTAAAACCCTCTTTAATGATAAAGTTGGATTTTACGTCACAATTCTGAAAGTTGACATTTTTTGCCCCACGCATTTGGTTCCTGAAGCCTGTATCCTGGGTCATATGACTAGACGTAGCTGGCGTTGGTCTTGCTGTATTACTTCCAAACAGTGAGACAAATAGGAAATATTTGTTGGCAGGATGGGCCATCTTTGACAGTATAGGGGGTGGAGCTGTCACCTACCACACTTGCACATCATAAAGACTCTGCCTCAGGACACTAACAGAGGGTTGCTTTGCACACTAGCCTTTCGTGCCCCCAGACAAGCTGGGGACAGGGCAGAGAGGAAGGATATTCTAAACACCGTTGAGGGATAAAAACCTCTTGCAACTTCTTCCGATTCAAAGTTGGCACCAAGGATAAACAGTGGACCCTCAAACCCAACTCTTCAGTACACATCTGGATTTGTGGAAGACTCAAAAGAAGGACTTTGTGCTGCTCTGCTGCACGAATGACAGCTACTCTGCTGTCCTGCTATTCTGTTGCCCTGGTACCCTGGTACCTAAGTGAGAAAAACTGAACCTGGATCTTGAACCCAGGACCCCCAGAGTGACTCCAAGGGCTAGTTGGCTGGCCTTTTAATCAGAGCCTTAGGGACAGACACAGCTCCTTTCACCTTGTACCCTGCGCCTGGACTCTGCCTGCTGTGATTCCTACTCCCAAGTGGTGCCACCCCAGTCCTGGACCCTTGGAAGTACGCCTGAAGGTGCTCTGCCAGCCCAACTGTAGACCCAGCAGCACTGACGCAGCGTGCACATCGCCTCGCAGCTCCACATCAGAACTACTGCTATGCGATGCATGCCTCATGCAGGACCCCACAGCTCCTCGTAAACGCCATTTCGCAACCCATCCCCGATGCAGAACCTCTCAATGCAGCTCCACAGCAGCTTTGAAGTGCCACTGCTTGGTGTATACTCAATGCAAGACCTCGCATCGCAGCCCGCAGCTCCTCAGAACCACTGCTGTGTGACGCCTGTGATGAAGGACCTTGCATTACAGCCCTCATTGTGCCACCCACTTAAGTAGCCCTTTTAACAAGTCTCAGGCCTACCATTGCAGCCTGTGAGTCCGGTTTAAAAAACCTAAACCTTCCTTTTTAATGCCTATAAGTCACCCCTACAGTAGGCCTTAAACAGCCCAGAGGGCAGGGTTCAGTGTATTAAAATATCAGGCTTGTAGTTTTGACTTTTACATATTCTGGTAGTGAAAAACTCTTAAATTTGGTTTTCCCTGCTGAAAGGCATGTCTCTCCTATATGATAACATTGGGTGAACTTATAATATTTAATAAGTAATAACTTTCAATTGGGAGAAGATTGTAATGTTGAGTTTGGTCTCTAAAGAATTGTAATTTGAAAACCCTTTTAAATGGTAAAGTTGGATTTTAAGTCACAATTCTGAAAGCTGGCATTTTCTTGTCCCAGCCAATTTTTTCCTGCAGCCTAAATCATTTGCTCTTTTAACATCTACAGATCAGAACTCAAGACTTGCTGTGATTTTTCAGGAGAAGAGAGACACTCTCTTTAAGGCAGTGCACTCACAGGTCCTCCTCTCAAGTTTGTTGGAAGAAAGGTGATATTTTTTGCACCTCAAAAATAGCAATACAATGGGGTTTGCAATGTATCGGATGCGATAAATAACACCCATCATGAGTTTTTTCTCAAACAGATTTTGTTGTTTACCAAGCTAAAATCCACATGGTATATTAAATACTCTACACATGTTCCCAATTCAATTCCAACTGATTTGACCTGCCAAAATTTAACGAAGGGTGTGATATTTAATGCATCCTGTAATTACTGTATCCTGTAAATTCCACCCAACTCAGAATTCGGATGGCGGCATGCACAGGGGTTTACTTAGGGGTCAAAAAATTCTGGCCAACATGTAATCAAGGCAGCAGTGTGTTAAATAAATACTCTAAAGATAACCCCATCCCAGGGAACAGAAGGCTCAAAGGAGAGAGAGCAAAACGGGTGAGATCCTGATTGTGAGTCAGCTCAGCACTTCTCAGAAATTTGCAAACACTCTAGACTTTTGGGATTTTCTGGCAAAACCACACAACACATTAGAAGCATATCTTTAGCAAGAGTGCATTATTGCAAAGCACAGACTCAACAAGGTGCTTACCAGGCTAAGGTTAGCGAAGCTCTGTAACTAGACCCCAGCTACCAACATAGGGCCAAAGAACCAAAGTGGTAGGGATCCTCAGTCCATTGGAGCATATGCAATAGAACATCAACAATGGAGGAACAACACCTGCAAAGTAACATGGGACAGAAGGGTAGAAGAGGAAACCTAGAAAACTTGGTAGAGCTCAGTCTACTGCCTAACAGGAGCCACCTACCAAGGGAACTGTGAGAAGCGAAACAATAAAAAATGTGAGGGAATACCAAACAGAAGCAAACTGTTTCGAAAGCAGATAAACCCCAACATTCGCTGTTAATAAGCTATCTTGCTATCCTTTTAACAGGCAGTGCCTCTCACAGCCTGGAAGTGAAATCAAAAGCTGATACCTTAGGCCTAAGCTTTGCAGTCCCAGTGGAAAAGGTTTTCTGAGCTTCATGTATGTTTTCTTGTAGGTTTTGCCAGTTTCATGTACGCATTCTGTATGTATATGCCACTGTTGTAACTTGTTTAGGGTCTTTGGAAAACAATGTCCTAACTAGCTGAGAATGTATTTCAGTTGGACTGACCCCTGAACAACTCAGAGTCTAGGGCTAATTCCTCACACAATCTTGCCCCATGTCTTTTTTCACCAACTTGCACATGCGGAGTCAATCTTATGGCAATGATGTCTAGGTATACATCAAGTTCCAGAGAGACAAAAAGCCTATTATTGACCTACAGTCAGCCCTAAAGTGAAGTGAAGCTTGGATGAGTGACAGCTGTTGTAAACATAATGATAAGACTGAGCTTACACAATTTTGACCGAGGGTAACCTTCACTTCGAATTCCATGCATTTTTAGGTCAACCTTTGATCTCAGCAGCTAAAGGAAAAATTCCATGGGTTGTCTTTTTTGCTGACATGATCCTTTTTCCCCAGATAAGTTCAGTAAAAACACCCATTTCCTCCCCAGTTTAACTTCTGACTACCACGCATATCACCTTATATGGGGGGAGCCAATTCATATCAGATTGCACTATTGCAATGGCCTCTATGTGGACACTGCTGTTGTGCAGAATATAGGCCTCCACAGGTATCAAGATGCCAGCATATGTCTCATCATAGACCCTAGGTTAAGAAACAATGTCTCCTCTGCTAGACATGCACTTCATTGGCTGCCAATCCATGACTGGGCCTATGCTTAAGGGTGAAAAATCTGGCCTATAAATGTCTCTTCAACCTCATTTCCATCTGTGCCCCCATCTACTCCCACCAACTTCCTACAGAGCCAAACAAGGAACCTGCTCTCTCTTCCCAGAAAC
Organism: Calotriton arnoldi; assembly: GCA_963921515.1. NCBI lineage: Eukaryota > Metazoa > Chordata > Amphibia > Caudata > Salamandridae > Calotriton > Calotriton arnoldi. The sequence goes on along the minus strand of CAWUFW010011121.1, from coordinate 449,694 downwards.
CGACGTTAAGTCCAAGGTTAGGGCAGGCTTTTTTGCATTGGGTCCTTTCACTTTGTAACTCCATACCTGCTTACCATGAGCAGATTTCTAACTTTTCCTGCCTTCTGTGTTGCCCAGAAAATGAAATGCATCTATATTAGGTTCTGCCAATGCCAATGACCAGCTCCTAAAGAATCCTCACTGGGACAGTGGATGCCATTTCAATGTAGTTATAGATAGCTAGAAGAAAATGCATTCCTCCCTTCTTGCTCTGAGAAACGAGCAATGACAGTCTGTTATTGTTCTGTGTCCAGTCACAGGAGCATGGACAGCAAAAGGTCATGGTTGAAGGAACATTGAAAAGTAAAATGCACACCATGCAACATAATTTAATATAAGCATATAGTTTATGAAAAACAGGTGACCCAATACACCAGCTGCATCATTGTACTTCATGGGGAAACAATGTCAGGCTAACATCCATATTAAGACATAAGTGTTGTTAGGTATTACGATATAAATCATGTATATTATTATGTTTAATGTGTTGTAATGCATGTTTTCTATACTGGGCTTTTTGATAAATCGAAGTGCGTTGTGGTCCATCTGGTGACTGACCATCTTCTGAAGTGCATGGATGAGTGAAAGGCTGTTTTACGATAGATGTTTTTTGGCCATTGGACATTGCTGTCAGGCTTGAAGCACAGCGACTGTGCTCGATCTTGTTTGGTGGCATTCAAGTGCATTTTATGCAAATGACAGGATGAGAAAGCATTTTAGGGACAAGTTTGCAAGCTGCAAAACAAACAGGCCAGTGGGTCACTTTGATCGTATACTAGGCAAGTGCCAGTAACTTATAGTTCTTCTGTATTATTGAGTCTTATTGGTGGCCCCCAAAGCCTATAAGCGGTTGAACGAGCTGAAATTAATTAATAAGGCAGGCATGCAGCGTTCATGCCTTGGCGAACAGTTTTACTTGAGGTTTCTCTCCCAGGCAAAATACCAATGAGCATGCTGAGCCTAATCTGACAAGGAACACAATCAACCTTCTTAACTTCAGTAGCGCAGGCTCTGCCGACTGTACCTAGGGAGTGCAAGGGTTATTTGTTCAGGCACGTGTAGAGCATGAGGCCTGTGCTGCAAATGTACAGCATATCCTGTGAGGATTTTGTGCTTGTCTCTCACCTCAGACATTAGGCAGATTAGCACTTTAGAGTGATCTGCGCAGTTAGGGGCTTATTTACAAGCCCCTTGCGCCGTTGGTACATCATTTTTTTCCACATTAAAGGTGATGCACCAGCGGCGCAAGGGCCTTGTAAATAAGCCCCTTAGTTGGGAGGCAAAGTGGCGCAGTTTTTTACTTGGCGCTGCTGACATCTACTGAGAGGAGAGAGTACTGCAAGCAATTCAAGAGGAAGTGTATATCTAGACTGTGAACCTTCCATAAGACTGTGGTCCTGTTATTTATGGTGAAATACTGGGAGCATCTGCCAACATATGAAGCATATCATATCAAACAGTAAGAGGTGTAGATGAGGTGTGATATATCTAGACTCATTGCTTGAGACTTGGTGCTTAGTCCTTCACTGCTTGAGAATTGCTGCTTAGTCCCCTTATTATTTGATAGTTCTTCTGTGGAACATATTATTCAAAAAAAGAAGGTGAAGGTCACCTAAGAGAAAGACTGGCGGTGGGTGGCACGCCTGTGGAGGTGACCAGACAGCCTGAATGGGACAACGGGAGCCGAACATTGCAGGTCCATTTGCTGAAAGGTCTAACTCTCCAAGATAAACTACAAGCAAATATCAACCTCCAGAGACATGCTGGAGACTTAAATACATTCTTTGTTTGCAGATATGGGGATCTTATGAGATGACAACTGCAGCCTGACAGAGAGAGTCACCGTGGTAGAGAGAGATCTAGCAGGGGTACCCATAGTGTTGATGTCATTGAATGAGTGCCTCGCCAGCACAAAGGCAAAGCTTCGGATACTGGAGCTGCGGGCGGAGGACGCCGAAAATAGAATACGCCGATATAATATAAGAGTAGTGGGGTTGCTGGAAAAGGTGGAAGGGAATAGTATGCTGGAATACTTGACCTTACTAGACCTTACTGTGGGAGACAGTGGGGTTTGGATATTCCCAGACTTCTCAAGAGAAATGCAAAAATAATGCTCTACATTCCTAAATGCGAAGTAAATGCTTAAACAGCTGGGTAGTCCTTATGCTATGAGGTTCCCTACTCAGCTGCCGGTAGGAACAGTGAAGGGAGCGAAATTCTTAAAACCCCCCAAGAGGTCTGGCTTGACTGACAACAACAAATAGGGCCAAGTCGGTAGCCTCAAAACAAGCAATCAAGGGGCGCTGGATCATTGTACAGACCTAGACATCAGAGGCAAAGTGGACGCTCAACAAGAACGTCAGAAGCTGATAACAGTGGTAGCATCAATAAGTGGTAGAGGAGTGAACCTCAGGTCAGCAGTGGAAGATGAGGCCATGCGAGACATGGATTCTGATAGTGGATCCAGTTCATCTGGGAATGCGAGTACTCAACTACCTGTGATCACACCTTAAATATCTGATGAAATTATATGACACTGATAGCAGATGGAGTTCCATGATGTGCAGTTTAGGGTGAGGGAATAGATTTTTTCCAATATTGTGTTCAGAAGCTGTTTGAGATGCTAGATGGGGGTGGTGTCTGGCATGGCCTTAACCCCTTAGTTAGAGTTACACGTGGGTCACCCACAAGAGACTGTGGTTTGATTGTTTGGATGGGAGGTTGTTGCCTATTTGTACTGGGGAGTGGGAGTTAGGATGAATGTGTTTGTTAGTTGGGAGACCATGAGCCGTGACCCCTTGGGTTTTAAGCCCTGGCTCAAAAGTTGGAAGAGCCATGTAAAATTGCATCTTAGTTGGAAGATAGTGCCACAGGATGGGAATATATGCTGTGAATGCACATGGGAGGAATGTTGACCCTTATGACATATAAGCTCATTTCTTGGAATATCAGAGGGATGCACACAATGTCAAAGCGCTACATTGTGTTCTCTTACCTAAACAGGAGGGATATCCATATTGCATTCCGGAAGGAGAGGAACCTGATGGCAAAAGAGGGAGCAGCACTTTATAGAAGGTGTAGAGGTCAGGCATACTATACTACTTTTTCAGCTTACGCAAGAGGAGCACTGGTCCTGATACCTTTCCAGCAAACAGGACATTGGATCATTGGATCATTGGATCATTTTTATACAGGTAAAGAGAAGGCCGGCACAATCAAAATGTAACCTCCAACATGCTGAGAATGAATACAGATAAGTACAGGCAACCAGGCTATACAGTCAGCACAAAGCGTGTTACTGCATGAGAGGAGGGTGAAGCTTAAAGTATCTTCTCTGTTGTTTTTCTTTTTTGCGGGCATATTAGGGACAAACAAGGTGAGAGGTCCAGGAGAAGAGAAAGGAGCTGCTGACCGTGCGATGAGGACAGCGGGCACGACGGCAACATGACCTGGAAGCAAATGTCAGTGGAATACAAGGCAGAGGAGACGCACGCTGCAACTAGAACACAAAGTGTCCTTTTGCACTCATCAGCTGGCTTTATTCTGGAACTCCTCAGCCCCTTCCACACACGTGACCAGGCGCAGAGCACGTCCGACAGATAATAAGTAGAGATTGGTGGTTCAGATTGAGAGACTCAGTTGTTTTGATTATAAAAAACGCATGGTGCGGACACATGCAGAGCGTGAATGAATGGGGTCCCTTCTACCTTGGCTTGATAAGCCAGCAAAGAGAGGCTAAGTGATAGAGGAACTTAACACTGAAGAAGGGATTAGATTTTACAGGCAAGGGTAAAAAAATCAGTACTTCAGAAGTTATTATACAGGCTTGTACACCAGTTTAACAGTGTGCACTGTGGAGGCAATACGTGCCTTCTTGGAGACATTACCTATCTTAAATATTACAAATGAGGAGGTTGTGGTATTGGGTGGGGGAATAACTCTGCAGGAGGTAAGGGTGGTGATAAAGGGTATTGCCTGTGACCAGATGCCCGGGACGAACTGGCTCCCTGTCAAGTTAAATGCTGCATATGCTGACAAACTGGCCTCCAAACTGGTGGAACTGTACAAGTTAATGTGGAATACGAGTTATCTGCCAAATTCCACTCGTGAGGCCCTGATTATACTGCTGCTGAAACCAGAAAGGCTGGCCCATGACTGCAAAGTTAACCACCCATTTTCGATGCTGAATATCAACTATAAAATCCTTAGCAGGATTTTAGCCACTAGACTCCTTTCTCTTATGCCTTGACTGATAAACCCTGATGTTTTTTTTTATACAGGGTGCTGGAGCGATTGCAGTTGGGTTGAGGTTTTCTCGCTTGGACAAAACTGCTGTACTAAGACCCCACAGCCAGGTTACGCATTGGGCCAAACTATATCACAGAGTTATAGGGTGGGGCAGGGAACGAGGTAGGGTCCCTCTCTCGCCTTTGCTTTTTGCATTAGCCATGGAGTTGTTGATGGACCTAAGAGGTGCAAAAGACCTGCTTGAGGAATTTGGTTCTTTATTGGATCTGAAAGTCAACTGGCAAAAATCAAAGCTATTCCCAATAGAAGTGGGAGGTGACCCTCCACCTCCTGTAGGAACCACGTTGCTTGTCATACTTAGAGGTCAAGATATACCATTCTCAGGCTGATCTTCCAGATGAGAATATAGGACAAGAAATTTGAGCAGTGAGCTCAAGTATTGACGTTGGGTAAATATTATCTCTAGCAGTAGTGGGGAGATTAGCGCTGCTTAAGATGGTTACCCTTCTCCGTTTGTTATATTAGTTCACAGTGCTGCCAATGTGAATGCCTAGAGCAACGTTCTGGCAGTTGCATTCCCTTATTTTTGCATTTATATAGGGAGCTGGATGTGGGAGGGTAACACTATCCAAATTAAAACGCCCGATGAATGGGGGGCTAACTGTTCTTGAGTCTTAAACTTATTATTTAGCTGCACAGCTGCAGTGGTTCAGCCAATGGGTGGCGGGCAGACAAACTCCAGAGCAAGGGATGGGTTTATCTGTTCCAGGGCGACCTAGACTATTAGGTGAGCTGCTGAAAACATAGTGACATCCATGAATTCCATGTAATGCGAAAATGTTGGTAAAAGTGTTTACAAAAGACGCGTACAAGGGTTCCATATTCCCCAGACATACCCAAAACCATGTTGAAAACTATACCTCATGGGGGCAACTGGGAAATTCTGAGGGATTGTTCTGTAGCTGGGGTGACGAGAATGGGGGATTTATTTTCAGAGGGGGAGCTACTCTCATTTGATGATTTTGGTACAGAGTTTGACTTACCGCAGAGCCACTTCCTGCTTCTTATGGCCGTAACAACAGCGATCCTCAATCAGTGGAGATTGGACGGGTTGGAACCACATTTTCATAAAGCCTGTCAGTATATTTCAGCATCATTGGGCACTGTTAAAGCAGTTGTGTGCCTTTATAGAGCAATACTGGAATATATTCTTCAATCCCTTGAGACCTTGAGAATACACTGGAGGGGGTTTGGGGATTCCCATACCGCGTGAGACTGGGAGACAATTTTACAGAGAATAGCTAAGGTATCAAGAATTGCCGGATTTAAGCTAATCAATTGTTTTTGTCCTACATAGGGCATTTTTGACTCCAGGGCGCAATATTACATATTCTAATCTGACTGAGGTGTCCTGTCCAAGATGTGGGGAGGTGGCAGTTGAGCTCATGCACATGATGTGGACTTGCCCTTTCAATAACTACTTATTGGGAGGTGGTAAAAAGAGTGGTAGCTGATGTCATATCGAGAGACGTTCAATGCTCTTCTAAACGTTGTCTCCTGCACTGGTTCCCACTTGCACTTCTAGAACTAAGGCCACCAGTAGATTTCAAGACTTGGCATATATAGTGGCAAAGATGGAAATCACTAGACACTGGAAAAATTGTGGGGGTCCCTGAAGTGTCACTTGGTGCAGGGAGCTTGTAAAATGGGCTGGATGTGAGAGGGAGGTATTGCTGCAAGAGGCTAGACGGGGACTAGACTCAATGGACAAGGCATAGGCATGGCAAACTCAAGTAGACTGCCTGAGGGATCCAGACCATCAGTCATCAATGGTGACACCAGGGGGCTCACCTAGTGATGCTCCCCTTGAATGTGGTTGTAGCTGCTATTAGGATTTTGTCCTGCTTATATTTTTTCAAAAGCTGTCAGTATCATAATGGGGCACGGCTTATGGAGGGGAGGGGAGGGGAGGGGAGGGGAGGGCAGGGAGTCTGAGACGTTTGAACACAGAATTTCTGAGGACAACTATGATGCATTCATTGTATTGCAAGGTATTAATGATGCAGATAATATTGTAGTCTGTTGTTTGTTGATGCAACAAACTCCAATACATTTTTTTAAAATCAGTGTAGCTGTAACAGGCAATTTGAATGATTTTATGAAGTTTTGATGAGACTATTGGTACATTTTTATAATATTGCAGAAATTGTTATTCTTCTAGACTTGGCATTCCTTGGCGAACGAAGGATGCATAACTGAACAGAGCTAGTAAGTCAGTTTGAGACGCATCCTTAAGGACAGATTCTATCCTGTTCAGTATATTGCCCTGGTTTCCATGGTCATATGTCCTGTCTAGTAATTTATGAAGGGAATTGAGGCAACACAGCAGTCCTGTTAGTGTCACCTGAGTTTCTGATGTTGTCCCTGATGGACAGCTCTTTTGGTAATATTCCCAGGTCTGACAGCTCTCTCCTTGTTTGTCTTAATGCAGGTTGAGATCTGCATTTTCAGTTCATTTACCTAGGAATGGTGAATTATCTATTTGTCTGTAGCTCGCTCTGCTTGGTCCGCTCAAGCCAGCACCTTTTTCATTCTATGCAGCTTTAATGTCTTTTCAGTTAATTTGGGAATATTTATTATTAATAGAGTGTGATGATCTTTTTTTCTAGTGTAGCTGTAGACGATGCTAGAAGGATTGTTTAAAATATCTTTAGAGACTGTGGATCGACCAGAAATCCTACACTGTTTATGATGTTGATTAGCTTGTTAGTTTAGTTCTCTGTTACTAAATTTAACGTGCAATATTTGGGATGTGAATTCAAGGTCACTAAAATTTGAGGTAAACACAGTTGTGATTGTGTTGTTGCATACCCTTGAGACAAAAAGGAAACTCAAGGTTACGAACATTTTCCATGAAGTTACCTGCTTGTGATGTTACAAAATTCATTGTGCCCGATTCACGAAAGTAATCTGAGACAAAATCCTAACTTTTCGACTTTTGGTATTCACAAAGCACACTTAGGAGTAGCAAAGTTAGGATTTTTGTCTTAGTTAAACTTAGGTTTAACTGAGACAAAGTTGTGGTCTTAAGCTTAAGTTTTGGTCTTAAGTTTAACTTAAGACCAAAACTTAGGTTTAACTGAGACAAGGTGTTGGTCTTAAGTTTAAGTTTTGGTCTAAAGTTTAACTTAAGACCAAAACTTAAGTTTAACTGAGACAAAGTTTTGGTCTTAAGTTTAAGTTTTGGTCTTAAATTTAACTTAAGACCAAAACTTAAGTTTAACTGAGACAAAATCCTAACTTTACTACTCCTAATGCCCTTTGTGAATAGCGAAAGTCGTAAAGTTAGGATTTTGTCACAGATTACTTTTGTGAATTGGGCCCATTGAGAATTTAGAGAGTTGTATGTATTGGCAGGTAGCTTCAGAGATGGAATGGGTATAGGGGATGTTTTGATCTTTTTGATGGCAGTACTTTAAAGTTTCTCAACCTCTGGATTTTTTCTTCTTTGAAGTTTGAATGTTTTCCCCTGAATCTTTCCTAGGATCTGGTTTCAGATTTTCTGTGATTTATGTGTTAGTTCAGCACACCAATTATTTTTCTGAAAGGTTGTGGCTGAACTGTTGTGAGAAGGACCACCATGTTAAATAAATGCCTGTTATCCATTATTGGAACTATTCTATGGACATCGCCAGTTTTGAGAGAGGAAAGTGGCAACGCACTGACATAGTAAGTTTAACCTTATCACACACAGAGAAGTATGGACATGTGGATCGCTTTTTTATGAGAAAATTGAGTGCAAAGAGTAGCAAAGTGAAATGCTTTGTAAAAACTGTCCTTACCCACAACAAGTTGTGGCATGCTTCATCATAGGGCTGCTGCAACACTCTGCGCAGACCAACGCTAGAGGTGGAGCAGGGTGGGGAAGACAATACAAACACAAAGAAAAGGAAAGTATCCAATGAAAAATAAGTGCAAATAATAAGTTTAAAACTAACTAAGGGATATCCTAATAATTATTTTATTCCTGGATTCCCCTGTTAGGGCTAAAAGGTTTCTCCCTACCAAAGGATGGTGGTGAAGTAAGTGATTTAAGCACCAAACACCCCTTCGTTCTGCAAAGAAGTCGACATGTTTCTGCCGGATTTCACGTTTCTCCTGGCTTTCATCAGGACTGTTAGATCCCTAGTCTTACTCCTTTTTTAATATACTTTAGTTTGTATATCTGATTACTCCACCTGTTACTTGTGAGTTTAAGTAGGTCCTGTAATCATACTCCAGATTGGATCGAGTTTCACTTAGGATACTGCTTGAATTGGCACAAGGAATGAGGGAGACCCCCTGTAGTCACACATTCGTCAATGGTGGTGCGCCTCTGGAATAATGTCCTCCCTGGTGCTGTGGAGGTACACACATCACTGTACAGCCTACACCCTACAAAGTGCTCCCACATCTCCGTCGGTCGTAGCATGCCCCTCCCACAGCCGGGTGGGAAGAACCCAATGATGAATCATGCCACCAAGGGACCTTTTAGTGGGTGAGGGTTTTTAAGAAAACATATCGTTTTCCCTAAATAATATTTACTGGAAGGATAGTTACTACAGGAGTACTTAATGTGAGGAAACTCAGCAGGATAGCCGCCGAACCCAAGCAGCCATACACAAAGTGCAAGGGACAGTTAGAAAAGTTGCCAAGACATGCAACACCATCGGTGAATGGCTGACGGATCTCGAGACTAGACGGAAGCTCATGAATCTCAACTGGTAGATATCAAGGGGAAACTTGAGGACCAAGAAAATCATCAAGGACGGAATAATCAACAGGTTCTAGGGGTCCCGGAAGGCAAGGAGGGATTAGATATCAGCACATATACGGTAGATGCGCTGAGTTAATCCTTCCCTGACCTAGAAGGCTGGAACTGGTCTCAGGAGGTACAGCAAGCTCACCAGGAGGCTTATGTTTTAAAACATTAAAACAGCCGGTTAGATTGGACATTAAGCCACTGTTCCTAATAAGGTGTGTGCGAGCGCGCGCGCGCACCATGGTCACCCGGAGCGCGCAGTGTCCTGGATTTAGCGCGCACACTGCATCCCTGAGAAACCGTTCGCGCCGCCGCTTTTAAAACGCGAGCGGCACGAAATACGGTCATTTCCTGGTTGCGGGAGGCAGGAAGAGACAATGGTGACACGAGGGAGCGGCAGGTAAGTGTCTCCCTTACCGCCTGTGGGGTTAGGGAGGGCTGGCATTCACTTGCTGCATTAATTTTCCAAATGGTGCGCCATTGTGCGCTGCAATTAACATGAATACTATCTCAAAGGCCCACATCAGCCCCACAGCCGCGCACCATTAGGAAAATTAATGCAGCAAATCTAAAGCACGACGTGTGCTTTCAGGATTCTGAAAACACACGTCGTGTTGGTTAACTTTCTGCATTTGTTTTCTTAAGAGTGCGCTGTTGCGGGGCTGATGTGGACCTTTGAAATAGTATTTATGTTAATTGCAGAGCACAATGGCGCTGCAATTAACACGAATACTATCTCAAAGGCCCACATCAGCCCCACAGCTGCGCTCCATTAGGAAAATTAATGCAGAAAGTTAACTAACACGACGTGTGTTTTCAGAATCCTGAAAGCACACGTCGTGCTTGTTGACTTTCTGAATTTCTTTTCTTAAGAGTGCGCTGTTGCGGGGCTGATGTGGGCCTTTGATATAGTATTCATGTTAATTGCAGAGCACACGGGCGCTGCAATTAACATGAATACTATTTCTAAGGCCCACAATCAGCCTCGCAGCCGTGCACTATTAGGAAAAGGAATGCAGAAAGTCAACAATCACGACTTGTGCGTTCAGGATTCTGAAAGCACACGTCATGTTTGAGACTGCGCATAGCTTCCAAGGTTTCAGATTGCTATGTGTGACATTGTCATATTTTCAGACTAATTATGAGTGACATTTCAATGACTAGGAGTGACACTTTCTTGCGAGCTAAATCAAGCAAAGAAGACGAGGAAATATACAAATATCAGAAACAACATCCATTTGAGTAATGAGAAACTCTATGAATTTAACTGCTGCAAAGCACAAGTAAAATATGCAGCCAGGAAAAAAGCATTCTGTGAAATTAAAATACAAACTGCTACTTTGGTTCTTTATTATGTTTGATGGGTGACAGCACAACACGTCTTTAATTAAGATTATTATACCAGCTCAGTCTCTTAGGCACTTACTTTGTTCGTTGACGTTCTCAGGCGTGTCGGGTCCGTGGCAACAGGGGGCCCCTGCATGGCCAGACCGCAGCGATTTGGACTTCGGCGGGTAACCAACGGCATCTACCTGGTCCGGGTGGGTCTGGCTCATGACTGTGAGACAGCCGCCGTTGACGCTGGTGGGGCCGGGGTCGACTTAGTCCAGGATACATAATGCTCAATATAATACAGGTGCCGCCGCGGTGGTGAGATCAACGCGCCCAGCTGCCATGCTATTACCCATACTGAGCTGAGCAAATGCCGCTGCGTGGTGTTCTTATCGCACATGGTGCTACTTCAGGACCGGAGCTGATCACTGGTCCCCCACCTCTCTTTTCATGTTGCGGGCTGTACCTTGTCTACGGGCGCCAGCAAGGGCTGGCAGTTGTGGCCCGGGCACATTTGGCTTCACCCGCCCGGCGCATTCACCAGGCAGGCTCTATCAAGGCCTCAGCCTGCGCAGATTCTCTTTCCTCTTTACCTTGAGGGCCCACTCGTGACACGGAGGAGACCCAATGAGAGTGTTATCGCCGTGGGCAATAGAGGATTTTGTAGCGGCCCCAGCAAGTAATAAGCTTTGAGGATATTTCAAATGATAAATGTTCCGGCCCAAGGAGCTATCGCAAAGCGCTGCAGGATGATTAACTTGCAGATGCCTCCTGCTCCGCTCGCGCCGCGGACTACGCGCCTACTAAAATGAGTCTGACAACTTTAAAAGACTATTGACAAAAAGAGAGACACGAGGAAGAAATGGGCGATTATCAGAAGGTCCAGCATACGTGCCCAACTACCATAGACAAGAGAAGTAGTATGCAGTTCCTGTAAGGTTCGTGTAAGTAACCGGCAGAGAGAGGCTACAAAAAGTTTATTTAGCCAGAAAGGGGACGGGGAATTCCTCCTTTCGGATAAAGTGCCCTCACACACCCAGCCCGCTGGGTGTCATGCTTCATCATTGGGCATGCTCCTCGTCGGGTCGGCGGTGCAATACGCGACGGGCACCGTCTGTGGGGGCTCTTTAGCGGAGATCTTTTTATCCTTGCCGTATGGTGCGTGTGTGTAAGGGGCTCTAAAGTGTAGAGGTGTAGTATGTGAAGAAGTGCATTAAAACAGGGGACGGTGGTCAGGGCCACTTATTTAATAATCCTGCCTCCTACCCTGATTAAAAAGGTGTATAGCGGCTAACTACAGTGATGTTGCAGCTAGTGGTTATAATAAGGTCAACATGTTTCTTGCCTATCAGTCCCGAAACGGGATCAAGCGGCAATTCTTCAGGACCAGGGAATAAATCAAAAGAACAGTGGTACGAGATCTACACTGGTGTCTGGTATGGTGGTGTAATAACCTAGAAATTACCAGTTCACTTACACCATCGGCTGGAGGTCCGTAGGTGCTGTAGCCAATCTAGAAAAAAGAACATTTGTGAAAACAACCGGTCACTTATCAACAAAACATGAGCACAGGTGGTATCAATTCCAGTACTGTGGATTGTAATAGGCTCTGACCACATACGATCAAGTTAGCTCCAGGAGATAGTGTTAGTCATGTATTAGACTTGATTCATTCAAGGTTAAAAATTAATTAAAAATAGCAGCCGTGATAAGGCAATCATACTGGGGTGGCTATCAAGGATAGTAGTGCATGGACTTCCATTATAGCCACTCACCTAATCAGTAATTGGAAATGGCCTCATCGGTCATCGGCAATGAAATGGGCGCGTTTAATCAATGCGTGGTTTCCTAAATGCGAGAGTGTAAAGATGCTCGTTGTAATCAAAACATTCTCTGAGAGTGAAAAAATGCGTGGTGGACCCTGAAGGACCCAGCGTTCAATAATCACAACAGCGGTGCATCGCCCCACAGATTCTTCAAGGTACGGGTGAATTACCATCAGGAGCTCACTATGCACCAAGCCAGGTATGAGAGCGGGCGTGGTGGTGGCGGTAGAGTATCCTCCAATGTAGGAGGCATCCCGTTTTACCCAGACTCGCCACCGCGTCCCTCCCAGTGTTTTGGCAGGTGAAGGCCAAATGGCGCAAGGAGGCTAAGTAATCACTAATACCTTTACAGTATATGACTGCCGGGGTTGGCGCGATGCCCGCAAGTTTGCTTACTATCGAGCGTTGGTGGGTCTTACCTTGGTCATCGGTTCCGTGACAGAAAGGAATGCATATTTACAGAGACTCGCGCCCACTCGGCGGAGAACCTAACCCAGATTGCCGGACCCGGAAGGTTACTGCCAGCACGGTTCCTGCTGCAGATAACCTGACGGAGCCGGTGCGCCTGGGCGGCGTCAAGCTCGTAGCGCGGTAACTAGACTGTAAGACACCCCTGTGTGGAAGGTAAGAAGCGGCGGCCAGCATGAGTGAGTAGAAGTTCTCATAGCAAATTTGGGCACCATATTGGAGAGGTGTATGAAACTGAAGGATTGCCACAGTGTGGAGTATGGCAAATTGCGGCCAACTTAAGGGAATGGTAGTCCTATCAGAAATATAGGTGCCATCTAGGGGTGATGTTTCAAGGTGGTAAATCACTCCCTAGTTGCAGTGGCAGAATAGTGGGGTGACAAGGTATCGTGGGAGTTGAGACACTCTCGTTTAAGAGTTGTTAATGGTGCTCCATGGGATGTCTTCGTTCAGGCCATTTTTGTCAGAGCATAATCGGTCTACCCAGCGTTGTTCAATTTTAAGAAGGGCTGAGGGGTTAATTGAAGTGTGGGCCTCCAACACCACCCACTTAAGGGTCTCACATGAGTGGTTGTTGGTTAGGAAATGAGTGTACAATCGTGTGGTGGTTTTGCGGCACCTGATATTACTCTTGTGCTCGGTAATCCGAGTTTTGACAGGTCTGGTTGTCATTCCCACGTATTGGAGGCCACATGGGCATAACAGTAGATAAATGCAGTTGGCAGTGTTACAGTTAGTGTGTTTCCTCATGTGCAAAGTGAAGTTGGCATTCAAGGCTATCTCTTTAGTCTGTTTGGTCTGGGGGCACACCGAACAAGACCCACAGGGGTAGTGACCCACGACAGGTGGTAAATCCCATAGGCATCCCGCCAACCCCGGCAGTCATATACTGTAAAGGTATTAGTGATTACTTAGCCTCCTTGCGCCATTTGGCCTTCACCTGCCAAAACACTGGGAGGGACGCGGTGGCGAGTCTGGGTAAAACGGGATGCCTCCTACATTGGAGGATAATCTACCGCCACCACCACGCCCGCTCTCATACCTGGCTGGGTGCATAGCGAGCTCCTGATGGTAATTCACCCGTACCTTGAAGAATCTGTGGGGCGATGCACCGCTGTTGTGATTATTGAACGCTGGGTCCTTCAGGGTCCACCACGCATTTTTTCACTCTCAGAGAATGTTTTGATTACAACGAGCATCTTTACACTCTCGCATTTAGGAAACCACGCGTTGATTAAACACGCCCATTTCATTGCCGATGACCGATGAGGCCATTTCCAATTACTGATTAGGTGAGTGGCTATAATGGAAGTCCATGCACTACTATCCTTGATAGCCACCCCAGTATGATTGCCTTATCACTGCTGCGATTTTTAATTAATTTTTAACCTTGAATGAATCAAGTCTAATACATGACTAACACTATCTCCTGGAGCTAACTTGATCGTATGTGGTCAGAGCCTATTACAATCCACAGTACTGGAATTGATACCACCTGTGCTCATGTTTTGTTGATAAGTGACCGGTTGTTTTCACAAATGTTCTTTTTCTAGATTGGCTACAGCACCTACGGACCTCCAGCCGATGGTGTAAGTGAACTGGTAATTTCTAGGTTATTACACCACCATACCAGACACCAGTGTAGATCTCGTACCACTGTTCTTTTGATTTATTCCCTGGTCCTGAAGAATTGCCGCTTGATCCCGTTTCGGGACTGATAGGCAAGAAACATGTTGACCTTATTATAGCCACTAGCTGCAACATCACTGTAGTTAGCCGCTATACACCTTTTAATCAGGGTAGGAGGCAGGATTATTAAATAAGTGGCCCTGACCACCGTCCCCTGTTTTAATGCACTTCTTCACATACTACACCTCTACACTTTAGAGCCCCTCACACACACGCACCATACGGCAAGGATAAAAAGATCTCTGCTAAAGAGCCCCCACAGAGGGTGCCCGTCGGGTATTGCACCGCCGACCCGACGAGGAGCATGCCCAATGATGAAGCATGACACCCAGCGGGCTGGGTGTGTGTGGGCACTTTATCCGAAAGGAGGAATTCCCCGTCCCCTTTCTGGCTAAATAAACTTTTTGTAGCCTCTCTCTGCCGGTTACTTACACGAACCTTACAGGAACTGCATACTACTTCTCTTGTCTATGGAACTTTAAAAGACTCACACACTGTCTCCACAGTAGCGATTGGGAGCAGTGACTCCTCTGACGTCAAAGTTATCTTGCGGCTGTAGTGTTACATTGTAGCAGCGCTAGCGCAGATGAGCCCAGCCAGCTCCTAAGTATGCCGGGAGCATCGCGCACCACTCTCACAGCTTTCAGCATGGTGTGTATACATCATAGACACTCCGCTTGACAGCTGTGAGAGGCGCTATAATGCGTGATTTTCCATTTCAGTACGGTGATGTGGACCACTGCACTGAAATGCGATGGTCTCACGCCTGATGCGTGACACTTGGCAGGGCTGACTGCATTTCTTTTATTAGTGTGGGGCTGCGGAGTTTATTGTGGGCCTTTGGCAGTTTTATATAGCGCTAACTCGATCCGAAGGTATCAGAGTGCTTTACATAAGCACCAGTTGCATTACGGACGGACACATTCATTTTTAGGCTACCTATACTCTAGTGCTTCTACACCATCTATTACTTTTCTTCATACTTGTTTTATTGTGCCCTCTTCCCTGTGTCTTCTTTTTATGGTGATTTATTTTTGTAATTCTTTAAATATTCTGTGCCGCACCCTCTCCAATGATAGGCCGAAGCTCTCCTGCCCTGCATGGATTAATTATGGCACCAGCCAGTGACCAGCTATCACCCATCGCAAGCAGGTAACAAAAGAAGAGAGTGAGACCATTATTGGCGCTAGGCTCTTGCTGCTTATTGTCATATGTTTGAAATAGAGATACCTTGAGGCCTTCCATATTTGAGGACGCAAAGGCACGAGCCATTTGTATCATTTTCCAAAAGGTAAAGGATATTTAAATCAGAACCTTTTGGTCTTCTACGTTTCAATCCCAAAACAAAGAAAAAATGAAAACGCAGGACAGTTTTTATTTAAATGAAGTAGTTGTAAAGCGGATGCTGTCTTTATTAGCTTTGTAGGCAGAATGTGGTTCAATATATTCATCTAATTTTAAAAAGCATGTATGTTAATTTTTAAGAACAAATAAAATGTGCCTTGAAAATACTATTACATATTTGTCCTGCAATATAAAATACGGGTAAATACAAACATTACTTGTAGTTTGGATTGGGAGCTATAAAATCATCTATGTGAACTGTTTTTCTGTTTTGCCCTAAATCCTGTGCAGCTGGTGGTTTGCATCGTGGCTTGTGCCAACCGCTATACTTTCATAAAGGGGTTGAATGCTGAGGCCAGAACTCATACCTCAAAGTTCTAACCTGAAACTCAATTAGAGCCCTAGCAGAAGGCAACAGACGGTGTTGCTAGTGCTTAATTTGAGCCAGTGGTTGCAGGAGAAGTCTAGGGGTTAAAACGTACTGGAGTGTTTAGGGTTGTCTTTACTAATAAGAATGTATTTCTACCCAAACCAACCCTTTTTACCATCATTAGTATAGTGAAAGATAAGGAAAAAAACATAACTCTTTAACCTATACCATGCAGTTTGCAAGCAGCTCTTTGACACTTCATACACATTTTTGTAACAGCCATATTAACCCTCTGTACTACTGTATGATGAGTCAAAACTGTAACTAGACAAACAACTCTCTCTAGCAGAAAAATTAATCACGGGAAACCTCCTTTACCTCGCAGTCTCAACAATGACCAGCCTTTGCAAAGCATTCACTACCCCGACTGCGACTTTACCACAAGTTACTTTAACCCAGAAGTTGTTACGACGACTTGCTGTAGGGGGCTTGTTTTTGGACTGGTGACAAACTATCTCTGACGGGAAAGCCAGACATTACTCCGTAGCTTGCACATCAAATTGTAATATGTTATGTAATTGTGTATATATGTGATCTTGTATAGGCTCCCAACATTCCCCAGCCTATGAACAGTGCTTGAGTTGAGGATCTTTAGTAAAATCGTATTACGGTACCACCATTGGAGTCCTGTGCTTTTCTAAACCCAAAGTGTACTTGCCTGTGTAACCAATTCATGTCATTGCGTGTATATCTAAATTGAAAACCTG
Organism: Calotriton arnoldi; assembly: GCA_963921515.1. Lineage (NCBI taxonomy): Eukaryota > Metazoa > Chordata > Amphibia > Caudata > Salamandridae > Calotriton > Calotriton arnoldi. Next base: position 432,810 of record CAWUFW010011121.1, on the reverse strand, counting down.
CCTTAAGACACTTCATGTGGCGCTACATGTGTGGAAATGCACTCTTTTTTCACTTTTTTAAGTAAAAGTTTGGAGTGATATTTGGCGCTGCACCCACATGCGCGGTCTGGTTCCCGGCACACATAGCCTTAGTTGCAGCGCACAGAGACCTTGTACTGCCGCACACAGAGGAAAAAAATTAGAGGGAACATTGCATTAAGCCCCTAGCTATTTTAGTATACTTTGTAAACTACATTTTGAGGCCGTCTATTTTTGAGAAAGCTAGACCCAAAGCCAACTGTTGGAGACATTTCATTCTTTGTCAGGCCTGACTTTTGTCAATAACTGTCGAAAGACAATGGCGATTGTGCCAAATGAACAACCCATTTCAATACAAAGGGGCCCAGTCTTTTTTAATAAATCCAGCCCAGCTGAAAGTGATTTTGGGGGATTGTACTTGGCTCTTTACCTCTGAGATCAAAGCTAAAGAATTTTTTGCAAAGCCTGGTGCATAAGAATTGCCCTCTTCATGGCTATAGCTGTTAGGTTTAAATTACCTTTATGGGGCAGGTAGGAGGACAGGTGGAGGTCCTAATGTCACAAAGGGGGCTATGCCGGTTTGCTGGGTTTTTTGATTTTTTCCTCTTCTGGTGGGGATTAAGGGTTGTTAGAATTGGTTTAACACTGGTCAGAGAGGCTGAGTGCTTTTCATGGATGGGGTAGAGGAGGGTGGGAGGAGCTGGAGGGGATTGGGTGGAGAGGGGGTGGGTTGAGTTGGGTGGGTGGCTGTGTGTGGGTTGCAAATGGGAGGACAAAATCCAGCAAAAAAGGCTTCTTGGAAGGACCGAACACAGAAAACTTGGGTAGTCAGTAGAATGTTATATTTTTCCTTAGGATCCCTGGGCTCTGACATAATATGCCAACAGGAAACCCATATCCAGTGGGATAAGAGGGAAACCCTGATGATTAGTGGGTATACTCTTATGGCATCCTCAACTCAGAGCTCTACTATCAGGGGGGTTGCTATTCGAGTTTTGGAGGATAAGTGAGGCAGATGGGCAGTGGTTGCATTACCCATAGGGCTGGTGGTTTGCACCATCTACGGCTCGAATAATGATGACCCCAGGATATTGGAAGATCTGGAGGTTGAACTGGCATCCGGTGGGTGGGCCGTAACCAATAAATATCAGGAAAGAAAACAGGAAGTTTATAGAGCATTGGTTTCCTTAAGGGCTAGCCGTTGTCTGGTTGATGTATGGGCTGCTAAGAAACCACTCGATCCAGGTTATACATATTTTGCATTCCCTCACAAAAAGTATGTCAAACTAGATTATTTTTAGGCTTCTACCACTATGCTTGGTAAGGTAGGAATTAAGAAATTACCCAAACCTCTATCAGAACCCATTCCCCAATTTTGGATATTATGGTTCAAGGTTATACCAAGGGTCAGTCCAAGTGGACATTTGCCAGGAAATTACTTACTAACAATGTATTTATTGAACATATTAGGGATTGGGTGCTAGGTTATTTTGATATAAATCAATATAGTGCCCCAAGGGAAGTGATTTGGGACACTTTTAAAGTCAGCCTGAGGGGGGAGGTTATCAGCTTTGTGAGACAGAGGAGGAAACAACAAAGGGTTGAGCTTAATCGGTTGATCGAAAGGCAGGCAACATTGGAAGAAAAACACACAGCAGCGATAAGACAGAGGCAGGAAGAGATACAAATACAATTACAACTAGAAATCGTGATGTAAAAGCAGAGACAAGTAGCTACTATAGTTAGAGGATTGCATAAGAATTTAAAGCTTATAAAAATGAGAACTATGAATATGGAGAGTCAGTGGGAAGGCTTTTAGCTTTACGTACAAGACAGAACAAAGCCAGAAATAATATCATTAAAATGACAAGGAAAGTTGGGCTACATGCAACATATCCTAAGGACATCCTCTGTATATTTGAAACATTTTACAGAGAACTATATCAAGAGGATCGTCTCTGTACTGCTCCTTGGCGGAAGAGGTCAGGATGAGTGGGCAATCGGGAGGGATTGATACAGCTACAAGCCAGGAGATTGAGGCTGATATTACACTGCAGGAAGCCACAGATGCTCTGCACCTGATGGCCTCAGGAAAGGTGGCGGGCCCTGATAAAATTCCTCTTGAATTATACAAAGTGCTTCAGCCTGAGTTAGCACCTCTATTCTTGGATCTGTTTTTAGGCATGCAGCAAAATGGGCACCCTCCACAATCTTGGCAGGGTACCAACATAGTCGTTCTTCCGAAGAAAGGTAAACCTTTGGATATCCCCGCCTCCTACCAACACACTTCCCTCATGAACTCGGGTGCAAAACTCTATTCTAAAACCTTAGCAGTTCGCCTGGGGAGGAATATAGCTCATCTAGTTACGCCATGGCAGCATGAATTTATACTAAGTAGGGGAACTACTGATCACATCAGACGTGCTATTACCCTATTTGATATAGTAGAGACAACAGGTGACAAGATGGCTATGATCCTCCTTGATGCAGAAAAAGCCTTGAAACGAGTGTCATGGCAGTATGTGTGTTGAATTTTTGCACAAAATGGGCTTGGCCCATGTTTTATTACTGCTATTTGGGCAATGCATTTTAATGCGTATGCATGGCTTCAAATGATGGACAGTTAATCTGGAAGAGTAGAGATGGCTAGAAGGACAAGGCAGGGTTGCCCCAGTTCCCCAATTCTCTTTGCCTTATATATTGACCCATTCATTAAACAAATCCTCCAAAGCCAGGCAACAAAGCCGGTCTCTATGAATAGGTATAACACAAAGGTATTGGCATACACAGACGATATTGCCATTGTGACCCCGGACCCAGAGAGTGCAACAGCACAAGTTGAAATCTTGGTGGGGGAGTATGGGAGGAAGTCTGGGTATCTCTTGAATAATGAGATAACACAGATTGTCTGTCCGAAGAATATTGCTATTCTGAGTACCCGCAGGATCAATATGGCTACTTATCTTGGGGTTAGGTTAAATTTCAAGGTGGACTCTATATGATTAGCTAATATGGACCCTCTATTAAACAAGAGCAGTACCGACCTAAGACGTATGGATAGGCTGCATTTGTTGATAATAGGTACATGCAATGTCCTCAAAATGGTCATATTCCCCAAGGTACTTTACCTGTTTCGATCTATCCCTCAGGAGTTTGAAGGTTCCATATTTAAGAAATTAGATTCAATTTTCACTAAATTTGTATGGCAGTATAAGAAGACACAACCCTCTCTCACAGGAACAGGGTGGATGGGCAGGTCCCCATCCGGCAATTTTACTATTGGTCAGCTTTGCTACAACAGATTAGATTTTTGCTCTCAGTGGGAAATAAGAATACTGAGGGTCAGAAATATGGTTCTGCCCCCTCCCCCCACTATATATGAGCTGGCTATAGGGAGAGCTGCACTGAGTGTTCTTCTTCGACAACTTGAGGCCAGCTATTACAAAAAAAACTTGTTTTAAAAGTTTAATTGCTACTTGAAAAGTTTGGAGCAAGATGGCCAAATTAATGAAGATACCAAGATATAACAAGTATACACCTTTGTGGCGATCCCCCTTTTTCCTGCTCTGTTTTAAGATGTAATGGGTAGGCAATGGGAACAAACTGCTATTACTAACATAGGTGATATTTATTCGGTAGAACAACTGTCTTCATTTTTAGATCTACTACAGGATTATCGAATACCCTCCAGGTCGTTTTTTATCAATTTGGGGTCAAATCACTTTCCCTGGATGAAATCCCCCTCCTAGAAGCTATTACTTACGAAGACTGTAGGATGAGACACATCTATAAAATCCTGTTGGACTTTGGATGATCTAGAGAAGGATGATGCCATTGGGCCAGGAAGCTAGGGAAAGGGGATATGGACCAATGTATGTCTATTGCACTAGGAAGGAAGATCTTTCTCTCGGCTAACCTTAAGGTCCAACACTGTAAAACAATTTTTAATTTGTATTTTATACTGGCAAAGCTTTTTGGATGGGGAAAAGGGAAAATGATAAGTGCCATAGGTGCGGAGAAGGTCCTGCTGAAGCAATACACGTGTTCTATGGTTGTCAAAAATTGCAGCCTTTAAAGAAAGAAATAGAGGCTTTTTGTGCGGGAGGTGTTTGGGCAGGAGATCTCTATCTGCCTACTTATGATGCTTCTGGGATATGATAAGGATGAAATTATCTTGGGTGCAGTAGCTCGGTTGCTGATAGCAACTAGATGGAAAGATTCAGACCCACGTACATATCAGACTTGGTTGACCCGACTACTTAGTATATACAATTAAGAAAGTGCTTTATACAATTGTAAGGTTAGACGATCTAAGAAGTGGGGCAGTAAGACACCTAGCTAATTTGGGGTTTGGAGAATAGGGATTGGTTCACTTCAGATTTTTAAGGGGGAGTAAGGGCCATTTAGGGTCGCACTCTCTTATGTTATCTATTGGTAAAATCATCCCAGAATCAGTTTCAAGGGTATGTGTGTATATAATATAATGTAATGAATTGATTCTCTAGTCTGTACTTTCTGGTAATAGTGTGCTCTATCCAAACTCAATGTTTTTATGTTTAGATGAACCCCAAAGCCTGCTGCTGTTTTAATTCTGTTCTAATACTACCCTGCTGCATCATGAAATATGTATAAAGAAGTTGTTCAATGTATCTTCTTTTATATGTAAATTAAGGAATTAACTATCAATTTTATATTTAATTGTTAAATATCTGTGATAAATATTTATGCTGCATTCTCTGTGTAATAAAATATATTAAAAAAACTTCAAATATATAAACACACTTCTAAAACTGAAACAAATATATATTTATAAATTCTCTGAAATATTGAAACACAATATAAACATCTGTAAATATATTAACATTTTTAAAAGACTTAAAAACGTGTTGCATAATGATTACACCATAAATATCAATATTAAAAAATGCATGATAATCAATGTTTCTGTAAGGCTAACATGCATAAACAAATTCAGGTTTACTCTACTTGATGTGGAAAAGTATAAAAATCGGGGGTGGGTTGGGTCTAACTTATTATTTTATCTCCAGCTCACAAAGGTTGAAGAACGTGCAAAAATGAGAGTAAGATTTACTATTGTAACTCCTCTCTCTCAAATATTGGTGACAGTGTGAAAATGTGGGGAAGACTTACTTTCCTATTTCTTGTCAAACAATGTTGAAAAAAGTGCATACACTGGTAAGGGTCAGATTTACTAATTCAAACCCCAGTCTAACAAAGATTGGGGAAAATGTAAAAATGGGGAGGAATTGGATTTGCTATTCTAACCAAATCTAACAAACATTATGGGAATTGTACAAGTTGCTATTATGGTCATTTACTATACAGGTCCGAACAAAAATTATTAGGGAAAGTGTGCTAATAAGGGTTGGGGGAGTGGGTTATTATTCTATCTCCTGTCAATCAAACATTGGGGCAGGTGCATACTTTCTGGACATAATTTTCCCCAGAAAATGGTCAGCTGTGCACTCTGAGCTGACTCTAATAAATATATGCCTATTTATAGATGCACAGCATTCAATACCATTGCAGTTTTTAACCTTAGTGTTGCAAGAGATATCAGAAAGACAAGAAGAGCAAATCTTGCGATTTCTATGATATTTCTTGGAACCTGAAGGTGGAAAATTCAGTGTTATTGACAGTGACTCATCTACAATTGTATCTTAGGTCTTCAACATACATTTCACAAAATAAGAGCAATGAACAGAAATGACCTGTAAGCCATGGACTATATTGCTTCACCTCCTTCAGCCTCCTTCTCCCAAATACTATTGGTTCCCAGCGCCTTTATTAGTGTGCCCAGTATCGCGAATACACAGTATAACCTAAAGTCCTACTACACCTCACATTACCCTCTAAAACACACTAACCCATCCCACACCATTCCAAAAAGGAAATAAACTCAAATATTAGGCACCCTGACTTGCTGTTCGACCACCATCTGCAGCTGCCCTCCCCTTACTTGTCACTATTGTAAAAAAAACACCTGCTGAAGCCCTAGAAAACCAACATTGCTGCCCCACCTCTCACCAGCTCTTCCCAACACACAGATGTCTGAGAACTGTGCCATTGCAGTTTTAAATTCTTTGTCACTGCGGGTCTGCAGAGAGCCATGACAGACAGCGGAGATTGTGAATTGTGATGGCAGATGGCCTACACCATGTTATTCAGCCTCCAGGAGATCTTTGAAGCCCTGAAAAAAAGTGGATATGATGGAAAACTATCTTTCACCATTCCCCAAATCAGTTCTCTGGGTACGTGAGTGCGGTGAAGGATAAACCAGGAGTGCAAATTCTTCCCTTGATGACATCAACGAAATGGAAAACTTTTATTTTTCACCGCAGTTACACAGAAACATTAGAGAACTAGAATTGTACTCTGGTCTCTGGTTATTCACTTCAATAGCTCAGAAAAGGCCATGCATATCAAATCAACACATTTTAATTGATGGGTTAAAATTGAAATTCTTTTACTATTTACTTCCAAATAGTTTTATATAGCAAAGTCTGATGCAAGCATATGTCTGGGAATAAGAAGGTCTTGGAATGAATGCAAATGGTGACAATTTATCTTCAGAAACAGGCTTTCCTAATGCCTGTTATGAGGGCTTCCTTCATCTCCTGGTTTCGTAAACTATAAATAAGTGGGTTCAACATTGGAATAATCACCATATATAATACTGAGACCACTCTGTCTTTGGCCAGTAAATGGTTTGTGTTGGGCATCCCATACATGAAAACAAGTGTTCCGAAGAATAGGGTGACACAGACAAAGTGAGAGGAACAAGTGCTAAAGGCCCTCCATCTCCCTGCTGAGGAATTTATCTTTAAAATTGCTGAAATAATGCAAGCATATGAGACAAGTGTGAAACTGAGGGATGCAACTATAAGGCCACCTGCCACTAAACTCAACACAACCTCATTCAAGGTGGTATCAGAACATGCAAGCTTCACAACTGGAGGGATATCACAGCAGAAATGAGCAATCTCATTGGATTTGCAGAAGGGCAGAGTGAATGTAAATACAGCTTGTGTCATTGCATTGAGGACGGCAATTACAAATATCTTAATAAGAAGATAAATACAGGCTTTGTTGCTCATGATGACAGGATATAGCAATGGATTACAAATAGCTGTGTATCGATCATATGCCATGACTGCCAGGAGGAAGACCTCTGTACTCCCAATGGTAAATAATAAAAACATTTGTGCTACACATCCAGGAAATGAAATGATCTTCTTTGTTGATAAGAAATTCCTTAGCATAATTGGGACAGTGACTGACGATAAACATATGTCTACAAAGGACAAACAACAGAGTAAGAAGTACATAGGGGTGTGGAGGCAATGTTTTATCCATACCAGCGCTATGATCCCTGTATTGGATACAAGGGTTACAATGTAGACCAGGAGGAAGAATAGGAAGAGTGGAAGCTGCAATGATGGGTCATCTGTAAGTCCCAAAAGAACAAACTCTGTTACCCAGGTCCAGTTGCTTGTTTTCATTGCTCCAGATTACAATGTCTACCTGGAAACAAGGAAATAGGAAGGAGGAAGACTAGGAAGACGGGAAGCCTCAATGATCTGTAAATCCCAAAAGCACAAACTCTGTCACCCAGGTCCAGTTGCTTGCTTTCATTTGTGCAGATTACAATATTTACCTGGAAACAAGGAAACAGGATTGAGAGGTGAGTTACTATGTATATTGACCAAAGCAATATCTTCCAATTAGGAATTTAGAGACAAAATTCAATGCGGTTGAATGAAAGCAAGTCACCATTTTGAAACATCTAACATTTAGTACTGCTTTATCAGTGCAGCTGTTGCTAGACCTTCCATGATCAACATTAAAATAAATTTAAGAAGCACTGCTGAGAGAGGGTTTTTGGCGCCCTGACCAAATCTTCATTCTATTGAGTACATATTTCGATCATGCAGAAGTTGTGTACTTGTTTTGCCTTCTGGGAAAGCCTATTTTCAACACAGCAATACTGAGTTGGTTATGGTGACAAGTCATTAATCAAGGCATTATACCCATCTGTTTAATAAATTATAGTAAGAAACAGGCAGTAGGTCTAACTTACTTTTTGTCAAAGCTTATGCTAAAGCCAATAGGAATTTATCAATGAGTTGTCATCACATTGCTTTAAAGTATTGTGTTACAGTGATTCTCACAGATATCATAGCAGGCAAATAGTTTTGGTTTGGTTACCCCCCTGTGAAAAAGTCTCTGGTAGAATATTTGCTCTTTGAGAATCCTTATTGCCTGGTGGTAAAGCTTATGTGGAATACAGTAGACCTGTATTGGTTGCGGTGACAAGCCAGTGAATAAATCTAAAAACCTGTTTGGTTCATGAGAAAAAATTATGCCAGTGGTTATAGGTCAAATCTATTTATTAAGAATATTTATGGAAAATGCATTATGTCTGAATTATTTATTGTGAAAATTATATATTGAAGCCTTTAAGTGTGGATGTTTATTAAACTCTGTCAAAACTAGGGATGTGTGAAATCTGCATAATTAGTTTTTGTGAATTTACATGAGATTATAGTGAAATTAAGCAAAATTACATGAAATGCTAACCCGTCATTTCTCTCTATAAGTTTGCGCAACCAGCATCCTTGAGTCAATTTTTAGTGCGAGGATGCATTTAACCAAGAGTTTCATGAACAACAGCTATTGTTCCTGATACATTTTCAATGAAAATTACCATACATAGCGCAGCTCGCAGTAAATGTTTACTGCAAACAGCATATAATTGCGCAAAGTGGCTTATGCAAAATTCACACAATTATGTCAGCGTAATGTAAAATTTGCCTTAGCCCAGTTAAAACCTCTAGACAGGTATTGTGTTAGACGGATTCTCAAAGATTACTGTAGGAGGAATTGTTTTGTGCTGATCCCCCACCACTAGGTTTCCCTGTTGCCAAAAACTGCGGGTAAAATATTTGTACTTGATAATCCCTCTTTAGCCTCTTAAGAGGTGTTGAATATTGTTTTGCCAATTTTAATATATTTAGAATTATATTTGGAATTTTTGACTGTATGCATTGGGTTGCCTTGTGAGAAGGTTTATAGGGAATTCAGTAGCACTGAGTTGTTTACCGTGACAAATCAATGATAAAAACTATTGTCTTGATTGTGTTTTTTTGGGCAAACCCATGTCTGATGTCATAGATCTGATATTTTTATTATGAAAATTTACAGCAAAAGTAATAAGTCTCACCAATTTATAGTGAAATGCATTTATTACAGCCAACAAGTGTGTAACGGTAGAGTATTATTCTAATGCATTGAAGACTGCGGACTAATATTTTGTTACGTGGAATCTCACAGATTATCATAGTCGGAATGGGTTTTGGTATTGAAAAACAATTAGATTTCAAAATTTGTCGCGTGATAATTCTTTAGAGATATGTTGTTTATTATTTTACCAGCTGTAGATTTGTATGTGTTTGTCATTTTATGGAAGTGTACCTGATGGTTGCCAGCTTATAAACAATATGGCAGGCTTTAGTTATGAAGGTAAATCAATGAAAAGCTATAAACATGATTTGTTCTTTAGGAAATCTCAGATGTCATACGTCTAGTCTGTGAAAGATTACACAGTTGAGGGGGCGTGGCCAAGCTGCCGACCGCGATGGTCGCGCAGCTTTGAAGCTCCTCCGTACTACCCACAGAAACTTAATTTATTAGCACCAAAGACATCCCCTAGATCATGGGAGACCAACGCAGTAGTGGCGCAAGGCAGTGGTGACTCGGCGAGGCTGGGACCGGCGGACGCGGATGAGGAAACATCGTTGAGACCAGGCCTGATCAACTTCACCGAGCAAAGCTGCGCACTGGGGCCTGTGACCAAATCCAGGCCCCGGCTTGCGGCCTAGCATAAAGCTGTGCTGCGGACTCGCGGAGCGGCGGTGAACCCCCACCAAACAGAACACCGGAGTGAGCGGAAAGGTGAGCGGGCTATCCTGGCTACGCCCTTTACCCCCCCCCAAGATTCAGATTCACCATTATGGCAAGACCCGCGAGTTGTGAGCGTGGGGCCCGCCCGGCGGTGATGCGGGAGGCCCTGCGGCAACAGGGGTCGCAGGCGAGCCTGGGATATGGTCACCCGACCGGCCGGGCGAGAGTGGAGGGGGGACAACAACACATCAGCCCTCCTCTTCAGTTTGCAGCCATGAGATCGGTGATGGGGAGGAGCCCAACAACATGTGGGCCTGCTAAAAGTCTGTGTGCCATGAACTAAGGCCTGCCGGGGAATCCCAGGTTCAAACAATTAGGGATGAAGCTGCCTAATATCCTGGTCTGCAACAAGACAGCATTTTGTGTGGGGGTGGTGTGTCGCAGCTGAGCGCCCCAAAGAGATATAGTGGATGAGAGGGCCCGCTGCGCAGATACCTGGTCAGCCTGGAGCTCTTCTCTGGGTCGCCTGCTTCGCCCCTGCGACCATCACGGCCTGCCCCCTTGCTTCTACGCTGGTTTTTGCACCCTAAGGAACCTTCTGGCTGGTGCACTGAGTGTGCACTTTAGCGGATGTGGTCGAGAAGGCATGGGACGTAAAGACCCGAAGCAACGAATATTGCAGTTCCCCAAGGTGACGGAGAGGGTCCCTACTACTGACGCAGATATGGCTGCTGGGGGTTCTGCCACAGGTACCCCAGTGGATCAACCCACAAGCCCAGACTTTCTGCTGAAGGAGCTCCGCGCGGGATTTAAAGCCTTGGACAGCTGATTTGACATTTTGGACAAACGTTTGGACAATCTAGGCGCCAAGTTTGATGTTCATGAGAAGCGTCTGGACACTGTTGAGGGGAGGGTGTCAGACTTGGAGGATGGGTCGGCTCAGGCTGTGCACAAGCTTGAACGATTCAAAAAGATTCTCAAGGATGTGGCAATTAAAAACGAGGATTTAGAATCCCGCAGTAGACAGAATAACCTGCGCGTCCTAGGCATTCCAGAAACTTACAATACTGGTAATTTGGATCAGTTCGTGGAAGACCTATTAGCTGATCTATTTGCCAGAGAAGCTTTCACCTCCGTTTTCATTGTTAACCATATTCCTGGCTATATTTGATGCCGCTCCATTTCATTAGTTGTACACTTTGCCACGTCAATACCGCCAACAATTTGAATACAATGTTTAACAGAACAATATGCCTGTTAGGGGGTTGAACAATGCAAAGAAAGGAAGGAATGTATTGCAATATCTACAGAGACATGGGATTGATATTGCATTTCTGCAAGAGACTCACCTCCCTAGAACAGAGGTTACTTCGTTTGCTTCCACTTGGGGTCCACATAGCTATTTCGCTGGGTTCAGCACCTATGCTCGTGGTACAGCGATTTTAATACATAAAAGCTTGCCATTTCACCTACAGAAAGTACATAATGATACAGAGGGCCGCTACACCATGGTAACGGGACAATTAATGGGCCACCGTGTAGCCCTAGTGAACATATACAACCCTAACATAGATTGTCCGGAGTATTTTCATGATGTACAGTCCCACATTCTGCAAATGGAAGCAGAGTTTATATGCATGGGGAGATTTTAATTTACTAATTGACCCAAAACTAGACATCTCTTCCGTTTCCTCAGATGCTAAGCCACGAGCGCGGAATGTATGATGTTACAACGCACACATTTACAACGCATGCCTTTACAACGCAGTTTTTACATCGCAACATCCATTACAACGCATTACTTTACATTGCATGCCATTACAACGCATTTTTAGAAACTACATTTACAAATCATTCCATTACATCGCATTATACCATTACAACGCATACCATTACAAGGCATACCATTACATTGCATTTAAGGTAAGTGTTGGATAGTGTGGGGGTAAAAATTACTATTCTAACTCCAGTAAGTGCAACAGTAGGGTAAGTGTTGGATAGTGTAGGGGTAAAAATGACTATTCTAACTCCAGTGAGTGCAACAGTAGGGTAAGTGTTGGATAGTGTAGGGGTAAAAATTACTATTCTAACTCCAGTGAGTGCAACAGTAGGGTAAGTGTTGGATAGTGTAGGCGTACTATGCATTGTAATGGTATGCGTTGTAATTACATGCGATGTAATGCCTGCGTTGTAGTGACATGCGTTGTAATGACATGCGTTGTAGTGACATGCGATGTAATGGCTGCGTTGTAATGACATGCGATGTGAAGGATGTTGCGTTGTAATGACTGTGTTGTGAAGGTAGTGCGATGTAATGACTGCATTGTAAAGGTTGTTTCCCACGAGCGCGCCAAGCTCTGTTTGAGCTTTGCGATTTAATTGGACTGTTAGATATTTGACGACGACATCAGACCAACCCCGCCTACACACATTACGCCGCCCAGTATGACACCTGGACCAGATTAGATTATTGGTTAATTACTCCAAATTTGTCTAACTTGGCACAAAGGTATTAAACTACTCCCCAGAACGTATTCGGACCATGCCCCGGTGGTTTTGGAGCTGCTGGTCCCTAGGCCTGAAAGGATGGAAAGACAGTGGAGATTCCCTGGACGGGCACTGCTAGATGGTCTCTTTCGAGCAGACCTTCAGGTAGCTATTGAAGAATATTTTGAATTAAACATGGGCTCAGTTGCTACTTGGGCGACACTCTGGGAAGCTTTTAAGGCCTACCTCCGTGGTGTTTGCATTTCTATACATGCAGGAGTATTAAAAGATCTCAGAGCTACGATTATGAGCATTGAGTGAAAATTCGAAGACCTAGATAGGGAGCAGGCTGCCCGACCCGACACCACACGATATGGCACTAGATTGACCCTACTGACTGAATTTAGGGAGGCCGCAGAAAGGGAAACTCTTTTTTTAACCAAATACAGTAACGCCCAGCGATATGGAGAGGGGGATAGGCCAGGGCGGACGTTGGCCAGGCTGTTGAAACCCCACACCGGACGTCCTTATATCACTGAGATTTGCACCGCTGAAGGACAGATTCTCACGAGCACAATGGAAATACGAGAATAATTTTTATCGTACTACATTAACCTGTACACTTCCCGGAGAGACGATGATGGCTCTGCACAAGCAACCTACCTGGCAGAGATTGCTGTGGTCTGGCTAGAAAGATTTATGCAGGAGTTCCTTGCGGAACCCTTTTCTAAAGAGGAAATCTCCAGCACGATAGACGCGATCAATGGATCCACGGCCCCCGGACTAGATGGATTTTCTGGAGATTTTATAAGGCTTATAAAGACCTATTGGTACCACATTTGCTCGAAGTTTATAATGAAGCCTTGGAACAAGGCGAACTGCCCCCCACACTACGGGAAGCAGTAATTATACTACTTCCCAAGCCGGGAAACGATCTGTCGTCATGTGGAGCATATCGGCCTCTCTCGCTCCTGAACTTAGATTATAAAATCTTGGCCAAAGTGATTGCGTCGCGTCTAGCCCTGTTATCTGACTGCATCATTTCCCCAGCTCAATCTGGTTTCATTCCCCATAGATCGACCGCCCTGAATCTGAGGACGCTATTTGCTGTCCTGCATAGAATTTCACCGGAGGTGCCTGCTGCCGCGATATTACTTGACTCCAAAAAGGCCTTTGATTCTCTGGAATGGCCTTTTTTCCTGGCAGTGATGTGCAAAATGGGCATGCCAAAGGGTTTTATAGCTCTCACTGTGCTCCTATACCAGAACCCCACTGCTAGGCCCGCTTGAACGGTACATTGTTGCGGTCTTTCCGCCTTTCTCTGGGCACCAGACAGGGGTGCCCGCTTTCCCCGTTACTTTTTATTATCGCAATGGACCCTCTGGTTAGGCACTTTCAAGAACGTCATCTTCATAGAGGACTATAGTTCAAGACCGGCCCTTTGCTTGTGTGTCTCTACGCGGAAGATATTATACTTTGTGTACGCACCCCAGAGGAGAACCTTGAACCACTCATCAGGGAGATCATTCGTTTTGGGTTGCATTCTGGCTTGGGGATCAATTGGGAGAAATCTGTGATTTTTCCGATCACTCCCGTCACCAAGAGATGGGACTGTGGGTTCCCTCTTGACTGGTGCTCCGACTCGACGCGGTATCTAGGGATACATATCCATACAGACACAGACCAGATAATTAGACTGAACTATGGTCCCGTGATGCATATTCTGGAAGAGCAAGTCGAAATATGGCTTCTCCTCCCTCTCTCACTGGCAGGGCGAGTCGCCTTGATCAAAATGATCCTCCTCCCTTGGTTTTTATACTTGTTCAATAATATTCTGATTCCGCTTCCCTACAGCTTTTTTCTTAAACTTGGGTCCTATTTGATTTGCTTAACTTGGGGTGGCAGGAATCCCAGGGTCAGCTGGGATGCTATGTTATTGCCTTATGCCAGGGGAGGTTTTGGGGTTCCGAACTTTCACATATATTACCTGGTAGCGCAGTGCAGCTTTGCATACTCCTGGTACCATCCGGATGCTAGATTGCCCTACTCAAGACCTGAGGCTGATCTGGTGTTGCCTGCAAAACTTCACACAGTATTACCTCAGGGCCTTCCAAGAGACCCTAGAGACATTCAAACCATTTCCACGACCAGCTGGGCCTGGCGGAAATTGGTTAGAATCACAACCGCGAATACACTATATTGCTCTGAAATTCTGGTTTTGAATAATGCATGGATCCCCATCATGACTGAAAAAATAGTGCAGCGCACTCTAACCAAATTTACAATCAGCAAGATCAGCGACCTATTCCCATACGGCCATGTCTTTGACGGAGACAAGGAGGATAGATTTAGTGAAGCTACGTTTATGGACAAATTCATCCTTCGACGGGTGCGTAGCACGCTTAGGGCTACATTTACAGAATTTCCCTTGGCACCAGCCAACTTCGGCCCGTTAACCACTGTAATTTCCTCCCCGGGTAGTGCCCGACTGGTTTCGAAAATGTATAGTTCATGCATGACACTAGTTCCTGGAAAGGACTCCAAGATCAGGGAGGCTTGGGAAAGGGATTTGGGGCATCCTATTCCAGGCACACACTGGGACTTTAGCTGTGCACAAATTCAAGAAGTTTCCTTAAACAGCAGGCACCGGTTATAACACTTTAAATTCTTATGGAGGGTCTACATGTCCCCAGAAAAAATACACACCATCAACGCTAGCAAGCCACATGCATGTTTAAAGTGTGGCGCACCACATGCAGACTTTGCACACTTAGGGGCTCATTAGGATGGCGGGCTGAGGCACATCTGCCGTGCTGGCGGTGGAGGAAAACGTCCTTTTCCACACTCCAGCGGCGGTCCACGCGCCCGCCATATTACGATGGGCAAACATAGCCCATTTTCCGTCCGCTGCGGAGTTACGTGAACCGCCAGAAATTTGCACCCGCCACTGCGGCGGAGGGAGCCAATAGAGACACACCGCCGTGAGGAATGATGTCCCGTCCGCCGTACAAATCACGATGCCGCAAACAGCCCATCACATCGCTGCGGAGAATCCACCCACCCAGAGACGGCGGAAGCACGACAGCGGAGCGTGAAACCAGACTCCCGGTCCCCTCCACCCGGTCCTGACCGCAATGGATCCAGCACTTCAAGCCTTTCCGCTGCTGTACCTCATCCACTACCAGCAAATAATGCACCGTCGCGGACAACTCTGCAGGTACATAAATACACAACTCCGCACACAATCACAACACACAACTCCTGTGCTGACATACGGTTCCTGTCCACATCAGACACTCTGATGGGGACAGGAACATATCCCTCAGTGTACCCACATATGTCCTACCTGTCAGAAACTCACCCCTCCGCATCCGGGTCACCCATCAACCGTGAAATCACTGCAATGTCACGGTAACGTCACCGCAGCGGTGAAGACGCAGGAAAACCTGCGCACAATGTAGTAGGCAGGGCCTGCGCCAGGCATGGGCAGTCCGCCAAGATTCACAGGGCTCCACCTTCACCCTTCCCACACTACTCTTCACACACCCATTTGGGAACATGCTGTGTGCTCCTCCTGTGCCCCCCCTGCACAATTAATCTGCTAGGTGTAGCTAGACCTTGCACCTCACACATCAAAGGACAAGGGAGATTGACTGGGAAGGTGGGGGTGAAGAGGAACACCCTGCACAGAAGCTCAGGGGCTGGACAACCCTCCTCCTCAAACCAACCTTTCACTCATGTGAAGCAAACTGAGTATGATTACAAAATGAAGACTCACACTGCCTATGAACATCCACTGAACTGTTCACACTGCCTGTCAAGTCACTCACAAACACCCAACACTGACACCCAGCCACATACTCATCCCATAGGTCAGCAGCAATGGAGGACAATAAATGGGCCAGCCAAAAGTGAAGTGGACAGTGCTGGAAAACCATGGAGCAAGCCACATAGCATCTGTACATCACATGCAAGAGAAGGAACATATCACACCAGCCTTAGGCCATAAAATCAGACATGGGTGGCACAGTGAGTGAAATTAAACCAAAGTGACCTCTGTGCAACAACTCAGGGAGACATCAAGGCAAGCCATGCATAGGCACAGGAATGATAGGAAGTGTCTGAAGTCATACAGTGACCAGCCAAACATCTATGTCAACTTACTTGACATGTGTATGTCATCAGTACAACACACATGGCTCATTGTCACTCTCCCTGACTGTCAAACACAAGTAGGACCTTCACACATGCCCCTCACCTACCCACCTCATACCTGCAGCACCCAACACCTGTGAGAAACACACATAATGGTGCAAATGATGTCCTGTGAGTTCAATAACAACCAATCACACTCCCTGTGGTGCATCCACAAATATCACACTCACACTCAGGGATGCCTGGACCAATGCTGACACAAAAACAATAGCCAAACACAAAGCTCACAAACAACATCCACAGAAGTCCAACAAGCCCAGACATGTGCAGCCAAACAGTGGAAAGGCAATGTGACCCTAGACAGAACAGGAGTACACAACATTGTCACTCAGGGCCAATGCACAGACACCATACCCCAACACAAACTAGAATTGCATCATCAAAAAACAATCATGAGCACTAACTGGGATCAATGGGACAATCAGCTAACACAGACAGAGACACCACACCACTCATCAAGTGAACGTCGTGTAATAGTGTACCACAAGCATGCACATGCACAATCCTGACAAGTGACAGGTCAAAACTAGGAGGACAAACCACCAATGTGCACTCAAAACAAGCTCAGGAACAAGAATCCACATTGCTGCATGTGACAGACACACAAGTAATGCACACTACACTTGCAACACACATCTGAATGTATCACACAGCAACAACTACTCACACACAATGCCATGCAAATAGAACATCAAACACACATAGCATCTGTCAGTAGAAAGATCAAACACAGGCCAAACTCTGCATACATCCACAACAAAAACACAACAGACGCACATACCAATCCATCACATTGCAAACTCAGCTGGACATCAGGGGGATGCACACCAGGCAAGTACAAGGCAACATACACTGACAGCACTGCATGCACACCAAGCAGTGTGTGCACACCAACCAAACCAGTAGCACACATATCTGAGTGCCACACCATGAACTCCCACAACACAAATCATCACAGCACACAGAGAACATCAAACTCAGGAAGGGTAGCGGTACCTCAGCAAACACACATACAGCTTAACCATCACCCACAGATGCACAACTAAGGGAAACCCAGGGGCAAACAACATGACTAGAGGAATGTGCTGCTCAAACATATGCACTGCACATGAGCAACCATGACAGAAAAACAGTAGAAGAAAATAACACATAACTAATTGGGAAACTGTCCTGAGTGTCACATTGGTCCTGTACACAGTTCAGCCTCACACAGCATAGTGTCACACTATGAAGTGGTGGGGAGGCTCACACACTGGCAAGCCTTGGGGTGGAAGACATGAGATTGAAGTGGTGTGTACGTCAGTAGTGGACAGGTGAGGAGTGTACAGTACACAAACACATAGAGGAGTTACTCACAATGTGTAGGCATCAGAAGCACATATGGGGATGGCATGACTCCACATACCACATACCAATCTGGATCCAAAAATGGGTCAAGTGACAGCAATGCATGAGAAAACTAACAAATAATGTCAGTGTGGCTGAGCAGGTCTGCACAGTGAGCACAAACAGTAACAACACACATGGCTGATCAACAAAACACAACACAGACTTGGCAGTCACACACTCTGCATACTCACAACTGGCAGCAACAACAAGTAGGTGTCCCCCAGGAGTGCAAGGACACACCAACACACTGCACAGTGCCCAACCTACAACTCCTACATGTGCCCACAATCTGAAGCACATGGCAGACAATTGAAACAAACAGGCACTCATTACCTGGATCATACATGTGTGCAGTTGGCATTGCAGGGGCACACACACATCAACACTACTGACAAGGACAGCCCATTCACACTGTATGACCACTCAGGTTCACATATTCAAATGTACCCATGTGACTGGGAAGACAGGCCTACACAAGATGACCACACATCAACACTGCTGTTCACACATCAAGAAAGTTCACACAGATATGATGGACCCTAGCCACCCTGCAAGTAATCCTGTGGATAGAATTCACCTCTGTTGTGGTAGTGCATCCTAACATGACATGTGTACAATTTAGCAAACCTGACCATAGAGTGATTAGGATAAGAGTAGATCATCACAAACAACCATCATTGCACCCTCAAGCCTCAGACTCAAGAAGAACTAAAGTGCCTGCCACCTCTGGCAAATTCTGAAAAAGTAAAACAAGCAATTGGCAATGTTAAAGTGGCATACAGAGCATGTGTCACATGAAACCATACCCATACATAAAACATTTTATTTAACAAGGACATAGACAAAGCAGACAACAGGAGTAACTGTCTTTATTACATATTACCCAGATAGGCATCCAAAGTGACAAACAGCAAGGCCATTGGCCAGTCCATAGTTCAAAGTATGTACATGTGTGCATGAGAAACTGCACAGGGAATGGGCATCCAAAGTGACAAACAACAAGGCCATTGGCCAGTCCATAGTTCAAAGTATGTACATGTGTGCATGAGAAACTGCACAGGGAATGGGCATCCAAAGTGACAAACAGCAAGGCCATTGGCCAGTCCATAGTTCAAAGTATGTACATGTGTGCATGAGAAACTGCACAGGGAATGGGTAACACTGTACACTGACATGGGAATCACCACAGCTCAGGGGATACCAATGGGCAGTCCAGGCACTGCTGTGGGAGAGATGGGGTTGGGAGGGGGACTTTGCCTCAGACTTGGCTGTCAGTTGAACTGGGAGGTGGCTGATTGTCGGGGCCAGTTGGAGGACTGGACCTGGGAGAGAGAGGACCAGCTGAGGTAGAGGCATCAGTGGCTGTGGGAGCCTGAGGGCTGCTTGGACCTGGTGGCATGTTGGCACGGGGAGGCAGAGACATGCTGCCGTGAGACACAGTGTGTGAGGGTGAATGTGGAGGGCTGCCTCTCCACTTCTAGGGGATTCGATAGGTAATAATTGTCTTGGTAGGAGTGGGAAGTGGGGCGGGCACAACAGCCTCACTCTCCACCAAATGTGCATCAGGTGCAGGTGGCTCTCCCTGTGGGGATTTGCTGGATCTGGTGGTACGCTTGGGCTGGCCTTGCCTTTTCCCCTCCATCCCCTGTTGACCAGGTGAACCCCCCACATTGCTCTCCTGTCCCAGCTTCACAGGGGTGTGGGTGGGAGTCGAGGTTGTGGTTGAATCTGCCTTAGAGAGCTTTTTGTGTGGACTCTTTGCAGGCACCAGCTTCAAAGCAGGCAGGGCAACTGTTTGTTTGTCTTTGGGAGAAGTTGTGGGGATGGGAGTGTCCTTGGATGGGGGTGTTTTGGATGCATGTGAGCCTGAGCCCTGCTTCTTGGCATGAAGGGCTTTTGCCTTTGCGCTCCTGTGTGCCTGTTTTCTGTTTTGGGGATGGTGTCTGTGCTCTGGGCCGCTTGGAGTGCTGCTGTTGTGTGCTGCGTGTGGAGTACTTGGAGCCTGGGGGCTGTGGTGTGTGGTCACTCTCGTCAGGTGTTGCCACTGGCAGGGTGGTTGCTGAATGGACTGGAGCTGGACTCTGAGCCTGTGACAGCTGAATGGCTGCCGTCACTGTGGAGGACAAAGACTGGTTAGTTCTGTGTAGCCCACCCACGTCAGAATGAATGCCCTCCATGAAGGCAACTACCTGTGCCAACTTCTTGTCATGATCCTGGAAGGCATTCAGGAGAGTAGTCTGACCCACACACAGCTGGTGCAAAACGCCCACCACCTCCACACTGAGGGCAGCAGGGGAGACAGGCGCAGGGGCAGTGGTGCCTGGGGGGAAGGACACTCTACCCTTCTTAGGGCTGCGGCCATGGACAGCACTAGTGGTAGTAGCCGGGAGGGTGGGCACTGGGCAATGTGTGGTGGAAGAAGAGGCAGATTTCCCACTCCCTGTGCCCACCAACATCGAGGAGTCACCGCTGGAGTCAGATGATGTTGAGGTTGGTGTTTCTGGGCGTGATTCTTCCAGGGCACTCCTGTCCCCCTCCGAGGCGCTGGTCACATCAGTGTCAATGAGCTCATGTGTAGCAGTCGTGCCTGAAGCTTCACCACTGGTGTCCATCCCCTGTCCTTCCGTGCCCTCAGTAGATGCTGCAATAGACAGAGACGTAGGTTCAGTATAGTGCCATACTCACAAAAATCATATGCAAGCTAAGCACAAAACTAGAATATGATACCTCCATGTTGCACACCACCCTGTGCAGTCTGCATGTGCAACCTTAATGCAAAACTCAGAAGATGCATGGAAACATGCATAGTTGGCAATAATGACCCACGTGACGTTCACACAGCCAAATAGCTGGCCCGTGCCTCCTTGTAACCTGACATACTGATCTCTGTAAGCATACCTACGTGCCTGTAGGTGAGACAGATATACATCTCAACATGTTGTCTCAGTCACATATGGAGTCACTTTAAGGGGACAACACAGATACTGACTCCAAAATGTCCTTTTACAATGGCCATGAGCTACTGATGTCCACCATGTTGTGCTTTGAAGCACAACGACCGTTGCACATTGGTGTCAGATGTGTCGTTCTCACAATTTCCAAGTCAGGCACTGCACACACCGACGAAAGCACACTAAGATGATGCACACTGCTGTTCACTGCCCGGTGATGTCTATGACACCCATAATGCAGCATATGTCATAAGGCCACATCTCATCTTGTAATGTCAAGGGCCATCATATTAAACACATGAGAAAGTACATGTAGCGAAAATGCATGACAGCTGCACTAAACACAGAGGCCACTTACAAGCCATTGCATCACACTAGAAACATCACAGAGCTCTGCACTGGCTCAGGGTTGGGATACATGCAGTCACTCACACCCAAAGTCACCCTTCGCAGAATACTCACCCCCAACTTGCTGCTGATGTGCCCTCAAACGTTCATCCAGCTCTGGCTGTGTCACTGCCAAGATGCGGGCCATTAGTGGTGTCATGCTCCTGCGCGCCAACCTGCCAGTCCGAGGGAGCAGCCCCAGCGTCATCTCTGCCACGTTTTTGCTCAGCCGGCAGATGTCATCGCACCTCTTGTGACAGTGTGTGTGTCGTCGGTTGGAGACCCCCAGAGCCCGCACCTTGCGTGCAATGGCCCTCCATAAGGCCTTACGCTGGCAGACTTTAAGCTGCAGGCATGGGAGACAAGGAGAGGAAGTTTCAGTGACACTGTGTTATGTACCACTGTGTCTCAGTACAGGAGCATGCAAAAACTTAGCACAGCTTTACAGAAATGTTCAGCAGAGGCCATACATCATGACACGTAGTACATTTGCATCAGATAATCGTATAAAAATGCATGCAGGTATGGGGATGGACACAGTACCTGGCCATCTGATGCACATGCAGAATGTCAGCACAGAAAGCAATGTGAAGAAGGCCCTCATCTGTGATGCAGTATGTGAGGGAGCAAGACATACATTACATTGTAGATGATGTGTCTGGGCAGACTCGCTGTGTCCAACACTACACCCCCCCAATGTCCTTGGCCTGTGAATAGTTCACTGTGCCATGGAGGTCACATTTAGGGACATGATCTTACATTCTCACACTTTTCTCACAAGGTCTGTCTTGTGCAATCCTCAGGCCTATGATAGTTAATTGAGAAATAGGGTGGCAGACAACACATATGTCTCAACCTGTCCATTTACTGATGGGTCCCTGTCAAATTGGGCAGTATCTGTGCAGGCCAGGGGGACTCACACTGAGGTGAAACGTGGGCCATCAGAACATTCACATGCATGTACAATATGAGAGGGCAAACAGTGCCTACACATGCGAGTCAGTACACATGATGAAAACAATGGAAGGAGGATGTTTCAGAAGTACAATAATCTGATGTGTCATAGGTGAATTTCCACCAAGAGTGTCACCCTCAGGCATTCCAATCTTGTGCATAATGCTTACATATCCATGGTGGCAATATGAAATTTGTACACACATCCTTCAGTACCCTGTGGATGAAACACATTTGTAATGTCACAAATGAGATTGTGAAAACCTCATGGACTCTGACATCCATTAGCACAGGTGTGGTGGAGCGTACTTTTGGTCTACTGAAGTCTAGATTCCAGTGTCTGGACAAGAGCGGAGGTGCACTACTCTACTCTCCCCAAAAGGTGTGTCAGATCGCAGTTGCATGCTGCATGCTCCACAACCTGGCCTTGCGCAAAGAGATCCCCCTGCTCCTGGACGATGATGAGCAGCAGATGCCCCCACCTGCAAACCCACACATGTCCAGTGACGAGGATAGTGGAGAGGAGGAAGGTGTCGACCTGCATCAACAGCTCATCAACCACTACTTCCCTTGAAGGTGAGTGACATTGTACAACAGTGCCATTGTCTGCTGTTTTTGATGGTGGTGAAAAGGCCTAGGGGAGCTTTTTGACTGCTGCCTGTTGTTGGCTCTGTGCTGATGGCTGATGTTTGTGGCACAGTGTAGTCAGGACCAGCCACATGATGTCTATGTTGATATTGTTTCTCATTGTAATGTGAGTTGGTTTGTGTACCTTGATGACTAGCGTTGTGAACTGGCTGTGATGCCAACACCTGACAAGTAAATTTCATTCTATTGTGTCTTTCTAGGTCCCTTTAGCCTCTCAATGCCTCAAAACAATCAGAGCTTCTGGTACATTGGAATCAGAGTCAACATTGTACATCCTGTGATAAACATGGTGATTACACAAAAACATAGGTGTGTAAAGAGTGATTATTTACAAAGAGTGTTTGTGACAGACAAGTGATGTTTAAGAAAATGGTGCAAAGTGAATCAATGAGTTGTCAGTGATGGTAGACGAGACAATAGAGTAGTCACAACATTGATGTGGTGACACAGTCCAACAGACACCTGCCATCAACATGGCAGTGTGGGTAAGGATAGTCAACAAAGTCAATGTCAAGGTGAAGAGAGGTGCCATCATGGCTGGCGCTTTGACTTGCGTTTGGCTGGTGCTTTGCCACGTGATCCTCCCGTGGTGTTCCTCGGATGGCCCCTTGTGCGTTTGGCAGGGGGGCCTCTGCTGCCGGCTCAGCGGTGTCTGAGGAGTCATCCTGTTCCAGCTCACCCCTCCCTGTGGCCGCAGCTGAGGTGGTGGGAGTATCATCCTGCGGGCCACTGAAGGGAGGTTGAGCTGTCCTTTGGGCGGCATGACTGTCCCTCAGGACACCCACAAGCTGGCCCTTGAGGTCCACGATTTGGCCCATACGCGTGTCCATGGACCTCAGCAGCAGGCGGAGCTCATGCATTTCTTCCAGAACCTGGCCCATGTGTCCTTGGGTTTGTTTGTATGCCCCAAGGACTCTGGTGATGTTGGCAGGGGTTCGGCCCCAGTGTCCTGTTGATTTTGTCCCCAGTTGCCCTCCCACATGCCCTGCTGTCCCGGACCTGTGGCGTTGCCACTCGATGCACCCGCAGACTCTCCCTGCCTCCTCAGATTGTGGGGTGGTGTTGGTATCCTCTGAGGCAGGGAGAGTGTTGCAGGCAGCACTGGTGGTGGTGGCGGTGGTTGAGTCCGCACAGGTCATTGCAGCAGGGGTCAGCGCAGTTGTTGTTGCTGAGGTGGTGGTGGTGGGGACAGTGGGGGCCTGGGACCTGGTGCGCCCTGGCAGTCCTGATGGGCCAGGTTCGGGCTCCGCATCCGAGGAACTTAGGGAGACTGGCTCTGTAGGTCGGTGTTGTCATCTGCAGCAGTCAATTGTTGATCTCCTGTTGGACAGAGGTGAAATGGTCATTGAAGTGCACAAGCTTGGTGTTAGATGTTTGGTTGTTACATGTTATACACCACACAGTTTACATTGATATCACATTGTATGGCTGCACGGTACTGAGCATCATGACATGATGTGGAGGTACATACATTACTTGTCCATGGTGTGACATGTCAATAGAGACCATGTTCCACGTACAGATTGTGTGATTACAAGGACATGTCGTCATCTAACGACTAGCAGCACAACAACTTTATGTGAAGCGTCGTTATTGTTTACTCTGCATGGAAGACGTTACATATGAGCATGAACTATCCATTGTGATCTCATGCATCCCTTTGTCATATCATGTACTTTCCTTTCTTTTTAAAACTGACCATGCATGTTTTGTGTTCAAATGGGCCTTGATGCTCTGCCCCCATGGCACTTACACATAGCATTCAGTGCTGTGCATGATTGTGCCCTGAATTTCTTCAGCATGTGATTTGGTGAGTCAAACTTTAATTTCTGTGACAGTTACATACGCTTAGCTGTCTGCACACTGGAAGTGGCTATTGGATCTATGCCAAGTTGGGTGAGATGTGTGGGCTGGTGTGGTCATATGGCTCCATGCTTTTTGAGAGGAATGGCAGGGTGCATGCACTGTCTACCTACCTGTTCTGTGACACAGTTGAGGGGAATTGCTGCCACATGGTTCTGGGTGTGGGGGGGTGTATCATCTTGCTGAGCTATGGGACAAGGGGGCCTGGTGGGAGTAGTAGTGCTGGCTTCCCACCCACAAACACCCCTCCCTGTTAGGATGGCTACCTCCCTGTGAAGTGGAGCAGAGGAAGGGAATAGGTTACACATGGCTCTTGGATGGGGGAGTGCTCCATCCTGCTCAGGGGTGGGACAAGAGAGCATAAGATGGCTACCTACCTGTAAGTTTGAAGAGAGCATTGCAATAGCTGCCACATGGTTGTGGATGTGTGGAGATTGTTCCATCCTGCTGGGCTGTGGGACAAGGGTGCCTGTTGGGAGTTGTAGTGCTGGCTTCCCACCCACAAACACCCCTCCCTGTTAAGATGGCTACCTACCTGTAAGTTTGAAGAGGGCAATGCAATGTCTGCCACATGTTTTGGGGGGAGTGTTCCATCCTGCTGGGCTGTGGGACAAGGGTGCCTGGTGGGAGTTGGAGTGCTGGCTTCCCACCCACAAACACCCCTCCCTGTTAAGATGGCTGAAGAGAGCAATGCAATAGCTGCCACATGGTTGTGGGTGTGGGGAGTGCCCCATCCTGCTGAGCTGTGGGACAGGGGGGCCTGGTGGGAGTTGTAGTGCTGGCTTCCCACCCACAAACACCCCTCCCTGTTAAGATGGCTACCTACCTGTAAGTTTGAAGAGGGCAATGTAATGTCTGCCACATGGTTGGGGGGGAGTGTTCCATCCTGCTGGGCTGTGGAACAAGGGTGCCTGGTGGGAGTTGGAGTGCTGGCTTCCCACCCACAAACACCCCTCTCTGTTAAGATGGCTACCTACCTGTAAGTTTGAAGAGGGCAATGCAATGTCTGCCACATGGTTGGGGGGAGTGTTCCATCCTGCTGGGCTGTGGGAGAAGGGTGCCTGGTAGGAGTTAGAGTGCTGCCTTCCCACCCACAAACACCCCTCCCAAGTAAGATGGCTACCTAGCTGTAAGTTTGACGAGGGCAATGCAATGTCTGCCACATGGTTGGGGGGGAGTGTTCCATCCTACTGGGCTGTGGGACAAGTGTGCCTGGTAGGAGTTGTAGTGCTGGCTTCCCACCCACAAACACCCCTCCCTGTTAAGATGGCTACCTACATGTAAGTTTGAAGAGAGCAATGCAATGGCTGCCACATGGTTGTGGGTGTGGGGAGTGATCCATCCTGCTGAGCTGTGGGACAAGGGAGCCTGGTGGGAGTTGTAGTGCTGGCTGCCTGTACACATGCCCCCCTGGGAATGTTGCTAGCTACCTTTGGGGTGATTCAGAGGGAGTTAATGTTAGATCTGTGAGACATGTGTTGGGAAGAGTGTGTTGCACATAAGTGCATTTGGGCCTAGGAAGTGTAGCTTTGTAGTTGTGCAAGACAGTACATAGCAGTGTAATGGGAGACATTTGTTGGTACTTACCATCCTCCACTCCCCCAGCTATTCCTGTGAGACTCTCTGGATGCAGTATGGCAAGCACCTTCTCCTGCCATTCGGTGAATGTTAGTGGTGGAATGGGAGGGCCACTGCCAGTCCTCTGAGCCAGCTCATGGTTCTTGTTGGCACGCTCTTTCACCCTGGTCTTGATGTCATGCCACCTCCTCCTGATCTCCTTCTTGGTGCGCGGGGTGGTCCCTACTGCATTGACTTTGTTGACTATCCTTGCCCACATTTGATTTTTAGTGGCTAGTGGTGTCTGTTGGACCATGCTTCCAAACAAATGTGGTTCTACTCTGATTACCTCATCTACCATCACTGACAACTCATTGTCAGGGAATTTGGGCATTTTCTTCTGTGACATGGTGTGCAAATGTGGGAAAAGTGAAGTTGTGAAGGTGGTGGTGGTGATGTGTGTGGTGTGTGTGTGGTTGTGAGGGTGTGATGTGTGCAGATTTGCCTCTCCTTTGTGCTGTGGGGTTGGGCCCTTCAGTTGTTGAGTAGTGCAAAGGATTGTGGTCAGGGAAGGGGCTGGTTTTATACTCAGCTATGTGGGTGGGTCAAAATAGAGTATTCCTGTCAGGTGTGTTGTGCGGGTTGACCTGGGATATGTATTTTTTAGTTGCCATGGGGATGTGTCGTTGGGGTGTGTAGGTATTTTTTGCGGCTGAGCCAGGTTAATGGCCACACTTGGTAGCCTTGTTGTGTGCTTTTTTCCGACCGCCATTACTCTTCCGGAGCGACCGCAGCGGTCGGAATACAACAGCCCTTCTGCCGGCTCTCCCATTCATCAATAGTTGCGATTGCGGCGGTCGGAAACGGCTGATCGTTCCGCTGTTACCGCAATCGTATCCTAATTTAACGTGCGGTCAGTCCGCTGGCCGTGCAGCGGCTTTGGGTCTTTCCACAACAAATCTGACCGCCGCGGATGGATTTTAACCTGCTCCGCACGCTTCCGGCGTTCTTTCGTTGAATCCGTCCGCCGCTGTCGGATTTTTCTGGCGGTTCATCTTAATCTGACTGCCAGTTTTCCCGCGGTACCTGCGGATGGTTATTTTCCGCTACCACGGCGGTCGGAATGCTTTTCTGCCCGCCATCCTAATCGACCCCTTAGTTTGGAACTGCGCAAAGATTGGGGCATATTGGCGTTTGATTTGCGCTGAAATAGCTAAGATGATTGATGGGGATGTGGCTCCCTCACCGGAGTCTGCATTATTGGGCTGTGTACTAAGCTTCCCTAAGCCTGTTCATAAATTTACTGCAATGGCCTTCCTGCTTGCCAAGCGGGAGATTGCCCTTAAATGGGGCTGCAAGGCCCCTCCTACGACCAAGGCCTGGCTCCAGAGTTTAGCCTACTGTAACACGAATAGTGATCTGTACGCGGACACCATACCTGCAGTGTCGCGTCCAAAGGATATTTGGGGCCCCTTCAAAGCCAATTTAGTGGACATGAACACCACCCCTACTTCACAACCCCCGGACGGGCTGGTCCCCACAGGAGTGGGGTGACACACTACAGGGTGGGCATACGCCTCTCAGTTGCACCCATTGTTATGTATATTTCATCATAGGTGGGGGACTTGACATTCTCAGATGACAGATGATTATTGTGGGGTTGGAAAGCATTGTCTGGGTGTTCTGGTTACATAGATAGGCAGTTACCGATGCACAGCTGGTTGGAAGGTGGGGGAGACAATCTCCGCAAATGTATTCAATGTTCATTGTATGATTCAAAGTGGAGTTACCTACTGCGGTGCGGCAGTGTACTACATATGTGAATGCTGTGACTGTTTGTATTATGGAAATGGAAAATAAAGTTAAAAAAAAAAAAAAAAGATTACACAGTTGGCCTGAATTAGTTGTTATAAAAATCATATGCTGCTGCGAAAAGGACTTTGAGGGATGGTTGATATCACACTATGCAAATGCTGCTAAACAGGAAATTTGTTACATGGAATTACACTAATTACCATAGAAAGCAAGATTTTGGTGTTACCTACTTATGTTGAGAAGCCATATAAGTAGAAACCTGGCTACCCCCTCTCAGGAGGCCCCAGCAAGTGTAGTTGTTTGTCGAGATCTTGTTATAAAAAAACACATAAATTCTCTACTTTCCTATACATATATAGATGTTATTTAGGTCAGCCTCCTTTTGCATGTTCAATTGTCCTCTTACATTTTTCGTCTGCCCATGACAGCATACAGCATGGTAGGAGTGGGTAGGTCTGCAGCCCTCGTGCGAACGGCACCAATTACATGAGGAACCCCTCATGTGTACTACCTACCGGGTACTGTGATGCCTGGTCAGTTCATTTTTGCGGGAAGTTCCTGCACAACCAGGTACTCAACCTCTTTAGTCGTATGGTTGTTGTGAGTATGTTGCCACAACTTCTATTGATTTTTTAGTTGTAGATAGTTATTTTCCTGGTCCTGACGAATCGCCTGTTGAATACTCATTTTTGGCGAGAAACATGTTGACCGATCACTCATAAGAGCGTCATTTACTGAGATACAATCTCAGCTTTACGCCTTAGTTTTTGTTTTTATTTAGGGTAGGAGACCCCCTGATTAAAGTTGTTTTCATAGGTACCCCTACTCTATTTTACATTCACTATCACCATGCACACACATCTACACATATGAGGCCCCCCACCCGCACTTCACCTGACGGCGCTTGGAAAAGATCTCCGATAAAGTGCCCCTATTATAGGGAGCCCGTCGGGTATTGCACCGCCGACCCGACGAGGAGCCGCCCAATGATGAAGCATGACACCCGTCAGGGTGTGTGAGGGCATTATAATCCAACATAATGGATTCCTTACTCTGATTCTACTAGATCAGTCGGTTAAGATTCCCCTGTGTATTGTCTCTCGCTCCATAGGAACAGTATAACTCTTTTGTTGCAAGCATACAGCATGGTGCAATTGGTTCACCCATTTCTTTAATTGGCTCTATTGCCCTGTGAGTAATAGCATTTTGCCTGAACACATGCACACCCACCTGAAAATGAGTGTGATTCAGTGTCTGGGATGGTGGCAAGACCTTTAGTTTTTCAGTTGTTTCTTTTATTTGATCTTTCATTTTCCCTGCCTGCTCCTTTTTTAGAGCATCTTAAAGGTCCTTAAACATTCCTACCTCACCACTTGCTTGCCATTCATTTTTCTTACAGTATACCACATTCTCTCTGCCCACTATTTCTACACCGTGCAGCCATATTTGAATGGTATTGTCCATAGTGTTTCATTGGTTTACTACTATGTTTAAAAGCCTTATGTTGGTCACCATGAAGCAGCACAAGAATGGTATTGTGCATACTGTATCATTGTTTTCAACTTGCGAAAATGGCCAACATCTCACTTCAAAACATGGCTTCTGTTATGGAAGTTTATAACAACAATACACTATGCCTGTTGCTATGCCTGTTGCATGGTGTGTGATACGTTTCTACATTTGTTCTTTTAATTTATTCAGTTTGTGTGTCTGGTTTAGCTTAGATGGATAATTGGACAGATGCAAGAATCAAACAGTGAGTGGTTGAATGGAATTGGGAGTGCAAGAATGAGAGAAAGACTGCATGACAATAACCTATTGAGTGCCTAAACCCATAAGTGCCTGAAAAGGGTGCAAAGACATAATATTGAGTTGGAAATATCGACATACAACAATATCGAGTTGGAAATATCGTGATGACAGAATATCGACTGCAAGAATATCGTGGACCAGAATATCGACTTTAAGGTAAGAAATAACGTTTTTGTTAATATCGAAGTCAGTAATATCATTTGTAAAAATATTGTTGTTAATAATATCGATGTTTATATTAGTGTTATGTATTTCAGTATGTATTTTAAATGTATGTGTTCTATTTTTTAGTATAAGTATTGGATTTGTTTTTTAATATATGTGTAAAATTTTATTTTGAGTAATTTTTGCATTTTAGTTCCGTAGCGGGGTGTGGGTTTATAGGGGAATAGGGTGGGAAGTAATTTCATTATAATAAATGTATTAATAATTTGTAGAAGTTTTTAATTTTTTTAATTAAATTTTGAATTTTAGTTCCGTAGTGTGGGTTTCCGGGTGTGGGTTTATAGGGGAATAGGGTGGGAAGTAATTTAATTATAATTAATAATACATATTTTTTATTAATTCATATTTTAGTATTTAATATTTTATATTGTTAAATGTGGTAATTAATGTATTATTAATTAGTTATTAATTGGTAATTATGTTAATTGTGTTATTTTTTTAGGAGTGGGTTGTGGGTTTATAGGGGAGTAGGGTGAGAAGTAATGTAATTATAATTAATTAATAAATAGATTTTATTAATTAATATTTTAGTATTTCATATTTCAATTGTTAAATGTGGTAATTAATGTATTATTAATTATTTATTAGTTGGTTATTAATAATTAATAATTATTTGTTTATTATGTTAACTGTTAACTGTGTAATTTTTTTAGGAGCGAGTAGTGAGTTGATAGGGGAGTAGGGTGGAGAGTAATTTAATTTTAATATATATATATTTTTTTTAATATAATTTTTATTTAATGTTATTTTATACTGTTAATTGTGTGAATTAATTTATTAATAATTATTTTTAATTTGCTTGTTAATTGTAATTAGTTAATCAATAAATGTGTAATTAATTATGTTAATTGTGTCATGTTTTAAAACATTGGTGGTGTCTTTTATAGGGGAATATGGTGGGAGGTAAAATATTTTTAAATAATTAATTATTTGTTAATTAATGTTAATGAATTTGCTGCAGTGGGAATAGTAAATTATTCCCCTCCGCTATCCCACACTTTCCCCACTGTTGCACTTGTTGGAGTGGGAATAGTAATTTTATCCCCTCCGCTATCCAACACTTTCCCTACTGTTGCACTAACTGGAGTGGGAATAGTAAATTACTCCCCTCCGCTATCCAACACTTTCCCTACTTTTGCACTTGCTGGAGTGGGAATAGTAAATTATTCCCCTCCGCTATCCAACACTTTCCCTACTATTGCACTTGCTGGGTTGGGAATAGTAATTTTTATCCCTATGCTATTCAACACTTTCCCTACTGTTGCACTCCATGGAGTGGGAATAGTAATTTTTACCCCTTCACTATCCAACACTTTCCCTACTGTTACACTCTCTGGAGTGGGAATAGTAATTTTTATCCCCTCCGCTATCCAAAATTTTCTCTACTGTTGCACTCACTGGGGTGGGAATAGTAATATAATCCCCTCCGCTATCCAACACTTTCCCTACTGTTGCACTCTGTGGAGTGGGAATTGTCATTTTTATCCCCTCCGCTATCCAACATTTTCTCTACTGTTGCACTTGCTGGAGTGGGAATAGTAAATTATTCCCTTCCGCTATCCAACACTTTCCCTACTGTTGCCATCCCTGGAGTGGGAATAGTAATTTCTACCCCTACGCTATCCAACACTTTCCCTACTGTTGCACTTCCTGGAGTGGGAATAGTAATTTTTACCCCTCCGCTATCCAACACTTTCCCTACTGTTGCACTATCTGGAGTGGGAATAGTAATTTTATCCCCTCGCTATCCAACAGTTTCCCTACTGTTGCACTCTCTGGGGTGGGAATAGTCATTTTTATCCCCTCCGCTATCCAGCATTTTCTCTACTGTTGCACTTGCTAGAGTGGGAATAGTAAATTATTCCCCTCCGCTATCCAATGCTTTCCCTACTGTTGCCATCCCTGCAGTGGGAATAGTAATTTTTACCTGTACGCTATTCAACACTTTCCCTGCTGTTGCACTCCCTGTAGTGTGAATAGTAATTTTTACTCCTACGGTATTCCAACACTTTCCCTACTGTTGCACTTATTGGAGTGGGAATAGTAAATTATTCACCCCCCCTATCCAACACTTTCCTGACTGTTGCATTCATTGGAGTGGGAATAGTAAATTATTCCCCTCCGCTATCCAACCCTTTCCCTAATGTTGTACTTGCTGGAGTGGGAATAGTAAATTATTCCCCTCCGCTATCCAACACTTTCCCTACTGTTGCACTCGTTGGAGTGGGAATAGTATATTACTCCCCTCCGCTATCCAACACATTCCCTACTATTGCACTCCCTGGAGTGGGAATAGTAATTTTATCCTCTCAGCTATCCAAAATTTTCACTATTGTTGCAGTTAATGTAGTGTAAAATGTAGTTTTACAATAAAATAAATATTCTAATATTTTAATTTATTATATATATATATATTTTATTTTTATTTTTATGTTACAGGTGTATGTATATATATATATATATATATATATGTATTTATAATTTTTAATATGTTTCGAACATTTTCTATTTTATTAAAATAATTATTTATTAATATTAAGTACATATATATTTTATATTTTATATAAAGTTTTTAACATTTTCTAATAATTCTAACTATGGTTTTTTTATTTACATGTATTATTTAATTTATTTTACATTAGTTTTTATACAATTAAAAAAAAACTATATTTTTAACAACGATATTTTTAACGATATTTTTTTCTCAATATTTCTGTACTTACCATTATGAAGATAAGATGTAGATATTTTTGACAACGATATTTATGTCCTGATATTTTTGTACCACGATATGTTTGTAGTCGATATTATGTCAGTGATTCCCTGAAAAGGGCATTTTAAGGTATAAGCCATACTTATAGGCATTGCCAGTGGTAGTTGTGTATATTATGCTCTTGGATGTTTTTTTTTTGTGGAGCCTTGATAATCATGCTACACAGTGGCATTGCAGCAGATGTTGGATGGAAGCATGCATTTGCATTAGAGATACAGAAACATTTATGTAATTATTCTGTTGCTCATGAAAGATGATGATAACCCATCCACTAATGTAATAATTATTGAATATGTTGTTTGAAATATTTTAATTAATTATATTGCCATTTCACACAATAGATTTTTTTTCATTTATTATCATCCATTGTCTCATTTAGTAACATTTTGACATTAAAAGTCACTCACTCCTTAGAGTACTCAATCAATAACTCTATACATTTATCAGTTGGTTATTCAAATTGCAATTATTTTACCTATATATGAAGTCATCTATTGCACTCCCATTTTAGAATCAATCTATCAGTGAAGTTGCCAGCAATGTTCCATGTACGAGAGAAAATGAAGTAGATGCTCTATTCTATTTAATAATTAAAAACAATCCATACATGTACACAACAATTCACAAAAGTACACAGCAATCCACAAAAATGCACGCAATCCATTGTTAGCCAGCTGCAGTCAGAAAAAAAGGTGCTGTTTACCAGCTGACAAAGACTGGTCATCAGATCTACAATCTTCCCACACTCACCATTAACTGTAGCTGATCAGACTACCACCACAGAATGCCTGTTTAACATGCATGTTGTGATTCCAGCGCATCTCACTCTGTGAGCAGAGGTATGATGTAGTATGATGGAGACGGACTGCTGCTGAGTG
Organism: Calotriton arnoldi; assembly: GCA_963921515.1. NCBI lineage: Eukaryota > Metazoa > Chordata > Amphibia > Caudata > Salamandridae > Calotriton > Calotriton arnoldi. The sequence continues at coordinate 398,914 of CAWUFW010011121.1, read as the reverse complement.
CTATCTGAAAAAAATGGGTCAAATTCTGAAGGGCACACTGCCACTGTTAAAACAGAGCAGTCATGTAAGGTTTGCTTTCAGCAAAATCTAACTCTTTGAGAAGGTGGTGCAAAGTCTGATAAAATTACACTGAGTATCTGATAGTTAATTCTTATTAATCAGTTAAGCTGCAACATTAGGACTTAATTGGATTACACTAACATTTGTTGACAGTGATCTGTTCCCTTGAAGATCATTTCATTTTGTATAAACTTTGAACAAATTGTTTTTTTAATGAATAGTGTGAAATTGTATTTTCTTCAGATGGTATTTCATGTTATATATTCCCCTGTATTTTTGGAGTCATGGTTGTGATCTATTAAATTCAATTCCAAGTGTGCATCCCCTTCCTAAATGATTAAGGTGGATTTCTGTGGCCATCCCAGCAAGGGCACAGTCATGGGGTTATATAGAGCTGTATATGCCTTTACTGCTTTTCCTTACTACAAAGATCCAATAAGCAACTTTTCTACTATAAGGCAACACAAATTCACCCACAATCGATATATACAATAGACTCAAAGCCATGTTCATCCTGTAAAGGAAAACACAAACTGCAAAGCATTTGGATTATCTCATTGAAAAATACAGTTCTATTAAGTCGATAGCTCTGTCCGGGACTATCACGTCATCATGAACAAACAAATCCAACAGTTCAGGCCGACTGTGACGTCGCGAGTCAGCCAGGATGTTGGGAAGACCAGCAAATAGTACCTTGAAATTCTGGGTGTTGTGGACCCTGCGATGAGCTCTGAAGAGGGGGCATTGATTCTGGAGCTCGGTGGAGGAGTCGTCAGGCAGTTGGAGTCACATGGGTTGCAGTTCAAACTCTGGAGGTTGAAGTCAGGAGCGCCGGCAGGCATTGGGGCTGTGGTGCGAAGTGGAGCGGTGCGGCATGCATTGTTCTCAGGTCTCAGTGCAGGCAGCGGCTCAGTGACGGTGTTAGTGATAGCAGGGCTGAGGTGCGAAGTGGGATGGAGCTGGTAGCGGTGCCGGCAGGTCGCAGTGCAAGCAGCAACATCATCGTTGCTGAAGCGCTGTTGACGGTAGATGAGCTGGAGTTGATGGCTCCAGCGTCGGTGGGTCAAGGCTGTGGTGTGGAATGGGGCATTGCTTCAAGTAACTTACAAGTGGTGCCCCCAGGCCAGGGTGCAGGCAGCGGCGTCAATGTTGGTGTGGAGCTTCGAATGATGGGGAGGCCAGGCGGTGATGTGAAGCTAGGTGATGCGAAGTGTAGTGCCCTCAGGTCACGTTACTAGCAGCAACTTGGTGGCGGCATAAGGTGGCGTTGTCATTGAGACCAGGGTTGCGGTGCGAAGTGGTGCTCTCTGCCGTGTCACCAGGCCATGGAGCCGACAGTGGCGCCATTGAGGGAGTCAGGATGCTTTTTCTTTAGTACAAAAAACTGTTCCTAGTGCTGATAGCAGATGATCTTGAAGTCTTTGCTGTTTCTGAGGCTTCTTGAACAGGGGGCAATCTCTACCTAAAGCCCTTGCAGAAACCCAGGAAAATAAGTTGCAGAAAGTCCATTCCAGTCCTTTTTCACTGCCCAAGACAGAAGCAGCAACTGCAGGCCAACTCAATAAAGCAACACACAGCAAATGGGCAGCACTCCTCCTGGTGGCTCTTCCTGCTCCACTTCTTGGCAGGTTTCTTAGTCCAAAAGAGTTCTCATGAAGTCTTTGAGGTCCCTGAGACTTCCAACAGGTAGCAAGATCTACTTAAGCCCTTGGAGAGAATTCTAACAGCAGGATGATAAAAGTATAATCCAGTCCTTTCCCTGCCCAAGACAGAAGCAGCAAGCAGCAGGACAACACAGCAAAGCATGCAGCAAAGGGGCAGTTCCTCCTGACCGCTATTCCAGCCATTCTTCCTGGCAGGTTTCTTAGTTCAGCAGTAATCTAAAGTTCTGGTGTTTTAGGTCCAATATTCATACTACTTTTTCCATTCAAGTCCCTCTTGCTCAGTGGACACCAGTTCTGTCCTCCCTAGTCCAGCTTCACTACAGGAGATGGAGACAGCATTGTGCAGAGCAGATACCACCTATCCAAGTGCTAGTGAAAACTCCTCCCACCACTCTAAATGCAGATGGGTCTATTCTGCCTGGCTATGAGTCACCCAGGAAAGGCAGGACACACCTCAACCCCCCTTGTGGCTGTCTAGATTGAAGGTACATCCTCAGCTCCTGTCACTACAAACCTAATAGTTAACACGCAAACAGGCAGAGGCACACAGAATGGTTGGGCAAGAAAATATCCACTTTCTGAAAGTGTCATTTTCAAACACACAATTTAAAAATCACCTTTACTAAACAGTGTGTTATTTAATTCTGAGTTCAGAGAGCCTAAACTCCAAATCTCGAGCTGTTGCCAATTGAAATAAAAAATGTTACAAGGCAGCTCCAATATTAGTCTATAGGAGAGCTAGTCCTTGCAATATTGAAAAATAAATTATACAGTATTTCACTATCAGGACATGTAACACACACCAGTACATGTATTCCCTTTCACATACACTGCACCCTGCCCACAGGGGTACCTTGGGCCTACCTTAGGGGTGCCTTACATATTGGAAAAATGAAGGTTAGGGCCTGGCAAGTGGGTGCCTTTGCCAGGTCAACATGGCAGTTACAAACTGAGCATGCAGACACTACAGTGGCAGGTTGGAGACACATTTGAAAGGCTACTTGTGTGGGTTGTACAACCAGTGCTGCAGGCCCACTAGTAACATTGGATTTACAGGCCCTGGGTACCTACCCTGTGCACAATGCCAGTGACTTAGTAGTAAATCAAATATGCCAATCATGGATACACCAAATAAAACAATGTACATGGGGAGCATATGCACTTTAAAACTGAATAACACAACCCCCTCTCAGCCTAAAGCCAGGCTAGACTAATCAATCCCTTGATAGACTTTCCTGCTTGGGGCGACAGAACAAAGACCTGGCCAATAACAGCGGGAGCATTTCAGGGCTCTCTAACCTCTGTGGTAACTCAGAGTGGGCCTGGCACCCTTTTTCCACTCTCCCTCCCACCAGTTCAGGAGTGGCCTCCTGAGACTGGTCCACTTAGGCTGGACAGGAGTCAGGGGCGAGGCCTTACTCCCCCTGCCATCCTTCTCGGGGTACTGTACCCTCCATGTGAGAGAGGTACTGCCAGAATACAGAATTGTCTGGGAGCCTGCGGTAGCCGTCTTGCACAATTCTTCCACCAGTCCAGGAGCGGTATCCTGAGACTGGTCGCTCAGGGCAGGGTCTGTTCCCTATAGCTGAACAGGAGGCTGGAGCGGGCTCTCCAACACCCTGTCCTCCCTCCTAGTGTTCTGTACCCTTCACTGTGGAGATGTACCCCAAGGCTCCAGAATTGTCAGGGCGACTGGGGCAGCTGCCTGCACCAGTCAGGGGTGCTTTCCTCCAACTGATCTCCCAGCCTAGGGTCTGTATCCTGAGGCTGGACTGGAGTCACAGGTGGGCATTCCCTCCCCCTCGACCCCCCGGGGCTCTGCACCTTCCCGTCCAGAGCAGTGCCCCCTCCCTCTATGCCAAAGGGGACACTCTGAACCTGGCCCTGGACATCTGGGGGAGTACACCCGCCAACGGGAACACCTTCCTCAGGTGATGCATGGTAGTCTGCCTGGCACAGGTCTCCAGCCTCTTGTCCATCCGACAGTGCATGAAGACCCCCAGGTCAGAAATGGCCTCACCAGGGTCTGTCATGGATTGCTCTGACCTCAGAGCTGGCAACCCCTGACCCACTGGGGACTGTTCCCCCTTACCACTTTTTCTGGACTTCTGTACCCTCCCACCTGAAGTGGTTTTGCCAGACACTAGAACTGGTGGAATGCTGGGGACAGCTGCCCACCTCAGTTCTCCTGACACTAGGAGAGCCCCCACAGTGGATGACCTCACAGTACAGACTAGGCCCTCCTCTTGGTGTTCCCCCTTGGAGCCATCCAGGTTCTGGGACTGGGTATTGGGCAACATGGGCCTGCACCCACCCCTACCTCTCCTCCTCCGAGAAGGGACCTGGGACCCTCTACCCATTCCCTGAGACCTATCTGGGCTACTGCGAACCTCCTCCACCTCCCTGGGTTGGGGAAAACCTGAGCCACTTCCTGCAGGATCACCCCAGATGCTTCTTCAGACCCTCTGGACTCCGCCAAAAGGTCTGCTTCCAGTGCAGACTCCAGGGGATCAGAGAACTAACACTCCATTGGGTGTTGGCATAGCTCTGGAAAACAGGGACTGAACATATGCTCTCCTGCACCCAAATTGCACAGTCCCTCGCATATATTAACCAAACTACCCTTCACCCAACCATCCAATGCTTTGCAAAGGTACCCCACATCACCTTTGCAAGACTGGTGAGACAGTGTCTGACTATTTCTGTCACTCAACCCATACTCTTCTGGGTGGTCTTCATACTCACTGACCAGGGATTCTACCATGGGGAACCTCTCTCCCTGTCCCCCTCTTCCAGAATCAGTAGAGTATCCCTCCTACTACTAGGAATATGACCCCCTGTGGCAGTTCCCCAATCTACCACAGGCAGCCTGAACACCACTTAAGCTACCTCATAATCCTGAACCCCCTGGTGCATGTCAACACCCTCCTTGAAGTAGGGCACCAAGTCTCTGGGTGTGTGTGTTTGTTTGTGTGTGTGTATGTCTCCCTCTTTAGTACTGGGCATAACACTTTTGCTGCTACTATCTGAGCTGGACCTATCTCGCCAGGCTTCCCAGTCCAGCTCCAGCTATCTCACTTTGAGCTCATAAGCTAAAATTATTTCCCTTTCTATCAGCTCCATTTGCCTTTTCACGTGCTCCAACTCGAGCTTCCTGGCTCTCTGCCTATTCTACCACTCTTATGGAGACAGACCTGGAGAGGGTCACCTGCTGCCTGACCCGGAAGGTACCTCCCCCTCCCTAACAGCTCCTAAACCCTCAGGACATCTTTCCTTTCAATTGGCTCCTCTGCCTCCACACTAGGATCCTCAGAATGCCCACTGCCATTCCTGGCCGTAACCTAGGCCCTCAGCGCCTTTTGTAGCTCCTCCTTTTTGCGATATTATAGTAGTGTCAAATGAAAACGCAAGTCTTATCCCGACCGCTGACAACCAGTGCTAGAAATGGGGGTCTCTAGTTGCCAGAGATATGCACCTTGTCCAAGTAGGGACCCTTCCTTCTAGTCAGTTAAGGGGATTACACTTATAAAATAATCTCTGCTCACGCCATTGGTAGCTTGACATTAGCAGTCAGGCTTATCACAGAGGCAGTGTGTAAAGCATTTGCCCATAACACACAGTAACACAGTGAAAACCACACCAGCTTTAGAACACAGTCAGAAAAGATGACATGTCTCTTAAACTACTGTGTAGGTAATGGGCAGTTTGTAAATATTGCCATTGGCATATTGCCAGCAGCCTTAACTCAGCCCTCAATATTTTGAATGATTTGAGTGCATCGTTCATAGTTAGTAGGCCTGGGCAGAATTTCGATCATGCCCGAGTAATCACAGTAATTTTGAAAATTCTGTGTTACTCTTTGATGCAGAATTACAAATAATTACATGATTACTCCTGCATGCGTAATTAAGAGTAATTTGTGGGACTCAATCTTACACCAAGAGAATAAAATAGCTTTAAATGCACGCAGTAAGTTAGGGGGAAATCCTACACCAGGACCACATTTAGCAAGCACGAGAGTCTGCTTGTGCAGAAACATGCTGTGGTAGTCCCACGGCAGTGCCTTTTTTAAGGCTCTCCTTTGAGCCTTTGAAAGGCACCACCCAGGGACCTCCGCAGCACCGTCTGCCTGACCTGGATTCCAGTTGGAAGCTGGCAGGCCATCTCACTACGGGTTTGGCGGTCCTCTCACAGAGATCTGGCATGGCACTCTGCGGGAAGACCACTAAACTCGTATTCAGGCCCTTAATTAGTTGTGAGATCATGTGTGCATAATAGTGCGTAATAGTAAGTAACCAAGTGCAGCTTTCGTAGCCAACCTGCTGTTGTGTATTTTATGTATGTATGTATACTGTCATGTTTCTTCTGCATTGCTCATTGTAGTTTTCCCTATGTTAGCCTAACTGTGCATGTTGTAGGTCTCATTTCTTTTGGTACAAATTACTATATAAGCACGCTTCTTTTGTGCCACATTGTACTTTCACATGGTTCCTGCATATGTTTTCTCATTCAGTTTGTTTCCTTTTATTTTTTATTTATTTATTTATTTGAGTTTTATATAGCGCTGGCCAGACCCGGAGGTATCAGAGCGCTTTACATGAGGAGAGTTACATAGGTTACACGTTACACATTGTTACAGAAGGTACATCAATTACAAGTTACATGGCGTGTAGAAGGGTAGGGGGTAATGTAAAAGGGCGACGGGGAGGGAGATTAAGCGGAGAGTAGGCGCAAGGAAAAACAAAGTAGGTAGGGGGAGAGAGATTCAGGGGAGAGAGGAAAGGAAAAGGAGAGGCAAGCCAAGAATGAAAGGAGGGAAGAGGAGGGGGAGGGGGTAGGAGACACAGCGAGGAGACGAGGAAGTAACTGTGTCCGATGTCCGATAATGGTAACATTCCCAAACCTCCGATATGTGAAGAATCCCTTAACACTGTGGACTCTCTCAGAGGGGTGTCTGAGACTCCAGGGCATAAATGCTAGGATCCCTCCCCAACAAGGGGAGAAGGAGTGCTTTGGTAAGGGGCACATTCAAGGAGGCCGATTAAGGCCTTATTCCGCTATGTGTGAAACCCTTAACACTGTGGACTCTCTCAGAGGGGAATCTGAGACTCCGGGGCAAAAATGCTGGATCCCTCCCCAACAAGGGGAGAGGGAGTGCTTTGGCAAGGGGCACAAACATGGAGGCCGTTTAGGGAGAGTTGGGCGGTAGGGGAGGACTTATACAGCAGACAGGGGGAAATGAGAGTAGGTACGCTAGTACAGACGCCTACTGCCCTAGAGCAGCTAACGATGAAGGTAGAAGGGAAAAACCATGAAAATAAAATAAGTAGTCTGCCGAACTGAACATAGCTTAATCAAAGTCAATAACCCTCATGGTCTAAAATGGGAGGGCTAGCAGAAAGGAGTGAGTTAAGGGTGAAAGAGCGTAGGCAGAATATGGAGATCGTAGAAACATTGGGAACAAATGATAGCAGAGGGGAAGGGAAGATGTGGCCCGGGGGAAAGTTCGGCCGCCATTTTAATGTCAGGCCGGTACAGGCAGTCTTCACAGGGATGGTCACCGGGGATGCTGGAAAGACCTGGAGGATTCAGCGTGCTAACAAGGGAATTAGTAAGATACAAAGTTACAGAGAGTAAACAAAGGATAGATGCAGTGTTGCACAATACGAACGATGGTGTTAAAACATGCGAATAAACGGGGGTGTAGAACATGACATAAAAAGAGTGGGGGGAACAGCGGTATCAGCAATATTCTTGGACGATGCGTGGATCAGTGGAGAGGAGAGATAGCGCTGGCTAGACCCGAAGGTATCAGAGCGCTGTACAAGAGGTTCCAAAAAGTTACAAAATTAACATCAGTTAAAAAGTCACATCAATTACTAGTAAAACATTTAAAGACAATAGGTGAATCATATATTCAGTGTCATGATGGGTGATCCGAGTGGGGGAGGATGGTGGGAGAGCATCCCTAGCCTCGCTGGAGTAAGCTCGGAGAGCTAGTCCATGTAGTCCGGTGTGGTTGGGGGGGCTTCTCTCTTTGCTGCAGCCCAGTGGAGCGAGAAGGGGATGGGTGAAGGCCATTTTGGTGGTGGTCGATTTCAGGTAGGTCCGCCATATTAAGGTCAGGCATCAGAGGCAGGACGGAGGTTGGTGAGGTGAAAGGGCTTAATAGCATTAGGCAAGGAAGAAAGCAAGAAAAAGGGCTTACTTGGGTCTCTTTGGAGGTAAAATAACTGTAGATGCCCTCCCTCGAGTCAGGCCAGTTCCATTTCAGGGTCAGGCATGGGCCCTTCTCCTCGACAATGCCTAGGTCCTCACGGCACTCCACTCCTACTCATGCCTGCTCAAAAAGCCTCCTTAACCCCGGATGCTGTCAGTACAAAACCTCAGGCAGCAGGATATTGGGTGTCCTGTGTTGTAGTTGGAGTTGTCGGTTTATTATTGTCCAGACCGGGCGCCATGTTGGAGTCAGGCTACCCGCTCCGGTGAGGTTTCTTTCTGTGGGACTGCTCCCCCCCGCTTGCGTGACAAGGTGCCGTTTTGTCCACCTACGCTGCTCAAACAAAACTCATTGTGCCGCCATTTTGGATGATATTCCGGTCACGGATCCTGCTGCGTGCTAAAGATATAACGCACGGCCAGTGTCATCAAAGCGATTCCTCTTGATGGTAATTGTGGCGCGATCCCTTGCAGCGGAGGGACGCGCCCCCTACAGGGTATGATCCAATGACTTTTAGTCAGCAAAACACATTAACAGCACCCGTTGCCCCTGTCGCATTAACATTCACCACGTCTCACTTCCTTCCCCAAAGTTTAGACCAGATAGGATTTCCTGCTTCAGGCCAAATCAAGTGGGTTGAGCAGTGCTATTCGTACTGCGGGTGGCTCCTCCGCCCACTGTGTGGATGGTGCTGGGTCCGATGTAATTACGCCGCCGCTTTCCTATACTCGTATCGAGCCGCCATTTTGAGTCAAGCTCCGGAGTCGGATTGCGCTGCTTATACGTGAATTTTACCGCTGTTAGATGTCGTAATAGCTGAGTCCGCCTGCAGATTTCAAAAGTCTCGACATTCCGACAGCATATTTCGTGCTTTTTGGAAATCTATGTCTGCCGTCTGCGCATTTCTGTAGCCAATGATGATTTCGGCCAGCGGAGCTGCACTATCGTGCGGCCATCGGCCATTGGCTTACACGGAGCCTCCTGGGATTTAGTTTGAGCACAAGGTCAAACAACAATGTTCCTTCTTATTCTTTCTGGCCAGGCACTACCACCTAGACATAAGAAAAGAATGCAGCTGTTGTTTATGTGCATACATGTGCTAGCATATTGATGGGTACATGAGCCACAAACACACACTGGAACGAGACTCTTGAGACAAGAGCACTGCGTCTGCTGAGATGTAGAGCATTCATCTGTGTATGCTAAGGTACAGGGTCTGCTGATAATACCAGAGATCTTTTATATAATCATTTAGCTTCACTTGCAGGAGAGGAAGGTTAGATTACTCTGTCTTATAAGAGGACAGCACTTTTCATGGTATTTGGATTATTAACCATGTTAACAGTATTTATTTTATGCATTTGTTTTCTAATTGTGGCAAATATACTGAATTTCAGAGCACAATAGTTTGAATAAACATTCAAAATGTCTTCCGTGTCTCTTGGTTATCTTATTGCGGACAAGTACAAGTCAGAGAGCTAATGGGTGTGTCCAAAGACCGCGATCTCTGAGAGGGATGAGAGTGTTGCGTTCTGGGGGTTCCAATTCACTTGTTTCTCTAGTAATGTTAAGAGGGCAATTGAGGTACTGTAGATAGTCGTACCTGGGCATATGGATACAGAGGTATAAAGATTGACTCAGTCCCTACATACGGATGTTCCATGGTCCCAAGCATAGTTCTGTTCGAGAGCAGAATCCCTGCAACAATATGTGGATGTAAGTATGTATATGGTTTTGCTGAAGCAGAACTCGAAACAAAAGGCAGCAGAGTGCTGTGCATGGTCTAAAACATGAGGATAAAGTCAAGGAGTAAAAGGAGAGGAAGCTGGGTTGTGGGAATTCATTGCATTGTGATGTAGTGTTTTTTAAATAGGTGAGTTTGACACTTTCCTTAAGTGGAGCAGCCTTGGGGTAGTCCTGATGGATGCAAGGATGATGATGCTCTAGATCTTGGGTGCATAGATTGAAAAGACTGTTTTGTTTTTCCTTTTCTCTATTTCCTGGGCTGCAGTACGATGGTGTCCTGGTTGAGGTCCTGATGAGAACAAACCCAGAGATAATGAGCTTGTCTGCAGGCTAGGTCAGGGTAGTGGTCATGCCTTTGTAAATGATGACGCTGCTTCTGAATGCCAGCAAGCATATACAATGGATTTCAATAAGGATGGGGGTGATGTTCTTCATATATCTTCAAGTCCCGGATGAAACCTACTGTGCTGTTTAGGAGGCCAAAGGCATGTCAGTGTGGAGTCAGGAAGGCCATGGAGGCCATGGAGTAGGCCCTTACCCATTACCTCCATCCAGATGTTAGAGTATAGGGATTGTTGTATTCTCCTTAGGGTGTCCATAACAGGCTTTCCAAATATCATGTCCTTATATAGGCACAATTCGCCCTGCCCTTATATAGGCATAGAATCCCAGGCCTTATTTAGGCATTAAACCGTGCACTCCAAATACAGGCATGGTCTCTGACATCCGTCCACCCTAACGTCACAACGAGTTCATGAAGAACAGACCCTTAGGCTGCGGGAGTTTCCCTAGCCCAGGACTATTGATTTCTTCAAGGCCTCATATATTATGCATGAACCATTATTCCTTAGGGGTTCATCCATGACGTATTTCGCTACCCAACTCACGTCAATGCTAACATTCCTAAGGTACTCTCAGGTATAAATATACCTTCCCTAGCCCTTGTAAACTAGAGGAGACCTCAACTTCAGAGGAGCCCGTATCCCGGCCTGACTCACTGAGAAAACGCTGCCTTTCCCTGCACGCAGAGAGCCCAGCTTCCAGCTTCCAGTGATCTGACTTCCCTTGCGGGGTGTTGGAGTTCGAGTCTGGCAAAGAGATTCCAACCTCTCTCATTCTTCAGGTATGGAGCTGATAAGAACCTAGAGGGACTCTTGGCATACTAGCTATATTGGGTTTAAACATACTCGTAGTATACCATAGTAAGGAATACTTCACCTACTTCATACCTCGTCCTACACCTAGGTTAGGTTAGGTACATTGGGGTAGAACTAGCTTAGCACCGCATCGTATGAGTACTCGCATTTTTAGTCTGTGTTATTTATGTAACAGCATTTGTACTATAAGATAATGCTATCGCAGTATTATTTATTTCTACTGCTCACCCTGTACATTATTTATCTCGCATACTGTCTTGTGATCGTAACAGCACATTATACTTACAACAGAAACAAGACTGTTCAATAAATCTTTTATTGAAAACACTTGTCTATTATTTCTGTGTAAACTCTGAGGAAAACTAAGTATGCACGACTGAGCTGAGTGAAATAGTTATCTAGTGTTTCCACGACTCTGGGACACGTTCTGATTCTAAAGGGAAACATATTGGTCATGTTTTGCGGCTGCCAGAAACTACTCCCTTCTTGTTGTCAAGGAGTTTCTAGTGGCCTCTGAGCTAGCTGGCACAAGTAATTAAGTTTAATATACTTGATAGGGACATACTGACCTCAGTCCTATGTCAAACCTATAGGATATATTATTCCAATGCGCAGAGCCTATTAGGGAAATAGGAGCTACACTACAGGATCAGCCATTCTGAAGTCACTTTTTGGAAGAAATGGTTTGACTTTCTTTAAAACTGAGACCTGGTACAAGGATGTCTTTGTTTTTTTGGTCTTTTTTCCCAGTGAGTTCCTTGAAGGCGAGGTTGGTTTCCAGGGTGACTTTAAGTGAATTGACATTCAGAGACATTTGGAGATCAAGGCTGTTGAGATGCATGTCATAGAGCCAGGTATGTAATGTAGCTTTTGTGTTGCTCTTGGCAAATACCAGGAATGCTGTCTTGATTGGGTTGAGTTTCTATAAGGCACTGGACATCCAGAGCTCGATTATGTGCAAGCAGTGTTTAATATGTTGGATGCCTGGAGCAGTGGAGGCTTTCAAGCAGAGCCTTGTATCATCAACGTATTGGTGAATCTTGATGATGTTATCTGTGAGTTGAACACCAAGCGCCTCCATCTAAAGGTTATAGGTGAAAGGAGCAAGTATGGAACCCTGGAGGATTCCACATGTGACAGTGATATTTTGTGACCAATCTTGGATACACCACACAAATGACTTGATTTTCCTGTTTATTCGGGGTTGTATTGCAACCTTGTTTTGGCGCTGGAGCACGCCAATGTCATAATTGTATGGAGGTGATATTTTTGATTTATACTATACAACACATGGATAAATTGAGGTGTGCCCAGAAATCCGGATCACTGACAGAATATCGGAACCAAAAATATTATGTGGACAGAAAATTGTGTCAAAAATATCATGGACCAAAATATCTATAAGATAAGTGCAAATAGATAAGTATAGATTTACTATTCTTAACTCCACATCTATGTACATTGAGGATATCTATATAGTCAAGGTACATATATGTAAAACTTGACATACCTATAGAACATTACCTTTACAATATTTTTGTCATTGATATTCTTAACACAATATTTTGTCCCACAATATTTGTTGGTCTGAAATTCTGTGTAAATACCCAGAAATTCATATCATTGTGGATTTTGGAGATCGTAGGTTTTAGATTATTTTCTGTAATTTCCTCCAGGGCTTTGTTAATTGTGATTCCCAGGTATGGGTGAACTGTAGCATCCAATGCATTTCATGTTGTCCTAGGCTATCTCTGGTATTGGTCGCCAAATGTGGAATTGTTCTACATTTTCCCAGTTTATTATGTAGCCCAATGTTGTAGAGAAAGACCCTATTAGTTTAATGAAAGTATTCAAGGAGTTGGCAGGGTCTGTATTTGTTAATATAATGTCAATTATGTGCAGTAAAGATTGTATGTGGCTTACTTTCATTCCTGAAGTATTCTATATGGCAGCCAATAGCGCCAGGACGCTTCTCATGAAGCAGCAGCTGTGGTTTATAAACATAAATTATTTTATTCATTCATTTAGTGTCAGTTGAAAAAGTAACAGAGAACGAAGGCATCTCTGTCTCGTTGCACTGGTAGGAAAGGGGGTTCATACCTGGGGCCTTATTACGAGTTTGGTGGTCCATATGACAGGTGGTGGTCTGAGAACAGCTTTCTGCATTGTAAGCTCTTTTATACGCCAACTAGACCGCTGCAGTCAGACTGCTGCAGGACCGTCCGCCAGACCAGGATTTAACTCCTAATCTGGCAGGCGTCTCACCACAGGTTAGGCGGTTCTATAGCGGACGGCGCATTGCACCGTCCGCTGTAGGACTGCCAAACTCGTAATAAGGCCCTTATGCTATCTCAGGTTTGCCACTGTAGGTGTGCTAGTTTTCTCATATAATTTCTTGACAGTGAGACAAAAACAAATTCAAATGGTGATACGCGGACTGTCTACAGTCTTTTTGTTACGATTATTTCTATGATTTTAACATTAGTTTTATCTTTTCATTTTTCTGGTATTAAAGCTATTAAATTTTTTTTTATATGTGGCCTCATGTTCCGCTGATTTCACCCTCTTTAAAGGCCTTGTAAAGCATTGGAACTCTTTGTTACTTGCCCGATTTGTAGATTTATTTGTGGAATCTATCTTTCCCTAGGAACTTGCAGTCTGGGGTGTCAGGTCTGGGCAATTTTGTCTTTTGTAGTTTCTGCCTCTAAGAAGCTTCTCTCATGCTAGGATAAGGTAGCAGTTTGCTGCTTATAGAAGGCGTATTGGCATATATAGAGAAGCATAGCATTCCATTATTTCCATTGAGAGTGTCAATAGAGTACCCTCATAATTTTTATCAGCTTCTATTTCCAATTGAGATTGGTGCAGCTGGTGTCGAGTAGGCTAAACATTTCTTTACATAATGATGCTATTCAAGCTTTATTGGGATTAATTTCTGCTTGTTACGCGAAAAAGAGATCGAAAAACTATGTCTCTTTCTCAACTCATTAACACAGTGTAGGGAAGAGGTCAGATTTGCATTGGGTCATAATTTCGTTAATTGATGACTCTAGCTTTATTTTTTCTAATTTAGTATTTCTCTTAACTATTTCTCATTATTTGTCCCTGCCGGAATGCTTTCTCTGTGGCCCACAACAACTGTGTGGAGGTGGCTGAGCACTCATTTTCCATTTTGTATGTTAGACTCTGTGACCTAAAGGTCTCTCTGCCTTTTGAGTGTTTGTATCTACTAGCCAGCAGCCTCCATTCAGATAGAGATGTTTGAGTGGGTCCTATGCTCAGTCAAAAGGGCATTAGGGATTGGTCAAACTTTCCTCCTTCGCATGAGACAGTGTCAGGGAGGTGTATTGGTTTGATTAAGTAATCTATATGGGACAATATGCTGTGTGCTGTAGATGTGAATGTGTATTCACGGTCCATGAGGTGCAATAATCTCCAGATGTTGCCCAGCCCATACTCCATCAATATGTCTTTCAAGATCACCCTGTCATTGTCGAACTCAGTAAAGTGTCTTGAAATTTGAAGATGAATGTTCTCTTGATTAGATTTATTGCATATATCAAACCCACACCATGTTTCTGTTCGAAATGTTTTAAGTTTAACAACTATATATCACCCTTCCTTATCAATTGGTAATGCATCTTGTGGGGAAGCAGCTTTTGAATCTGTAGTACCACTCCACATTTCCTTGGTCAGGTGCTGGTGTTTCTAGTTTATGTGATAGACAACTGCTTTTCTTTTTTTTTTTATTGAGTTTTAATGAACAACAAAACACAAAGAGAAGAAAGAAACAATAGAGACATTTACATCATGACCAGGCATAACAGTGCATGTCGCCGCTTACTATCAGTTATATGGCAAAGCGTACACAATAAGGACATGGAATCTCCACCTGGAGCATTTGAATTACCCTCATAATGTCCACAATCCAAAATTGTCTCTATTGAGCGTGGCTGACAACAGTCCCATTATAGACATTCCGTATACCCACAGCCACCCGCTGCACCACTGAATTCGTGGGGCCCCTTCACTGCCCTAGCTCAGCAGCAGTTTATACCTTCTACCCTTGCGACTCAGCCATATCAGCAGGTTCAGCGTTACCAGATCCAGCGCACGTGTTTTTGCTGAGGAGGTATGTTTGGTAGGGACCCCAACAACTCTTGGGCTGACTGGTAGGAGGAAGCAATTCATTAAATGCATCAGATTGTGTGTTGCAATACAACATGTCCGCATGACATTCTTTTATGGTCGGTACAGGGCCCCCCGCCCATCGTATCGCCACTCGGCGTTTGGCAAATAGAAGGCCAATGGCTACCAATGGGCGTATTGCTTTTTCCACATTTAGGTCCCAAACCAACAATGCCATCTTAGGGTCAGGCTCTAGGTCCACACTTATAGTGACCCCCAGAATGACTGAATCCCAGGGCATTGCCAGGCTAGGTGCCAAAAGCCTGCCTCATCTCTCCCGCATCACTGGCATTGGGAGTTCTCTGCGAGCCCATATCGATACTGCCTCTCTGGAGTGCAATAGGCCCTATGCAAGAATTTATAGTGGATGAGTCTATGCCTTCCATTAAGAGAGACGGTCCTGGTGCGGGTACAATACTGTCATTCGTTGTCGCTCAGTGGGGCACCTAATTCGTGCTGCCATTCCAGTTTAACCTTCAGTACTTCAGCGCGCCGGGACTCCTGCATACTGGAATAAAACCTGGTGATTAGCTTGTGGGGTTCATTAACTTTAATGAGAGTGGTAAGGGTGCCCATTGCCTGTGGTTCGATCATATCATCACCCAAGAGGGCGTGCCGCGGGAGTCGAGCCCTAAAAAAGTGAAACAAAGCTGAGCCTGGCGGCTGCACTTCTGGTTTTTGAAGCGCCTCCCAGCGCCTCCCAGCATCCCGTCAATGAAAAAATCTCCCATCTTTTGGATGCCCACAGTCCGCAGCGCCCGTCGTGCTCCGCCTTTCTGTCCCAGGGGGAACCATAAGCACCAACTTAATGGGATCTCTGGTGAGTACAGCAAGGCTACTGCCTGCATGTGTAACAGTGTTTGCCACGCCTGCAACGTGGTGGCCAATGAATCAACTATTTGTTGTCGCCTGGGTGGTGGGAGGAATATTGTTTGGGGCAGGGTGAGCGGGTCCGCCGCGTTCCTTTCCAAGTACAGGTAGGGTATGTCATGTGGGCCATGTACCCAGTAGTGAGCGAAAGTACTCTGCGATGCTCTGTAGTACTTCTCCAGGTCTGGGGCCCCCAACCCTCCCAGCTCGTAGGGCAAGGTAAGAGAGTCCCATCATATTCGGGGCTGCTTCCCGGCCCATGCCAGCCTAATGAGCTGTGTGCATAATTGCTTGAATAGAGAGCATGGTAATGGGATTGGTATGTTTTGCAATAAAAAGATAAAACGCGTCAGAACCACCATCTTCATTATGGCCACCCTCCCCATTAGCGATAGTGGGAGCTTAATCCATCTATCTACATCCTCTGTTAATCTGTGGCCAGCTATCCCATAATTTTCTTGGAAACCACAGCTGGGTCAGTGTGGACTTTTATACCTAGGTATCTTACCGGGTCTGTTGTCCACCGCAACGGGACCTCCGAGTCAGGAGCCACAGTGACGGAAGTGAGAGGGAATATTATGGACTTGTCCCAGTTGATTCGCAACGCCGAGTGTCCGCCGAACTGAACCACTTCTCGTAGTAATGGGGACAGGTTATCTTCTGGGTTGCGAATATACAGCAGGGTGTTGTCCTCATACGCAGATATGTTCAGTGTATACCCTGGGAACTTCAGCCCTCTGTGAGAGTGATACTCACAAACTGCGCATGCCAACGGTTCAGCTACGATTGCATATAGTAAGGGAGACAGGGGGCATCCCTGTCGCGTGCCTCGAGTGATGGCAAATGTATCAGAAACTGCATCCCCTACCCTCACCCAGGCAGTAGCCGCTGTGTATAAAACCAAGATCAAGCGCAAAAATACTTCCCCGACCCCGATCCTGCGCAGAACAGCAAACATGAACCCCCACTCCACAAAGTCAAAGGCCTTCTCTGCATCAAGGAATACTGCGGCAGCCCTGACCTCCGGATTTAGTCTCTGCACCGCGCTGAATAGTGTCCTCAGATTTTGTGTTAGGTTCCGACTAGGGAGAAAGCCCGCTTGCTCCGGGCGGATAATGTCTGGTAATAAGGGCGCCAATCTATTTTTGCCAAAAGTTTCACGTAGATTTTAGCATCCACGTTAAGCAAGGACAACGGCCTATACGAGGAACAATGAGTAGGTGGTTTGCCTGCCTTCAGCAGCGTTACTATCACTGCCTCTCGTAAGGAGGGGGGCATGATCCCAACCTCAGCCATTTCTTCAAATAGCGTTTTAAGGTGGGGAATCAATAGCTCTTGGAACTCTTTATAATAGACTACCGACAGGCCATCGGCGCCTGGTGCTTTACCGGCTGCCATACTTCACAGCGCATCCCGAATTTCATCTGTCTCCAGAGGAGCCATCAAGTGCTCCCTATGTTCCATCGCTAACCACGGCATTTTAATATATGACTAGTATTCGTCGAGCGCTTCGTTATCATGTGGCATTTGCGATGTGTATAGTGTCTGGTAGTAGGAGCGGAAGTGAGGTGCGATTTCCTCAGGTGTGGATAAATTGCATCTGTCATGGCTGTCATTCTATCTGAATCTCTTTTGGGTCTCAGGATCCCCACCAACGTTCGCTGTATCTTGGAATTCCGCTAATTTTTGTTTAAGTTCTGCAGTATTGTGTTGCGCATCAGTTCTCTATTGTGCCCCTTCCATACTCCCAATTTCCCTTTCCAAGGTCGCTAGTCTGCTGTGTATTGAGCGAAGGACCCCAGCGTGTGTGGAAATTACCCACCCCCCTTATATAGACCTTAAAGTTTTCCCAAATCGTGGCGAATTTTAGGACCGAGACAAAATTATTCGTGAAGAACTCTTCTATTGCCTTCATCAACTCAGCTTTGAAGACTGCATCTAATGTAGAGTATGGCGGGAATCGCCAAGTGAATGCAGGGACCCTTGGCGCGCTGTACCGAAGTGCATGCCGGACAGGGGAATGGTCAGAGTATGTTCTAGGGAGGTGAGTGCAGACCAACACCCTTGTGCTCAATCCCCCCGATAGCAACCAAAAATCAATGCGAGTATGCGTGTCATAAACGGAGGAGTAGTGCGTCTAACCCCTCTCTAAGGTATGTCTGTTCCTCAATATGTCTAAAAGGCCCCCTCTGTGCATAATGCCGGCTACAGCTAACGCCGCTGCAGCTGGACACCTGGGCTGACCCTTGGACCGATCTATGTCCGGGTTCAGGATACAGTTGAAGTCTCCCCCCCAAACTTGCGGGATCCCTGCTCATTGCACAAACTTCGCCTCCAGCGTGGTATAGAAATGGGGGTCATCATGATTCGGCCCGTATATACCAACCAGCATGAACCTGAGGTTGCCTTTGCCGCAAAGGGCTGCTGCGAACCTACCATGCGGGTCCCTGAGAAGTCCCTTCATGCATACCCCAGCACGCTTATCTGCCCACAACAGTACTCCCCTGGCATGTGAGGTGTAGTCAGCTGCATAGCACTGGCCCTGCAGTTTGCGTTGCACTGTCTCGCTACTTTCTGCCTTTAGGTGTGTCTCCTGCAAGACTGTGACATCTATCGAGTGTCTTTTCAAGTATGCCGCCACCCTAATAAACAACTGCTTTTCACTATGCCCACCCTTTCACATGCCAGTTTTGTCGATTCAGCTGGACACAGATGTGTCTCATGAACAAGCGTGATGACTGAGTGGTTAGTACTTAGACAACTCAGCTCCTTTTTTTTATTTTTGGTGTAGTGGGATACTCCATTTACATTAAAATGGGTCAGTGTGTGTAATTTGGTTGATTCACCAATGACATAAATTGTGTATGCAATTGCAGTTGTTCACTTTAGTTTAGAGATTAACTTAAGGTTGGGTGTATGGGATGTTAGGCAATACCACTATGGGATTGTGAGAGAGAAGTGAAAAAGAAAAAAGGAGTAAAAAAAGAAAAGACAAAAGAAGGATGGCATTCCCAGGAGGGGTGAGGGGACTATTTTTGTGCGGGATATTGAGACTTTTGACTTTGAGTAGGGTTCAGTGTTTCTTGGAAGCATTCATAGTTCTTGGGGCATATTTACTAATGTTTCACACAGTGCAGGGCAGCAAGTAAAGTTTCTGTGCTGCATTGCGTGAAAAGGAGAGAGCAGAAATGTGACATATCTAAGATATGGCACACTTCTGCTCCATCCTATCTCTGGCTCACTGTGTGCTGCTTAGTGCCAATGCAGGCACCCTTGCGCCACGCTGCAAGGTTGCTTGTGTTATGGACACAATTGTTTTTGTGCAGGGAGAGATACCTTCCTGCACAAAAACAATCCAAATTTGCATCTTCCTGTTTCTTTGTGATGCAAAATGCATCACAAATAGGAGGAAAGATCAAGTTTTTCCTCCTTGTGTTGCCATTCTCTGGGAGGCTTACTGATTTGACACAATCCCAGGTTTGTTTACAAGTCTTTGTAAATCTGGAATTGCATTACATCCATGGGCGGATGCACAGGAACGCCCATGCTCCACCCACAGGATGCCTACCATCTCTAAATGTAATGTAATAAAGCGCAAGCTGCAGCATTGCATTACATTTTCAGTCATGCAAGGCAGTGCAAATCATCACTTGTGTGGCTTCATAAATCTTACTGAAACCTTGGCATTGTCCTTGCGTCACCATGTGCAACGCAAGAACAATGCGAAGGTTTAGTACATCTGGGCCTATGTGTACTTCAGGTGCAGTCAGGTTTGTAAGTTAATTTGTGATATGCAGAGGATGGGGGTCAATACTAACTATGTTTGGTGCACTTAAAGTATACAATCTAAAAGTGGTAATGACTAGCTTGTTGATGGCTGGGTCATACTGGTTTTCAGTAACAGGAGGAAGGAATCGCTTTGTCAGTATCTGAAGTGCAGCAGTGTACCTCTATTGGGTATAAAGTTTTTGGGTATGGGATGGTGTATTATGGTAATGTCAGGACCGGCAACAATAAGTGACCCACACCTAATAATACTATAGTAGGCGGTGAGTATGCGCCAAGCTATGGGAGGGGACAGGTTTGGGTAAGGTTTCTTTGAGTGGTTTATACATTTCTTGGTTCAGGATTCTCAAGTCCTGAGAAATCTAAATAGCTGTATATGCATAAGTGTAGACTAGTAGAAATAGCTTTGGCGGTCGTCTATTGAATGACCTATGCGATAAACATTTTAAATGTCCCCAACTGGGCTGGGAGGATAGAACATCACTGTTCCCATGGTTCCATTTCACAGGTCTGGAATAAGAACTGAGAGATTATTTTGATGCTCTCGATAACCCCTTCAATAGGGTGAGGGAGTGACTGGTCCTTTAAGGAAGAAGAATCAGTTTGTAAACCTTCAGGTAGTTAGAAGTGTTCAATTTATTACATGATTGGGACATTAAAGTACTTCATGGTTACTGCCTGTTTGATGTGTAAAGTAAGACTGTTGCATATACAGACACCTGTTATCTTTCAGTGGTCATCTTGATTTTTGTCTATCTATGGTCAATGTCTACATGAATGGTAGACTGCACTCCTCATGTATTCTCAAAGGCAGAGTTTTGGTGTGCTATCCTGATGAATTCTCTGTCCCATTAGCACTCCCATGAGTAGTCGATTACATATCACCATGTAGAATGCACCAGACACAGGATGAGACAAACATCAGATCCACAATATGTCATCAAGTTTAATCCATTTTAAACATTTAGTTCTCTTCTTTCTTCAAAGTTTATACTCGGACATCGTAATTCCAATGTTCAAATGCATATAAAATGGCAATCCACGCTTCCTATCAGAGCATGTTGAAAGTCACGATTCGGGATGGGCCCATCTTCATGGGTAACTGCAATGTATAAACAAGCATTTGCAATGCAATAGGCCTCCTATTTGTGAGAGTTAGAGCTATTGGCGTTGTAAATGACAATGGGCCACATGCATCAAGCTTTTTTCCGGTCGCAAATGGGGCGATTCGCAGAATTGGCCCATTTGCAATGGGAAAAAGGCCTTTTCCGATACATCAAAAGCTTTGAATTTGCAAATTAGGTAATCGCAATTTATTGCGATTACCAAAATTGCGAATGCATTTAAGGAATCGCAATTTGCGATTCCCTAATTGCGATGCATCAAGCCTTTCCTAAATGAAAACTGTGCATTTAGGAAATGCTAATTACCATCAACTTGAAGTTGATGGTAATTTGTGCATACCCTTAGGGCATGTGTGTGCTGCACATGTGCCCACTTTCCTTTTGGGGGGTTGCATCAGGGGGGCCTTAGGCCCCCTGGCACCCTTGGAATTGCATTCACAATTTGCGATTACCAATTTGGTAATCGCAATTTGCGAATGCATTCCCATTCATTCCTATTGGCCTGTAGGTCCATAGGAATGAATGGAGGGACGTTACCTAATAGCGATTCGCAATTTGGTAATGCTAGGAATTGCAATTTATTTTGCGATTCCTACATGCATAAGATATTGCGATTCCTAAATAGTGATTCCATAAAAATCGCTATTTAGGAATCGCAATTCCTTATATTGATGCATGTGGCCCAACGTCTTTTACCCATGTGTTTTGGTTTGGAGTGGAGTGGAATTATGTGTGTTGGATTGAAATTGTTAGTTCTGGAATTGTAGTGTGGAGTGGATTTGTACAGTGGAATTATGTGCATGGTGTGCAGTGGAAATATATGGATAGTAATTATGTGGTACTGAGTGTACAGGAATTATGTGGAGGGTGATGGAGTGTAATTTTAAGGATTGTTTTTTTGTGATGTGGAGTGGTATTTAGTGGAGTTTAATTATGTGGTGTGCTGTTGAATTTTGTGACATGCTGTGGAATTCTGTGGTGTAGATTGCATGTATGTGGTGTGCTGTGTAATTGTGTTGTTGAGTTGAATTATGTGGTTTGTTGTTGAATTATGGGGCGAGGCATCGAAATGTGTAGAGTAAAATTGTGTGGTGTGGCAGTGTGTGGCGCTGAGTGAAATTATGTTGTTTGGAATAGCAGTGAAATGTTTGAACACATAGCCAGCATGCCCTGCATATGAAAGGGAATGAAAATTAGGCTAAAATGTCATATTGAACAGACAGCCTTCCCTTGTGTTGCTCGCTAAGCAATTTAGGGCCATATTCTCAAGAACGGCGATAACATTATCGCCGCTTTAGCGGCAGGAAACTGCTGTTAAAGCGGCGATAAGGGGCTTTATAACCGCTTTAGCGGCAGTTTTAGCGGCAATAATGTTATCGCCGTTCTTGAGAATATGGCCCTTAGATCTCTGTATGTGGAATTCACAATCTCAAAGCCAGTGTGGCAGTTACTTCTAGAATAAAAATACAGGGATTTTATGTAAGCGCTCTGTGCTAATTGTTACTTTCCCTTAAAAAGGCCATTTCAATGGCAGACAGACAGGGATGCTTCAGTAACAGCACAGTGAACACACAAGGTGGGTGAAGACAGAAACTTTGCTGCTCGTCACGGATAAGTAAATCTAGACTGTGGGGGTGGGGCGCTGTAGGGTGGATGTTTGTGGGTTAAATGAAGAAAGAGACAGGACATCAGACCTGATATTGCGCAAAAACAGATATTTGTGTCCACTAGCTGCCAAATGATAATTTGTGAGGCACACTTTATGACTGCCATATATGTAAATGATTTTAAAAGTTGCAGTCAGTTTCCCTCCTATGAAGATAACCTGCATAAGCTGTTACCTGCTACAGCCGGGGGCACGTTATGGTGTGCACTCGGCGGTTGACGACACAAACATTCATGCACACAACATAAGAAGAAAATGTACAGATGCTAGAAAACAAGCAGAAGGCATATAGCTAAATAGGACCTCTGGTTATGAAACACAGGCAGGAGATGAGAGAATGTGGGATGAACACTAGCTCATTATCACACAATCTTTCTCAAGCATACAGCAAAACTGCAGGTTCTAGAGCAGGGACATTTTAAGGATTTTGGGGGCCCTGGGCCAAACATATTTTTGGGGCCCCTGTTGGGAACAGCTTTGGATTTATGATCCATTTCACCTGACACTGACAGCGGACAGGCACATTGTTACAAATTCTAAACGTGTTTACATCTAATATTGAGGGATAGTGACGTGTTTTTAATAATGTAACACAGCAGCAGCTCACTAATATTATTGCAAATAATATCAGTGACCCCCTCCCATTTCTCCTATGAGTGATCCTGTTTTGTCCTAAAGGAAACTTTTTACGGATGTTGCTCGAAACATCAACACAACATTTCTCGGCAAAATGTCCGGAATAGAGTCCCACATATCACACACTTTGAAAATAAATTAAAAGAAAATGGTATTTAAAATAATTTGTTGAAGAATTATTCAAGGTCATCAGGGCAAGTTTATCTGCAGAACAGAGCTGGCTCTATCAGGGGGCCCCCTGAAAGGCTGGGGCCCTGGGCCAGAGCCCACTTTGCCCATGCCTTAAAACGTCTCTGTTCTAGAGTGCTTTTGATATTGCGCTCTCAAGCACATAAATGGCAGCACTGCAGGTTTCAGAGCCCTCCCGTTTTTGAACACTCTTTGTGAAACAATACGGCATGTTCTAGAGTCCTTCAGACT
This sequence comes from Calotriton arnoldi, assembly GCA_963921515.1. Taxonomy (NCBI): domain Eukaryota; kingdom Metazoa; phylum Chordata; class Amphibia; order Caudata; family Salamandridae; genus Calotriton; species Calotriton arnoldi. Next base: position 375,377 of record CAWUFW010011121.1, on the reverse strand, counting down.
AGGCTAAGGGTGAACCTAGTGTGATTGCATTACAAGGTCTCATGCAATGGGACCATAGTGCATGCAGGCCCAAGTTTTAATCTTATAAGCCTTTGCAATCTCCTTTTTTAACCCATGAGCAGTAAACAAAGTAAACAACTCCCAAAATAAGAATGCACATGAAACGAGTTTTCCCGGCATAGTAGGGCAATGGAATTATGCAACAGGATTGACTAAATTATGGAGCAAGAAAGGGACAATTATTTTGGATAATGAGGCAGGTTTTGTGATAGTGTTATTTAATTATTGTGTAATTTTTATGCATTAACACTGTTTTGGCAAAGGTTTCAACTGTTTAGCACCATTTAAACTCCCAAATACAGCCATAGACAACTGAAAGATTTCAATGTAACCTTTGCACAGGACCCTCCATGGAGCTGCAGTGAAAAGATGGGGCCAGGCAGAGAAAGGGGGGGTTGGAGAGGAAGCAGACTGAGAATGGGTGTGGCAAGGGCTAATCACACACTGACCTTACAATCAAATACTTCTGGACACGGGGAATGCAGAGGAGATTAGAGAGAGGCAGCAAAGGATGTAGGAACAGACTCAGAGGAGTATGGACCATGGATGCGGAAACATGGAAAGTCAGGAGGACCTACCCGGGCGGTGAGTGGGATTGAAAGGGGCCTCCATGGAGCAGCATTGAAAAAAAGAGGACAGGCAGAGAAATGGTGGGCTGGAGCGGAACGGAAGCAGGCTGAGGATGGGGGTGGCAAGCTGACGGTCGGAAGGGGGAAGGGATTAGGAAACAGGGAGCCCTGAACAAAATTTACCCTGTGCCTGTCAGGCTGGTGTTATTTTGTTGGCTTGCTTAAGAGGGTCGGCTATGTATGGAACATGGAGAAATACAGGTTCCTTCAAACAACCAGGGGCGGGGACTGGCGGGGCGAGGAAGTGACTAGGACCCCTCTAGATAAATGTGAAAGGCTACATTTACAGGCGGTGTCTTTGAAAAGCAGGGCACGAAGATCCCTCGCCATCCTCGCGGACCCGTATCCAGCCTCCTCCTCCTTCCCAGCTGGCTGGCTGGCTGTGAAATACTTTGTGCTGAAGAGACCTCTAGAGCAGGGTGAAGAGACCCACTGAGGGGCCACAAGGGCCTTGAAGAGGGGAATCGGAGGGGCTGCAGGAGGCTCGGTGGTGCCCCTCCCTGGGCAGGAGAAGGAGGCAGCTTGTAAGGGCTGGCAGTGGCTCTGTTATGTGATTGCAATCAGCTGAAGTGGGGAGGGAGGGGGCTCAGAGCTGGCGGCAGCAGATCCCACTCTCAGCAGCTTACAGGGCATTGCTGCTTTCAGCACCCAGCGAGTGGCACGTAAAAGGTGATATAAGTTGATGGGCAATGATGTGGGTGGGCATCGGACGTGGACACAATATAAATGAATAACAGATTAACCGCATGCAGAATACGGCAAGTGAAAAACCAAAAAAAATATTAACCCTGGAATGTACTTTTTAATAAGGATCATGCACAGTTAAGTGGCTACTGCGATTTACAGAAAATTAGATCACCTCATGAGAGAAACACACATAGTCCCAAATGGGAGGGGGTGGAAGAAATAGTACCTGCATCGCAGTGGACGGCCACTAATCAAGGGAAATTATTCTGCAGTTGAGCCGTGCTGTATATTGGGTCGCAAACCAATTAGGAGGCAGCAAAGATCAGTGAGGCTGGAGTCAACCTATGATAAGCAGCAGGCGGGATTAAAATACTTTTAGTTAATACAACATGTCTTTCAGACAGCGCATGCATACTGCTAGGCTCCACCTAAAAAGGCATATCAGCACCAGCAGACAACCTAGGTCTTAGTTAATGGGCAATTAAGCCCTGAGTTAAACTGTCACCACGTGCAATTCCAAAATGCTATCACTTATAACCTCCACCAAAGTAGAAAATAAATAAAACAACTGCCTTGTGATATTGTGAAAACCTCATGTGCCCAATGCTGAACGATTATTAACTGCACCACGAGCTCCGTGCCGCTCACTAAATAATTTTAAAAAAGCACATTCACAAAATTCTTAAAATTGTGCCCTGTGCAAAACCATGCACCTTTGGAATCAGTTACATGCCCAAAAGCCCAATACAAAAGCTCAAGACAACAAACTTTCCACCATGTGCTCCGTAACTCTGGTACCGTGTGACACCGATATCTCCAAATAATAGATTAACCAGATCAAACAGTCCATCAACAAACTCTCCATGACAGTTACAACAGATACGCTTTTAATGTAAAATGCGATTGGTGCAAGTCACGTGACTCGTACCAACTCGTTCCAATGTGAAAAATAGAAATTGCACAATTAAAAAACACAGCCAGTATCAGAGACATTATGGGGCATATTATCAAGAACGGCGTTAAAAATTATCGCCGGTTTAGCGGCAGAAAACTGCCGCTAAAGCGGCGATAATGGGCTTGATAATATGCCCTCGAGAATTCCAATAGAAGCCCATGTTCTGGTGTGAACAGTTTTCTGCCGCTAAACCGGCGATAATTTTAACGCCGTTCTTGATAATATGCCCCAAAATTATTTTAAAAAATGACACTTTAACAGTTATATTATATGTTTCCGAATTATCTTTGGTCAACTCATATATCATATGGTGTAAGCAATCTTCGTCAGATCAACACCTCCATCTTATCACAATATTTGTTGTGCCTTGGGTGCTATCTTCTTGTTGGGTTGGTTCTGAGGGGGCATTCCATTGTATGGTCTCTTACCGTGAAGCATGCAGTCTTTATATATCTTCTGTGTCTGTGTATATTGTCGTTTTTTCATCAGTCGTGATGATCTATATACCACGACCCAGCAGGGAGAAAAACTGTCTACTCAGGGCTACTGTCTCGCTGGAGGCATCTGCAGAGACAATGATGGACTATTCTGTCATTATTAATGTTTTTGTTCTCTTCATATAGCACCAGTTTTGCAAGCTGGAGTTACCAAAAACATGTGATAATCAGGCTGGATCTATTCGAAGGTGAGGTTCTTTTGGGGCAAATTCAATTAGATCTATGAAATTGCAATAGTTCTGTGAAATCAATAACAAATGGTATCTGTGAGTCATTATTTTGTATTGTGTCCTTCTGAATGTTCTTTTATCTGTAGAACCTAACACTATCTCTTCCAAATCAGTCCTCTTTTAGAGAAAGACATGCATGTTGCCTACATATAGGGGTTCCCACATTGTAACTTCCAGTTTTCTGTTCTTCACAAAGCTATTGACTCCCACAGTTGAGGGTTTAAAGGACTATCACAGTTGGATTTACTTTCACAGTTAGTTATTTGTGGGTGATTAGCAAATCTCTCAAAGGGCTTCAGGTCCCCCCCTGTGACACTTTCAATGTTAGTCTGGGTGGCAATTCCTTGTCCATTGAACCTTGCAGCACTTTGTGTTTGATCTTGGATCATTAGGTTATTGTTAAAGCTTACAGTTTGTTATATTACATTTGTGTCCCCTATGTTTATCATAATATGGTCTTGCTATTTTGTGTTTTACAAGTATACACCACTCCAGTGTGAATTTTGTTCTCACTGTTTGTTGGTCAGCTTCTTTGCAGGTTTTATGTTGTGCAATATTCCCATTTAGGGCTCTGTTGGTTTTGAGAAGGTGTTCCCTCCCCGCGCTTTTAATGTGACCTGATGCAGTCCCTTTCTTCACTCTTCCCCCACTGCCTGTCTTACTTATTGTTCCTGTGAAGGCCACACTCCTCTGCTGTCCAATGCTGTGATGGGCCACCCTTCCAAGTCCCGTTATCAATCTACTTAAGGTATGGGGAAGAGAATGTGGGTGCGCACAGTCACATGAACTAGCAATTTCCTGATACATTTGCACTTAGTAGTTTGCCTTCAGTCCTCTTGTCCAGGTGTTCTACCCCATGGCTCTCTCAGGCAATAACTAACGTTGGCTCATCTCCATGGAAAAATGCAACGCATGAGGGGAGTCATAGATCATCTGGTTCCACTGTCTTCTTTCCCCACTACCCATGCGATCTTCCAGTTTCTCTGAGGTGAGGAACTCCTATGGCAGCAATTATGGTTGTGATGAGGAAGCAATGGCTCTTTTAAACTATATTTCAGCATGGATTGCAAGACAGTCCCTGGAGCGTATAGAAAGCATTTTTAGTGCTTGGCAAACCTCTCCACCCGTGAATGTTTCTGTCTCAAATCATTTCTTTGATTTACAACCTACAACCTGAAATTGGGTCTGCCATCCACAGTACTATTCACGAGGCTGGCACTAAGCTGACAAGGAAAAACATGACTTCAGACCTACCTACATGTGTAGCCTGTCTGTGGCATCTAAACTTGCAGGCAAACCTGTAAAAATAACTCTTTTTGGAAGTAAGGAACTCTACAATAAATATTGCCCACAAGGTAGGGTGCCTAGTATTTAAAAGTTGGACATGTAAGAATTTTATTGGCCATGGTCCTATAGTGACTAGCCCCAAACATGCAATTAAAATTAGGGGTAGGTGGAACTCAAGTTATATAAAAGTTCTGCACACCCCTAATTAGAGCACATGTGCTTGAGATCACCTTTCATCTCAGAGGTAACACTGCAGGATGTAAACTACTGCTCCCTTATCGGCCTGTCGTCTACAAACACCCTGAGGCACAGTATTTTAGCCAAAAAAAGATTATCTTAAGCATTACTCTTTGTTAACCTTCAGTGGGGCATCTGTCATTGACATACACTGACATTACCACAATGTGACCTTCAGAATGGTGGTGTCACTGATATACCATAAGAGTGACAGGACAGGACAGTGGCAAAGGAGGCCACGCCGTTTCAGTGACTGTTGCATGCCATTGCCATCCAAGAGCTCACAGACATTCAATAATGTGAAGGCACCTAAAAAATAGTGCTTTATTTGTAAAAAGGTAAGTGCCAGGGCCCTCGTCAGGAAGCAACTGCTGCTTGCATCACCCACTGCCGGTGCCAGTGCTGCCAATGACAGGACATGTGGGACTATTGAGGCCCCCAAAACTATAAGAATGGCTTAGGCGGCAAGTATTACTTGTATTTATTGTATATTGAATTAATAAATAACTGTTGTTTTGCTCACACCTTAATAGCACTAACAGCACCACCACCTGGCAGCTGTCATAAGTCCTGTTGTTGATATTTAAGTGCTGGTCCCGAGCACTGGAAACCACCTGCTTAAATTAAGCACTGCTAAAGAGCCTCTGCTGTGAACATGTAAATAAATCCAGCCCTCACAAGGCGTGACCGAGGAGCTATGCAAGACCTTGTGAGCACAGCATCTGCTGCAATATCTCTCAGGGCGCCATCTCCATGTACGGGAAATGTGACACAGAAATGCTTGCCCAAATTGACCCTTTTTGAATTAATGCTAGACCACAAAAAAATGATAGTTTACTAGTTGTTTGCTTTATACAACTTGGGAACATAATCTTTTTTCGAACGTATGAAGCATTTCCATCTTTTGAAGCATTATTATAACCTAGATTTAGAGGCACAAAGGAGCTTAAGCACGGAACCAACTCCTGCTCCATTGCCACAAGATCAGGAGGGAATATCTCTTTAGTAAGGCTGTGGGAAACTTGGCTATTTGATCGGGCCTTTTGAGGGCTTCACTGGATGAGTGGTTGCAAGTTATTTAGCGCTGAGACTCTCGAGTAGCTGTTTGCACTTTAGAAATTCTTGATTGGTTGGTTGATTGATTTTAGGGAGTGAGCACAAGCACTTTAGCACTGGTTAGCAGAGTCCTACGGCCAACAAAAACTAAGGACCTGATTTAGATTTCGGGAGACGGGTTACACCGTCACAATGTTGACGGATATCCCATCCACCGAAATATAACTTCTATGATATCCTATGGGATTTAGATTAGGCAGATGGGCTATCTGTCGTTGTTGTGACGGAGTAACCCATCCGCTGAGATCTAAATCATGCCCTAAGTAAGAAAAATAGACGGATGAAGGCAAAATGTTTGGGGGAAGACCTCCCTAATTATGACAGGTGTAACATTCAATGAGAAAGTGGCCAATCAGAGAATATCTTGACACCAACTGTTGGATAACTTTTGCACCCAAGCACCTTTTTAAGCACAAATGTTGCACAAATACAGAACAGATTTACAATTTATAAAGAAAAGCATGCTTTCTGTATAAAGTTATAACTGTCCATTTTTCAGTATCGGAGAGCAAACTTTCCATGGGTATAAAATTGGGAAATAAACATTTTGGGACCGCCACCCTTCTTCTTGGCCCCCATTTGACAGCTCAGTGAAAATCTTTCCATAAAGGAGCTAAGTGGATCAACTGTTTTTTAGAAAGTTGTCACCGTTGAGTTGCACATCATGGTTACATGGCTTGCGTGCACAAAACATTCTCTATTAGCATTTACAGGTGCTGGGATTTATATGAACACATATTTGTGATTGATTTATCCGTCTTTAGTAGGGAAACATTCAATTTCTTTCCAATATATAGTTTCAATTACATCTCAAAATTGCATTGCAGTTGCCATGCATTGCAGTTGTCATGTATTGTATTGACTCTCTTTTTGTCCTCTAACCCTGTCACTTTAAACAGTTTGTTGCATAATTCAACTACACACAGCGCAAAATTGCCATATTTGAAAAATAGGACAAAATGTTACTTCCTTGGTAATTCAGCAGGCATAGTAAATAGAGTACATTGATAAGTAAGTTAATGAGGCAGGGATGTGAAAGGTAAAGTGCGTGAAACAAGTAAAAGTCTATGGTAAATTCAAAGGGGCAGATTTACAAGCCCCGTACGCCACTTTTGCGCCGCCGTTGCATCACTTCTGTGACGCAACGGCAGCGTAAAGCCAGCGCCATGCTGCGGGGTATTTACAACGTGACGCATCTAGGGAGATGCGTCACGTTGTAAAGCCCTGCGCCACATGAAACCTGCGTAAGGTTTCATGTGGGCGTTCCGGAACAGGGGGGGGCGTTCCGGCGCAGGAACGCCTCGCAAAAGTGGCCGAGTGAAATCTACAAGATTTCACTCAGTCACTTTTCCGACCCCGCTGCATCAAAACCTTGCACCTGCTTGAAGCAGGCGTAAGGTGTGACGCACCATGTGCAAGATAGGCCGGGTTGGCACAGTGCTAGAGTTGTGTCGCGGCCGCGACACAACTCCAGCACTGCGCCAACGTTAAGACAGCCGATGCGACACGCATCTGCATTTCCTTGCGCCATGATGCGCCGCACTGTAAATGCGGCGCATCCGTGGTGGCGCAAGGATTGTGATGCATGTCGCAAGTTTCCTGGCGCATCCCTGCTGATTTGCAGGGATGCGCCAGGAATTGTAAATCTGCCCCAAAGTGTATAACTGCCATGAAGACTTCATTGTTTTGGTTGCTTAATTTTTGATTTCTGGAGGCTCCCAGGAATTAATTTGAAAAGCTTAAGTATGTATGAAATATTTTGAGTTAATAGCCATTTTACAAGCATGATGTGAGCACTTTACTATTCAGCATGGGTCCGTCACTGCATAGCAGGCAATTACCATCAGTTAATGCCTTCAGAAGACGCCATGAACCGCGGTTTATGCCTTAAGTTGGTAGTCATAACAAATAAAGGGACACATGAAATTAGGTTTCAGATACTTCAATTACTGCTTACATTTGTAAGTCCAGGCGGATCTCTTTGGCAGACAGAACACACCCGCATGGTTAAGCATGCAGCTTTTTCCACAACAGGGGGAGATGTCGGAAGGAGGCAAATGTGACAGGTGAATGGTGTCAAGTTGGATATCTAAGCAGACAACCAAAGATATTAATTGCTCAATTGTTCATATGCCTAGGTAATAAAAGGTCATTTCGCTGAGGGAGGCATGGGACTGCATAACACAGAGGTTAGAGTATAGAAGGCTTGGTAGTTACAAAAAAACTTCATATGGATTTGTCTTGAAGATAGCAAGCATTGGAATCTTGTTGTTGTGTTGTACAGGAGCCTCACCGGCGCCTAATGACTTCAGCACATTTTGTAGTTTCTCCAGTGCCCGTCTCCAAACACAGCTCAGCATCAGCTGTCTTAAACAGTGCATTTATCAATCTGTGCAAACCCCTTTGTAACTTACCTATGGTTATAGCTGTACATTTGGCTTCCAGGCACTTCAAAAATGAATAGGAACCCTTGCTGGGATGTGCGTTTATGCTAGCATACTTATCGTGCTTCGTGCCCCAGGTGCAAGGTCCCTAAAGCATAAACTCCCTTTCAAATAAGAAGGAAAAAAACAAACAGATAAAGGAAATGTGCATCCCCAGACACCAATTCTACTGAGTGTGATGGGCTGCATAATGAAGCATTGGCTTGAACTTACAGTCAGACACAAATTAGAAATATTCTACTTTTTCTGTAAACTATTTAATTGGCTCGCCAAATAGAGAGTAAAATTGACAATACAATAGATAATTCCTTCCTCTATTGAATCAATAAATACATATTTTAAATTCTGATCAAGTTTCAGAACAAAAACTATTCACCATGTTGTTTCACATATCACTTTGCTATTGTAGAGCTGCTTGATGGGTTCAATGATGATGAAATGAGAACGTGAAATAATTTTTCCATTTGATAGCACACATTCACATGTTTAAAAAATGTGATCATATAGCTATTGCTTATCATTTAGAAAGGTGTCCTGTATGCTATCGCTTATTGCTACAACATATTTCAAATGTTATAGAGATAAAATGTCGAGGTACAATATGCAGAAATATCACATGACAGAAATATATTGTCCTAAATATTGTTTACAGATATATCGTCCCTCCTGAAGGATATCCCTCTGCCACAATTTTGCCAGCTGTGTGCCCGCCGTAGTACCATCCCATCCTTCATCTGATTTCTGAGTAGTGCCCTTAGGGCCTGATTCACAAAGGTAAAGTTAGACCAAAAGTCTAACTTTGACCAAAAGTGGGGCATGGCTTGATGCCGACTGAAGATGGCGGGGCGCCGCTGAAGCTCCTTGCAAAGGCACCAGAAGAGGCCTCAGAAGAGCGGCTTCTCTAACATATAACTGGCTTTGCTGCCAGGTATTTGTTCTGGAAGTAAGCAGAATGCCGCTCTTTATTTTCTCTTGTGATGGGAACGTGTAAAGCTTTTCTTTTCCGCAACATGTCTTTCCTTTCATCTGCTGCTGATATTTTTTTGCGCGCTGAGGAGACGCGTCAGAGTATGACAACACGAGTCTGAACAATCCTTAATGAATTTGAAATATTTCAAGTGAAGCACGTCAGTAGCTGTCTATCTCCTTTACTTTCAGGCTGCAGTTTTTATCTATTTGGAACACATCTTATTTTTGCATGACTTTATAAAGTTGCATTGCCTTAATTGTGTTTGCATTTACTTCAGCAAGTATTTGACTATTTTCCACTCTGCCTATTCTTACTAAGGTTCAATAAAACATAGTATACTGTGCTTTAAATTCATTTAATGCTTCTTCTGAGAAGAATAATATCCACATAGGGTAATATTTTAAAGCACTGGTCAAGTTTGTTTTACTATTTGAGATACTTCTCAGCTACTCACAATTGTCTCCTACATATGGGCAGATTACAAAATAAGAAGTACTTGACCAAACTTTCTTCAGGCAAGTCCCTTAAACTTTCTCCTGCATGTTACAGTTACTTCAAAATGGAGAGCGCTTCACAGCACAAGAGTACTGGTACCTCTTCTTCCTCAGTCACACCTACTAAGGTTGTCCAATCAAACGCTGGCAAAGCGTCAGTCAAAAGGCTTAAGAAAGATCCACCGTCACCTTTTAAGTCTCCTCTTAATACCTCTGTGAATCTGTTATTGGAGGAAATAAGAGCTTTGCACTCCTTAATGGAAAAAACTAATGTTAGACTACAGAATTTTTGAACAGATGGAATCTGATGGAAGAACACGTCTCTAGTGTGGAACTATAAAATTGCAATTTCAAGGATACTCCTTCTAAGGTCAATTTTATACATGAACAAGTAAGTAGTTTGCTCAGACAGGTTGAAGATTTAGGAAATTGCAACAGAAGAAACAACCTTTGCATTTATGACTTATCTGAAGGGATAGAAGGAACACATCCCATCTCTTTTTCAAAACTTTCCTACCACAGATTGTAAACCTGTCTGCCAGACAACTCAAACGTGGATTACTGCAGATCGACAAAAAGAGTTCTTAAGTATACAACAAATACTTTGCTCTCCTGAAGCTCGATTTGAGCTTTTTCACTGTTCATCTAATTTGAAAGAATTTCTTGCAAGTCAGAAGACAGAGAATATGGGGGCATATTAGCAAGACCGGCGATAAAATTATCGCCGTTTTAGCGGCAGGAAACTGCCGCTAAAATGGCGATAATGGGCTTGCTAATATGCGTTATAGAATTCCAATAGAAGCCCAGGTTAGATGTCCTGCACATCTAACATGGGCTTCTATTGGAATTCTATAACGCATATTATCAAGCCCATTATCGCCGTTTTAGCGGCAGTTTCCTGCCGCTAAACGGCGATAATTTTATGGCCGGTCTTGCTAATATGCCCCATGGATTCTACTGCATCACCCTATTTGTCAAAATAATGTTTTATGATTTTGACTTTATGCTTTCTCCTTTTGTACTGGATCTTATCTTGAAGTATACAAAAATGTTAGATAGATATGTTCCTATTATTATCTTTCAGTTTGACTTTTTGAAATAGTATTGTAAGCGTTCTCTGGATAGTATTTAATAGCTCCTACTAATTAAAATGCATTGTTGCTCACAGGATTGATATCATGTTGTCTCATGTTCCTATCTCCCGTCATGTGTTTCATTGCCCTTTGTGTGCTTCCTTTTCCTCTGGGATTTCGACATATCATTTTCTCATGTGGTCTCCTGCCGTCCTCATCAACATTTCTCGTAGGTATGTTTATTTTTAGTGTTATCTTCTTTTTATTACACTCTCCCTTTCTGTTGCATTTCACAGTATTCTATCCCTTTTACCTCTCCTTTTTAACCTTTTTGCTTTCATTTTCAATTATTTCATTCATTGTATATCTCCTTTGGACATGTAACCTTGTCTTTTCATTATTGTTGACTTTATCATTTCTAAAAATGTGTATGATGCTTTATATTCCCTTTAAAGATAAGTCTGATTGTCAAGTCAAAAGTAAAGTTTATTTCGACCATTAGTCTTTAAACCACATAAACACGACATTTTATATAAAATTCTAAAAATTATTGCAAATTCATCATCTCACTTCATTCTAGGAGACTAATTTTCCTATAATCCATCTCAGTTTTGTTAAAAGCAGTTTCATACATAAGTTATAAACACATTCAAATATCGCATATATGATCCAAATAATACTAAAATCCTGTTTAAGACATTTAAAAAGAATAAAACTTAAAATCCCTATACATCATTACTCGACCTAGCCCTCCATTCCCTATTCCATAAGAAACCTTTTAGCAGCCTGAATAAACTTCGCCACAGCTATTGCGATATCAAGATTTTGCATGTCAATAAGGAGCTCGATTGCTTGCGTACGTGACCTAATACCATATTTTAAGAAAATTGGTCGTAAAAACAGTTTTCGCTGGGCTAACAATTTGTGACAGTCCATTAAAATGTGTAAGCAATTGCATTTCATGACCATCCTACATGTGCATCTACCGTCTGGTTGCATCAGTTCCCTTTTTATTTTGTTATTTAACCGAGCAGGATTGATACCGATTCTCAGCCTTAATACTTCCATTCTGCACCATTGATTTGGTAGGGTGTCTAGATAGGGATACCAATTTTCTTTCCTCCAGCTATTTATCATGAACTGCACAGACTCTTTCTTTATCAGGTACTCAATGTCATTCAATCTAGACATTTCCTTCCCTAAAGATTTGAGTACACTTTTTGATTCATCAATATACAAGGACTGCGGATCAATTTTCACCTTCAACTTTTCACAGATGGAATAGAATTTCTTTCTTATTGCTTTGGCCCAATTTAATTCACTCTGCTGAATCTCCTTCATACACCATCGTGACACTTTCATATCTTCTCCTGACCCCAGCCGTTTCCAAAATCTAAGTAAACCCACTTGCACCTGGACGTTCCATGAGGTCGCGTCTAACTCCAGTTTAATTGCCTGAATCATTGATGAGCAAGGCAATGACATCAATGATTTTAAACATTTCCCTTCCTCACTGTCCCAGGTACTTTTCCCACCTAGGCATAGAATTTCTGCTCCATACTGCAATTGCGGGGGGATCATTGCATTGAAGGCCTTCAGCAGTGGTCTATGGGACATAGCGCCATAGCTACGATTACATTTTTTCAACCCGCAAACAGAAGCTAAGGCTTTTACTTTCTGGGCCTCCAGGTGCGTGCCCCATTTTAGAGACTTGTCAAACCATAGATATTTGTACTCGTTGACAATCTCTAGTTTGGTTTACCCCAAAAACCAGTTAAACTTTTGATCTCTCTTCCCAATGCACAGGATTTTTGTTTTATCCATGTTCACTGTAAGACGTTTAGTTGCACAATATGTGCTGAACCCATTTAGCTTCCTTTGCAGACCCAACTATGTCTGATCAAGAATGACTAAATCGTCTGCATACAGTAGACAGGACAAATGCTTCCGATTCACTTTTGGGCTTGCACTTCTATCAGTCATCAAAAAAGAAGGTAGGTCTGCAAGAGGGGCCAATACGCAGCCCTGTCTTAGGCCATTATTGATCGCTCTTTCCTGTGTCAGGCCCCCCATTGTATCTTTAATGACCTGGGCCCAGTTCTGACTATGCAACTCCTGGATTATTACTAGGAACTCCTCCGGAACATTATAGCTTCTTAAAGTCTCCCGAAGGCACTCCCTATCCACTAGGTCGAAAGCCGCACAAAAGTCCATAAAGCAGCAGTATAATCTACCTTGCTGCTCCATGGACTTCCGAGCCAGTGTCCATAAGGCGAAGCAATGATCAATCGTAGAGTGACCCTCCTTAAAACCTCCTTGTTCCACTGGCATGATCGAGTGTTGCTCCACCCAATCCTTCAATCTACCAAGGATTGTTTTAGAGAACACTTTTGTTCCAATATCCAGCAGATTAATCAATCTGTAATTCTTAGGGTCCTTCCTGTCACCTTTCTTGTGTAGAGGCCTGATCACAGCCCCCCTTCACGATTTTGGGATAATGCCTGAATCTAGGATAGCTAAAAACATCCGGGATAAAAATTGTGCCCACCAGTTTAGCTGTGTTTTAATTATAACGGCGGGTAAGTTATCTGGCCCTGACGCACGAGTTAGGTTTAACTTCCTGATAGTATCTGTAGAAATCAAAGAAGTCTCGTAGACAGCTCTTGAAGTTAGTGGTTTATTCTCCAAGTTACAAGTTCCAATATACGCCCCACCAGGAGCAGCCTCCTGGCAGCTCAGCCCATCTTCTCCAACTGCTATCTCACCAGTACAAACATTCCTCACATTCCAAATGACATCATATTGTTAGAGCATCAGGCAGAGAACAAGGACAGGGAAGGTGCAATACTTAACAAGCAGATTACTAGCAGATTACTACACATCTTCCCCCTTATAATGATTAAACAAAATCAAACAGTATACACATATATAAACATAAGAAAAAGAAGATAAACATTCCAGAAATAAACGTAATAGAACACTGTACTAATATGGGAAGAAACTCTCCTCCTGCAATAATAATAATAATAATGTAAAATGTAATAATAGTAATATAAGTAATAAATTGCCTTCCCTATGTAATAATAATAATAATAATAATAATGTAGTAATAATAATAGGAATGCAGTAATAATAATGTAAGTAATAAACAGTAAAATAGAAATCTTAAACATAAACAAATAGCAGGACCAGGGAATATCACATGCCCTCTACTGCATGCACTGTAATATACTGTATACTTACCCCTACTGCATACTTTTGCAAGATCAGGGACTCACACTCCCGCAATAATACTCTGTTCACATACTGCATTCCCAATAATACTCTGTTCACATACTGCATTCCCATGCAGTACCAGTAACTTTATAAAACACTGTAATAATAATAATAGTAATGGAGCAATAATAATTTCAAGGGGGAATCCACCTCCCTATAAACCACACACCACAGTAACCTCCCAAATCATTGTAAAGGGGGAATCCACCTCCCTATAAACCACACACACGCAGTAACCTCCCAAATCATTGTAAAGGGGGAATCCACCTCCTTATAAACCACACACACGCAGTAACTTCCCAAAAGGGAAAATCCACCTCCCTATAATACACTGTAAAATGAAACTACACATCAAATTAATGAATGACATAGGTCTTCACAGTCATCTCAACATCAACTCATATGCAACAATCCTCCGCTGCTGGAACATTTGTCCCCGTTTAGGGCTGTTGCGGTTCAAGCTCTGGGACTTTAATCTCCACAGGGGCTGTTCATCCCCATTATTTGGGCTCATTGTCATGGTTCAAGTTCTGGGACCATTGTCCCCAACAATGGCTCTCAGACCCGCTTCTGGAATCGCAGTCCCGATTCTGGGCTTACTCTGGATTTTATAATTCATACTGTTCTGGTTCTGGTTTCTTGGCTCTCTTACTCATTGTCAATCTTCACACAAACTATTCAATACAAAGTCTTAACTCAAAATATAGTTCTTCAATCGGTGCTCTAAATGTCCATGTATTGGTGCAATGGCGCTAAATAGCCAGAAGATGGCGCTGTTATACTAGTTTTAAATTTTCCACAGCGACATTCCCGATAAGGAATTTTCAATTAACTTAAATGACAGTACCAGTGACTCCTTGACGATCATCAGGCAGCAGCGCTCACAGCAATCTTCACCTTAAAATTATCTATATCGTCAGAACCTGGTTCACGAAATTAACTTTATTGGCAATACTTGGTTGATAGATACAAAATGGAAGCACGCATATTGACGTAGAACCGGGTGGTTTATGACGTTAAGCCGGGTGGCTGTCGGCACGTCCGTGCAGTACAGCATGAAACTGCAGGACTATGCGTGTAAAGAATACTGGGCTCGCGCTGAATAAAAGGTCGGTGAGCACGAGCTGAAACTGTTAGGGTGAGTGACAAACTGTCATTTCTTTTTTTCGTTTTTTTAAACGCTGTTTTCACATCTCTGTAACCTAGAAATCCTCATTTGTGTCAAGAGTCTCAAATGTTAGTAATGAACACCAACATTTTCCACATCCCATTATCAAATGAGCGATAAGCTTCTCTGCTTTGTGAGATAACAGGCCAGCTGTTGCCTTCACAATCTCATCACCGTTTACAGACCAAAGCTTTGACACATATGGATATTTGACATATGGGTACCGCTGGTTACCGCGGAGCAGGAAACTAAACACTTCACTTTCCTTGCCGCAGATAATGATATTGCTCAGTCAGCAAACACTGTGACCGGATCCAAGCCACAACAGTTTCAAAGTGGCAACATTCTCGTGCCCTCGATCACCATAATTTAATATCCAAAAACAGCCACTGCTTTATGTCTTAAGTACGACAGAGCAGAAAACATGGCACCATTTCATCACTGCCACTTAAGGTGTAAATCGTTTGAAACAAATACCATCAGCAAACACCGGAGCCCGATCTGTGCCCCCGAACAACACTCCTCATGGTCACCTCACGCTGGGACCTGATCCTTGCCCCCGATTCAAGGTGTGAATTATCACATTGCTCAACCACCTCGCACCGCGTTGTCAACACTTCACACCAGGACTTATCTTTGCCATATTTTACAGTGTGTATTCTCACAGTGCCAAACACCATCACGTCGTCAGCATTTTACACCGGGGCTCGATCTTTGCCCCCGAGCACACATTTACAGGTGTAAATCTTTACAGTGTCCAACACTCTCACGATCTTACTCCCAGAGTTAAAGTGTGAATATTCACAGCACTAAATGACTTTTCACTGGGACTCGAAGCTTGCTCATGACAGCCATACTTCAAGTGCTAGCACACTGGGGCTCGATGTATGCCCCCGAGCAATATCACTGCTCACGGTAGCACCTCACAGGGGTCACAGCCACGATATTACAAGGGACACCGGGCCCTCCTTACAGCTGGATCTGGCACTCTTGGATTTGGGGCGACCGTTATTGGGGTCACTGGTGGGGCGAAGTGCCAGATAACTTTGAACGCATGCTTTTAATTTATGTAAAAAGTTTTTTTTTACCTTTGAATTTCCTTTGACTTTTATTACTGTTTCTTTGAATGTATTATCTTTGAATTTCAGCTTTCTTTAGGTGGTACATGCAGGTTCTTGCTTCTTAATCGTCGCCAATGTAGAAATCAAAGAAGTTTCGTAGACAGCTCTTGAAGTTAGTGGTTTATTCACCAAGTTACAAGTTCCAATATACGCCCCACCAGGAGCAGCCTCCTGGCAGCTCAGCCCATCTTCTCCAACTGCTATCTCAACAGTATAAACATTCCTCACATTCCAAATGACATCATATTGTTAGAGCATCAGACAGAGAACAAGGACAGGGAAGGTGCATTACTTAACAAGCAGATTACTAGCAGATTATTACAGTATCCTTCACTTTTTCTACCGAGAAGGATATCTTTAGCCCTTTTACTGCCCTTCCCCTGTGGGCTCTTTCCTTACTTATTACGGGCACATAACTTGCCTCATATAATTGTTCTAGGTACTCCTCCCAGGATGCCTCATCGACTACACAGCTCATGGTTCCTGGAGTCCGACCCGAGGCGTCCTGGACCAGCTTCCAGAAACCTTTAACATTTTTTGTTTCTATTGTTTCCAATAGGTTATCCCAACATTTTTCTTTAAAAATCCTCTTCTTAGACCTTACTAACATATTATATTCTTTCCTTAGTTTAATTAGATTAGTAAGACTCCCCAGTTCATACCTTATCCTCAAGCATCTTTCTACTCTCCGTATTATTCTTTTTTTTTCCCTACACACTGAATCAAACCAACTTACTTGCTTTCTTTGGCTGGATTGTGTGTCTTTAGTATCCTTTTCCTTCCTTTTTAGGTCAACTCTGAGGCATTGTACAACCTGGTCTATTTTGTCCTCGAACCATGAAACTTTCTGATCAATAGCTTCCTCCATATTTAAGTTCTGTTGGAAACTTGCTAATTTCACTAAGTATTCATCTGTTAATTTTGTGAACAGACGTTTTGGGTATGACCTAATTTGAGGGAGGACTTTTTCGCAATGACTTATGGGCCCCCTATATTAGTTCACAATACAGGGCATTATGGTTGCTTTCCTTTCTCTGGATTACCTTAAACTTTTTTACTATGGCATAGTTCCATGCGTGTATAAACACATAATCTATGGGACAGTGTTGTTTACCTATTCTAAATGTCTGTTTAGCTGGGCGGTCAGATTCCATCCTGCCATTTAAACTAATTAACCCCTTTGATCCTAAGAATTTCCCAAGGGCCTCATCTTGTCTATTCGTGGTACAAATGGGGAAATCTGCTGGCATTATATCGTAAGCTTTTATGATTTCTTTGAACCAAGGGTCTAGTTTTTTAGGATTTAATTTGTGGTTGAAATCACCCATGATGACCAACAAATCGTTTCCATACTTTTCACTTAAAGAATTCATAACATCCTTAAATAGCCCCATTTCTATTTCGTACTCCTCTTGAAAGCCCCATTGTATGTAGATATTCACCAGAATCAAGAGGTCATTCAACATTTCAAAAACCAGTAGGGATATCTCACTAACCAACACCCATTTACAGGATGTAGTTATTAACTTCACTTTTTTCACGATCCTGGTGGAGGTAAGTGTCATAATCCCCCCGGATGGCTGTCCAAATCTTTTTTTACTGGCAGGTTTATGATGTAGTACAAACCCTTCGATTACCAGGGTGTTGACGCATAGCCAAGTTTCCTGCAGGCAAATAACGTCTGCCTGCAGTGAAGCATATTTTATGCTTTCAGCTTTTGTTTGCCCTGCAAACCCATTTATGTTCCAAGAAATTATTTTTAGGCTATGCGACAACCCACTTCCCTAATCAATATCACTGAGGTGACCAGACTCATTTAGGACCCATGAGGGTGTACTTATATAGCTAACTCCTGGGCTCCAATTACCCCAGCTTTTACTGGGCTCCAGGTTCTCCACTGCTATGTTGATATTTGCTCTTTCTCCGCATGCCCCTGCATGCTGGTCTGCCTTTTCCCCAGACCAGCATGACATTTCAGAAAGACACTGCCAGGCTGGTTTACCCTTTCCAATTCTGCTTCTGGTATTAACCTTATTCCTTCATTTAGTATTTCTTTTTCGGCTTTTAAGATTGCCGCTTTTACCAGCCCTGAGTAGACTTCAGCTTTTGTAAATTCCTTGCCTTTATTATTGAGGCTGAATCCTACCTGCCTTAGGTCTTTTGACCCAATTTCTCTCAGGCTAGGGCATTTTGAGAAAGAAAATAAGAGTTGGGAACGATTTAGGGGTATAATCTTTCTTAGCTTTTTCCTCCCTTTCTCTACTTCAGAGGGTTCAAAATATAGCCACTTTTTGTCACTAGATTCTGTTACTTTTATACCCACATTTTTCTTTCCCAACTTATCTTTCTTTGTAATTGGAGTTTTTGGTATTCTTCCACCCCTTGCTGGATTCTTTGAGAGTTCTTTCCCACCCTGCGAGTTTACCCATGTTTCCAACATTTTATCCTTCCTTTCTACTTTACGAGTGAATTTGTGTTGGGCCCTTTTCCCCCCTGTTTCCACCCGTCTCTTATTCGATGAGCTCTCTAGATTCCTCCTTTTCCTTCTATTATTTGGGGAAGTTCCTCTTTCTTGTGATGTTTCTTGAGGCCGAACTCCCTTATCCCTTCCTTTCTTTGGACCCTTTTGTTTTCCCTTTTGCTGAGTTTGTCTTCTTAAATAATACCTTTTGTTAGGTCGCCTATACCAGGGGTGATCTCCAACTCTCCTAATTAACATTGGACATCTAGAAATATACACATCATGTTGATTATTCATTTGCACTGATTCCCCTGCACTACCTTGGATAGAGGTATCAGGCACCGGTCTAACCACAGATGGCATTAGACCCCTGATCCTCTGTAATTCGCTCACAGTTTGTTTAAGATAAATTTCTTGGGAGTTTAATATGTTATTATTTAACAATGTAACTTCTAAAAGGCCTTGCAGGGTTTTTTGCAACATTCACATTATGTCCAGCATTGAGGCCGAGGGCGTTGCGGATATATCTAAGCCCAATGTACTATTATACACCAATTCTTCTAATGACTTGTCAGTTCCTTATCATAAGCTTGAATTTTCAGGGGCGTAGGTAACTTCTTGAAGTGTCTGCCCACAAAGTCCTTTATCGATTTTGACACAAGGGCCCCCCCTTTCACACTGACTTGCGATTTGTCGAGTGTCAATCTCTTCTTTGTGGTTTTTTTCTGCGCACTCTTAGCATTCTCCTCCAAACCATCCATACTTTCTGCTAGGGACCTATTTACGTCCATTAACTCATTATTCGGAATTAGGGGGTCTTTTCTTGCTTTGCTTGTTTTTAGCTTCTTTGGTGCCATCTGTAGGGAGCTCCTACTGTGTCACATGTTGTGTACCGTAGAAGATTGAAAGGGTGGGGGTGAGAGGATGGGGGTGAGAGGGGTGAAGATATAAGGCAGATTGCATCCAGCCTAAGAATACTCCACCCCCACACAGTTACTTAATTCCTCCACTGATTGCCACCACTGGTTACCGCCACCACTTTGCCCTATCCAAACTGCTCTCTGGCGTTGCTAAGGATTAGGGACATTTAAGACAACATTACAAGCTTTCCATATAACCCAGAAAGCGCTTACCTCTGCAGTGGGGTGTCAGGCTAGCCATGATTCTGACTTTTTGAGTGGCCCCTGGACGAGGCTATTATACTTTGTGGGTAGAACAGTCCCAGCGCCTCCCTAATTGCGGGGGCCTTCCTTCCCCGCCGGGGGTTCCAGCGACGAGAACACGCTCACCGCCGCTCACCGCCGGTAGAGGGTTCCCTAGCTCCCGTTTTTCACGCTTTCGCGCTTCACCCTGGCTCGGTAGGGACAAGGCGGTGCAGCCTCCCGGCTGATCTCCTTCACGTCCTTCACGTTTGCGGTTCAGGAAGTGTGCGTATGACGTGAGACTTTGCACGGCAGCCGCCCAACCACAGCAGAATTTTGTAATTGTACTGTTTCTTTTCAATATTTGTAATAGTGGTTTCTTGGAACGTCAGGGGTTTAAACTCTTGTCAAAGAATCCTAACACACTTGTTGAAATTTAAAGCTCACATTGCTTTTTTGCAAGATCCCCATCTTAAAGAACAGGAATGTATGGAAATATGCAGGGCTGGGTAGGTGATGTATTTTTGTTTCACCAGGTAATGGTAAAAAAATGGTTTTAGCATTTTGTGCCACAAATCTTTACAAGTCCAATTGCTGTCACAAGAATCAGATTAAGAAGGGAGATGGTTATTGCTTAGATTATCTATTAACAAAGTTCCCTTTGTTTTGATCAATGTGTGTGGCCTTAATGATCCTGATTATCAGTTTTGGTCTACTATTACCCAGAAACACTATAAAAGCTGAAATCACTCCGAAGACTGTTTGAAAGGTGCTTAACAGTCCAGAACCTATGATCTTAAATAGGTGTACTATACCCTTCACATAAGGCATGTTAAAAATATGCTGTACCATTATTCCAAAATGGAAAGGGCAGTTAGTTCGTACCAGTGCCTGTATCTCAGCAGAGGACCTTGCAACTTGGAGATCAAAAGTCGCTCGGGCTGAGGTTAAGGGCACATCTTTTTGTAAAAGCATGGCTTTCATTCGGCTCAGAGTATCAAACCTTATAAAGGAAACATTCAAACGAAGGCCATAACGGCTCCTCCCTGACTGTGTGGGTCGGTGGAACAATACTTGCATGCAACAAGTAACCCTGGAACTTACAGTGACAAGATATGCGATGCCTGGAAGCATCCCACAACAACCTTGATCATTCAGCATTAAGTAACTCCCATTCGAGAGGAGCCTGAACACTGGATTAATCAAGGCAGCTGGGGAACCCTTCAAATGATAGGATACGTTAGCTACTGAACCGTTACAGGCCCCGTGAAGCATAATATCCTGGCAAATGAAAAATCCACTCAAAGAATTCCCACAGTCTATACCACTGAGAAGCACTTCAGTGTCCACATTCCTGCATCTAAATCTATACAGTAATTCCCAAGATTCATGGATGAATTCCTCACCCATTGCTTCATACCTGCCTACCTGGTGGTGTTATAGGCAATATTGAAACTGGAATGTTATTACTGGCAATGTTAAATGGCCATGAATTAACCATTCTGTGGACGGTGACTCTGCCATGGTGAAAGGTAATTGGTCTAATTTTTCAATGTGCAGCATTGCACATTTCACATCCCTTTGTGCCATTGTTGACTGCTTTTCAGTCAAATTATACGTAGAGAACAGAGACGTACTGTTGATATGTCACCAGGGCACATAGCCAGAGTGCAAGCATTGTAGCGTCCAGCTTAATGACACAATATAACTTAACTGTGATTGTCTGTGTTGTAAGATGGACAGATCCTGTTCCATTATATCTATAGCAGAAGATACAATGTTGCTCAGTGAATAAATTCTGGATGTTAGTGTGGTCATGTCATTGTCAACCACAGCCAAAGCCTTTTCTAAGTTAATTCTGTCAATTTCACGTAATCTCAGCTTCCTGTTGGGAGATTTTCCAAATTTCATTCTAAACAGCGTATAGGAAGCATTTCTGACGTGGCTTTCGGGGACCTAGCAAAAAATCCCTTAGATCCATGTCATCTGAGAGTAAGGACAAGTGTTGTTTCACCTGGGACAGTGTCGAGGTTCTTAGCCAATATAGGCATAACTTCCCAATGCTGTATGATGTCACAACCCCCGGATGTTCTCATTGTACTTAGCGTAGGTCAGGCCTATGGATACTAAACCCTTCGTCTGTACCCTTGAATCTTCTCTGACACCTATTTGTGTTGATAGGCCAAACTAACCATCCCTTCCAATTGGGGTCTGTTGAATTGTATAAAAAGCCATGCACGATGTCATCTAGTGTATCCTCACCGTTTACGGTATACTTTTGTCAAGCGAGGGAATGCGAGGTGTGTTCCAGTTCTTAATCTTGGCTAACCCAAGGCAAGAAGTCTGTTGCACAGAGTTGTTCAGGAAAATAATCTGTTGTGGTATGAAGCATGCTCTAAATAGTGCCTCGGTTCCCTGAACCTGCCATTCCTTAGTACCCCAGACTGATTTTGTGTTTATAGTGCCTTTCCATAAGTCAAAATCCTGTTCAGACAGTTGGCAATAAAGGATGCAGAGTATATCTGTTTCGTGTTAGTAAGCATACTTTACTTTGCAGATATAGGTGCAAGCTTATTATAATATGAGCGTGGATCTGATGTATTAAATATCCCAGAAAAATAAGCAAACGTTTGTGACCTCCCTTTCGGTGGTGTTGGGAAATGTTCCCATTGGTGGTGCACTTGTTTTATGCAAAAAATGATGACCATAGTGTTGATAACAGTACATTGTGTCAAAATCAGACGAGTCATCAAACATGTCATTTTTCATAAATGCTGCAGACATTACTAAATCAGACAACATATTATTAACAGTTTCAAAATCCTAATCGCCTGTCACGATTCACTCCCTCTGCTCTCATTCCCACCACCAGGGGGCCGAATTGTAGGGCTTTCCAGTATTCTAATATGCTTCCAGACACTCCCCTGTATGCATATCCTGACTTCCAGGCCTTTGGACATCATTTAGGAATTGACATCCATTCCCAATCCATGCCGGGTTTTGTGGAAGCCAGTCTGCTCATGCTGGAAACTCCATTACCTCAAATCCCCTGCTCCCTGCAGGCCAAGGATGGGTGGAGTAATTCAGTTCACCTGTGGCTGGCTGCTGCTAGCCTGCTCACACCTGATGCATGTGATCACTGTGAGCTCTTTTAAGCTCCAGCTCCCTTCAGCCCAGTGTTGGTCATTGTAGCTGTATACCGGTGAGGCCGATCCTTGTTTCCAGTGTTTCCTGAGCTTTTGATAACCTTGTTTCCTGTGTTTCCTGAGCTTTTGATATTCCTTGATTCCTGAGCTATAGCTATTCCTTGTACCTGAATTAGCACTGCTTGCAGTGCTACCTTGTTTCCTGAGTTCCTGAGCTATAGTTATTCTTTGTTCCTGGGCTTCAGCTATTTCTTGTTCCTGATTTGCACTGCTTGCAGTGCTCTCTTGACTCCTTGTTTCCTGAGCTGTAGCTATTTCCTGTTTCCTTGAACCAGTACTGCCTGCAGTGCTACCTTGACTCCTGAGCCTTAGCATTCCTTGTTCCTGAGCTGCAGCAGTTTCCCTTGTTCCTGAACTAGCACTGCCTGCTGTGCTACCTTGACTCCTGAGCCTTAGCATTCCTTGTTCCTGACCTGCAGCAGTTTCCCTTCTCCTGAACCAGTACTGCCTGCAATGCTACCTTGACTCCTGAAGCTTTAGTAATTCCCTGTTCCTGAACCAGCACTGCCTGCAGTGCTACCTTGACTCCTGAGCCTTAGCTCAATTTTTGTTCCTGCCCCAGCACTGCCTTCTATGCCACTTTGTTTTCTTGATTCCTGAACCTGCACTATTCTAGTATACCCTTGTAGCCTCCCCTTCTGTATATCGTTTTCCAGTCCCTGCCTTTCTTCCCATTTCCTTGGTTCCAGTTCTAGTTGCCAGTCTTTCTATTCTGCTGTCTTGCTTCTGTTACCTTGTATGTTTGTTACCTGCTTTCTGCCAAGTGTGCCCTGTGATTTCCTTCCTTTCCTGTTAAGCACTCCTCCTTGCTAGCTCCTTGTCTATTGTGCTTGTGTTTAGTTCTACCCCTTTGCTGTTACTGCCTTGCGTGTTCCGGTTTGATCGCCAGGACCGTGGGCACAGCTGACTAACTAGGTGGTGTTTCTTGTTCACTGTGAATATTGTCTTTGAGTTACTGTTATAACATCACCATAGGTATAAGCTCCACAGACCCTGCCTTTGGATACATATCCTATATGTGGGTATTTTCAGTCAGTATCTGTAACAGCAATTGTGGGTGAGGAACTTACTGAGCTTCGGTCTTACCATGTGGAGATCCTGAGTGCTATACCCCACATTCCCTTTATTGTTAATGTTGTATTATATATGTCTTGCACGTCCGTCCTGGGTGTAGTTAGTCTGAATGCTAAATTGCCTTGTGAGTGCCCTTCCTTTCTGAGTCTTAGCCATCTTGTTCCTTTGTACAGGCTTCCCCTTTGGATCCCTTTTCTCCTCTGACTTCCTGTGTGATCCTGGGCAGCGCTGTACTCCTCTCTCTGTATACGTTTTCCACCCCGTTCCATGTCCTTGCCCAAGTCCCTGACTGTGTTCCCGACATAGTCCCGGACAGTCCCTGACATCGCCAGAGTATATACTGGAGGTGATGATATAATTTAAAGAAATTTTGAATACATGTGGTATTTTCAAAACTTCAGTGGGACCATATACATCATATGAAACTCTATCCCAAACTATTCAATCAGGAATTGGAACTGGTGTAATGGTCACATAGGACAGATCTCTCTGTTCACGATGAGATGACGTATGAGGTTTCAGCATCAAGTTCCCTTTTGATACAGCAGAGCATTCTGGGGGATAGTGTCCATTCATGAACAAGGAAAAGACAGTCACTAAACCTATCCAGAATAATAGGAAGAATATTACAGTTATTATCAAGAGTTGTAGTCATGGTGAGACTAGGTATGTCTTTTAAAAAAAAAAAAAAATGTAAATTATAAAGTTGTTGTTTGCAGGGAAACTGGAGCTTGCGGTGACTCAGGTTCACTTGGATCCAGAGAAAATGTGTCAAAATCGATGAAGTAGCCAGATGCAGTTTGATCCATCTTTGGTAGCTCAGCAGGTTTTGTTGAACTGGCAGATGTCTCCTGTAGAGGCATATTGATGTAGATATCTGTTTCATTTGGGTTTTGATGTTCAATTTCAATAGGAACGAGTTCCATTTCATTGTTGGAAACTCCATTACATCGAATTGTAGACTCTTCGAATGTTATAAGTCTTTCTGTCTGAATTTCCTGTATGGTAGCGAGAGGAGAGCGGCGGCTACCCAGGAGCCCATGTGGCCTACTATTCAGGATCGGCCACATAGTGTGGTTTGATCAGATCAATTGAGACTAATCTCTTTTCTTTCTTGCCGGCAAGATGCGGAAGAAGTACTGTTCTTGTTCCTTTGACAGCCAGGACAGGTACAGGCGTATTGTATGAGGGCCCAAATTCTATCTTGTCTACAATCTTTTCTCTGACCAGATCCCCAACTTTTGGGATCCAGGCAGGTCTTGCCGTGACTGATTTTACTTCCCCAGTGGCTATGCGTTTTACTTGGACGTTGCTATGTAGTGCCTAGAATTTATTGAGTTCCTGTAAAACAGCCAAACTTTTATTGTTGTCAAATAGTTTTTCATCCACCACTGTGCTGCCACAATCGAGGTCAGGTACCCACATTTTCGTCTCAAATAGGACTTCATAAGGGGTGATACCTCCCAGTGAACTTCTTGGCATGTTATGAAGTGCCCTCTTGAACCTATTTAGGTGATTGACCCAACTACCACCCAAACCTAATACTCTTGCTGGTAAAGATTGCTTTAAGTCTCGGTTTTTCCTCTCCACGACTGAATTTCCCTTGGGATGGTACAGAGAGGAGTATGGCAATGCAACACCCAAACTTCCCGTGGCTTCATTGTAAACCCTAGAGTTAACTGTGGGGTTACAGTCAGAATGTAATGTGCTAACTGCGCATGTCCCTATGAAGACTCGCAAATCTTTTATAACAGGTCGAGCGTCAGCTGAGGCCAAACCCACAGGAATCTAGAGCATGAATCCACTGCCACCAAGATGTACTTGCAAGCCCCATCAGATTGTAAGGGGCCGCAGTGGCCCAAATAGACACAAGCGAGAGGTCTATCTGATATTAGTAATGGTGTTTTCGCTGGACATGCTACGGTGGAACCCTTCATCTGTTGACAGATGTCGCACTTGAGAACAAATGCTTTTGTTTGTTTTGTTAAACCTGGTCACCAATAGCGTTGTTTCAGTTGAGAAACTGTTGCGGTAATCCCTGTGTGTGCAGAACCCTGACCCTCAAGTGCAGCTAGAATTAAACCTAATCTGCGATCCATGTTTGGTATTACTGTACCCCCCACTCCTGGAATTTGAGCATACAGAATATTTTTTGCATCTAACTTGCAGGAGTACTTGAGTGGAAAGACTTTTGGCAAGACTGAGCTGTTTTTGCGTGAAGCAATGACAGCTACCATTATCTGTCCGTTTATTCTCGTGCTAGAACGAGTGATTGCAGCCACGGCAGCAGTTCGCACTGTCGCCTTGGCGGCTTCATCAGCCAATGAATTCCCTTCAACTTGAACGCCATCACGTTGATGACTCAGCGTGTGTATCACGAGAGCTCTTGGCAAGTCTTTTTTCAGCTCTGCCACTTGTTCCCAAAGCAATTTGTGCTTTATTATGCAACCTTTTGAGTCTTTAAACCCATTCTGACCCCAGTAGTGAAGATATTCATTGTAAGACTGGACACAATAAACTGAATTGCAAACTATAAGTGTGGGGAATTCCTGATCCGTTTGTATTAGTGCCAGTAATAGGGCTTTTAATTCTGCCAGCTGTGCCGTGCAGTCTCCAAGAGACTGCATCTTCGTAATGCTAGGATTGAACTTACCATCCCGCATATGTCCTTTTACACTCGCACAAGCTGCGCTGTATTGCTGTTTACTTCCTACAGCAGGCTGAGCAGAACCGTCAGCGTAAATAATGTATTCATACTGGTCTAGAGGCATTATTTAATTCGGGATAGGATATTCTTGTTCGTACAGCAGAAATGCTTGAGTTTTTAGTGTAGAATCAAATTTGTAGTCTACATCTGTTGCAGTGAGACCATTAGCCCATTGTATCTATCGTGAATGTAGCGCTTTTGCATTTGGAATGCTAGCTTTGTGACAGCCTCTAAGGCTGGTACTGGAGTTACAAGAATTATTTGTTTCCCCTGTGCAAGTGTTCTTTCTCTCACTACAGCAGTCTGTACTGCTGACAGAATTGTTTCTGTAGAAGCAAAGTGCATTTCAGCGTTTGTGTACAAGTGTGATTTGTATGCTATGGGTACTGTTTCGTCTTGATTGAAGGTTAGGAAAGTGACAGATTGACCCGCAATTACTCTGATCACCAGATTTGTGATATTTACACGTATGTGGAGGTGTTTGGAATCTATCATGTCAGCTTGTAAGGAACAAAGGATATCCGTGTGTTCCTGTGTCCAATGTCTACTTGAAAAATCAGGTCTGATTAGATTGTAAAAAGGTTTTACTTTTTCTGCGTAATCCAAAATGCATGTTCTGCCTAAGTTTAGGAATCCCAATATGGATTGTAAGTTTTTCAGAGTTTTTGGAGGTTGGAGCAGTGCGCACTTTTCTAAAAAGTTAGCTGCTAAGCTTTTCCCTTCATTTGATAACTCTTATCCCAAAAATAGGACATTGAGGTGGGCTATCTTCGATTTTTTTTAAAGTTGAATTTGTAGCCCTCAGAGGCAAATCCCAAAGTTATGTTGCTCACCCTGGTCAAATGATCCAATAAATCATCATCCGTCAGATGAATATCATCTACATAGGACAATGCCTCCTCATCAAAATTTTGAAGTAACTCCGTAATCCTAGCTGAGAACAACCCGGGGCTATTCTTATACCCTTGGGGCAGTCAACAGAATTGAATCTGAGAGCCTAGGGCTGAGAATGCTGTCAAATATCTGCTTTCAGGCAGTATATTTTGGTAGAAAAATCCATTTGAGATATCTTGCATTGTTTTGTATTTTTTCCGCACAAGGTTATTCATTAATGCGGCACTATGTGCATTCTGTACTGCAAATGTATTAGTGCATGTGTTCAGATGTCTGTAGTCTAAAACTAGACAATATGAATTATCAGGTTTCATTACGGGAGACAAAGGATTATTCATTGAAGAGGTGCATTTCTCTATTACACATTGGTATTCAAGTTGATCTAAGTTCTCCCTGACTTTTTTTTTCACTTCTTGTTTTATTGGGTACTGTCTCTGTAGAGTTGGAGTAGTTTTTACTGGGATTACATGGTGAGGTGACTCAGTATCCCACCCTACATGGTTGCGATATAATACAAGATCAAGTACTACTGCCCACTCTTGACCGTATGAATGTTTTAAGTATACTAGAACGAGGTCGGAAAAAGCTGGTAAAATTACTGTTTCTCCCGTTGGGCACTCCATAACAATCTAATGTGGCCAATATTTTTCAGCCAGAAGGATGTCATAGCCATAAGTCAGATTCTCCCAAAAGAGACCTTTAATTTTTCTGGGTTTGTCCCCCTTCATTTGGAGTGTTATTTCGTATAACTGGTGTGGGACACTTACCCTTGTATCCGGTGTATCCACTGTGATATGTTCATTCAACGTCGCTGTCACCAGAAACTCCATCAGGTTCTGGTGAGCTATTGTTACTTCTGCTGCACTGTCTCGCGTCGTCAGAGCCTATTCCCCGTTCAGAAGTTGAGTCCTCAGTATCCTTGGCATTTCTTACTTTAAGGCCAGCTACTTTCTTCTTTTTAAATTGAGGTTTTGATTTTGGTTTATCTTTTTTTTTTATATTATAGTCCCAAGTACGACGCACATCTCTGGACTTTGTTCGTTCTTCTTGTGTGTGTTCTGACCATCCTTCCCTCTCGTAGTGTTTTGATGAACTCTGAGATGAACCAGAGGAACATGTATCAGTATCCTGATACCTGTCAGGTTTTTTAATGTTATCACGATTCTTAAGGTTCTACCTCCTGTCGGAGGGCTCCTCCGGAGGAGACCCACCCCTTGATTGTGATCTATTCTCTCTATTCTTTTGTTTTTTCTTTTCTTTGAAGAATCAGGTGCTTGCTTGGTGTTATCCTTTTCAGGAGCACCCATGAGTTGAGGTTTTGTTGCACTAGCTCCCAAATAATCTCTACCTAATTTGGCATATGTGTCTCTTTTAATAATTTTAGGTAATTCACGCTATTGCTGTATAGGAGTGAAATCCCTCAGGCGTTGGCATATTGTCATCATTGCTGCCTCCCTTTTTATGTTAGCCAACATATTAGTTGATACCTGGGCACAATTTCCTAACAATTTCATCCCTAAGCTCAGAGCAGGTTCTGCTCCATACTCATTCTGTATCTGTCTCAATACATCTGGTATTACTGCTATTAAAGGGATACCATGAATTCTGGTATAGATGGCAGCGAAATCTGTACCCCCAGAGGTACAATCCTCTATCTGGGGAGCTATCCCCATTGGCAAGCATATTGTTAGCATTCTTTGTTTTTCCTAAGGGCTTGTGTGTGGAAACACTGCCTCTAATTGTGTTATTTTGTGAGCTATCCTGAATGGCATTTGCTCTCATATAGTGGGAATTTTACCCATAACTGCTTGTAGCGTTTGTGGAGTTATTTTAGTTACAGACCCCTGAATTTGTCCTGCTGGTGTATCCCTTGTTGGCTGAAGTGTGAGTGTTCTCATAACGAACTGTGTCAGATTTCTGTAAAGTTTTATTATTTCTTTGTGTAGTGGACGTAAGTCAGCAACCAGCATCGTGTCAATGTTTGGATGCGGTGTGTAAGCCGCTAGGACTGGGCAAGTCGCTCCATCTCTGTGGAGTGGACCGAGTCTTACTTTATCTGTTGTGTGTGAGAGGGCGCCTTTAAACCAGTTTTTGTGCTCCTGGTTATTGAGCGGAACTTCAATGTCCTTATACGGACAATATTCCTCTGGTATTTCATCTTCAGTGTAAAAATTAAGTGCTTTTTTGTGTGCATCTGCTGGTGGGAATTTGACCCATGAATAGAATGCCTCTATCCTGTATGACTCATGTGCCTCAATCACGAAAGTTACTGTCCCATCTCTTGCTGTGACTCCCAGTCTGCTAATTTTAAAGTAAGGGCAGTTCCGAAATTTTCTGAAATGTTAATATCACCTTCCTGTTCTCCTTCCCCTGCTGCATCTTCTTGTAACACAGCATCATCTTTAACTGACATTGTTGAAAGAGTTTCAAGGAAACTTGAGATAAGGTTTATGCACAATAGGAACTATATGTCCTTCAAGCTTGAATAAACCTACAGCCAATACATAGGATATGCCTACTGAGTTGCAGCAGATTTTCCATTGCCACTCCAGACGTCGGTGTGTATATGTGAGTTGGAGTATCTGAGAAAAACACAACTGAACTACTCAGATTTGACCGTTAAATAAGAACAAAACCAACGCTGGTGGCACCATGTCATGTAGTTCCTATAGATCTATATAGTATCTGCACGTTTAACAACATAAACTGTGGGATTGGTGTCCAGTTCGCCTGTATACCTAGCTAGCTCACAGTGCCACTGCAAACTCCTCTTACCAAGGAGAGAATAGTTTCTGGCAACTATCGAACATGACAACAATGTCCCATCAGGGAACATGGAAACAGTAATGCAAAGTACTCCAAACAGCGGCTGACCACAGGTTCAGCACATCAATCCCCATTTCACAACTATAAGAGTCCTGTGCAAAGCACCTCCGGAACCTGCCACAGTTGGGCTCCACTGGAATCCAGACAAGAACGTTTTTTGATCATGGAGGGTGCACCAGGAAAGAAGTAAAAGTCTTTTAAGCGAGCCCGTTAAATTTTCTTTATTCTTCTTCATAAAAAAAGAGATTAGGCATCAGCCAACGCGTTTCGTTCCTATCAGAGGAACTTCATCAGGGCTATGTATACTAGGTGAAATAATCAGAGAATTCTCAAGTGTATTCCAGATCGTCGTGGCTGGATGTGACCTAATTGAACCCTTATTGTGGGGCTCCTTCTCGTACTTTTCTTGTACCATTTCGTGAATACACTTGGGAATTCTCTGATTATTTCACCTAGTATACATAGCCCTGATGAAGTTCCTCTGATAGGAACGAAACGCGTTGGTTGATGCCTAATCTCTTTTTTATGAAGAAGAATAAAGAAAATTTAACGGACTCGCTTAAAAGACGCTGACTTCTTTCCTGGTGCACCCTCCATGATCAAAAACATGGAAACAGTACATTACTTTTTGCTCAGTCACTCGTGCTCACTTTTTCTCGGAGAGATACACAGAATAAAAAGTGGGGGCATTTTTCAATAAGTGTTTATTGAACCAGCGTCATTCTAGTATAAAATAGGTGTGCTGAAACAACCATAGGACAGAAACAGATATAAATGATTATAAGCACCAACAGAGTAAATGGATGGTAGATTTCTACCATAGTGCTAAAACAATGAATATAGGCAGGTATATAAATACATGACAATAACAATGCATACTCCTATGATGCAACCCTATCTAGATGTACCTAACTGTACCCAGCATGTATGTAGGTGTAGAGCCAAGAATCCCCCTAGGATAGAGCGAACCCCATTACCTGGTGTGAGAGAATAAAGGACCCCGTCTTGGTCTCGAGATGGACACCCTGCAAGGGATGTCAGAGCATTGCATGCTAGAGTGTCTGCATGCAGGAACATCAGCGTCTCGTGTCAGTGTGTCAGCATGGAAGTCTTTCTCCTCTACCTGCCCCACCAAAGATATGGTGTATATATACCCAAAAGGTACCCTCAGGGGTTCTACCTTGCTGAGTCATGTCGGCCGAGGATGACGGAAGGGGATGGCCATTATACATAGTTATTATGCAGAAGATGGTAATCCTGCTGTGATTCTGAGAATCCTCATGCATAATAAATTAGGCTAATTTTCTGGTAAAACCACACAACATTTATGCAGCACCTTAACTAGGTAAAAGGTCAATACCAAAAATCGTTATATAGTACAATGGCAGGGACATGTAGTTGAAAGGTTAGGTGACTAACCAGGCCTATATTGGGGGAACATTACAAAACATAACAAAAGAACCTGGTGAGAGCCACATAAGTCACCCCATCCTGGATTCCCCTGGGTATCTAGTTTTCAAACGTGTATAGTTTTTCCAGGATTCCCTAGGTTCCGGCTGAGCTAGGGCCCAAAATGCCCAGCTACGCACATTGCAAAAAAAGGGTCAGTTTTCTGTTTAAAAATTTGATGTGTCCATCTTGCATTTTGTGCTGTTTTCTGTCACGTGCATGAGGCCTACTCACACAAGTGAGGTACCATTTTTTATCGGGAGACTTTAGGGAATGCTGGGTGGGTGGAAGTCTGTGGATCCATGCAGATTCCAAAACTCTCCATCACAGAAATGTGAGGAAAATATGTTTGTTTGTCAAAGTTCGAGGTTTGCAAGGGATTCTGGGTAACAGAACCTGGTGAGAGCCACACAAGTCACCCGAACTTGGAATTCCCGGTTGTCTAGTTTTCAAAAATGTATAGTTTTTCTAGGATTCCCTAGGTTCCGGCTGAGCTAGGGCCCACAATGCTAAGCTAGCACCATTGCAAAAAAAAGGGTCAGTTTTCTGTGGAAAAATGTGATGTGTTCATGTTGTGTCTTGTGCTGCTTCCTGTCACAGACACTAGGCCTACCCACACAAGTTAGGTACCATTATTATTGGGAGACTTGTGGGAATTCCGGGTGGGTAGAATTTTGTGGCTCCCCACAGATTCCATACATTTTCATCACAGAAATGTGAGGAAAATGTGTTTTTGCTGACAAAGTTTGAGGTTTGCAAGGGATTCTGGGCCACACAAGTCACCACATCCTCAATTTCCCTGGGTGTCTAGTTTTAAAAAATGTACAGGTTTGCTAGGTTTCCCTAGGTGCGGGCTGAACTAGGGTCCAAACTCCACAGCTAGGCACATTGCAAAAAAGGGGTCAATTTTGACAGGAATAATGTGATGTGTCCATGTTGTGTTTTGGGCCGTTTCCTGTTGCAGGCATTAGGCCTACCCACACAAGTGAGGTACCATTTTTATTGGGAGACTTAGGGGAACACAGAGTAGTAGAATAAGTGTTATTACCAATTGACTTACTTTGCATTTATGCTTTCATAATGTAAGACGATGTGTGAAAAGGAAGTCATTTTGAAAAATGTCCACTAATTCACCCATAATTTCGGAGATGTGCAAATAACCACTGCTTCTGAACTCTGTATTTTATTCCCATTTCGTAAATATATAGGTTTCCTTTATACCTATTTTTCACTCTTTATATTTTA
Organism: Calotriton arnoldi; assembly: GCA_963921515.1. NCBI lineage: Eukaryota > Metazoa > Chordata > Amphibia > Caudata > Salamandridae > Calotriton > Calotriton arnoldi. The sequence goes on along the minus strand of CAWUFW010011121.1, from coordinate 342,129 downwards.
CTAAATTAAATGCCATATACCAGGTACCCAAGGAAAAACCATTGCAAATGCAACTCAGTTATTGGCTCTGGGTACCCTGGATTTTTGGTGAACCTGCAAGTCCCAGATATTCCCACAACAAAAGGGTCCAACGGACGTAACGGTATATTGCTTTAAATAATCTGCTATATTTAGAAGAAGTTACAGGTGAAAACATTGGCACTAATGGCTGTTTTTTTCAACTTAAATCATTTTCTCATAGAAAAAACTTGAAAGATGTACACAAATGACCCCTTGCTGAATTTTGAATGTTGTCTACTTTTCAGAAATGTATAGTTTTCCAGGATCCACTATTGCTTTCACAACAAACAGTTACAGGGGCCTAAGGACGATCTACCCCAAATTGCCAAAAAAAAGGCTTAGCAAGGGGGCGGGGAGGGGGGTGAAGGCCTAGCAGCGAAGAGGCTAAAGTCTTAATCCCATTGTTTTTTAAGTGTGTTTCATATATTTGTTTTGTAATACTTTTATGTTTATGTTAGGATTTTAATGGTATTTTATGTGAGATTTTGAAAAGTAAGACATTATTTGCTTAAAGTTAATTTATAATTTAAAAATACTGAAATAATCTTCAATGTAATGGAAAATATATAAAAGATATGTTTATACATTTTGGATTTCATATATTTTAGGATGTAACCACTATACTTATTTTATTTTTTAGGAAGTTGAGTGGGTAGTATTTTAATGTTTGGCCAAAATGAAATAATATAGGGCCAGATGAACTAAGATATCAATTGTAAAAAAAGTGTTTGCAAATTGTGTAATGACTTTTTTCAAATAAAATAGATTTAGTAAACCAATATAGTAATATGTTGGTTTGCAAAATCACCACCCTGTGTGGGTCATAATTCGACGTACCTCATCTATATTCATGAGCTAGGTCAAAGACTGGCACTCACTCAGATTGGATGCCATCGCAGAGATGTTGGCCTGTTAGCATGAGCAGACCACCATGTCTGTTCGAATTTTAAGCAAGTACATTTTCTTTTTAAATGTCTCAACTTTTTCTTAAAGGAGATGCATTTCTAAACAGTTTGGTTTTGAGTTGGCAGATGCCACCTGGACCACTGCCCAATTCAAAATAAACTTTTTTTTCCCACAAGATTAATTTGTGAATGGGTTACCACTTTCTGTGCGGAGTCTGTAACCTATCAATGGTTTGCAACCAAAACTGCAGTCTCAAACCTCTGATTCATAGCATTCGGAATCTAAATTTAGAAGGAACATCTCAAACATGCCTGTTCTAAATTGCAATTAGCAATGTGTTTTTAAATCCACTTTATGATAATATAACAAGTTATAGAAGTGCAAAATGGGTTAAGTGCATCTTTACAAGCTATTTAGTAATCACCATTGCTGTTATTTAGAGAATCACAGGCTTTGTGAGTGCTAAATGGCTGAGAACATCTGGCCCATATGTTCTTCATTTTTATGTTTTAATATTTTATTTTTGCTGCTATTTTTTAATGCTACACTTTTCCAATGTTTGTATAAATTGAGTTAGAACAGTAATTGCTGTCCAGCTAATTTATGGCCTTGCCACAATGTTTATGGGACTAAATTTAGAATAGCAGATCTGGCCGGCGCCCAGACTATGGACTTTCTCCAATATTTGTGGGACTGGCATTAGAATAGTACATCCTACCCAACCGAGGGTCCTCTTATAAATAGGGCACACTTTTCCTGTTTACCCCACAGCAGACCTCAAAGCAGTTGCACCTGGTGCAACCAGGGCAAATGTGCCCTATTAGGAAGAATGCGCTGCCCTGAGGGCAACACATTCAAGAGAAATTCAGAGGAGCACTTTCAAAAGGGATTAGAGATCCCCTTACAGGCGGGTGAAGCGAGTGACTGAACCCACCTGTAGGGGGATGTCTGGGTGGTGTCTATGGGACCTCTTTCATCCCTTGGGAGGGCTGCCCTCTCTGGGGTGCTCTGACAGTGCGCTATCTTTTTGTGGTGCACTTACACTGCGCCTCCTAAGGGCATGGTTGCCACTGTGCCCACATCGGTAATACAGCGTAGGCACAGAGGCAAAGTGATTCCTTCATTTGCATGGGCCACGCCCCCATGCAAATGAGGGGACACGCTCTATGGACAGCATTGTTTCCAATTTTTGTGGAGTTGAAGTTAAATGGTAACTCTGACCCATCCTAATTTATACACATTTCACATGTTTGTGGGATTGGCATCAGAATATTAATTCTGCCCCCTTACTAAACATAATGTATGCATTTTCACCAGTGATTGTGGGTCTGTAAGTATATTAGTAAATCTAACTTTTCCTCAATATCTGCAATTTGCCTAATATGTGTTGGACTGCAGTTAGAATGGTAAATCTGCACCCTTCCCAGTTTCTAACCTTTCTTCAATGTATGTGGTTTTAAAACAGTCATTCTGAACTCCTCTCCCCCAATGTCTGCAGCTTCCCCAATGTTTGTGAGTCTTGTGCTGTAAAAGTAAATCTAACACCCTTTTAAATAATGCCCTACCCCCAAGGTTTATTAGAATGAAGTTAGTATAGTAAATCGGACCACCACTGTTGCACTTTCCCAAATGTTTTGTGGTACTGAAGTTACAATAGTAAATCTGAAACTGTTCCAATGTGTGCACCTTCCCCATGTTTTTGAGGGATTATATACTTTGTACAATTTTCAATAGACTGGAGTTAGAATAACAAACTGGACCCACCTCCCCAAATCTCATTTTTGGGCAGTTATTCCAATGTTTGTAGGACTGGAATTGGAGTAGTATATCTACTCCCCTATAATAAATGCACTTTCCGTAATATTTATGGTGCCAAACCATGAATAGCAAGGCATAAAACCAAATTCATATTTACAATTTCACCAAACCTTTGTGACATTGTAATTTGGTAGATATTTTGACATTTGATGTGGAACCTAGTTAAGCACTGGTTACCTGTCTGCTGCACATGCCAACCTATGTTTCTTCAAAATAGCCCAACAACTCATCATAGAGTGTTATTGCTTCATTTGAGAGGACAAATGCAATAGTGACTCATTTTCAACAAGTGGGTGTTCACAGCCTATTTAATGCTTAGGCCCTGGTTACATGTTTAATGGAGCAGAATTTGCAGTTGGAATTAGTCACACAATATTGGTGAGGCCTTACTGCATGGTACCAATGTTTACAGGTGAAAACTCACAACCATTTCTGTACTGTGCATCTTGTAACAGGGGCCCACGTTGTGAATTTTGTAGAGAACGTCAAATGGCTAGGTTGAAATATCAGTTGGCTCACTGGTCTTGTGTATCTAAGCATATTTGTTTTGTTGTGTACCATTGCCTATTTACTGTTTTTGTAGGGATATATTTATTCTTTTTATTTTATCCTCTCGCATGCTGAGGACAGAATGGTTCTGTCCTCAGCCAAGCTGAACATGTGCTGAGCATGGAACCGCTCCCCCCATGGGCCTCCCCTTTTCACCCCCCACCAGGGATTGCAGCGGAAGATCTTCGGCTGCAGCCCAAACCCCCCCACCACTGGCGATCTGATGACGTCGGCACGCTCACGGTGTGGGTTTAATCCATCGTTATTTTGCTTCACCACGCCACCCCAGTTGACTGGGGGTGAATGTTTGCCAATGTGCAGCATTCCGTCCATCATCTTGTGTGTTTTGCATTTCACCCTAAGTGGGAAGGGTATGCCCAGACGTGGGTCCCGTGCTCACTACGCCACTGGAGTCAAGCTATCCTGGCTGATGAAGGCTGATAGCCTGAAACAGGTCCTAGGATGCTTGATTCCGGTCCAGGGAAGACATGGCTTGGCAGTTCGGTCTGGACTGTTCCCATGAGGCACAGGGTCAAGACTGATTTGCATATGGCTATGTCTGAACTGGGGTGGCGTGGTGAAGCAAAATAACGATGGATTAAACCCAGATCTGTGACTGGGGGTGAATGTTTGCCAATGTGCAGCATTCCGTCCATCATCTTGTGTGTTTTGCATTTCGCCCTAAGTGGGAAGGGTATGCCCAGACGTGGGTCCCGTGCTCACTACGCCACTGGAGTCAAGCTATCCTGGCTGATGAAGGCTGATAGCCTGAAACCGGTCCTAGGATGCTTGATTCCAGTCCAGGGAAGACATGGCTTGGCAGTTCGGTCTGGACTGTTCCCATGAGGCACAGGGTCAAGACTGATTTGCATATGGCTATGTCTGAACTGGGGTGGCGTGGTGAAGCAAAATAACGATGGGTTAAACCCAGATCTGTGACTGGGGGTGAATGTTTGTCAATGTGCAGCATTCCGTCCATCATCTTGTGTGTTTTGCACTAGGTTTACAATTAGCTTGGATCAGTGATCTGCCACCAGCATGGAGATAAAAATTAACTGTTGCTGTCTAATAGATAAGTCTCCTTCATGGACTACTAGCCCAAACAGGGCTCCTTGTGCATCTGGTGGGATATTAATCCCAATTTTTTAACTGATTTCTGAGAAAATATCTACCCAAAATTCCCTTACATGACTGCAAGTAAATATAATATGGAGCCAGTCCCCATTCCTATTGTTGCATCTAAAACATTTTAGCTCAACCTCGGGGTACAATTTATACAATTTTGCTGGAGTACGATACAGCAGCCATTTCCTATAAAATGAAATTCTTCTTAAATTAGCATCTCACACCACTTTGGCGCTGATGAGCTTAAAAAACTTCCATTGATTAATATCCACTTTATACCTGGTAGAGGACTCAATCCATTGTAGTATCTCTAATACCATTGTATCCTTGCCTTTAAAACACAACAGTATATACCAATTTCCCTTTATCCACTACTTTGGACAAAAAATATTCCAAACTAAGTGGTTCTATAGAGACCCCCACCTTTATTGTTGAACCTTCACAAAGGTTTTTAAAACTGAAAAAAGTGAAGGACTAATATCAGGATTCAGATTAGACAATCGCTACCAGGTCATAAATTCATTGTTATAAAAAAATCTCGGATCCTCCTATACCAAATCCTACACCACTTATTACATGTACCGGTGGAAAGCTGCAATCCTATTAATCTGCATTCAACTATTTCAATAGCGGATGTAGCCTCAGTATTTCCCAGCTTTCCTATATCCTGTTGAATCTCTTTTCAATGATATGTGGTATCTTATACCTTGATTTTTTCTGAAGTCTTGACATTAGCAGGAAAGTGGGAAGACCAATTTCTGATAATTTCCCCATTTGTTCTAGATAACTTTATTATGATGATTACGGGGAGCAACCCCTTGGGCAAGGGTATCTCCCATTGGGGGACATTTTCTTTTTTTTTTTTTGACCCCTGCAGAGGCTAAATCAGTCGGTTTTAGGACAATCTGCCATCTAGCGGGGGCGGACTTCCACTAGACACCAGGGATTGTTTTTTTTATATATTGGGGAGTGGCCTCTTGGGCAAGGGTTTGCGCCCCTCAATTGGGGAAATGTTTGTGCCATGTTCTGCCCCTCATGGGGGCAGATCGGCCTCATTTTTAGGCCCCTCAGCTGTCATAGGAAGCATAAAACCACTAGACACCAGGGATTTGTACAGTTATATGTTATGGAGTGGCCCCTTTGGACAAGGGTGGCTCTCCTTTAGTGGGGCAATATTTTGGCAATTGTCTGCACCCCGTGGTGGCAGATCAGCCATATCTTCAGACCCATCTGCCCCGGCAGATAGCCATGAAATACCAGGGATTTTATTTATTTATATGTTGGGGAGCAGTCCCTTTGGCAAGGGTCACTCCCCTTTTTTGGGGCATATATTTTGGCCATTTCTGCCCCCCTTGAGGGTAGATCAGTCATATTTTTAAGCCCTAACGGGGGACAGAAAACCACTAGACACCAAGGAAAATGTGTGTGTGTGAACTGGAGCTCAGCTGATGGTCTGCATGTACATGGTGTGTGTGGGTTAGTGCTTGGCTGGCAGTGTGTGTAGACTGGCAGTGTGCGTAAATTGGCTCTTGGCGGGCGATGTGTGTGGAATAGTGCTGGGCTGGTGATGTGTGTGCACTGGCGTTTGGCTAGTGATGTGTTTGAACTAGGGATTTTGCTAGCTGTGTGTGTCAACTGGCTTCTGGCTGGCATTCGTATGGTGATGAGCAGAGATAGGGTTTTATAATGCTAACTGCTTTATATTTTTGTCAAGATTTGCATTTGTGATTGTGATGTTTTATTTCTCCTTTTTTTCGAGTTCAAAGCTTTTGATTTCCTTTGCTGCAAATTCTGCTTGCTGTTTCGGCACTGATAGATCTGCAGTTTGTGTAGTTGTATGTGTTGGGTAAGAAAACTATTTTTGTACTGTTTATTCTAAATGAGTATCATGTCCCTGCATGAATGTGATTTTTGTAAATGTTGTTAAAATAGCAGCATTTTTATCTTCTATTTTAATGTGTTTCAAATTCTCCTTGAATTGTGCATTATGTTCATTTTGTTGTCTTATGTGTGGTTTTCTTTTGATATCGTTGGTGCTTGCTGTGTCTGTGCAGAGTAGGTGCAGATGAGTCTAGCTGTCTCTGGCAAGCGAGTGGTAATGTTTTACAATATGTAGGTCTTTGTTTGCTTTGAATTAATTGACTTTTCCTTCCAGCATACCAGTAGTTGTACTTGATAAAGCCACACTTTGTTTATTAGTTATTTTGCACAGTGTTGGTTATTGCTGACTTATTTGTCAGGTTACTTTTGCTATTAAGGATAATGGCTAACCTCAGGATTACCGTGCAGCAGGTTGTTAGTATGCTTTTCGTATCTTCCTCTCACCATCATTATGAGACTGACTCTGCATCTGAGGCAGAGGAGGAAGTCCAGTATTCTGGCAGTGAATTTTCTGGCCGAGAGGAATCATCTGATGATGAAGCCACTCTCAGTGAGGAGGAAGTGCCTCTTTTAGAGGAGGCCACACGTATCCTCAGATAGTTCGGCAAGAGGCATCTGGAGTGCATCCTGGTGCTGAAAGGCTTCTCATTGGAAGTGTGAACTCTGGGTTGCCCCCTCTCCCCCAAACATAGTGCATCTTGTGTTGCCTGCCTTTACTGGTGTCTCAGGGTGCATGTATAGTGAATACTGAACCTTTAGCCAATAAACTTCTTTCAGTTGTTTATGGATCATGTGTTTTTGGATGAGATTGTTGACAAGACTAATTTTTATGGTGAAACGCATTTGAGGGACAACAGTGTCAGACTTAAGTCCCACTCTAGAGCTGGCTGGTGGACTCCCACAAGTCTGGATGAGTTGAAGTTCTTGGGTTTAACTTTTTGATGGTCTTGATAAGGAAGTCCCTTGATGGCAACAGCTATATTTCCTGCAACCATTAGTTGTGATCGGTATTTGCTTCTGCTTTGATGCTGCATTTTGTTGATAATGCTTCAGCGTTGCCACAAGATCATCCTGATTGTGACTGTCTTTTTAAGGTTTGACCTGTCCTTTATCCTTTTGTAGGTTGATTTTCATAGATTTATGCTCCAGAGAAAGAAATAGCTGTACATGAGTCTTTGTTCTAGTTCAAGGGCCATTTGGTTTTTAGGCAGTACATTACTAGCAAGAGAGCACATTATGGAATTAAGATGTATATGCTGTCTGACAGTAGTACTAGATATGGCTATCATTTCAGGGTGTACACAGGTAGAGATTCCACTATTGACCCCCCTGGTTGTCTGTCCACTTTCGGAGTTTAGTTTTTAGCATAGGCCACCATTTATACGTAGATAACTTCTACACTGGCATGTCATTGTTAAGGGAATTATTGCACAATCCTGTGTAACCAGAAAGGATAGGATGGATAGGATAGGATGGTATTTGTAAAGCGCACTATACCCGAAGGTGTCAAGGCGCTGAGCACACGAAAGCAAAGAGAGTAGTGCTATCGGCCGATTAAGAAGAAAACAGTCATGTTTTTAGAAGTTTTCTGAAGACCGAGAGGGAGTCTGCATTGGAAATGAAGGGGGGCAATGAGTTCCAAAGCTTGGTGGAGCTACAGAGATGAAGCGGCCGCCCCATCTGGACCTGCAAAATCTGGGAGAGACCAGTTTTTTCTGAGTGTATGATCTCAAGGTCCTCCCAGGAGTGTACCATTGAAACATGGTTTTTAGCTTAAGTGATCCGTTACTATGCATAATCTTGTATACCGTGCTCAGGACCTTGAAGAAAATGCGCTTCCTGATGGGGAGCCAGTGCAAGGTTCGAATCCCCTCCCTGGCAGACTGATGTATAGGAATGTTAAGGATCAGTCTTGCTGCTGCGTTCTGTACCACTTGGAGCTTATTCAGTGATACCACATTGATGTTAAGGTACAGGGCATTGCAGTGGTCAAGACGGGAGGTGATCAGTGCAATGATGGTGTTCAGATGGAATATACGGCAGCACCTTTCTGAGAGTTCTTAGAATATAGAAACAGGTGCTGATGGTGCGGCTGACTTGGGAATCAAAGGTTAAACCCTCGTCCAAAATGACCACCAGATTTTTCACTGTCCTTACCAGGACAGGAAGGGGACCGCAGTCTGCAGGCCAACATACATTAAACTAGATGGAATTCTCAGAGACGAATACTAGCACCTCAGTCTTGTCTGCATTGATCTTTACTGAGTTGCCCTTCATCCAGCAAATAATGCTTGACATACACTGATTAAACTTCTCTGTGACTGATTTCAAATCATTCGAGATGGAGACAATGATTTTTGTGTCGTCCACATAGGAGAGCACCTGGAATCTGAAGGATCTCAACAACTCGGCCAGAGGGGTCATATAGAAGTTAAAAAAGGGTAGGGCTCAGTGAGGATCCCTGAGGGACCCCACAAGGAAGGCCGAAGGCCTTAGTTCTGAAGCCTCCGCAGCTAACGATATGCGTTCTACCTGTCATAAAAGAGTGGAGAAGCTGCAGGGCCTTTCCCATAATACCCACTTCCCTCAGGCGCTAAACCATGCACACTGGGGAGATGGTGTCGAATGCTGCTGACAGGTCGAGCATGATCAACACCACCGAACCTCCATGATCAACCTGCAACCGAATACAATCAGTAGCCGCGAAAATGGCAGTCTCGGTGCTGTGGCCGGCGTGGAACCCGTTCTGGGAGCGATCTAGGACTTCCTGGGATTCAGTGTTTTTCATCAGTTCGATGTTTATGAATTTCTCCAAGATTTTAGCAGGAGCGGGGAGAAGGGAAATAGGCGTCAGATTTCTTGAGGAGCGGAGAGACAATGGCTTCCTTCCAAATAGCCGGGTAGCTACCGGATAAGAGTATTTCATTGAATACCTTGCACAGAAAGTTGGCAACTAGATCAGGCGCCAGTTTAAGTGTAGAGGGCATACAGGGATCCAAAGGAGCTCCGGATTTTAGGCCAAGTAGATTTCCCAAAAGAGCTTGTTTGTAAGGAACATGAAAGGGGACAGTGCCGTGCCTTGCGTGGTGATGAACTACTAGCTGTGAAATGTTCAGACAGGAGAGATGTCTACATGCTGACTACCATCAATGATGAAAGTTTCTCACTTGGGTCAGGTTGCTGAACTGTGCAAACCTGTGTGCATTTTAGACCACAATAAGAATGTGGGTGGTGTAGATGAAATGAAATGAAATGAAATTTGTACTTGTAAAGCGCACTTATACCCCCAAAGGGGTGTCCTGGCGCTGTACGCATACCGCTGTGGAACCCTTCCTGGATTTTCCCTGTGAAATGTCCACTCCTGGGCACCCCCAAGGTGAAGCCAGGCATCCCAGCGCTGTTGGGGCCGTTGTGGAGATTAAGCAAGCTATTTTCCAGAGTTGCAGAGTGGGACCCATGATTAGAATAGGCACCGAGGCGAGAATTATCAGGTCCGAGGAAATTGAGCCCAAGACCCGCCAAGGCAGGAATTGAACCCTGGTCCCGGGCCAGATCTCTGCATCAGGGTCTGCCGCTCTAACCAGCGTAGATAGAGTAGGTTAGAAGGTGGAACCTTACACTGCTGTTCGTAAGGCTTACATTTGGTATAAGAATTTTGCTATCCATTTATTCCATTTAGCAACATTCAATGCTTTTTATTGTATTCAAGGATTGTTCTCCAGATTCAAAAATGACATTTGTTCAGTTTCAGCAGTCTGTGACAGTCAGCCTTGTTGTAGTGGAGCAGGCAATAGTTCATAGAATTGGAGTATGTGGCTAGACTGAAAGATTGCCTCTTTGCTGATCACATTCCTCCAACCCCCAAAAAAGACTTTCCGAGTAGGAGATGTTGAGTCTGTATTGGAAGAGGTGTGCTGAAGGAGAGTCGTAAGTACTGCCCCGAGTGCCCTTCTAAACCTGGGCTGTGTGTGACCACATGTTTTAAATTGTAATTGTACCACACGCAACTAACTTATTGGGAGCAACAATGAGCATAAAAGTAAACTGACTGGTCTGTTTCATTTTATATATTTTGTTCAGATTTCACGGTTGGCATTAGTGTGATGTATTTAGTTAGAGCTATTGTGTTTGTAGTTATAGTTTTATATCTACTTGAAATTGATTTGTGTTTTAAAAAGAAATTGGTGGCAGTGTGCGTGGACTGGTGCTTCACTGGCAGTGTGCGTGGACTGGGGCTTGGCTGGCGGTGTGCTTGGACAGGCATTTGGCTGGTGGTGTGTGTGGACTGGCGCTTGGCTGCTATATGTGAGTAGTGACTTGCTGCTGGTCACTACACACACTGCTAGCCAAACGCCAGTCCACACTCTCCGTTAGCAACCAGCTGATGAAATTGGAGTGTCAGTCATGTGTGCATAGGAAAGTGATGGGCCCTTGAATGGTGCTGTCTCTTGATGTGAGTGTTGTAATGTGCTGGGCCCACATCTGGCAGTGTAAATGGTCTTGTGTGTGTCGCGTATGAAAGGTGCGTGATTGGCCTAGAAAGCGGTTGGTGCCTTGTTGTGTCATTAATTCAATTATCTGACCTTTCAATTATTAACAATGTATTTCATTTTTGGGAATTATCTTGTTAATAGAATATACATTTTGAACCTTTCACTTACCCTTGTGCCAAATCCAACCAGTATGTGTGTGTACTTGAGGAATAGGTGGTTGTGCAGTAACATTTGTTTTTCTCTGCAAAAGTGTACATTGTCTCTAGGAAAAATCTACTAACTCTAGATATTTTCGTAAACTAGACACCCAGGGAAGTACAGGGCGGTGTGCCTTTCATGGATCTCAACGAGTTTTCCTTCCCACAATGCCCTGCAAACCTCAAAATGTGTCTAAAATCTGACATTTTCCTTGTATTTCTGTGCCATATTTTTCCAGAATCAGAAAGAAACCACAAACTTCCTACCACACAGTGTTCCCCAGGTCCTCCCATAAAAATGCTATGTCACTTGTGTGGGTGGACCCGCAATAGGAAAGGGCCGAAAAGTATTGTAAAGACTTAGTTTTGGTCTCAGACTCGGCGTCCATCTAGGGAAACCTACCAAACCCAGACATTTCTGAAAACTAGACACCTGGGGGAGCCCAGGGAGGTGTGGCTTGGGTGGATCCCCAAACGGTTTTGCACCCAGAATCCCCTGCAAACCTCAAATTTAGCTTACAAATCACATTTTCCTCTCATTTCTGTGTGGGGAAGTTATGGGACCACCAGGACAACACAAATTTCCTACTACTCAGCATTCCGCCAAGTCTCCCAATAAAAATGCTACCTCACTTGTGCAGTTGGGGCCAAATGTCTGTGACAGGGAAGGGCCCAAAACATACTGAGGACACATCAAAATTATCTATCACAAAACGACCTGGTTGTGCAAGGGGGGGGCACCGCGTTTTTGGTACCGGGAACATCAGCAATATAAGAAAACCTACCAAACCCTGACATTTCTGAAAACTAGACAACCTGGATCCTCTAATGTTTTCTTACTCAGAATCCCCTGCAAATCTCAAATTTAGCTAAAAAATCTAATGTTCCTCACATTTCTGTGTGGGAATGTTTTTGGATCACTGGGCTGGCACAAATAACCTATCATTCAGCGTTCCCCTCTGTCTCCTGATAAAAATTAAGAATTGTCTTTCTCTGCATTTGCGCCTTCCAAATGTAAGACAGTGTGTAAAAAGAAGTCATTATGAGAAATGCCCTCTAATTCACAGGCAAGAATGGATACCCACAAATTCAGAGATGCTTAAATACCCACTCCTTCTAAACTCCATATCTTGAGCCCATTTCAGAAATGCATAGGTTTCCTTGACACCTATTTTTCACTCTTTATATTTTACCAAATGAATTGCTGTATAGTCACAATGAAAAACTGCAAGGTGCAGCTCAGCAATTCGCTCTGGGTACCTCAGGTTCTTGGTGAATGTACAAGCCCTATATATCCCCTCAGCCAGAAGGGTCCAACAGATGTTACGGTACATTGAAGGGTCTACACAAATGACCACTTGCTGACTTTAGAATTTTGTCTACTTTTCGCAAATGTATAGAATCACGGGATCCACCATTGGTTTCACACCGTTTTCTACCAATAATTGGAAGGAGGTCAAAATCAAAAAAATAGGAATAATGGGCCATGTCCCAGTACAATACCAAAACTGTGTTGAAAAATGTGATGTTCTAATTCAAGTATGCCTGCTCTTGAAAGTTGGCATGGCAAACCCTTTGTTGATGGCATTTGCAGGAAAAAAACTGACATTTTCTTCTGCAGCACGTTTTTCCCATTTTTTCCCACAAAAACAAATTTGTGCTATGATTTTGCTAATTTCTTGGTCCCCTCCTGGGGAAGCCACAAAGCCTGGGTACCTTTCGAATCCCCATGAAATTGGATAAAAATAATATGGTACATTAATTTTGTTAAAAAAAAATTGTGATGACAATATTGTGGGACATAAGTGCTGGTAAAACTATTGCTTTTTTAATTTGTTAAACATATCTGCACTTTAACAGAGTTGATTGAATGGAATTTCTTCCAGGTTTAGGCCTCAATAATTAACTGTGTTATCATATTAATGTCATTGCTGTAGAGCTCAGCATTAGAGTTTTTGAACTAAGTGTTATAGTGACTTTCTTCAAACAGGGGTGCTCATAAGCTTGTGCGTGGAGGTGTTGACACACTACAAAGAGAGAGGATCTGGCTAATTTTTCTAGGTTGAGGGCTGAGGGATGTAGAGAACTTTTTGGTGGTATGGTGGGTAAGATATTTCTTCTGGAGCAGCCAATGGTAATAGAGGGATAGCTATTCAATGATGTTTTCATTTCAAGTGTAAATATTGTATGATCAGAGGATGGTGTTGTGGAAGCCGATCTTGTGGAAAAAAAGTTTTGATCTTTTCATCAAAAAAGTTAGCAAGTTCTTGGCATTGTTCCCCTGAGATATGGTACTGGTTATGGGTGTCTGAAGTTTTGTTTTTCACAATGTTGAAGAGTTTCCATGCTGATTCTTTGCAAATTGTATGTGGGCTTTTTAAAAAAAAGCTTTAGATCTTAGTATTGTTGATTTTATAATTTCATTTGCGTATCTCAAGCTGTTTGGTCAAGGTTCTTATTGTGGGTTTTATCCATTTGGATTCAGTTTAAGTATGATTTATGTTTCTTTCTTTGGAAATGTTTGCATGTAAGATGCATGCAAATCTGTCCATAATTTAAAGTATGGAGGCATTGTAATGTTGAACTAGTGCTTAGGCATTCACTTCAGCATGCTTTGGGAAAATGGTGTTAGAGACAGCAGACAGGTCTAAAACTTCCTTTTAAATATTACTAAGTCACCCTAAATTGTAAGGGCAGCCCACGGTGCAGAGAGCATGGTACCTAAAATTAGGGAGCATAAAAAAATAATGTTAACATGTCCTCTCTGTGGCTAGCACGTAAAAGCTATTTTCACTGTTGGAAGGCTGGCTGGCCTATAGAAAAACACTGGAAAGCAATGTTTATATTGATCTTGCTATATCCAGTGAGGGAACAGCTAGAAATACGATTTAGCAACTTAAAAAAAGTATTTGAATCAAATCAAATAGTTTACTTGTCCACAATCACAACTATTCTCAATGTAAGTTAATCACATATGACAATCACATATAGAAAATGTCAAAACCGCACTGCCATGTCCATCCCTGATGGAGCAGATATACTGGACCTCATTTATGAAGGGCCTTGCACCACCGGTACCTCACTTTTGTGAATGTCCTAAGTGAAGACCCTTTGGCGCAAGGACTACATAAAAGATGTTCACAAGGTCACGCATATGCCTACATGCGTAATTTAGGTAATATGGTACAATGTGGTGCTACATCTTGCCTGGTCTTTCTTGAGGTGGGCCAGTGTGTTCGGGCAGTTTGAGATCAATGGTTAGAGGACGTGTGCAGCGGCGTCATTGTATGTAAGCGTTAGCGGAGAGGTGGGGGCAAGGGACTCAATGATAACTGAGTAGATGGCCTGAATCCATTTGTGATGTGGATCAATGATGGTGATGGTGTTGGTGGGCATGGTGAATATGTGATATTTACAATGATGGTTGGTCCAGGTGAATCAGGTGGTGTGGCTGTAATTGAATCTGTCTACTGGTGGAGGAGATGTGCTTGTCTGTGTCCTGCAATGTGGCTTGGTGTGGCCAATAGCTGCTTCAGTTTGATATCAGCAAGTTCACCCAGGAGGCGGTGGTGTTCTGGTCACTGGGGTTGTCCAGGTGGAACTAGAGTTCTCAAAGTAGGAAGGTCGTTGACGGATGGGAGAGCCTGGTGTGCAATGATGGCTACAATGGCATTGGTGAATGGGTGTCCATGGACTGGGGGGCCTGCAAATGAAGGTGCCAAAGTGGATGTTGTTGTGCTTGGTCTGGCTTTTTAAGTTGTGTAGTACCATGGTCCTCCCTGGGTCATTAGAGTGTGTGGTTAGTTGGAGTGTTTTCCTTTCTTGTAGGAGATGGCAAAGCCTCCTCCACGATGGACATGGTGGGCCTTGCGGGTAATTAAGTAGCCGTCACTGATGGTGATGGTGATTTCTGGTCCAGAACTGAAGTTGGTGCATGTGTTTGTGAAGTAGGTGACATATGAAAAGTGTGCAGCAAGGTGATGCGTCATTTCTGTAGTGTGCAGGTGTAGGGCCTGCACGTTGTGGAGGATGAAGTTGAGCTGGTTGTGTGGAGTGTTGTTTGGCTGAGTGGCACGAGGCACTGGTGTGTTGATGTGGCAGAAGGTTTGTTTGGAGATTCGACTGGCGCAGGGTGCAAGATAAGCATACAGTCTTGCAAGATGGCAGGTGGTGTTGCGTCCAGGGTAGATGGTGAGGAGGGTGCTTGTGTTGCAGCGGAGGAGTGTACGAGAGGAATGTTCCTTGCTGGTGAGTGTGGTCCAGGGGCAAATGGACACAGACGGTCTTATCCATGGCTTGCCTTCGTCATGGGAGATGTACAGTACAACATAGTTATCACATTGGAATGCCAATTAAAAGTAACTTCAGGCACGCTGTTGACTTCACATTGCATGTCATATCAATGCATTGTGATGCAAGTAATGGAGTTTCATCAGTTCCAGGTTAGGTAATGCGTTCTGGTGTCAGATAAAAATGTAAGGGAGTTTCTTTGTGATCAAATATAAAATTTAGGCTGTCTCGTGGCCAAATAATGAAATATAGTGTCATTTTTGTTTGGATAAAATCAAAAATGGATTTCTTTAGGGGTAAAAAATGAAAATTAGTGTGTCTTCTGGGGTCAAAAATTGCAATTTGGGTGTCTTTTGGGGTCAAAATTTGAAAATAGGGTGTTTTCTGGGGGCAAATAATCAAATTAGGGTGTTTTTGGGGGCAAAAAATACAATTATGGTGTCTTTGGGGGACAAAAAAGGAAATTAGGGTGTCTTTTGGGGGCAAAAAATGAAAATAGGGTGTCTTTTGGGAGCAAAAAATGAAATTAGGGTGTCGTCTGCCCTCAAATGTGACATTTAAGGTGGTTCTGGGGGTCTGAGATGAATTTCAGGGACCTGGGGTTGATATGTGTTACAAGTGTTCCTTTCAGGGTTGCACTCACTGTAGTGGGAACTGTAATTTACAATGCTACCCTATCCAGCTATTTCTCCACTGTTGCAATATGAGACCTATTGGTATGCATCGTATTGGAATGCAATGTAATGTTATGCCTTGCTTACAAAGGTATTTCTTTGGTTTACCACTGGTCTGCCTGCTGCGAATGGCTGCACAGCATCTGGCGTTGAGAAATGATGTAGGGGCACTGGACAGCTGGGAGGTGGTAAAAGCATGCAAAGACACTGGAGGGGGCATGGATGCAGGGGGGTGTCACATTACAAAAGGAAATTTGCAACAAGGCTTGGTCCTGCGTATTCTGTGCTCCTGTGCCTCTGAGTCTGCTTCAAGGGACAGGAAGCAGCCAGCAAGGCTCCCTCACCTAAGTCACAAGCCTGCAATGTGGTGTTGTGATTGCTCATGCGCGCAGGGACAGTGCGTTCAGACAGGGGCTTGAGGGGTGGGCATGTTCTCCATGCATGCTGTAATGCTGCCTGCATTGCAAACAGGGAAGTGCACATGACTGTTCCGGGCGGACTGAGAGGGCCAAAGAAACAGTCATTGTGCACTTTAGTGGGCATATCACTGAGCTCTGGGCCTACTTGTGAGTAGAGCAGCCCCAATCACCCTCCCACCCAGAAAGGAAACATAGCATTAGTACATCGAAAAATGACCTTCATGGTATTTGTTTCACTGTCTAGCACTGCTCAAATTCATGGGCCCAATGCTCCAGCACCATAGTGGATCATCTGCCACTGGGGGTCCCTCACCCACAGGTGCTACCCCTGAGCCCCACTATACCCTGGGCATCCTCTGCTACACATCACACCTTCCACTCACTTGGACATCGACACAGTGGTGTTATCTGATGCACTCTCTCAAAGTCTGTGACTCAGCCAGCATGATCCTCAGCCATGTGGGCTTACACAAGGCTGGGTACAGCATTCACTGCCAAGACAGCTGGGTAATCACACGATGAAGGTGATGCAACATGCATCCCTTAGGTGTGTAGTTTCAGTGCTTGTGCAACATAAGTTTGCATCTTCTCAGGGTCCGCACCCTCCACAGCGTATGGCCAGTGACCCATCCTCTGGCCTCTGATGCAGATATGCGTTGGCCACCATTGGCAATATCCTTTGTGCAGGCCAGTGTACTGTTGGGGCATGGTATGCAATGTGTACCTCTCTACGTAGTTACTCAGGAGGACATGTACCATTCACAACTACAAGGGGGACCAGGGTGTATTCTCACACAAATCTGCAACATGCCTCCATGCGACCTGGTTTACTACACCACCAGGCAAGGGTGATCACCAATGCCTCAATGCCTACCACCACCAACTACACTGCACCGCCGCATCCCAGGTCGGCTCACAAATGGCGGGCCACCAATGCCACCCTGAGCTGGGAACTCATTGGTGCTTAGATGGGTTTGGATGCCATTGTGTAGCAGGAGTGTCCAATGAGGAGTGATGCACATTGGTATTGCTCAACAAAGCGCTTGTACTCAGTAGTGTAGCCCAGATTTTCTTCTTTCCCTGGGTCTCTGGATGGCCATCATGGCTGTTGGGGGGCTTGGGGGAGTTGTTGATCTGTGATGTACTGGGGCCAGGCTAATCCATTCTGCATGATAAATATTTTCAGTTACCTAGTTCTCATTGTAGGTTGACTCCTAGGCTTTTTTCCACTGTTGATGCCATAAAAAATAGGGCTGACTAATTTGATTTCCTTTGGCGCTAATGTGCCTTTTGTCAGTCATTGCTTGCTAACGGTGGAATTACTAACGCTTTTACAGCAGTGTTTCTGGCAGTCATCATTGCAGCCAACTGCAAATCTCGCCATGTCACAACGTATTGTAATAACATCACTAACCGTGCGTTCTTTGTGGGCGATAGGCCGGCACATCGCAAACTTCCGCTAACTAGTGTTGGTGGTAGTTTGAGTGAGTACTTGTACATATGGTCCATAATGTCTCCAAAATGTGCATGGAAACATATCTTTAGTTTGGCAGTATGTTGTGCTTGAAAGGAGGCCAACACACTGGTATCACACACTAATTTACAATTGTCATTGCAGTGTTGCCAGAAAAGTGCATCTACCACTAAGAGCAACATCTCCAATGCAGTGTATGTCCACAGGTCAGTAACAATGAATACCAATGACCAGCACCACTACTGTAACAAAAAGTGGTGCAATGTCCATGCAAGTGGGTATGAGTCTTGAGCATCAGTCTGCATCAGGACATAGATCGCTTGAATGTGACACAGAGATCAGCTTTGATATGCCACATGTGATGCCTCTTACTAAAACTCACTACAATTGAACAGGCAAACACAACTAACACGTTTGCCCCTTGTTTTTCAGAGGATGCACCTTCAACATCACAACGGGTGGATGACACCAATCTTGTTGAGGAAATGGACGACACCCTGCCCTCCATTGACAGTGACACACTGGAGGACCTCATTACCACCATACGGTCACCTACAGCACCTCCTGAGAGTGACAACGGTGTGTTATCTGTTCCAGCTGAACCCCCAACCACCACCACCAAAAGAATCTGCCACAACAAATATAAGCCCGGACTTGGAGAGCACACAGGTAGAGTTCCAAAGAACCGCTGTAGCTCTACAACAGCAACTCCTCAGAGAGGTTCATGTGGCTGTGGGGAGTATGGGTGGCATCCTGCAAGCAATACTGCAAAGCCTGAATCCTGATTTGGCGAACATTGGTACAGAAGAAGCCAGCAACACCCAAACACCAGGACTTGCCCAATCTCTGGCTAACATATCCAACATAATGAATCAGAGGCATGTACAAATGCCACCACAAAGTGGCACCAGGGGTGTTGCTCAGCACCTCCAAAACATCGATGATACAATGAGATACATTCAGCAACAGCAAGACATGTACATGGCAACTATGACTGCCTTTCATGGGGAATTGCTGACTGTAGTTAAAAATCAGCAAGTGATGTTGAATGCCCTAATGGCAAACTTCATGTCACAAGAATACGTGTTCCCTCACACCTCCTCTGCCACTGCTGGTGGTAGCAGTGGTACAACACGCCCTGCAGCTACAGAGCCAACAAAGGCCAATCTGATGACTCAGAGGAGGAGGACGAGTTCAGGACACAGTTCAGGAGGAAGACTGGTCACTAAATTGACACACAGTCACAGGTGTCGTATGACAACAGAAACAATTTGACTTTGATGAGAAAAATGTCGGACAGACAATATCATTTAAAAAACGGGAACACCTGTGCCACACATCTTTTTTTTCCTCACTCACTGAAGTAGAATACATTGTGACAACAACAATGTATTCATGACAAAGCAAAATACAAGTAAAATCTCTTTGTTTCAACACTCACAAACATGTCAACATGAGTGCTGCTTCACTACTTGTGTGTCAAGAACAATGTGCCCTTGTTTCAGGTTTGTACCATTCCACAATATCACTGGGTATAATGTTTGTTGTAAAATCCAGACACACGTGAAAGAGTGTGTAAGTACTTGATCAATGTCTGTTAGTATGACTATGCAAATGTGAAAATACATGTTGTCATATGGAGATTTAAGGGGCGGATTTACATGAATGTGCCGCAGCGCAGCACAACAAGCCCTTTGTCTGTGCCACACTGTGTTACTTTCTGAGCACAGGAATGCCACATATATCCAATCAAATGTGGCATTCCTGTGCTCTCCCCTGCGCTGGCGCTGAAACAGCTGCCATGCGCCTGTGCATGCACCCTTGCACCATGGGGCAAGGATGCCTGCGTCATGGTGAGATTATTTGTTGTGCATGAAGGGGCACCTTCCTGCACAAAAACGGTCACAACAGGCTTATTCCAACATTAATGTGTTCTGTAGACTGCAGCACACCTTCAAAGTTTCAGAAACGTGGAGAAATGAAAAGCTTGCTCCTCAATGCGCCTCTCTATGCCACCCCTAGTGGGGCATTGCATACTGACGCATTGCCAGGTTTACGATTCCTCATAAAGCTGGAAATGTGTCTGGTTCCATGGGTGTGAGGAGTGAACACCCACAGCAACCCACATGGAACGCCTCTTTCACAAATAAAGCTGTGTGTAAAGTGGCTGTAGTTACAAGCACATGAAAGGCCAGGCAGGGTGGCTAGTTGAGTCCTTGTAAATATGGGGCAGAGGAAAGCGCTGCCAGTGTGTCACAAAAAGTCACGTACTGGCAGCCAAGTGGATTATAAATCTGCACATAAAACATCAATGATGTAGTGTCAAAATATTGAACTTGTACAGCCCATGAAATTAAACATACCAGCAAACAAGATGTGGTCAAAGTTTGACCAGGGTACTTCATACACCAGCCATGCCACTTAACTCCGCCTGTATACAGACATTGGGTTGTCCAGTCGTATGAATTAGCCACTCGTAGCACAATGACTACTTGTCCAATAACATGTTATAGCTATGACAACACCGAGAGAGACAATGTGTGGTGTGTACGTTCTGTACATCTGTGTATGAGACAACCCATATTTCACTTACATATAGCAACATCATACATAGCTGACACAGATTAGTGATCGAAACACATGCAGAGGTTGTCCAAAGACTCATGATTTGAATCAGACCCATATGTATGTGAAGACCCAAGAGTGGGTACCCCAAAAAGTCGAAGCACAGGTGTTGGATTAACATGTACAAAGATTCATACATGGAACACCAACCTGCTCGAATGAACAAATATGATACACTCAAACAGTAATCTGTGTTCACAGTCCATGTGCCCACTTACTCACACATACAACATACTAAATGCTGACCATCAAAGAATATAGTCAAAGCTTGTGAAATAACATTATTTTTATAACAATAAAATTTGAAAATAAAATCATCAATAATCTAAAACACTCTTCCTAAAATATCTTAAAAACTAATGTAAATCTTAAAACCTATCTATACTAACTATGCCTAACCTACCTAACTTAACTTAACTGATCCTAAGCTAAACAAGAATCACGTGAGACCACTAAACATCATCCCCTACCCCCTTAACACATCAATGCACAATAGACATACACATACTTATCCTATACATAAACAAACTAGAAATGTATTAAAACACAAATAGATTTGTTTTTTTAAACATAAACACACACTAAAGGACCCACCCACCCACCCTTAAATATTATAAAGATACTCTATGATAAAAAAATAATAAAGTTATTAATAAGAAACACCTAACTAACTAACCTAACTAAACTAACTATCCTAACTCTACAATAAAATGAATCCTAATTATAAAAAAATACACAATATATATAACAATAAGTACAATCAGCCCTCAGATCAGGCTGATGAGATGGTCCAGGTACTGCTGCATTTTGTCCATTTTTTGAGACATTTTGTCCATCTGTTTAGGCCTTGGCGTAGTTCGCGGAATTTTGCTACACGAAACTCCACGAAGTTACAAAAAAGCTCTGCGAAGTTCCGCGAGTGGCGGAGTGCAGTGCGAACTGCAGTTTGTGCTGGCATCCCTGCCGCTCGGGTAGAATTTGTACCCGAGCAGCAGCTCGCGCTCGCGAACTTACTGTTCACGATTGCGAGCAGGGAAAAAACTCTGCTGCACATCGCGAAGTGGAGTTTTCTGCACTCTGCGAGCTCCGCGGAGTGCGGAGTGCAGAAAACTCGGCAAACTCCACGAACGGAGCGAAGTTCACCACCCAGGCCTACATCTGTTGCTCCAGTCCATCCATTCTTTTTTTTAAATAGTCCACATCCTGGCTTGACATGCCATGTCCGACAGACTGTCCTGACGTGGAGGGGTGGGTACTGACAGCTCCTGGGGCTGGGGTTGGGGCTTTCGATGCTCCACGATGCTAGCTTGAAACCTTGTCATCCTTGGCTGGGGCGTTGGTGTTCCATGTATTGGCTGCCTTCTGCTTGTCATACAGCCGGGAGGTCCATTTGAACCCCTTCGCTACCTCGCAGATGTGTGCGTATTGGGTCTTCCGTATGTGGAAAACCCTTTCCTCTTCCGAACTCATTTTATCTGTATGAAAAGAAGTACACGTGTCAGTCAATCAGTACATGATGGACAAATGTTGTTAGGAAATGCATGCTATCATGTGCGATGATTCCAACATTAGGGCCAATCATCCGGTCACTGTGTGGCCCACACAACCCAATACAATACCACTCAGCTGGTTCATCACATACTGTGCAGTCTGCTGAATGTCATGATTTTACGTAAATCATTTTCACACTTAAAAACCAATCAATTTATGAAGAGCCAGAGAAACAACTAACCAGTTAACATACATCATGGCATTTGATCATTTCAGCCAAAAAATCACATTATCTGGCTCCCCATGTACAAATCATGGAGTCATGTGATCCTTAATCTGCAACAACAGCTGAGATCAGACAGTGTCACAGTGTGTCGTGGATGAAGATCATCTTCTCTAGACATATATGCCGCTTGACCGTCTTCAAATGTGTCGACCTCCCCCTGTGTATATGGCTGTGGTCCACCTAAGAAACATGAACAGATGTACAATGATGTTTGAATTCTGGACATATGTACATTAGATGGTAAAAAATATGTTAGCATGACACATGCATGTAATTACCAGACCATGTAACTCCTTTCACATTAAGTACAGCAATGTTGTGTCACCCACACCTGGACATTGTAAATGCTGGATCAATTCCACATCACAGTTCGCTGAGTGTTAAAAAAATACATGTGTAGCATCCCTGTGAGTTTGCATGGGCTTTGACAGATTCATCAGACATGCCCTTACGCAGACACAATTGCACAATGCTGTAAGGATGTCTGGTCCCAAAAATGTGTCTGTGCATGCACATGTGTACACAGTTTTTTGATGTGAGGACTCACAATACTTCTTTGACTCTCTATATGCTTGCAGCATGTTAAACTCTATCTTGTTGCCTGATTGCACACTGATTGGACCTTGCTTGTGACTTTTGCATTGTTTATTGCACATGTCTTGTTGTTCTTTAGGCTGCCCGCTTCCCCCTCCGTTCCTGATGCTGATGCACCCGCAGTGCCTCCACCCAGACGATTCCAGAGTTCCAGCTGCGCATCCGTAACCCCTTCCCAATCTGATGTTGTTTGATGCATGTCCACACAGCAGCCATGCACAGTATTTGCTCAACAGCCAAACCCCTCTGCAGCCATCTAAAACCAAAACACAACCAGCACCAGAGGTCATGGATCTTCAAAATCCCTCAGCTATGACTCATAAAATGTCCTTGCACTGTACCAGTGAACATTTTCAGAAATGCAACTTGTACACACAGAGCAACAACCATGGACAGTAATCCTGACTACACTGCCCACAGACCTTCACCACCAACTGCACACAAACACACTATGTACACACCAAACTGCACCAACTCGTGATCCCTGAAATGCATCCTCCTCAAAGTGTACTCCCTGCACAGACTAGCCATGGAGATCTGGATTGTCATCGACAACCTTGCACCAGATGTAGCGTTACTCACAGCAACGATGGAAAACGCCACCTTTGCCAACAACATTGCCAACTGCATCACCGAACGATATAAAAATATGAGGAAGGGCCTGCATCAACCGCCCTGTATGAGGCCTTACCATTGCACTTAAGAGCTACCTCCAAATCACAAACTCAAGCTCAAGCAACAGCCCGCTCAACACCAAACACCTACACTTCCAGATCCAGGCCAGCCCAAGGACAACCCTGTGAGGGACCCTTGGCTACAGACCATCCAGGCCCTGAACTGTGTACACCACCTACATCGCAAACATTATTGCACAACATGCCGTCACATACATGTACTACATACTTGTAACATACCTCAACTCACAGCTTGACAAACTCAGGGAGAACAAATTTGCCAGCCGCATGGACAACCTTGCAAATGTCTGACAGTAACAACTTGTCACCACCCACAACCTCAAGCCAGGGCAGAACATCACCACATCCACTACAGCCAGACCACGTAACCCCTATGGACTGACCAGCACGGCGTACACCTCCACGTCAACAAAACATCTGCATATGAAAATCCAAAATGCACTCCACAAAGGAACTGACATAAGATGAACATAGAACAACTATAATCATACACGAACCAAAATACCACCAACACCTTGCACAACACAAACTTTGCTCAAAATGGACCCCACAGATGGTTCTCAAAATGTGTAGATGAACTTGCACCAGTATGTAACCCCAACACACAGCAGCACAGGAAGCCAACATGGTTTCAGGCCAACCCACATCAATCGTGACACACATGCAGACGCCTTGTGGAGAAGCAGAGTAACAGCAAATCCCCTGAAGACGGATCCAACTGCAAGAACACCATATCAGAATTCCACCCACACATCAGACTTACAAAAAAGGAACTTAATCCCACACTCGATCCTCACAAACTCCAGAAAAGCAAAGTAACAATTCAGCATCATCAGTTATTTTTGCAAAACTCACATGGATAATACAGACATCTCCCCCTCGCAGGACCACTAGAACAAGTTCTGCTCATACTTCCACACGGATGTCATGTGCCTCTATGACAAGTTCGAAGACCAGACACAGGTCTATGAAACCACACAATCTTCAAGCAACCCCAGCTACCCCTCCATCTCATACCGGACAACAATCATGCACCCAAGACAACGCATCTACCATGAGAGGCATCCACTCATGATCACAAACGGTCCCCTGTCCCACCCGTCTTCCACAAAGCTGCTGCAGCCATCACTCCAGCATTAAAAGATTATGATCAACACCAGCACCAAAAGTGGCTTTTTCCACGTCAAGTGGAAGTGCGCATAACTCTGACCCACATTCAAGCTAACAATCATCAGCCTGCGCCAAACACACCCTGCACATCTTCATTGCAACTGTAAAGACATGACTCTTCAACTGCACGCAGATGCCCCCGCCATGCATTCAGACCCTCACATGTGAGTAGCCCACTTATAAATTCAATGATTGGTTGGTTGGTTGATTGATGCCTCATGCTTACATACACATCCAGACTTATGTATATAATGAGATTTACACAGGATAGGGCCAGATTTCCAAGAGTGTACCACAGTGAGGCACCACAAGCCCTTTGTCTGCACCACACTGTGTAACTTTCTGAGCACTTGAATAGAACATGGCCAATTTCCTAAACCCCTGTGCCACCAGTACTTCACTTTTGTTGATATACTGGTGGTGCTGTGTCATGCTCAATATTTACAATGAAATGAAAATACAGCCTGCGTGACTTTCCATGCCCTTGTGAATATGCCACCTTTACACGCAGTAGTTTGCATGGAAGGGATGTTCCATGGGTGTTGCTGTGGGTGTTCCCACGCAACACCCATATCCACTGATGCATTGCCAGCATATCCACTGATGCATTGCCAGACTTACAATAAAGCCTAAATCTGGAAATGCATCAGAATGCAAAGCCACTCTAGGGGTGGTGTAGCGGGATGCAACGAGGAGAAATGTATTCATTTTTCCTTGTTTTTTATCATCGCTGAATGTGTGCTGCATTCTACAGCACACATTGGCAGAGGATATCACCTCAATTGTTTATTTTTGGTGCAGGACGGTTCCCCTTCCTGCACAAACACAATCTCCCCACAACGCAGGCAGCCTGGCACCTTAGTGCAAGGTTGCCTGCGCCGGCACATGGCAGCATTTAGTGTGCCAGCGCAGGGGTAAGCACAGAGATGCGACATATTGTTGTAAATATGTTGCATCCCTGCGCTTCGAAGATAACGCTGCTTTGCGCAGAAAAATGACTTGCTGCACCGCGCTGCTTTAGTTTCTTGTAGATCTGCCCCATAGTTAATAGCATCACATAAATATTTCCTCCTTTGGCACTGGTGCTTATGTGTGTGCAAATATACCATTTAAAAGTCAACATCAGATAAAATGGTTACAACATATGTGTCTGTGACCACACAACATGCAATTATTTCCTTGAGGTCAAATGTATTTTCTCCGACACCATTGCAACACCACTGCATTTATCTGAAAATATGGACAGTGCAATGTATGGCATTGCTGTGCACCTCTTACAAAACCAATATGACTAATATTATGAATTTACTTACCAGTTGGCCCACCGACCTCCAGGCCAAGATGGTCCAGCAAGTCGCCCTCGCGGTTGATCACATCCTGCCAATCAATCAATCACATATTTGTAGAGCGCACTAATCACCCGTGAGGGTCTCAAGGCGCTGAGCGGGGGTGGGGGTGCAGCTACTGCTCCAACAGCCAGGTCTTGAGAAGTCTCCTGAAGGTCAGCAGGTCCTGGGTCTGTCGCAGCTGTGTGGGGAGGGTGTTCCATGTCTTGGCCGCGAGTTAGGAGAAGGATCTGCTGCCGGTGGAGGTTCTGTGGATGCGTGGGACGGCGGCGAGGGCGAAGTCGGCGGAGCGTAGCTGGCGGTTCGGGGTGTAGAAGGTGAGACGCTTGTTGAGGTATGCTGGTCCAGTGTTGTGTAGTGCTTTGTGGGCGTGGGTGAGGAGCTTGAAGGTGATCCTCTTCTTGACTGGGAGCCAGTGCAGGTCCTTCAGGTGGGCAGTGATGTGGGTGTGGGGGGGTATGTCGAGGATGAGGCGTGCGGAGGCGTTCTGTATGAGTTGAGTCTCTTCTGGAGTTTGGCCGTGGTTCCTGCGTCGAAGGCTTTGCCGTAGTCCAGCCTGCTGCTGACGAGGGCCTTTGTGACCGTCCTTCTGATTTCGGTGGGGATCCATCTGTAGATCTTGCGTAGCATGCGAAGGGTGTTGAAGCAGGAGGAGGAGACGGCGTTGACTTGCTGGGTCATTGAGAACGATGAGTCCAGGATGACCCCCAGGTTGCGTGCGTGGTCGGTGGGTGTTGGTGTGGGTGCGGTTCCCAGGGCGGCTGGCCACCAAGAGTCGTTCCAGGCTGAGGGGGTGGATCCAAGGATGAGTACTTCTGTCTTGTCCGAGTTAAGTTTCAGGCGGCTGGTCTGCATCCAGCTGGCGACGGCCTTCATTCCTTCGTGGAGGTTGTATTTGGCGGGGAAGGGTTTTTGGTGAGTGAGAGGATCAGTTGAGTGTCGTCAGCGTAGGAGACTATGTTGAGGTTGTGTGAGTGGACGATGTTGGCGAGTGGTGCCATGTAGACGTTGAAGAGGGTAGGGCTGAGGGATGATCCTTGGGGCACGCCACAGATGATCTTGGTGGCTTCGGAATGGAAAGGCGGGAGGCGGACCCTCTGGGTTCTGTCGGTGAGGAAGGAGGTGATCCAGTCCAGGGTTTTGTTGTGTAGTCCTGCGTTGTGTAGTCGTGTGCGTAGGGTGTGGTGGCAGACGGTGTTGAAGGCGGCCGAGAGGTCCAGGAGGATGAGGGCTGCGGTTTCACCGTTGTGCAGTAGGGTCCTGATGTCGTCTGTGGCAGCTATGAGGGCGGTTTCGGTGCTGTGTTTGTTGCGGATGGGTCCAGGATGTTGTTCTCCTCGAGGAAGTGAGTCAGTTGCTTGTTGGCGATCTTTTCGATGACTTTTGCCGGGAACGGAAGAAGGGAGATGGGCCGGAAGTTCTTGAGGTCCTTTGGGTCTGCTGTGGGTTTCTTGAGTAGGGCGTTGATCTCGGCGTGCTTCCAGCTTTCCGGGAAGGTGGCGGTCTCGAAGGAGCTGTTGATGATCTTCCGAAGTTGGGGAGCGATGATGCGGTTTGCTTTGTTGAAGATGTGGTGAGGGCAGGGGTCGGTTGGTGATCCGGAGTGGATGGTGTTCATGGTCTTGATGGTGTCGTCGTGGTTGACGTGGGTCCAGAAGAGCAGGTGATTGGTGAGGCTGGGAGGAGGTGGTTCTGCAGTGTTGGCGGCTGTAGGGAGGATCTGGGTGTTGAAGCTGTTGTGGATGTCTGCGATCTTGCGGTGAAAGAAGGTGGCTAGGGAGTCACATAGGTCTTGCGACGGCGGGATGTCGTTGGAGTTGGAGCTGGGGTTGGAGAGCTCCTTCACGATGTTGAAGAGCTCTTTGCTGTTGTGTGCGTTGTTGTCGATGCGCAACATCGGTGTTTGATTTGGTGGGGTGTGCGTGTCACGCCAAAAATCCTGGCAAGATGGTGCTGGACCCTGCCCCACCTCTGCTTGCGTTCAGCTGCTGGGTAGCCCTTGCTCACCCGGCCCCCCGTGCTGCTCTTTTGCAGGAGAAATTGATAAATCAGCCAGAGGAGGCCACCAAACTGCCTGTTGGACAGGTTCTTGGACCCGACGGACATGCTCAGTTCTGTGTAGTTATAGTAAATAAAACTTATAAATAGTTAGAAAGGAAACTTATATAAGGAGAAAAAACAGAAAAATGAATTTACCCCACCCGTATAGTAACCCTACACCTAACTACCTCTATTAAACACACACACCCCAAAATACAACTATTTATACCACACACAAGACTTACAAGTGACAATAGACAGACCAACAAATGTTAAAACTACACACAGGACTGACAAAACACACTCCAAAAAACAATCTCCAACTCAGCAATCCACACCAGCCTCCTCCACCAAGCACACTCCTAGAGATAGTAATAAAAAGTGAAAGTAACTGTGTACTTCCTGGTTTACTACATTCTAGAATCATTGCATCATTTCCTGCTTAGATGCAACACGTTTTGACGTTTTGCGTCATATTTCAGACGATGCGTCGTGTTTTTGACTCAATTGCCATTTCATTTCACATTTGCATGCGTGACGTTTCTCTGTTTTGCGTGTGTTTCCTGTTTGTTGCGTTTGGCATCATGAGTTAACATGCATTTGTCAATACAAAGCGTGACGGTTTTACCTTTGCGTCGCGCTTTGTTCAGATGCTACCCGTTTTTGTTTATTTGAGACACTTTACGGGCGGATGTGACACGTTTCAGGGGGGCTGAGTGAGTCAAGGTAGATTTGCAGATGCTTTACGCTTGGGACTTTGCGACACTTTACGGTCAGATGCAACACGTTTCAAGGGGGCAGAGTGAGTCAAGGCAGATTTGCAGATGCTTTACGCTTGGGACTTTGCGACACTTTACGGTCGGATGTGACACGCTCCAGGGGGTCTGAGTGAGTCAAGGCAGATTTGCAGATGCTTTACGCTTGGAACTTTGCAACACTTTACGGTCGGATGCGACACATTTCAGGGGGTCTGAGTGAGTCAAGGCAGATTTGCAGATGCTTTACGCTTGAGACGTTGCTAAACTTTACGGTTGGATGCAACACGTTTCAGTGGTCTGACTCAACCCAGATTTGTTAGTGAATAGATGGATATATGTGGGTTTGTGCAAGGGATGTGTCACGTAAAGTACATGTGTGTATTCCTTCTCAACATGTTGCATGGTTTGATGGTGAGTTGTGTTGTTTTCTGACACCAACATTCACGTACATAATGGGATATGTGTACATATTATTGGGAAAATTGATTAGTTTGTTTGTGGTACTTTTAAGTTGCACTTGCACAGCAGGTGGATAACATTGCATCACGCATCGTTGGCACTACCTGCAGTACATTTGTTACCATGTCACAGCGAGGAACCATGTGGCTTCTTTTCAGGCCCCTTGCGGCACTGGTGCACCACTTTTCACATGTCAAAACGTGACACATCAGCGGCACGAGGGACTTTTGATTTTACCCCTGTGTTTTAATGAGTGATGGGCGGTGCCACTTTCTGCAGCTATGCATGTCAGCCACACCAGACAGACAGCCTTAGATCATGGTGCAAGGGTGCCAGAACCAGCGCATGTCAGCTGTTTGTGCACAATTGCAGGGTAGTACACAACCATGCAACATTTCATTGTGATAATGTAGCATTCCTGTGCTCCAAGAGTGCCGCCACAGCTTGTCACAGCCAAAGTGGTTGCACTCGCATGCAGCGGCAGTTTCCTGTTAATCTGCACATATAAATTTGTATCAGATGACCTGTGAAGCAAATGAACACAAAGTTGATGCTCCTACTTAATTTTTTATTGTGATATTGGTGCATATTGTTACAAACTTAGATTTGCTACATCAAGTGAAGAATTGTGTGACAATGTGTGTGCGCCGTCTTATCCCTGCTGCAGTGTGGCGTATGTCTCATCCTTCTGCTTCAGCTTCATCATCCCCATCATCCATTTGTTCAGGGGCCTGTTCCTCTTCATCCCAGGGCACATTTGTTTTGACACATATGTTATGGAGTATTGCACATGTCAGTATCATTTTGCACACAGTTTCTGGAGAATAGAGCATTCCGAAGCTTCTTTTGATGATGTTTTGAGTTCTGCAAGGGGCAAGGTTGTATGCCTTTTGCGGATCAGTCTGTGGATTTCCAAATGGTGTCATCAACTACTTCTGTAGACCATATTGTTGATCAGCTGTAAGTGGAAAGTAAGTAAAAAGTGTTACTTTGGGGTGACTTCAGTATACATGGCATGTGTTGTACGTCATGTTTGTGAAGATTGTAATAGTGAATTACGTTGGTGCCAATTACATGATGGGGCAGATTTACAAGCCCCCTGTGCCACCAGTACGTCACTTTTTGTGATGTACTGGTGGCGCTTGTTACTGCTCCATATTTACAAGGACAGGAAAAACCACCCTATGTAGCTTTTCCTGTCCTTGTAAATATGGCCCCTTTACACGCAGTACTTTGCGTGAAAGGGGCGTTCCATGGGTGTTGCTGTGGGTGTTCCCACACAACACCCATGGAACCAGACACATTTCCAGATTTACGAGGAATCGTAAATCTGGAAATGCGTCTGAATGGTACACCACCCTAGGGGTGGCATAGCGAGGCGCAACGAGGAGAAATGTTTTCATTTCTCCTTGTTCTTTACTCTTTGAATGCATGCTGCATTCTACAGCACACATTGTAAGAGTAAAATGCCTGTAGTGATTGTTTTTGTGCAGGAAGGTGCCCCTTCCTGCACAAAAACAATCTCCCCATGACGCAGGCATCCTTGCACCATGGTGCAAGGGTGCCTGCGCCAGCTCATGCCAGCTGATTTTGCGCAAGTGCAGGGGAGAGCACAGGAATGCGACATATCATTGTAAATATGTCGCATTCCTATGCTTTGGAACTGCCGCAGCATGGTGCAGCCAAAGGGCTAGCGTTGCCGCACTGCAGCACTTCCTTGTAAATCTGCCCGTAATGTTTTGGTTGGTTGCACACTTTCCAACATTGTGCATTGGACGTCTGGGCACATTTCAATATGTGAGTACGACAAAAGCTTATTCTGTGCAAAAGAGAGTCAGTTGCATGGCATTGTGGTCCTACCCAATTTGTTGACATTATAGTTGGATGTCTTTGGCCCTGCATTATCACTCATTTGGCTTGACATGCCCCTCAACAGGTATCTTTGTCACATGGTGCACCAATACCTGCATCCTGTGTGTAATTGATATGTACACTTATATACACATGAATGCACATGCACATTCTATTTGGATTTTTTGCTATTTCCATGCATTCCTTACAATGCATTGCACCTTTCAATAGTTAATTTGTGTTAGATGCCATGTGTGCATATGTCGACAGTGTGATTATTGATCTACACAACTTTATGTAGGATATTTGCATGCATTCCTATCTGGTGTCCCTTGGAACTTTAGGTTATGCTGCTATGTATGTATGCATCTTTGGACTGTATGTTATGTGGTTATCGTGTATATGTGGTTCTGCATTTTCACATTGACTTCTTGCATCATTCGGACACAAGGGCATGTAATGTGTCAGGGGGCCAGCTATTATTTCAGAGTATATTTGTATGTAAATTTATTTATGCTTACCTACATGGAGCCCATTGCCATATTGTCCATTTTGTAAACGGTCATTGATGATGCTGTTTCTGAATATATATGAATCATGCACACTCCCAGGATATTTGGCAAGTACATTAATGTATAGTCCCTGATGGTCCACAATGGCCTGGACATTGATGGAGTGTGTGTGCTTTCGGTTGCGGTATAGGTGTGAAGTTGCTGCCGGTGGTACAAGCTGAACATGCGTGCAGTCCATTGCACCAAGCCAGCAATGGCATAGAAGCTTTGTTTAATGTCCATTGCTGCTGGGGTGTGTTTTGGAAATGGATGTGCTGTGGTGTGAGCTGAATGATGGCATCCAAGACAGAAGGGAGGAAGGCGGAGAAAGATGCCTGTGAGACCCCTGCCACTCGCGCTGCTGTTGTTTGAAAAGATCCGGAGGCCAACATGTGTAAAACCGCCAGTAGCTTGGTCAGTGGTGGGATGTTGCTGACCCTTTCATTTGGAGTCTGTAGCTGTGGTGTGATCTGCCGCAGCAGGGTCACAATAGACACTTTCCTAAGGCTGTACATTTTAATGACTTGTTCGTCCCGGAGTCCAATGAGGGTGGTCCTTTGACAGTAGATGCGCTCCCTTCTCCTGCGCTGCCTTTGTGGTAATGGTGGTGGGTGAGATTGGGGGATTTGTTGTGGGGGTGGTTGTCGTCTTCTTGGTGCAACTCCCAGCTGCAGGATTAGGAAGTCCATGTTGCTTGCTCTGCTGCAAAACTGCTCTGTTGCACTTTTTTTCAATTTATGTGGTACTTGCGTCATTTGCTGCGCGTGGGTTTATGAGGCATAGGCTTGCGAGCGCATTTTCAGATTTGCGTGACGCATTTTTTAGATGCGTCGACGCGGGGGATTGATTTAAATATGGCTGCGTCGGAAATGCGTTCGTTTTTGAGTGGGAACGCCTACCTTCCATATATTAATACTTGCGCGACGCAGACGAATCTCACGCAGCTCCATTCCGTTGCATCTCCGTTTACGTGACGCATCTCCTTAGATGCGTAACCTTGTAAATTTTGCGTAAAAAAAAAACCACTGATGCGTCACGAAAAGTGACGCATCGGTGGCGCAAAGGGCTTGTAAATCTGCCCCCTCATGTTTTGGTCGTTCCCGTGCTCCTGCGCGATAATTTTTCTGTGACATAGAATAATCGCGTAATTTAGGTAATTTCACTTCGTACTTTTAAGGTGTAGCCTAGAGTTGTGTGTCATAGTCTAACATCGACTGTGAGCTGCTGGTCACAATTTCGAATCATGACAAGGCCAATCCTGCAAATGCTGGTCCACAAAATTGGTTTATAGTGTAATCTGTTAATTTATAGTTGTTAATATTGACTGCAGTGCTATAAGGAGAAACACGTTATTATTAACACTTTACCATTCAAAAATCAAGCAATCTCTACCCAGTAGCAACCTGATGCAACCCTGCAACAATCACATATTCAATGCTGAGGAACTACCACTGCTCTGTATTCTTCTAAAGTGACTTAGTTCCTGCTAATACATTTCATATCAGAAAACAAAAATATAATCGCATATTTGTCTTTCTCAAGGAGAGCAACTTGGCACAGCGACTCCAGAGAAGAGTGCAGTCCCACACTGACACTTCGTGCCAGTACATACGCAACCTAATGAAACTACGCCTCCAGTGGCTAGTACAGAGAGAGCTAACATAGTTAAACTCAATACATTCAGTTTTATGTAAAACACATGCAAAGTGCAGGTGTCTGTACCTGTGTTTGCATGTGTTAGCACAATAAAGGCAGACAAGGGCGCAATAACATGTGGAAACTCTTTTATATCTTGTCTGATCAAATACAGCGAGATAGACAAAAAGGCAACCATGCACAAATGTTGTACATTTTAATAGACATGTGAATATGCTAGGTTGCAGTAAAGCAGCAGAATACTGCTTTTTAGTCCTGTTTTACATTTTGAACCAAAAGCATTGAAGTCAAAAGGGACTGACAGGTTGATGTCTACTTATTCCTATATATTTTTAGAGTGAGAACATTTTTGCGCTCAATGATGTTGCCATTACAAGATACAACTGAAACTCACTAAAAATAAATGAGAGGCCCAAACTGAAGTTTCAGAATGGAGGTACCTGAGTACAATGCTCGTTGAGAGCTTATGTAAAAGAACACAAGAACATGTTGTTGGTTTTCTCTATTTCGAGGCACTGGTCTTTCCTAACCCTCTCCTAAGGGCTTGCTTTAGCTCCTGGTTTCGAAAACTGTAAATTAGTGGGTTAAGCATAGGAATTATTATCATATAGAAGACTGATGCCACATTGTCCTTGGCCATTGAGTGGCTTGCAGTGGGTTTGGCGTACATAAAAATAAGTGTGCCGAAAAATAACGTGACACAGACAAAATGGGAGGAACAAGTGGAGAAGGTCTTCTTCCTCCCCTCTGAGGAACTTATCCTTAGAATGGCAGACACTATATAGACGTATGATATAAGGACGTTGATCAAAGATATCACTATGATTCCACCTGCCATCGAAATCAGCACCACTTCATTGATGGTGGTATCGGAGCAGGCAAGCTTCAAGAGTGCAGGGACATCACAGAAGAAATTACTGATCTTATTGTCTTTGCAAAAGGGCAGCGTAAAGGTGAAAACAGCATGTGTTAGTGAATTGATGACAGCAATTACACCTATGCCAACAAGAAGATAGAGACAGGTTCTATTGTTCATTATGACAGGATAGAGCAAGGGATTACAGATAGCTGTGTACCGATCATAGGCCATCAATGCCATCATAAAAACATCGGAACTTCCAACTACATATGATAAAAACATTTGTATAGCACACCCTGTAAAAGAAATGTTCTTCTGCGTCCATAGGAAGTTGACCAACATGTTGGGGACAGCTACAGAGGACAAAGAGATGTCTACAAAGGCCAAACTACAGAGCAAGACGTACATAGGGCTGTGAAGGTTATGGTTCATTGTGATCAATACCATGATCCCAATATTGCAAAGAAGGGTAATGCTATAGACCAGGAGGAAGAAACAGAACAGAGGAACTTGTAGTGCTGGGTCTTCTGTAAGTCCTAAAAGAATGAACTCCATGACACGGGTGCTGTTGACTGTTGGCATGGTTGTCAACAATAGAGCCTAAAAGGAAAGAAGAAGGTATATAGAGATGTGAAATTCTAGAACACACTGCGGAGCACCAATAGATATGTTATTTATTGATATAAATATTGTAAGGTAAGCGTGTTAGAGTTGAGAGAATTTGTACCATGCCCATTACCCCAGGTGATCTCTTTGTGTTAGTTTTGCACCACTATGCTCATGGATGTGTGGTGAAGCAGCATGAAAACAGCATCATTTTCACAAGTTTATGGATGTAAATAGTAAGGGCCTGATCTAGCGTTTGACAGACAGGGTATAGTCTGTCAGGGTGGCAGAAGATATTACCTCTGCCACCCAGATGGACTACTGTCAACCATATTTAGGGTTCACAATGGACTCAGCAAAAATCCCTGTACCTTGTTAGGAACAGCTGTCACAGTGGTATCTATCATGGTACAAGTACTTCAGTGGATGGCGACCATTGGTGTTTATAGCCGTTAAACAAATAATTATTTTTTGATTTTTTAAAACAGACTCACAAAGTGGGACGTTGTTATTGAAAAACTAATAATTATTGTCTCCCACACCTAGGGATATTTTCCCCTTGGTGTGGAAGGACAATAGTTATTTGTTTTTGTCCCCCTCCATCAGGTTTTACCTGGTGGTGATAGACAGAAAAAAGGACATTACACTATCCACTCTACATAATGCATGCATTAAAATGCCCTTTCTCCTATGTCACCTACTCCCACAGGCTATAGGCTGGGACTCCATTGACAGAAAGTGTCAGTTCTCTTCACTCTAAAGAGAATGGGCAGATCATTGCTTTTGCGGACTGGGTACTCTGTCAAATTTGTGATGGAGTACCCTGTCCATCACCCTCTAAATATATCCCAAACTGTGCACACAGAAGGTGAATGTACACTTAATTATCATGGATGAATGTTGAATGTAGGGGAAAAGGCACAAATAAATGCTGAACGCAGAGAAAATGCACTAAAGTGAACATTTGGGAAAAAACAACAGACCCCTTGTTCAGACAGTGTTGACTTCTTTATTAAATTAGTTTAATTGCTTTTTGCACTAGTATAAACAACTGTGGCTACATTATTTGTTTTAGTTTTTTTGTTCATCTTGGAAAATAACTGTTTATTGTGGCTTGTGAGTGATTTCAGGTCCCCTCTATTTATTTACATCCTTTATCATAGGGACAACACCATCATGTTACAAATGTCACTCATGAATACCAGCCTACCAGAGCCAAAATGAATAGATCAGTTTAAAGGGAATATGCTAGCTTCTTTGAAACTAGAATTTGTGATGATATATAAAAAAAGCCACACTGCTACATTGCCTTGGTAAGAAAGGTGTAACAAATTGGATTTTCAGTTGTGAAGGATGCGAGTTCTTCACAAGTAATACATTATCAAATGTTCTTTTACTGGGAACTAACTGTGCCATTGTAGCACTTAACTTTCTCAGGGTAGCGGTGTGGTGTAGCGGCCAGGGCAGCTGACTTCGGAGCACAGGCTACACAGTTCAATCCTCGGCTCTGGCAGCAAGCCAGCTCAGCACCATGTGACTCTGGGCAATAGCTCACTTAATTTCCACAATGGCCCCAGCGCCTTGAGACCCGTAAGGGTGAGTAGTTCGCGCTTTACAAATACGGATATAGATATTTTTTTTTTGCGAAGCAGAGCAGGCCAAGGCCTCTTCAGCTCGCTGCTACAGAACAACACTCAATATAATATGTCCAGTCAGTGCTTTTCATTTAAAAAAGAAAATACTTTTATTATGCACCACTACTAAATACTACAAATTACAAATATACACAATTAAGTAGGTGGAAATACCTATGCTGACATCCACACCTATACTAGATGCAACATAGCAATATTAGTGGGTGTTGTATACCAATATGGTAGGCCTACTGCCTTTGTCAGGGTGTCACCACATCAGTATAAGCAGAGCACAGGTTATATTTCAACAGTGTAACACCACTGGCCTCAACGGCAAAGTAATAATATGCAATGCAACGTACACCTGAAGGGAAATGCCTATTTTTTGCCTGGTAACTCACATTTTTTGGAACAGATGTTGCTGTATATTTTTTACTCTGTGTTCTGGAACTCTGCTAACCAGGCCACAGTGCATGTTCTCTGACCCCTGAAACATGTCAACATTGGTTATTCTCCTTATTGACATATTTAGCTTACTGATAAGTAGCTAGCATATGAAAAAGTGTACCAAAAGCATGAAAGTTAAATGTCACTAGTGCACCTACGGTAAGCTCAATTCACTGTTGAAGTTGTTTATTTAATATATAGTAAGGAAAAGATAATTTTGGAAAATTCCCTATTCCAATGCTAAAGTCTCTGGAGCATAATTTGTGCAGGCCTCTGAGCGATCAAGGCATGAATAAGTTGTGAAAACTGCTGACAGAGAAGAAATAAAACTTCTTGGTGTGGGGAGGTGTTATTGTTCCTATGACAGGATGGCCATTTGTGCAGTGCCCAGGCACTTGACTGACTTTAAAGAGGCATCAACTGTTGCATGCAAATATTAGCTGTCACCTGGCCAGATCCCTTTCCTTGTTCATCCAGTTTCACCATCTTGTATTTAGGCAGAGAGGGGTAAAACCTCTGACTGGGTCGAACCTGGTTGGTGTATCTGACCCGAGCTTCATCACAGTCAGCCTCAAATCATACCTAGTTCCCGGTTTACACAGATCAGTTGACTTGAATTGGCGATATATGCTTTTCGGCACTCTTTCTATTTCAAATTTATATTTTTATAAATTGGATTGGGCTTGTTATTGTGTTGTGTTGTTTACTTTTTCACTGTTTTGGTACTTCTAAATGCTTTACACATTTTCTTAAGTTAAGCCTGTCTGCTGTATGTCATAGCTACCAGGTATTGAGCTCAGGTTTAAAATTACTGAAACCTTTGCAGAGCTTAACAATATAGTGACATCATTACTTGTGGTGGAGTCCCATGTACCCCAACTAATTTTCCACTTTCTCACAATAACTTAATAGTGAAGTCAAAGGTGGTCTTACTGACATCCAGCAGCATTCTTTG
This sequence comes from Calotriton arnoldi, assembly GCA_963921515.1. Lineage (NCBI taxonomy): Eukaryota > Metazoa > Chordata > Amphibia > Caudata > Salamandridae > Calotriton > Calotriton arnoldi. The sequence continues at coordinate 304,220 of CAWUFW010011121.1, read as the reverse complement.
TATTGTTTTATTTTCAACCATCAACATTATCAAAGCACTAAATTAAGAAACAACATCACCTTTTTTTGGCAGTTTATGCACCCTGTTTTCCTTTTGGTTTAGGGGTGCCATGGTCCACCACAGGGCCCCGAAAGGCAGATTTTCCATGCTGTTGGCTGAGGGTGGCCGCAATACCTCCAGGGACTCTAATGGCTCCCTTCAGGCCTCTCTGGTCCAGCACAAAAATTCACAACACTTTCTTCAGCTACAGCCATTGTAGGAGACAGCAATCCTCTTTGGGACTCTCGCCTTGAGCAAGAGCAAAGCTGTTTGGCTTTGGCTCCTGTCCAGACACTGGAAAAACCTAGGGGCATATTAGCAAGACTGGCGATAAAATTATCGCCGTTTTAGCGGCAGGAAACTGCCGCTAAAACGGCGATAATGGGCTTGCTAATATGCGTTATGGAATTCCAATAGAAGCCCAGGTTAGATGTGCAGGACATCTAACCTGGGCTTCTATTGGAATTCTATAACGCATATTAGCAAGCCCATTATCGCCGTTTTAGCGGCAGTTTCCTGCCGCTAAAACAGCGATAATTTGATCGCCAGACTTGCTAATATGCCCCCTAGTTCTATGTACGTGCCCTTCCACCATAGACCCAGCATTAGCTTTCTCTTTTGTGTCCTGGAGGATGGAGGCTCTGGGACACGTATACGTGTGTGGAGCCCCAGGGGGAGTCCTGTGGCCCAAAGTTGGCTTGGGGAAGGAGCCCCACAACCACCATTCCCCAACAAAAGGGATAGAGATATTGCACTGACCCCTGAGTCCTGGCCCACTCCTTGGATGTTTTAGGAATTTGTGGTAGAGTGCCATGGCCTTTGTTATTTGGTCCACCTAGGGGACCAAGCTTTAAATGCTAATTTCTCAGGCCCTGTGGGGCCAATATACAGAGTTTGGGGCTCTTTTTTCCCCGGGTGGCCAACCCTAGCCACCGGGAGCATATTCTTCAGACCTGTTGGCCTCTAAATGGCACATTTTATTGGAAGCTGGGTTTTCTGACTCCCTGTCCTCTGCCTGGGCTCTTGGTGCTTTATCCTGATTTTTGGAAATGGGCTTCTTCAGTCCCACTAGAGCCAACTAGCAAAACACCCTCCCTGTCATATTCCCCAGGTCCCTCTATTTTCTGGATACTTTCAGGGCAACTAAGTGTCAGCGGAGTCAGGGCCAGTCAACAGACATTGCAGAGGAACCCTCCAGGATCCCCCAGCAGGGCCCATCCCCAATTGTTTCTCAGGGTCATATAAGGGTCTGTGCCACTGGCCATAGAGAAACCAGTCCTAGTCCTGGGGATCAGCTGGATTACCATCTTTGCAGTAGCTCCAGATAGAAGCTTGTTTGAGCTGTTCATGTTTCACCATTGTCACTCCCAGATCCAGTGTCTTCTCATCTGTCTCTCACTTCTGCAGGGGATTTTAAGTGGGGATGGAAAGTTCTAGAAGCCTTACCTTTCTAGAGTGCCACATAATCACTCAACCCCAATCTGAACCCTCCTCAACAACATTCTGGGACTTTCGAATACAGCAACTTAATTTTGTCTCTGGACAAAACTCACTTGCTAGATTCAGTTCTGGCCCTAGTTCACACAACTGATTCCAATGTTGATTAGCCAAAATGCAGACAGCTCACCCTCCCAGACAAACACCTCAATGCCTAGGGACAGATAACAGGTGGGGGATGCTGCAACTCAATGCATTCTCATCCTAAATTGAAGGGGTCATGGAGTGGTAAGCGTTAACCATAATGTACATGGCCTTTAAAAGAGATCCTCTTCAAGATGGGCAACAGACAATCCTTCTAGTAGAAAAGCATTAATCACAAATGTGAACTCCAGATTGAGGGTTTAAAGAAGTAAAGTTTCAAAGTTCTTTCTAGAAAGATGATATTTTTAAACACGGGTTCTTACCCTGAATTTCCGCTCCTGTGTTCAGTGCTCTCCAAAGGGAGGACAATCTCCAGTGAGATGTGCTCTACTTCGGCCATGCCACCAGCCCTCACTTGACTGGTCCCATGCAAAGCAAGACTCAAAACTATTTGTAGGCTACTGTTCTGATGATCGGGGCAGATAAGGCCTAAGTCATATCATCCTACTGTGCCTTTCAGAATCTTAGCTACTACTTGTGTGGCAGGCCCTGAACGTCGCTATATTTTACAACTTTAACAGCTATTTAAGGGGTCCTTTTACTTGCTTGCACCAGTGTCAATGGCATTCTTGCAACATTACTGGTTCTTCTTCCTAACACCTTCGTCCATCTACTCATCCAAAACTTTAGTTTAAGCCCCAGAGACACATGCAAGGTTTGCAGGGTCCTTCGTAATGATGTTCGCAATTGTCCAAGGAATTTGAATCTAGTATTCTGTCGAGTATATTATTTTATAGAAGACAAACAAGCATTTTGAACTCTTTAGAAGCAGTGCTCTAGTGAAGAGATTTGACATGGATGTTTAGCTCAGTAAGTGGTTAAAATGGCGCAGCCTACAAAAAACATATTTTTAGTGATATAATAGATCCTGTCTCCTTTGTGTCATCAGAGAAAGTGATGTAATAAGAACATTGATCCCGGTATATTTACAGAAAGTCATATCATGAAGTGAAAAACATACAATAAGTAATAATGGGAAAACAACAGAAAAGGATAAGGTAGATAGAAGTGAATTTCAATTACCAATCATAAAAATAAACATGCTTCTGCCATGACGTAATTGGTCTGAAACAACAAAAAGCCAGAAATGAATCCATTGCATAGCTTCATGCTTAGGCATAGATTTGAATGCCAAGGCAACACATAATGTGCTAACCACAACTATCATGTCACTGTGAACAGCCATACCAGCAATACACAGTGGCTCAAAAGCTTAAATACATATGCCAAAGCATAACCCCATATGCTCAGCTTATGGTCATTAAATAGAGGCTGATCCTGCATGTGCAGGTTCACCTTATCAGAGCCAATCTGCAACCAGGCTGAACAGACTGAGCCTCAGGCACTCGTGTCCACCCAAATGAGTAGACACTTGTCTCACAAAGAATTTTCTGTAATTTGCCCCTCTCCTGTCACAAGAGACTGCATGAAATGGAAACTAGGAAAACGTGTCTCTTGATAACTCAAACTTGTATCGCTAGGTGTTACCTGACAGATTACAGTTTATTGACCTCAGAAGGATGAAGGATAAATTCACCCAGTCATGGATTCTAACCTGTCTGGACAAATTAAAAAACAAATAAAACAAAATGCTTATCATCAAGCATAAACGTGTTTTTAAGAAGACGTGGCCAAGTGAGAAGATCAATGATGTTTTCACACTGACCGGACACCTGAACAAAACTGTATTAGTCTCTAGTCTGCGATGAAAGAGTTTGGAAAGTCAAACCCACAGTACCAGAATGAGCTACAATGCCATACTAATGGTAGACTATGGGCTATAGAAATCCAAGCCAACAATAATTATGCCAATTATGAAGATCATTGTGCTAATGCATTGTTAATGCATGAGAGAAATTTGGTTGTTGGTTTACTGGGGTGTGAGCCCTGGTTAAGCAACAGTCACAATCCTTTGCAAGGTAAACCACAAAAAGTCACTAAATTTACCCATGCTTAACCCTCAGTAGTTTGACACAAAAAGCATTCAGGCTTACTTTAGAGGCAATCTGTAAAGTATTTATGCAGCACACAAACAGTAATAAAGTAAAAATACAATACTTGAAAAATCCAAAACCAATTAAGAAAAAATAGAGGACATTTTATTTAATTATTTGACACCAAACTGACAAAAGACCAATCAGTAGAGCCAGAGTTTTGAATTTGTCAAGTTTTTAGTAAAAAACAAGCGATTAAATGATCAAAGTGTCAACCACGGACATCTAGTTGCGCAAGACCGGGTCAAAGTCGAAAAATATGAACGACCGCAATGGAGAGTGATTTGGATTCAGGAATTGGATTGGGCCCAGTCAGTGCTTACCTTTAAACTTAGAAGAATTTCTTAGAATATATTTCTGAGAAAGTAATGTTCAGCGGAGCAAGGCTGAAGGAGTTGTCTGAGGAGGGAGCGTCGTTGCTGGATAGCCTTGGGTCGAAACCACAGTGTAGATTTCTACGTTTGGACTCTCTGAAATGGAAGTTGAATATCTCCAGCGGGACAAGGCAGAGGGCTGTAGCCAAAGACTGTTCCACAATGCTGGATACCCATTTGGAGAAGGACTACTGAAAAAGATTTGCTGCTGTGGAGAAGAACATAGCGGTAGAAGCCGAAAAGTCAATCTGACCGGTGATGCACTTTGGGCAGATAGGCGAACAGGTTGGTCCTAGTCTCCTCCTGGTTCTCAGAGCAATCTTTGGCCAAAATGTTTCTTTGTGTTCAATTTTGGGATTTGCCCATCTGGGTACCTTTAGCACCACAACCAAGGGTCCGGGACTGGTGGGACACCCCTTGAAGGTTCAGGACGCACTCAGGCTGGGTCCAGGTGTGGGTTGAAGATGGTGGGAGCCTTTTGTCTCTCTATGGCTCTGAACAGGAGGCTAGCAAACAAGCCCTTGGAGTCATTTTGGTAGTCTTGGAATCAGGTGAAGATGGAGTGTTCAACAGCAGGGTTGACCTCTGAAGATTTAAGGCAGGCTCCAGGCAGCAAAGCAGTCCTTCAAGGTACAGCACATCAGTCTTGCAAAGGTCACAGCAGGTCACAGCAGCAGGCAGTCCTCTGAGAGTCCTTCCACAGGTCCAGGAGTGAATTGAATAGTGGGTCTGAAGGTCTTATTGTTATACCCTGGTGCCCTTCATCTAAAAGCTGAAAGTAGCTTCTAGAAAGATTCTAAGAAGTGCATGGAATTTCCTGCCTCCCCTGCCCTGGCTCCAAACTGGCTGCAGTGACACTGTGTCAGAATACAGATTGGTTAACCACTAACCTTTGAAGCCGGATACAGCAGGAGCGATGAATGATGCTACGTAACCCTATCCCCAAATATGGAATGACCTGTGAGTACACAACTACAACTCAACAGGAAACACCATTATAGGGGAAAAGGGAAAAAGGGACAAAAGAAACAATAATGATGCGGCTGCGAAAATACACGATGGGGAATGGACCTGGAGTTGTAGTTTTCACTCCTAGTCTTGTCACTCCAGCTGTCTAGCCCCGTGTTCCCTGTAGTAAAACACAAGCACAACACATATGTAATACCCACAGTATGTAACAGTAAAGCACATAGGAATTATGTGTAAGCACTTACGTTTGACCTTGCCGCATTCATCCTAACGCAAAAATCCAAAATCCAAAAATAAACCAATGAAATTAATAAGCACTCCTTCAACTGTAACCACAGTGCCTGCGCTCTATCCTGCAGAATAACTGCACCCCAGAAACCATAACAGAAAAGTGTACTTAGCTGGGTGGATACAGGCCAGAGACCAGGAAATGTATCTTCCACTGCAGGGTTAAATCCATAGGTACTGAAAACCAGAATAAACTAATCTGAGCTGCAACGCTGTTCCTGCGTGATAAATAGGTAAAAGAAAAAAAGCAAACTGCTCCGAGCCTCTCAACGGCTCATGGTTGCGCTTCAGCGCGTTTGCATTTCACAATGAAGAAAAGAGGCAAACTGTTGCGAGCCTCTCAACGGCTCGCATACGCGCTCCAGCGCGTTTGAAGGCAAGGCCCCAAAGGAAAGGAAAAAGTGCCCCGAGCCTCTCAACGGCTCATGGTCGCGCTTCAGCGCGTTTGTACGTAACAACCGTAAAGGAAAAGGAAAATAGCCCCGAGCCTTGTACCGGCTCATAGACGCGCTCCAGCGCGTTTGACTGGGAAGAGCCGTGAGTCACACAGCTGCTCTCAATTGTGCTCCGGCGCGTCTTCCGGGACCTGTACTAAGCCAGCTGGAATAGAAGGGAAGGGACGGGGCAAGAAAGAGACGTGTAATCACTGAAGCCTCCGATCTCGAGCCAGCAGCAGCACAGAGTCTTGAAGTAGACTGTCCAGGTGATTGACTTCTCACGATTGACAAGCACCGGGCCGCTCGTAGGCGGTGCTTAAATAGTTCTCTGAGTACAGAACCCATGTGATCCTCTCTTCAGGGATTATGGGTGATGTAGTCTTTGTCTCACATACACCCCAATTCATCCTGTTCCACACATTCCTGTACATAGTATGTGTTTCCCCCCGCACTATCTACGCCTAAACGTGACACACTGTGGACGTGTTAGGTCTTTTGTGTGAAGGTAGAGCACACCCTATTCAGTTGCAGTTCGGGCCAGGCTCAGCTCTACCCCGCATCCTGCCAGCAGATGGCTCTTTCAGCCAGACCTAATCCCTCTAACTGTGTGACTGTCTGGGACAAATTCACAAAGTCTGTCAGCTACACCCAGTCATATAACTCAAAACAGCCTGCAGGTACAAAAGAGTTAAGAACAGGAAAATGGCAACTTTCTAAAAGTGGCATTTTCAAAATTGTATTAAAAAACCTGATTTCACCTTCAAAATAGGGGTTTTTGTTACAATTCCGAAGACGCAAAACATGAAATAGCCACCTGCTCCCATTTGTAAATTGCAGCTTATTAAATGTAATAAGATATCCCCAATGTTATCCTAAATGGAGGGGTAGTCCTCACAGTAGTGAAAAACGAATTTAGGAGTGTTTCACTATCAGTATATGTAAAACTTAAAAGTACATGTCCAACCTTTTATTGACATCATTCTGCCCTATGGGCTACCTAAGGCCTACCTTAGGCGTGACTTAAATGTAAAAAAGTAGAGATTAATGCTTTGCAAGGGGGTTTCAGCGTCAAGTCGACATGGCAATTCAAAACAGGATTCAGGCTGCAGTGACAGTCCTAGGTCATGTTTAAGGTGCTACTTAGGTGGGTGGCATGATAATTGCCACTGGCCCACTGGTAGCATTTAATTTACAGGCCCCGGGTATATGGCATACCACTCTACAAGGGACTTATAAGTAAATTAAATAAGTCAAATGGGTATACACCAATGTAATCATGTTTCATGGGAGTGAGCACAAGCACTTTAGCACTGGATAGCAGTGGTAAAGTGTACAACATCCTAAGGCCAACAAAAATGAATTCAGCAAAAAGTTAATGGAAAAAAAGCAAAACATTTGGGGGTGACCCCGCAGAGAGGGCCACGTCCAACACGACGTGGAAACCCACAGTACAGCAAAAACAAGCATCACAAACCATTAATAATTGCTGAAGTCGTGGCAGCAACAAAATATAGAATTATAACAGAATTCAGACAAAGCATACAAACCAACTCTCTGCCGCCATTTATTTTATTTTATTTTATTTTAATAGCTTTTTTGTAGCGTGAACATGACCCTTGCGTGTATCAGAGGGCTTTACAGAATTACTGCGTGACGAGTAGTAAAAGCAGTAATATCACATTCACTACAAATTCACTAACAATCGAATAACATAGAGCTTTTGTTAATAACACATTGTCATAGTTCAGGACACGAGAGGTACCAGGCAGTGTTGAGAAGCGGAGGGGTAAAGTCGGTACTGTACGGAAGAGCGTGTTAGGTAGCCAGAGATAATTAATCATGTGTGCGAATTGGGAAACAAGAGTCATGTAATCTAGGAAAAAAATTTGTTCATAAGGAAATCTTTGACGCCTTTCTTGAATAATATAACCGAGGGATTCGTTCTGATTTTCTCGGGCAATCCCAGAAAAGGCACGGTTGCGGGTTTTCTTCTTGTGTAATCTCTGATGATTCAGAAGAAAGGTGTTGGAGCTTCTGGATGCTCTGGAGCCACTTAAGAGTTCAAGTTTCTGGACAAGATAGTTAAGGGTATTGTGATGGAGGGCTTTATGCGTCATACAGGCAATTTTTTGCTGGATTCTTGCTTCGTAATGGAGCCAGTTGAGAGATTTGAGATCCGGGGTGATGTTATTGTATCTTTTTGAGCTAGTGATTAGTCTAGCAGCAGAGTTGAGCAAGGCCCTTAGAGGAGCAAGTTTGGATCTGGGCAGTCTAGATAGGGTTGTACTACCATAATCCAACCTGGTAATAACTAAGGCTTGTACAGCATGCCTTAAATCATTGGGAGGGAGGTTTTAATTTTCTTAAAATACTAATTTGGTGATTTGCTGCTTTGGTGGAGGCACTGATGCATTTCTGCATTTTGAGGTTCATGTCAAGAGTAACGCCCAGTGACTTTGAGGAGTCAATGACTTGTGGAGTGTAGTTGAGGGCTGTAAACTGTTTCTGCCATTCTTTGATTATCAGTGCCTGGTTAGGTGGGGCGATTAGAAGGAGTTCAGTTTGTTGAGTATTTAGTTTGAGGTGATTAGTTGTTAGCCAGTTTTGAGTTTCCATTAGTGTTGTGTTGAGGGAGCTGATGTCATCTGGGGAGGAGACTTTTAGGTATAGCTGGGTATCGTCAGCGTACATGTGGTATTGGATGTTAGATGAGCTCAGAATTTCTGTTAGGGGCTCCATGAATAGGTTGAAGAGGGTGGCCAAAAGAGATGATCCCTGTGGGACACCAAGTGTGATGGGTGTGGACTGAGATAGAAAGAGATTAAGCTTGACTCTCTGAGATATGTTAAGGAAGTAGGAGGAGAACCATTTAAGGACTAGACCTTTAAGCCCCATACGGTGCTCCAGAAGGTCTAGGAGATTTGCGTGCTTAACCGCATCAAATGCCGATGATCGGTCAAGGAGGCCTAAAAGACAGGCTTGGTTCTAGTCCAGAATTTTTAGTGCATCATCTACAATGTGTGTCATAGCAGATTTGGTGCTGTGCCCAGCACGGAAGCCAGATTTAAATTGGTCTAATAGATGGAAATGATTGATGTGGTTTCAGAGTTGAATGTGAGCACATTTTTCCCTGAGTTTCGCCAGGGTAAGGATATTGGAAATAGGTTGTTAGATATTAAGGTCAGTTTGGTCCGCTTTTAGTTTTTTCAGAATGGGGGTAACTTGACCGGACTTTAGGCAGTCAGGGATGGAGCCTTGAAGGAGGGAGGCATTAACAATCTTGGTCCAGATTGGAAGTATTGTCGGTATGAGTTCCTTGCAGAATTTTTTGGGAAGAGGGTGATATAAATGGTTTGTTGGTTTCAGTCTGATTAAGTTTTATGAATGGTGTCTTTATCAAAGGTTCTGGAAGAGTTCCTTGAGGTGTTGTTTTTGGGGGGAATACTGGGAGAGCACACTGGAACGCAAGGCGTGGGAGGGGATGGGCAGGGTTGAGCGGGGATAGGAATTTGTCCCATGGCCAACTGCAGGTCATTTGTCATGGTTTCTGCCTTCTGCCGAAAGTAGGAGGTGAATTCCTCATCTTTTGGAGGGAATTGGCTCCCACCAGCGACTGATTGGGTGCACAGTTCGATTATGCTTTTATGAGACCAAATAGTTTTTTAGGGTTGGTTTCTGGCTTAATCTAGTTGATTTATGAAGACGTTTGCTTTAGAAGTTCTTATGTTTTTTAGTCACTGTCCCCCAATGATCTCAGGTGCTTGAGATGTTAAATGGACAAATCAGATCTCAATTGACATTTGGCTAGTCTTAAGTTACGTCTTTCTGTGTTGAGACTACCATTGTACCATGGTTTGGACATTTTGGTGGATATTCTTTTTAGTTGGAATGGATCGAGTGAGTCAAGAACAGATTCCATGGGGCCAGTGTAGTGATTTGTAATATCAAGGATATCTGCGAGCTCTTCAGGGGGAGTAAAGATGTTCTGACAGAGAGAAGACATAGCATTCCTGTTGAGTTGTGCTTGTTCCTTTTCCAGATTTTGGGCTTGGATCATTGTGCTGCATTGTTTATCAGGACTGCCATAATGAGGAATGTGATGCGATGGTGGTCGGTCTAATGACAGGGCAGAATAGATTCCATCTGAATGAAGTTGGTCTTTTCAATGATGAGATCTAATGTAGATCCTTTGTTGTGAGTGGGTTTGTAGCAGAATTGAGCCAGGTTCAGGTCTGCAAGAAAGGTTTTGAACCTGTTGATTGCTGGATCATTCAGGTCATTCCAATGTAGATTGAAGTCTCTGAGGAAGATTTGAGGGCAATGCTGATCAGCGTTTGTTCCAATGGTTTCCATGATTTGTTCATAAAATCTAGGTTGTCGCCTGGAAGGTGGTACATCATGTGTAGCTTGCAAAGGTGTCTGTTGTTGCTTGAGATATTAAGGTAAAGGTATTCGCAGGTGGGTAAGACAGGAGATTGTGCGTCTATGACTGATAGGTTGAGGCTGTGTGTGCAAATGATGCCTCCACCTGGTCTATGGGGTCTATCTTGTCTGGTAATACCATGGTTAGGGAGGACTAGAATGTCCATGAACAGTTCAGAGGAGTCATTTAGCCAGGTTACCGTTAGGATTAGGATGTCAAGATCATGTGCAAGGAAGAGGTTGGCAATATCTCCAGCATGTTTTGAGGCAGATCCTCACTTGATTAGCATGCATTTTGGTTGGGTTTTGTGGGGAGCTGGGTTAGAGTGTGTGAGGTTAGGTTAGGTTTGCATTATACAAATACCATATAGATACATGCAAATAGAACCAATCAAGCCTGTAGGAATAACATAGGATGACCTCATCACATGACCTTTGACCGCAGTTGTTTTAGGAAGTTACTTTACATGACCTTTCTTTGACCCATACCATCATACAATTTGACACAATTGTTAAGAATTGCATAATAGTAGCTAAGTGTGTATTCTTTTTTATCAGACCTACATTTTAACTCAGGCACTGCCATGATACTCCAGGGGGGCTCAGGGGCTCAGTAATCACCTTCCCACATACATCCATCATGTGCCTAACACAGTTATATGTAGATAAAGCCTAAAACACAGAGTCCCAGCTACTGTATGTCCGGCGTTTCATTGCACAGCTATTCTTACCATTATTTAATTGCAATTCAGGTGCTACTCCTACATCCAATACCCAACGTCAGGCTCAAGAGCCTGGTACACCCAAGAAGCAACCAAAGCCATTTACCGCCTAGGCTGCAGCAAAATGCACTGCAGTCTGAACTTCTCCATGAGGTCCATGGAATCTCTTACTTTACCACATTTCGGAAACAGGATTAACTTGCCTATCTAATGTAATCCAATAAATGCTAATCTATTCATTTTCAGTATGACGTTGAAGTCACATACATATTCAAATGTGTCTTAAAACAATGGACAACGAATAACCTGACAGTTAAAATTCACTTTCATTTGTTCATGCCATTCAGACATCAAGAAACAAAAAGGCCACCTTGATGATATATATTTAAGGAACAACTCAAGTCACAAATAGAGTACTAGAAGCACTGTTCAGGCCTGTTCCATAGATTGCATTTAGCATTATGAACACTTCTCAGTGAAGCTGCTTTATTCTACTGGTGACATCAAAAGCATATGTGGAACAAGCATGAACACCAGTCAGCCTCTTGGTAAATTGCAGATGCTTAATATCACCCCACACACAGTTGCTTCTGAAAGGTGAAGGCTGGTTCAGATTCAGACCTTTGACTATGGGGTCAAACAAAGATAGCTGCAATGCATGCATTAATCCACTGATCCACCATGTCTGGTATATATTTATGCAATGTCTGTACTTCTCAGAGGAAGTATTGTACTATTAATGGACTGTACCCTACTTCTTAAAAGACATTTTATAACTAATTACTAGAATCTGACACCCATTTGTAGCACTTGAATTGATAAAAAAATATACAGGTAATCCTACCCTCTACATATTTTTTATTAAGCATTCATTAGAGCGGAAGACATCCATATTTTTTTAAAACAACACTACATGTTTTTGTAATTAATATGACTTTCATGAAACATCAGCACAGAGAAATCCTCCCTCGTCCTTCAGTCGCCATTCTACATTGGCTCCAGAGATTCAGGAACCCTCAGCTTGTCTTAGTTTTAGGCACAGGTGGAAAATCTCATTCTGCTTGTGAAAATGGCAGTATTTGGTGACTTTGGGCCTGATTCTGATGTGGGTTGGAAAGCTTCCCGACCGAATCGGTTTGGAAATGGTTTCCGACCCACTCGGATCGGGAGAGTCCGACCGACGGAGTACGATGCAGCCGGATGCTTCCAGATATGATTTGGTTGGACTCCCATTGACTTCAATGGGAGCATATGTTCCTAACCGCATCATAATTGGGCCCTAGGTCGGGAAGACACGTTCCCGATCCGATTTGGAAGGAGCAAATGCCATTAGGAGGCCTTCCTAACCGCATCAGAATCAGGCCCTCAGTCTGGAAGCTTTTCCAACCCGCATCAGAATCGGGCCCTAAGTGTTAATCTTGTAACTAGGAGTTCCAGCCAAATTCCACCAAATCGCTGCGTGGCAGACTTTTTTCTCCTGCGAGGCTTCAGAAATGCGAGCTGGCCAGCTCGAGCAAGACCTGGCGTCCCCTAGCATGATTTCTAGTTGCTAGATGACTTTCGGCGAGATTGTTTAACATTAGTGGTTGCGGTCAGATGGCCGCACACTCTCGTGCACCATGTGGTGCATTTTGTGCTGATTTTTCATTGTGGAAAGCGAGTATCAATGAAACTTACCGTCACAAAATATATAGCATGTGCAACAGCTGTGCAAATGTCACTCACACAAAATGGCAATATGTACAGCAGCAGAGCATGTCTACCTTACAAAACAGATGCGGGACAGGAAGTGATTAACACTTCAAGCCTTCCTTATAAAACATGTACACACTGGTAGCAGTGGTGAACGGGCATGTGCGCAAACAGTACGTTACATACTTGCAGACATGCTTTTTGCATTAAAACAAAATGAAAATTCTTACTGCATAAAACGTTTAGAATGGTTAACAACAGGCGCGCAACACCCATTGGGCTGAAAGGGCTTCAGCTCCCCCTACCCCCCCCCCCGTCCTGTGTGTCAGCTGGGCTGAGACAGCTTCCCGGGCACACACACAGCCGCCCCCGAGTACTTCACAGGTCTTTAAAAGACCATTTACTTGCTAACGAGGCTTTGTTGTTTTGTCACCCCTGCTTAGAGCCCCTGCATCTCCACTCTGACTATCCCTGGAAGAATTAGCCCCCACCCCCGAAATTTTTAGTAGTCCCCCCGGAAATGTGGCTCACACATAATGGGCCCCGCAAGGTAGCGGGCATACATGTGCATGCAACAATTCTGAAGTAAATAAATTAGAACCCTAAACAGAGTGATCCTGACAGTGCACTCAATCACTGTTATTAACATTACATTAGAGATCAGAGCTATAACATACAAGGATTTCAGGGATCTGCCGTGCAGGACTAACCTTGCATTCTAAACAGTTATTGTGTTGTCTTTTTCTATGAAATGTATCTGACCCCGGAAAGTTGCTCAGTGGCTCCCTTCCTGCTAGGCTGCATAGGTGAAAGAATGCAAATCTTATCCCTGTTCTGGGGGTAAGCTACCTTCAGTCGCACTGCAACTAAGCCAGCTCCAGTCCTCATGTCTACGAGACACAGGCAGGCTACACACAGCGAGCATGGCTTTCCGGCTGCCAATGGAATCGCCCGCTCTTTTTCTCTAGTGAGACGTCACAAGCCCGGCACACACACTTGCAAAGCTCTGCAGAGACAATGCTGAGGGAAGTTTTCTCTTCATGCAAGTGGTACATTGTGTCTCCACCTGAAAGGTCATGCTTATGCGTGGAGAGCAGAACATGCATGTGCCTCGTATGAGAACAGTCAGTCTCAACACCCTCTGGCTGGTCCTTACACCACGTCTTGTTCCTGGCACTCATGGACAGGTGTGCTGTGCTGGCATTTTATAGTGTCTCAGGTACCATGGGGTTCTAATTTCTGACACCTGGAGTCCATGGCACGTTTGAAACAGAAAAACATCATGAGGTGGATGCGTTCCTCCCAAGGGTTTCATTACACTAAGGTTTTAATTGAGTGCTTTGAGTAAAATGTGTAATTAATTTAAGGAGACATGCTTCTTATTGAATAGCAAATTAACTAGATATTTGATGCGTGGTTTTGCATAATTCTTGGAACACTCTCACATCTCATGTTCCTCGTATATTTCTTCTAGGAAACTTGAATCTTTGGACACAGCAGTGGCTGGAATATGAAAAACCCACCAGGGGTCTCTTGGTAATAGTTGCATATGTGGCAAATGTCCCAAGCTGGAGCTGGACGCTAATGGCCTCTTCTCCAGTGAAGCATTCTTGTAATGAAATGACTGTATTGACCTCAAGGCAGTGCTCGATCCTGTCGACTCTTGCTCCAATATAAAGTGCACCCACGTTTATGAATCTTAAACATCCGACCACAGCTTCAATACAGGAGTAGCAGTTGGATAACTAAGTGGAAATAAGGGGTGATCTGCCAGAAACCAATGCACCTATAACTTTACAATACCTAAATTACTGGGTACATTGATTCACATGGAAACAGTAGAGGTAGTAACAAAATAACTCTAATACTTTGTTTGCAAAGACCTGTCAGCAAACACAGCAAAATAATCTACTGGAATATTACCTACTTCAGCTAAAGAAATAACAAAGACATCAGTATAGAAAAGGATATTTTGGAGGAAAAATAATAAAGATCTCACAGCCCAAAAAGAACTGCCCTAAAATGTACCAAAAGAAATATGTAGATCCCAGAAAAGTATGGCAGAGCCTAAACAATTAAATATCAAGGGAAAACATCCAAAGGATAGAGTAGGCCTATCCAGGAATATCTTCCTAGAATAGCCGCAACTCTATTGCTCCCCTGATGACCTCAAAGTAGGGATGCATCATTTGTAACAGTGATCTTGGGCTTCAGGGAAATAATGAACAGCGTTTTTGCTACCCTTGACTCTCACCTGTGAGCGTGTGATGGGAAGCAGGTCTCACAATTATATTGCTACGACGGACAAAACCAACAACTCAATAAACAGAGCAAATTGTGAACTAAACAAAGTAGGATAAATGTTTTCCATTAAGCCAATGCGAAACTAGTGCAGCTTCCAACAGACCTCTAGAACATTAATAATATTTCAAAGATAATTCATTATTCTGCCCGTCATGTCATGTTCTAATGTAGTTGTACCTGCCTTCTGAAAAAACACACAAGAGACCCACTAAGCGGGCATTGTAAGGATCAGATCAGCTGTAATTGAAGGGTTGGTGGTAGCATAACTATTGTGTAATGTTCTATATGCCATTACCTCTGAATCTAATACTAAAACATGCAGAAGCTACAGAACTTTGCAATTAGGTTGGGAATACAGAATATAGTTTAGGCCAGTCGTCAATGGAAAAAACGTGGACATTGGCATGGCACCAGCCTATTTGAAAGGAAAGTTACAGATATATCAACCAATGAAAGAGATACGATTTTGTGGCAAGCTCAGTGAAAGCAAGAAAGAATACTGCAAGTTCAGGAGGGTGGTAAGATGTTACCCCACAGAGCATTTTCTCTGTTAAATATGTTCCCAGATAAATGTGATACCCTTATAGGTATTTTGTGAAAAGAGGCTGTCATACTGTGAGTTGATCTTCCGAGTTTCAATCTAGTCTATTGCAACCTGTAACAACAAATTGCAATCTGCTGTGAAGACTACAATTTAGCTCAACAAATGCCTGTGGAGGCGTTTCAGAGGACCCACATTTACATCACAGAGGAGGTAGAGAGTGATGACAGGGAGAGCTTGAAGTGCATCCAGCTTTATGGAGAGAGGCAAAGGGAACTAAAAATTAAGGTGGTCATTGGCCTATGCCACAGTTAGGGCTTGTTAGAAACAGGGTCTCTAGTTGACAGCGGTTTGCACCCTGTCCAAGTGGAGACCAAAATCCTTGTCAGGGTAAGTCAGATATACACCCTAAATGTCCAATGCACACCCTCTGGTAGCTTGGCTCAGAGCAGGCACACAACTTAAGAGGCAATGTGTAAAGTATTTGTGCACCACATAATGCAGTAAAACAGAGAAAACACCACACAAAAACAATCCATACCATGTTAGAGAAATAGAGCTTAATTTAACAAACAAAAGTATACCAAAAGGACAAAAATTCAATAAGTAGAAACATAGTTAAAAATTGTAAAGATTATCTTGAAATATAGTGGTCACACTTGACCGGGTCAAATCTGAAAATTCAGGCCAGCCTCATTGGAGTGCGGGTTGGATATAGGAGCCATGCAGGGCCCGCTGCAAACATTACCTTCTCTGAGTATGCCTCGATTATGAGAAGCAAGATGCGTCGGTTCCGAGTAGCGCTGTTGGGAGATGAGTCGTCGTCGTGTTGGAATGAAAATGTTTTCGTTATTTTGCCTGTGCATTGTTCTATGTAAGTTAGCATTCACAGTACCATTTTATGTTTAGCCGCCATTTTGAACCATGCTCGAAACTGCTTCTTGCCTCTTCCAGAAAATGGGTTGTGGAAAGTTTTGTTTCTCCAAAGTTGACCTTGCTTTGCTAATGAATACACTGTTCTTATTAGCGCATACCTTTCCCACTAGATAGAGGCCTTCTCCCACTAGTCTAGTGGCAGGCACGGGCAGAGTGACGTTGGCTTGGAGATAGTGTGTGCCCGGCCTCACAATCGAAACCTATCCTTCTGTACTTCTTTGTTTAGCTTCATCTGCTTGGAAAATTCCCTTATGGGCGTGCCTTCATTGCTTCTGAATTATAATTTATCTCCATGTTTGCTGATGTCAGTCCCTCTCAGCAGCACTCCTAAGAGACTGGGCAGACTGGGCGCTGCTCGAGCGTATCTGAATAAACATATATTGGTTTGCATTCTCTACTGTCTGACTGACTCTTCATTTGGTATGGAAGGCTGAGAAGGTGGTCGTGAGTGACCCGGGTGACCCTAAACAGACCACTTCCTTCAGTTGAACCCCTTGAGATGAAGGTGATGCGGTGTCATCAAGCCCCTTGTGCTGGCGGTAATGCATCATCGTCGAGCCACTCAGTCAGTGCTGTGGTGTCCTTTCAGCGGCGATGCATCGATGTTGATGGAGATGCGTCAGTTCCAACCGGCACAAAGATGGTGATGTATGTATTTAGTGGATAAACAACCAGAAATCCCACTTCCAAGGGGCTAGGACTGGAATGGCACCAATTGGCAGGGCAGGACTCACCGTTGGCAGAGTCCTGAGGCTGTAGCAGGGTTGTTGGAATTCTTCTATGTCCCTGAGACTTCAGAAAAAGAAGGCAAGCCAGCAAGCGCTTGGAGTCACTTAAGTTCTTGCGGTGTAATGATGCAGGTCCTGTCCATCTCACTCCAAGGCAAGAGGACAGCATGCCAGCACAGCATATCATTTCAGCAAAGTGGCAGTCTAGCCTGACAGCAGAGCAGTCCTTCTTCCTGGCAGAGTATCCTCAGACCCAGAAGTGTACTGAGTTGGTGGTGTCAGCGGTCCAGTACTTATACCGAGTTGTGCCTTTGAAGTGGGGGAAACTTCAAATAGAGGCCTTTGAAGTGCACAAAGTCCCTGCCCTTCCCGGCCTAGCTTCAGACTCAATACAGTGGGTTATGCAGCTCTCTGTGTGGGGAGAGGCAGAGCCCATTCATTTGCGAGTGTCAGCCCCCCTCCCATTCACCCAGGATTACTCATCAGGATGTTAATTGCCATCAGGCACACCTAAGCTCCCTTTGTGTGTGGCTGTCTAGAGGGAATACACAAAGTCCAGATGTCAACCACCACAGACGTGTATTCAGAGACAGGTAGAGACACAGAATAGTTAAAGTAAGAAAATGGCAAATTTCTAAAAGTGGATATTTTTAGACGTGCAACATAAAATCCAGCTTTACATTAGGTTGGGATGTTCAATTGTGAGTCCAGAGACACCAAGCTTAAAATGTCCCAATTACAGTGCTTAATTTGTGCTGGTGGTTACCGGTGCTTAGCACCAGCACTTATTTATCAGGGCAGGGTCTAGATGTCAGTGTCAACTCATATCAACGACTGCACAACGTGTGTAGTGTCACACAATATAATCGATTGTTGACACTCTGTATTTACGGTGAAGAGATGAGCCGATAATAAATCCATGCCTTCAGTCAGTGTTTTGCCCAGTGGGCGGATCACTGATTGGGCTGGATTTGGTCCTGTGCAGCTGTGTCAGCCTCTGCAGCGTGAATAACGTTTTAAAAATTCTAGGCCCCCGGCCTGCCTTATCATCATAAGGCACGCATGAACTACGCAAAGGAAGTCGGGCACTATTAATTTAAGTAGCAGCGTTTAGTGCAGTGTGAAGCAGCAGGCCTCTTAAAAAAAGCAATAACGAAGTCAGTAACCAACTCTGCTGTTTCTTGGGCATGCCACATAAGTCACTGAACGGTGGAATCTGCTTGTTCGGAAATATTTTCTGTCCGCAGCATCTTCACAGGCACCTAAAAGGTGGCATCTGTTTATTTTGTAATGTTCAGTGTCTGCCATGGCTTCACAAGTCAATGAAAGGTTTGATTGGTTTGTTCTGGAAGCTTCAGTGTGCGGCTGGCATTGGGTGATGTAAGTTCTGTCTAGCCATAATAATGTTTCGGTAGGTTTTACTGGTGTACCGGTTGTAAGCCCCATTTCGAGACCTCTTGCATTGACCATTGGTCCTTTCACTGTGGATTTGCCATTCTTATTGACATCTAATTGTGGAGAAAATTTTATGGGTTTGGATTTGTTGAAAAATTGCATGCTCCGATTTATTGCTCCCCGGCAGGTGTTTACATGACAATGGGTCCGGATGTGGTACGCGCTAGACAGTGTCTGTTCAAAGATGTGCCCCTTCCTGCTGAGTTTAAAGATGTGCCGCCCACTTTGTGGGCAACAGGCGACACAGATGTGGGACTGTGACAGATACCGCCGGTTTTGATTCAAGTTAAAGACAATGCTATTTTGCCTCATAACACTCAGTATAAAATACCGCAGGCAGGTGAGCGAGCTTTATTGCAAATTGTACAGGATTTGATTGAGAAAGGTGTGGTTGAGGAGACGACTCCTAATATTTGTAATAGCCCTACTCTTCCCATTCTAAAACGGACACCTTCGGGTTCCTCTGATGATCATGCAGATGTTTATCATTTTGTGACTGATTTGCACGAAGTTAACAAAATAGTAGTCCCCCAGTTTCCTGTGGTCCCTGACATTAGCACTCTTTTGACAATGATTCCTTCCACTGCTAAATTCTTCTCTGTCATTGACCTAAAAAATGCATTCTTAAGTGTTCCTATCCATCCAGATAGCAGGTATTTGTTTCGTTTTACACTAGCTGGCAGAAGTTTTAGATTTGGTTGAGCTACTCAGGGCTATACTGAGAGTCGGAGTATCTATAGTCAAGCTTTAAAGAGCCAATTGGATTCCCTTTCGCTTCCTACAGGTAATGTATTGGTTCAGTACGTTGAAGATCTCCTCATCGCTTCTGATACAGAACAAGGTTGCAGGGATAGTACGGTTAAATTATTGTTGCAATTGGCATAGCACCGACATAAGGTGTCCCTTTCCAAATTTCAGTATTGTCGATAGGAGGTCACCTATTTAGGTCACCTACTGTCGAAGGAGGGTAGGAGATTGACTCCTGAGTGCATCAGTACCATTGTTAAAATGTCCGTTCCACAAACTCAGAAAGAAGTGCGCGCTTTCATAGGTATCACTTCCTATTGTCGCCAGTGGATACCTAACTATTCCTTACTAACCAAGCCCTTGCTCGCACTAACCAATAAAGATGTGCATGAGTCCCTGCCTTGGACGCCTGAATGTCAGCAGTCTTTTGAGAAACTAAAAAGTGTGCTTTGCTCGGCTCCAGTGCTTGGCACGCCTAACTACAACAAGCCATTTGTATTATATGTCCATGAGACGGCTGGTTGTGCGCTTTCTGTTCTAACACAAAAATTTGGAGATAAGCAACGGCCCTGTGCTTATTTCGCCGCTGTTCTTGACCCTGTCGCAAGAGCCCTCCCGAGCTGTCTAAGAGCGGTCGCGGCTGTGGCTGTCTCCATAAGACAATCAGCTGGACTCGTACTTGATACTGACCTCACAGTTATGGTACCCCATGCTGTGGATACACTTTAGAAAAAGACCAAGACACAGCACCTAACCAGTGCACGTCTGACAGGTTATGAATTGACCCTGTTCGCTAAACACATCACGATCAAAAGATGTGCCACTCTGAACCCAGCCACGTTACTGCCCCTTCTTTCTGAAAATGAGAAACATAATTGTATCTTCCGGACGGAAGAAGAGACGAAAGGACGGGTAGACTTGACTGATGTTCCCTTATCTAACCCACAAGGGGAACAATATGTTGATGGCTCTTGCTTTAAATTACCAGATGGCACTACAACTGCTGCTTATGCTATCACCACATTGCGTACAGTCATAGAGACATCGCGAGTCCCTTATCAGTCAGCCCAAGCAGCTGAGTTAGCCTCCCTTATTCGAGCTTGTGAATTGAGCGAGGGGCTGGTTGCCAATATTTATACTGACAGCCAGTATGCCTTCGGAGTCACGTACACTTTTGGGTGACTCTGGGCTGAGAGAGGATTCTTAATTTCCATGGTACAAAGATCCAACATGGTCACCTTATATTGAGGCTTTTGTCTCCTTTGACGCTCCCTAAGAAGTTGGCAATAGTGGAGTGTAGCGCCCATAGGAAAATTACTGATGAAGTAGGTAGGGGAAATGCTTTTGCTGACCAGATAGCTAAGGAAACGGCACAGACTAAAATGAAGAAGAAGTTTGTAGCAGGTCCCGCTAGGTGGGTGCCTGAAGTCACCTTGTTTGAGGATACGCTTGAGAATGTGAAGGAAACACAAAGCGAGGCTACAATAGAAGAATTAGCAATATGGCAAGACAGCACGGCACAATTGAACAATGAGGGATGTTGGATTGACAAGTCAGGGAAGCAGAGATGGATTTTTCCAGATGCATATGTTCTCCCTGTGGTCACAATGGCCCATGGCCCAGCCCATATCAGCGCTAAAGGTATTTGTAAGTTGTTAGACCCTGTATGGCAGAATGACAACATCCTAAAAACAGCTGCACATTTAGTGAAATACTGTATGGTGTGTATGATGCACAATCCTGGAAAGGGTACCCCTACACCACCCGGTAATTTTGCACCACCTACTTTCCCCTTTGAGGTCCTCCAGATGGACTACATAGAGCTAGACAGGTGTAATAATTTGAAGTATGTTTTGGTGGTTGTCTGTGCATTTAGTAAATGGGTTTAGGCTTACCCCACTAAAGACAATACAGCTGTTACGACTGCAAAGGTACTCCTGAAGGAGTTCTTTCTTCGTTTTGGCATGCCCCATTTGATTTGGAGTGATAACGGAAGTGATTTTAATGCCAAGGTCATTCAGCTAATTTGCGATGGTTTGCACATAAAACAGAAGTTTCTTGCTGCAAATCACCCGCAGTCAGCAGGTTTGGTTGAGAAGTACAATGGTACTCTCAAACTGAAATTGGCAAAGATTCAGGAGATAACAGGGTTACAGTGGCCTGATGCTTTGCCATTAGCTCTTTTGTTGACAAGAACAGCACATTCTAGAACAGGATTGTCACCGTACGAGGTTGTGTTTGGACACCCGGCAAATGTCTGGGGCGTCCCACGACCTTGTTGGTTCTCTGATATTGAGTACCCCTTGTTAATTGACTACCTGTGCCAGTTAACTGAAAATCTGCGTTCTATTCACCAACAGGTCCGGGAAACCCTGCCAGATATACCAGAGGGGCTCGGACACAAGATCCAGCCCGGTGATTGGGTCCTTGTGTGCAACTTCCAGTGGAAGAAGAGTCTGGAGCCGCGGTGGAAGGGACCAGAACAGGCCCTCCTATCCACACGCACCACTGTGAAGGTTGCCGGCCTAAAGAACTGGGTGCACGCCACCCACTGCTGCAGTATCCCTTTGCCCTTGCTCTATGACCAATGGGTGAGTGAAGGCATTGTAGAAATAGAAAGATGACAATCATCAGACATGAATCCGTCATAAAAATTGAACAATTATGTCCAGCCTTATATCACCGCATTCCACACATGCATATAGAATCAAACCCCAAGTTACATAGAAAAGAGACATAAATCTCATCTCATAATAAGTTTTCTTTTAGAACGACTACTCCTTTTATCACGTGTAGCAGACACCATTGCACAACATATGTAAACACATATGCAACACCCTTATATTTACTCTGCACACACATGGATAAACAGAAATGAAAAACCTGCCCCCATAATGCCATTCCATCCAGCATTAAGAGAGAGATTACGCCCTCAAAGACTTGGCACAAAATAATGCTGCCTGCCACAAGTATCTTCCCGGGCTGGTATTACGTAATAAAGGCATACGTGAAAATGACACCTTGTCATCAGAAGCAGTTTAGACAATACTTGGTGTAAAAGGTCAGAATGGATAAAATAAACCAAGTTCCTGGAAATTGCCCAAAATAAGAACCTAGTTTGAATATTTGTCCATAAGACATATAAGCCAAGATCTAATCTGTCCGAAAGGCAGCATATAGGCATATTTAGTTCTCTTAGAACAATGAGGCACCAGATCATAACCTCCAAAGGGTGTGAGGTACAGAAAATAACAAATGCCTAAAAGGGAAGGCGAAATGTCCCCAGGGAGATGGAGACATCCAACCTCTAGCCCTCAATAGCCAAAGGATAGTGAAAAATTCAGGAAGTCCCTAAAGGAATTTGTAGCAAACACTAACCTTCTACACTGAAAGAATAAAAATATTTCTAACCATATAGTACATGGCCGCAAGCAATCCTAAGGTAACTTTTCAGACACTGCATCTCAGAAAATCTCAGAAGCAGAGCTCATGGGACAACCATGTTCTAAAATTGAACATAAGCATAAACATCACCTCCAAAAATGGTTGGAACAAAGACCATAAGTAGTCAAAAGAATACACATCAGACACCCTGAGCTTGCCAGGCATAACACCCCCAACAAAGAAGTGCCTACTTCCATGGAACAAAATCCAATGTGCAGTTAAGGACATAGAAAAGCTGGCATGATCCCCTCACCTGGAGTCATAACCTAAAAATTATCCAACACAAAAACAATTTGTGCACCACCTGATATCAATGAAAAGTGCACTCCGTTAAGTAGCAAAAAGGACTGCATTGGAAAAACCAGATGCCAAAATTACCCTGAAGTGAAGATTCAGAGTATTCGTAAAAGTATACCGTCTGTATATAAGGTCTCTCAATTGACATAAGTAATATGTCTGTTTAAGAGATACTGCAAGTCAACAGTAATACTTACCTGCATACGAAACTGCTTTGAAAGAAGCATGTAAAAAAGTTACCTTTTTCACCGGAAGACACAACACCCGCAAATTACCTCTTGAGCAAGAAGCCCATCATCAGAGGAAAAAGAAAAGGGAAGAACATACCCCAGGTATCCTTATACCACTTAAACTGTTGAAGACAGTATCACAACAATAACTTCTGCACCTGGAGAAGCACCAACCAGGTGTTATCCAAAAAGGGACTTGTCAATGCCCTTACAAATAAGACCCCTTGAGAAAACTAACCTCCAGTATCACCTATACCACCCGAGCATTGGATCAAAATTAAGGATACAAATAACAGAGAAGAAGACTTAAGACTCTGGGGTCGATTACGATGTCGTCCAAATCCTTTCGGAACCTGCCTTTCTGACAGACTCAGACACTTTTCCAAACAACTGATTAGGATGGCTGGAAAGCATTCAGACTGTCCGAGGCACTGGGAGTAACTGAGTCGGTCGGAGCCAAATCGTTGTGGTCTACGGCCCACATTTCCAGCCAAGCGATTAGGATGTCACATTCAGACAGCCTTTCCTAATCTGTTGTTCCGGCACAGATCAGCTGTAGGAATCTGACTTTAGGGGCCAGTGGCTGGCCCCCCTTTACCCGGGGCCCTCCGAATAGGGCCTGTGGGGGTACCCATGGGTCCACCCTTCCCATGCATGGACAGATTGGCAGGCACCATATGGTGCCCACCACAGGGTGCAAAGTTTTACACACACACCCTTTTTGTCAATGAGAGCCTGTATACTTGTTCGGAACACAGGCTCCCATTGAAGTCAATGCGAGTCCGATCAAAAGATGTCCGGAAGCATCATAATCATTCCTTTGGACTCACAGAACATGATTCATTCGGAAATGAGTCTGAAACCGATTTGGTCTGAAGAATTTCCGGGCGACATTGTAATCGGACCCTCTGTATTGCTTCTCCTATGACGGAAGCATCAAAATGCTGAATCAGCCTGAGCCCCAAAAAGATTGGCACCGTCAAAGGGCATATCGACTAAAGTTATCTGTACAGCTTCTGAAAACCCTGAGGCTCTTAACCATGCACAATGCCGAAGTACCACGAAGATGCCATGGCTCGGCCTACTGAATCAGTAGTGCTGATACCACATCTAATTATTAGGTTATCTGCCTGCTGACCATCTCTAATTAAGTTCCCAACTTCAGAACGGAGGTTATCTGGAAGTGACGGCAACATAGTCTGCAAGGTATCCCACAAAGCATGGTAAAAACGTGTCTGTGTCTTCATATTTTCAGGTTTTGTATTATCACCTTGATGGCCCTTAAGAGGATAGTTCTAGTGTCCACTACAGGCACTGTTCATTGCTTTGGTTCAGCCCAGTTGGGATGGATGTATGGTCTTGATTCACCGTCCATACCAACTGAACAAACTATGCATTGGCCACACACAGAAGGCTTGCATGGCCTGTAGCCAGCCCGTGTTCAAACAACCAGATGCTATATATAGCCTTTGACAGTGCCATTCATGGCCTAAATCCAGTCCTCATCCTTTGTAAATGAGTAAGTGTATGTGGAACCTGCAGGCATCTTCATATATAGAATCACCGCATGGTACAGCTATTTTCATTTATGACTAAAGGGGTCATTAGGATGGAGGCCGGACTGTAGTCCGTCCGCCATCCTGGAGTAAACCGGGACCGTCCGCCATGTAGGCGGCGGTCCCGCACACCGGATTAGCATGCATCCGCCACCATGGCGGACGGATCCTGCAGTCCAACATTGCGGCAGGTGCTGATGACAGCAGCACCCGCCGCGATGCGAAAATGCCGGGTGTTGCATTTCACAGCACTATGTGGCAGGCACCACACAGTGCCTGCCACGTGGTGCTATGAAATGTAGGGGGGTACCATGGGTACCCCCCAGTGCACCCATCCTCCCCCCAATAAAAGGGGGGCCCGCAACGGGCCCCCGTTACAAATCTTCACCAGCCTTTCACCTTTGTCACCACGAGTGGGACGGGTATGCACAGACGTGATCCTGTGCTCTCCATGCCACTGGAGTCAAGCTATCCTGGCTGATGAGGGCTGAAAGCCTGAAACTGGTCCTAAGATGCTTGTTTACAGTCCAGGGAGGACCTGGCCTGGCAGTTCGGGCTGGACTGTTCCCAGTGGGCGCAGACTTCAAGACTGATTTGCATATGGCTAGGTCCAAACTGGAATGGCATGGTGAGCAAAGAAACAATGGATTTAGGTCCAGATCTCTGTACTGGGGTGGATGTATGACATTGTTCTGCATTCTGTCCATCAATTGTTCTTTTTGCATTTGTCACCGCGAGTGGGACGGTTATTCCCAGACGTGGGTCCCGTGCTCTCCATGGCACTGGAGTCAAGCTATCCTGGCTGATGAGTTCTGAAAGCCCGAAACCGGTCCTAGGATGCTTGTTTACAGTCCAGGGAGGACCTGGCCTGGCAGTTCAGGCTGGACTGTTCCCAATGGGCGCAGGGTCAAGACTGATTTACAAATGGCTGGGTCCAAACTGTAATGGCATGGTGAGCAAAAAAACGATGGATTTAGGCCCAGATCTCTCTACTGGGGTGAATGTATGACATTGTTCTGCATTCTGTCCATCAATTGTTCTTTTTGCATTTGTCACCCCGAGTGGGACGGGTATTCCCAGACGTGGGTCCCGTGCTCTCCATGGCACTGGAGTCAAGCTATCCTGGCTGATGAGGGCTGAAAGCCCGAAACCAGTCCTAGGATGCTTGTTTCCAGTCCAGAGAGGACCTGGCCGGGCAGTTCGGGCTGGACTGTTCCCAATGGGCGCAGGGTCAAGACTGATCTGCATATGGCTGGGTCCAAACTGGAATGCACTTAATCCTTTTTGCAACTTGGTAACAGTTACCAAATCATAAAATGAATGTAGAAACACATTAATAATTGCAATTTGGAAAGGACATGTTTAAGATGTTTCTTCTAAATTCAGATTCTCAGTGCTATGAATCTCAAAAAAGGTGGTAACCCATTCAGAAATTCACTTTTTGAAATGGAAAAAAAAAATTGTTTGGAAGTGGCCAGTTAAGGTGATCATTGCGAACTCGAGAACAAACTGTATTTCCTTTAAGATAAACATTTGACAGTTAAAAAATAATTGACTTGTTTAAAATCCAATCACATACATAGTGGTCTGCTAATCCCTGGGATGGCATCCAATCTTACTATGTGCCAGTTTTTGACCTACCTCATGAATAACAATGAGATATGTCAAATTATGACCTACTCTGGATGGTGATTTTGCAAACCGACCTATTAGCATACAGATTGGTTCACAAAATCTTTTTTATTTGAAAAAAGTGTACTATTTGCAACCACATTTTTGTGATTGTAATTTTAGTTTATCTGGCATTATATTATTTCATTTAGGCCAAACATTACAACACTATCCACCCTACTCCCTAACAAATTAAATAAGTATACTGGTTAATCCCAACATATATGAATTAGAAAATGTATAAACAAAATTATGTATTTTTAATTTACAAGTGAACTTTAAACAAATAATTTTTTACTTCTGAAAATATCACACCACATTTAAAAAAACAACAAATATATAAAACACATTTAAAAAACAATAGAATTAGTACTTCAATAATAACTGTGTATTAAATATCATGATATTTCAGCAAATTATATTTAAAAGAAAACATAAAAAGATATTCTTAACGTTGATATTGTGTTCTATCATATTTTTGCAGTTACAATATTTTTTCCACAACACTTTGGTCCAACAGCATTTCCAACTCTAAATTCAAGTGGCATAAACAAGGGGGCATATTTAGAAAAAAATATTGTAGGATGGTGCTACGCCAAATTTGGCAACGCCGCGCTCTCACATTTTTTAAATGAAGGGGTGCGCTGTATTCACAAGAATACGGCGCACCCTGTGCTTCTCCTAGCTCTGGTGAAAAAATAGCTGCCTAGCGCTAACGCAGGCACCCTTGCACCATGTGTCAAGGGTGCCTGCGCTGCAGGAGCGATTGTTTATATGCAGGAAGGGACACTTTAAACAATCATTCATGGTGATTTGCTCTTTCTATGTGTGCTGCATTCTGAAAGCGCAAAATACGAGGAGAAATTAATAATTTCTCCTCGTATCGCCATGCTAAGAACAGGCCTTGTAAATCATGAGCAGCGTAAAAAAACAATGGGTATTATGGTGGAACGTTCACTGCAACACCAATTGCATGCCCCTTTGCCGCAGAGGACTGTGGCGGAAAGGGGGATATTTACAAGGTGACGTTAAGCCACATTTAGTGGCTTAGCACCACCTTGTGAATATGGAAAATGGCACTACGCCACTGGAGCGTCAAAAAAAGTGGCGCTCCAGTGGCGAATACGGCTTGCAAATATGCCCTGATGTGTTTTTAAAGCTAACATTTTAATAAAAATAATGCGTAACAGGTCAAGCATTATAGATGCTACAGGACATGGGCACAGGGCTTTGTCCAGGGCAATGCGCAGCAAGTTGAGATAAATGGCCTTGCCTTCAGCTAAGCCCTCTGTCCAACCCACAAGCGACCAACTCTGTTGCACACAGCCTATATTTGTGCACAGAGGGCTGCAGGCCTTGGCATTTAGCTGGGCGTCTGCCCAAACTCCTTGGTAGCAAATCTGAGCTGTGCACATCATCTAGAAATGAGCAGTAGGGAGTTGGTAGGACCTTTTTTTTTGTCCTGAGCGTTCTACTCCCTTGGCTCAGTCAGCTCCATGCCCAACCACTGACAAATACATCTGCAGAACATACACAGTAGGGTTTAACAGGGATGGTCTTTGTCTAGGCAATGTGCTCATACTCCCAGATGCCCAACACTTGCTGTCCATGGCCAGAATGCAATTCTTCAGAGATAATAACATTTAAAAAAATGGAGGCCCTGTATGCAAATCCCTGGGCACCTAACTTCACTGTCCACAGCCTTCAGCTGTGTGCAGTCAGGGCTGCCAACAGGATGTGGATGGCCAGAGGCATTGGGAGAAGAAGGTGTCCCCTGGAAATTATTGAATGGCCAACATTTTCAAATGAAAATGTCCGATAATGCTCTGAATTCATTCACAGCAAGCCCAAAACGGCATTGCTGTGATTAAATTTTCAAACCAAGGTTGTTGTAATTGCAGGAAGTGTTTTGTCTGTAGCAGGGAGTAAAAATTCCTAAGGTAGGTATAATTTACAACCTCTCCCATTAACTTTCCTCATGCCAGACGTCACATATTAAAACTTTGCCACATTTGCAATTTGGCAGATTTGGAAAATTTTACCAAAGCTATAAGCAATCATTAAACACATTTTCAAAGAAAATAGAGACTTAGGGGGTTATTAGGATGGCGGAAGGACCGCCACCGTCAGTCGTGCGGTGGCAATCCGTCCCCCATCCAAAGTGGATTTTGCCCCCACCACATTACGATGGTGGGGTAATCCAGACAGGGACAGTGGTGGACGCAAAGACCGTCTGCCACTGAACTGCCGCAGGCAATCGGTACGATTGCCCGGCGGATGGCCCAAGGAGTCCTAAATGGTGGCGGTGCCTAGCAAGCACCGTCCACCAAATTAGGATGCTGGCTGCAGACAAGTCGTATGAATTAGCCACTCGTAGCACAATGACTATGTAGTAAACTACTACTCTGTTATTCCCCACTGTACTGCTCTATTGGAATGTATCATGCCATCATAGAATGTCTGAGTGCCTCTCTGTGATTAGAGTGTCAGTTGGTCATCTCAGGCTGAGCAGCTAGGAGCTTGCTCCTGGTGGGGCTGCATCTGTACCTCCTATCTCCTCCTACTAACCTATCCTGGAACCAAGCTACAATAAAGGATTATTCTACCTTTACAGCTGGACGTTGCATCTTCCTTTACAACATTTTGGCGACGATCTTGATGAACCTACGCGTTGAAGGAAGGCTCTGCACTAAGGAACTAAGGAACCAAGAGATTGCATCTTTAAGTAAAGGAAACTAAGCAGAAACGCCCTGGTCAGCCCCACCAGAGTCCTATCCATCTGGACAGCCTACACCCTGGGCGTTTCACCCTCTAGTCTGGTTTTGCTAACAGTTGCTGTGAGGATTCCTGCCAACTTATCTTGGAAGTGGTTTCACTGCCCTGCTGTCTCTTCTACAGTCGTGCGATAGGCTGTAGCTACTGGTGTTTGGCAGCAGCGTGTGTTGGGGAAAACTGTCACTCCTCAGACACGAGTGATCCGTTTGGACCGTGAGTGAACCAAAACTCATGGTGAGCAGTAACTCTGATCTAATGGTGATCAAGCTGTTTATGCCGGTGCTCGGTGGTGAGTGGACCTGAATGTGTTTATCGCCAGTGTGTTATCGCCAGTGTGTTATCGCCAGTGTGTTATCACCAACTGAGAGGAGCACCAACTGCTCTGCTGTGCGTGGTGGCTGGCTGGCTGTCTACTGATGTCTATTTCCGGCGTGTGAAGGCAGGCGCTGAGATTGCATTTTGGAGCTTTGGATTACTGGCGGGATTCAGTGACTGTTTCGCCAGTGTGTTATCGCCAGTGTGTTATCGCCAGTGTGTTATCGCCAACCGAGAGGAGCACCAACTGCTCTGCTGTGCGTGGTGGCTGGCTGGCTGTCTACTGATGTCTATTTCCGGCGTGTCAAGGCAGGCGCTGAGATTGCATTTTGGAGCTTTGGATTACTGGCGGGATTCAGTGACTGTGAGTACTTTGTTTTTTGGCCCGTTAGTAGCTTAATCTGGATACGGCTACACCTTGGCAGTTGAACCGCTGCCACATATTTAAAAGCTCACACAAAGCTTGCGGAACCTTACCTGTTTCACTGTGGCTCCTCCTCACTGTGACCTGAATGACTTTGACACTGCTTCATGAGGGGGTTGGCTGTCTGATGCCAAGAGACGTCTCCGCCAAGTCGCAGGTGAGCAATCCTGTTCTGCTCTGCCTGTCTCGTGTGTAAAGGATCCACTCAGTCTGCCTTGCCATTGTTGGGCAGAGTGATCCTTATGCTGCGCTGTCATCCCTGCTCTGATGACATGGTAGAATCGCCGTTGGTGCTAGCGGAGAGGCAGGGTGTCCTATGTCACATCATGACCTTCCAGCGTTTCTCCGTGTTGCCTGGTTACCTGCTCCATAATTAAGAATATACAGCGCGTGTCAGGAGGACCAGCGTCTTGCTGGAGAAGAACTTTCAGTACGTCATTGCACAAGATGTAAAGTGGCCATATTTGTGTAGTTTTTTCCGCATTACCGCCGAGTCATAAAAGGAAACCGTCAAACAAGATTTCAGCACGAGATCGCAACGCCGGAGAGCCTGAGAGAAAGGGGTCTGCCTGCACATATATCCAATAACACTGTAAGTTACGGCCCGTCTCTGAACCTGAAGCGTGAGGCAGACACGACTCTGATGTTGAGGTAAGCGAGCACATGCATTAAACAGACTCGTGATTATCCCTGTGAGGATGCCGTCTGCGCATAGTAGAATTTTGAAGAAAGAGTAAACAAAGTCCATTTTGTCAAGTTTGTGGTGCGCTATCTCTACAGCCCTAAGACAGTTTACTTTGAACTTGTAAAGTCCAGTAATGAAACCAATAGGAATATCTTGAAAGGTAATTTATTATCCTGGCAGCACAGTACCCTGATACAACGCCAACTGCCTAGGTAGAGAATGAATACAAGCATTCCCACATTCTATGAGAGAACTATATTACATCATACAGTATGTGACATAGGCCATGACAATATAGTACTAAGCTGTGGATCTAACACACCTCCTCTCTATAATGAAAAAGAAACAAAGATAAAACAAAAACTATGTACAAAGAACATACAAACTCACAATGTGATATGTAGAGATAAAAGAGCATACAGAATCAAACGAAATCAGCAAATCTGGTAGGACAACGCTTAACACGTGTCCCCAATTTAACTCTGGAGGCTACAGACTCTTCTGCAAGGCATTCTCTAGAGTTCTCGACATCAGATACATTGGAACCCATAAAAGAGTCATTCTGTGTCAGATCAGTACTTCGCGAATCGGAGTGAACTTGTTCTCCCAATTTCATTCTCAAGAAAGATCCCTCATTAAGGTTTTCATTGAAATCTGGATTACACTTAGCCACTCATCTTACATTCCAGACCTTCCCATCCTGAGTCACAATACTCTTGCCAAAAACCTTAATAATCTTCATAGCTCTGCCAAATTTTTGTATATTCTTAGTGAACACACCAGGTTTCTTTACTTTCACCCAATCACCCACAACAAACGAATGACACCTGGTTTTCCATTTTTCATCATACAATTTCTTAACTCTATCTTGCTTTATTTGGACTCTGTCCTTGATCTCTTGAACATTCACCTCATCTAGAAATTTGGTCTGTGCTTTCCTGAACCACCATGGACACAACTTGGATATAGGTGGTCTTCCTCTCAACAACCTAAAAGGACAAACCTCAGTGGTGGTTTGAGGTGTAATCCGATACCACCACAGTTTTTCTCTCAATTTGTCCTTCCATAAACAACCAAAACCACGTGCCCAAACAATACACTCCTTAAGAACTCTATTAAACCTTTCAACTTGTCCATTACCTTGTGGTTCGTACAGAGCAGTGGTAGCATGTTTGATATTACTGAAGGAGAAAAAACTTTGCATTTCTTTGGAGACAAGTTGGGTACCATTAACAGAAAAGACCATTTCAGGATAACCCTCTTTGGCAAAAACCACTTTGAAAAATTCAATAATGGCAGAAGAAGTGGCATGAGGCACCAATTTCACCTCTGGCCATTTTGAATGGTAATCAACTAATACCAAAGCAAAACGACAATCAGACGGAAGTGCCTGAAAGGGTCCAGAAATATCAAATCCCACCTTCTGCCAAGGAGTGGTAGGCCAAGGTATAGGTTGAAGAGGAGCTGGAACAGGTTTCAATATTTTTTCACTATTGACACACACAGGATATTCCCTCACCACTTTTTCTGCCAACCTGTCCAAACCAGGCCACCAAAACATGGTGCGTATGAGCCTTTTCATTGAAGACATACCTGGATGTCCTTCATGAGCCAATTTCAAAATATCATTCTGCTTACCTTTTGGAGGAATACACTTTCCACTTTTAAATACAAGTCCATTCTCTACAACCAGTTCTTCAGCTATTCTAAGGAATGGAACAAGTTCTTCAGACACTTTACTCCTCTCAGGCCATCCTTCTTCTACAAACTTTTTAACCAGACACAGAAGCTGATCATCAATATCAGCTCTCGTCCATTTATCTCTCTGCAACCCCTTAAATTCATCAGAAACATAATCAGTCACAGCAAGTACAAGATCCTCTTCAACACCAGTTAAGTGATTTGCTATGTCAGATAAGGGCAGACGTGACAAACAGTCAGCCATTACATTGCTTCGTCCTGGTACATATTCCACATCAAAACAATACTCTTGAAGTTTTGAAACAAGTCTTGCAATCCGAGCAGTGGCATTCCAACCCCCACCCGGTGAAAGAATCCCTACAAGGGGCTTGAGGTCAGTTTTGAGAATGAATCGTGACCCCCAGATGAAATTACGGAAATGTTCAATGGCCCAGACGCATGCCAACAATTCCTTCTCTATGACAGCATATCTTCTTTCCGGATCTGACAAGGTGTTCGAAGCAAAGGTAATATTCCATTGTTCCCTACCACATCTTTGTGATAATACGCCACCAATTCCATACATACTTGTGTCCACAGTTACAATACATTGTACACCCATCCTAAAAGGTTTAAGAGTAGGAGCATGGGCAATCTCTCTCTTAATCTCCTCAAAAGCAGATTTTTGTCTATCAGTCCATAAATATTCCACATTTTTCCTTGTGAGTTCCCGAAGAGGCTCCATTTTGGCAGCAAAAGTTTCAATGAACTTGCTATAATACTCACAAAGTCCTGCAAAAGACAACAATTTTTCCCTAGTGTCAGGAGCAGGAGCTTTGAGAATGGCATACCCAACCTCCTTACTTAGAGGAGGTTGGGTAACTTCCTGGGCGTGTACCCTTGTGTACTCTTCCTGTTATCTAGGGTGACTCATACCCTCTGGGGTACTCTTCTCTTGGGGATGTTGTTTTTCAGTCCCAAGGGTCAGCACCCTCTGGTGCACCCTTTATGGGGAGGTTGTAAGGGACAATTTTGGTTTCCTAGGGTGATGTATTACCCTACCGTGTACCCTTCATTGGGGGGGTTGTGGTGCCAGTCAATGCCCAATTTTTTGTTTCCTAGGGTGATGTTTTACCCTATGGTGTACCCTTCATTGGGGAGGTTGTGGGGCCAGTTAATGGCCAATTTTGTTTCCTAGGGTGATGTTTTATCCTACGGTGTACCCTTCATTGGGGAGGTTGTGGGGTCAGTCAATGCCCAATTTTTGTTTCCTAGGGTGATGTTTTACCCTACGGTGTACCCTTCATTGGGGAGGTTGTGGGGACTAGTCAAACACTCTAATTTAGTTTCTAGGGTGATGTTTTTACCCTACGGTAATACTCTTTGGTATATCGAGTGGTGGCTGTCTCTAATCATGCCCACGCAATGTTGTTGTTCTTCCCCAAGGGAGGGGGATGGGGCCTTTATGGTGGTTTTGGGGCATAAGATCTTTCCACTTTCATTTGTGTATGCCCTAGAATGTTTCTTCCGTGATGCACGTCCTTTCATGCCAGTGGTAATCTTGATACCTCATCTACTACACCTTTGTATATTTGCATCTCAATGTGCTTCTTTAATGCGGATGTTATTCTGAGGTATCTTACTGGTTTTTCCTCCTTATTCTTTTTGTCGTTCCCCAAGGAAGGAGGATGTGTAGTAAACTACTACTGCAGACAAGTCGTATGAATTAGCCACTCGTAGCACAATGACTATGTAGTAAACTACTACTCTGTTATTCCCCACTGTACTGCTCTATTGGAATGTATCATGACATCATAGAATGTCTGAGTGCCTCTCTGTGATTAGAGTGTCAGTTGGTCATCTCAGGCTGAGCAGCTAGGAGCTTGCTCCTGGTGGGGCTGCATCTGTACCTCCTATCTCCTCCTACTAACCTATCCTGGAACCAAGCTACAATAAAGGATTATTCTACCTTTACAGCTGGACGTTGCATCTTCCTTTACTACAGACTACTTGTCCATTAACATGTTATAGCTATGACAACACCGAGAGAGACAATGTGTGGTGTGTACGTTCTGTACATCTGTGTATGAGACAACCCATATTTCACTTACATATAGCAACATCATACATAGCTGACACAGATTAGTGATCGAAACACAGGCAGAGGTTGTCCAAAGACTCATGATTTGAATCAGACCAAGATTGGGTACCCCAAAAAGTCGAAGCACAGGTGTTGGATTAACATGTACAAAGATTCATACATGGAGCACCAACCTGCTCGAATGAACAAATATGATACACTCAAACAGTAATCTGTGTTCACAGTCCATGTGCCCACTTACTCACACATACAACATACTACATGCTGACCATCAAAGAATATAGTCAAAGCTTGTGAAATAACATTATCTTTATAACAATAAAATTTGAAAATAAAATCATCAATAATCTAAAACACTCTTCCTAAAATATCTTAAAAACAAATGTAAAATCTTAAAACCTATCTATACTAACTATGCCTAACCTACCTAACTTAACTTAACTTATCCTAAGCTAAACAAGAATCACGTGAGACCACTAAACATCATCCCCTACCCACTTAGCACATCAATGCACAATAGACATACACATACTTATCCTATACATAAACAAACTAGAAATGTATTAAAACACAAATAGATTTTTTTTTTTTAAACGTAAACACACACTAAAGGACCCACCCAACCTTAAATAATATAAAAATACTCTATGATAAAAAAATTATAAAGTTATTAATAAGAAACACCTAACTAACTAACCTAACTAAACTAACTATGGGTACCTATATTAACAATCCTAACTCTACAATAAAATGAATCCTAATTATCAAAAAATACACAATATATATAACAATATGTACAATCAGCCCTCAGATCAGGCTGATGAGATGGTCCAGGTACTGCTGCATTTTGTCCATTTTTTGAGACATTTTGTCCATCTTTTTAGGCCTGGGAGTAGTTCGCGGAATTTTGCGACACGAAACTCCGCGAAGTTACAAAAAAACTCTGCGAAGTTCCACGAGTGGCGGAGTGCAGTGCGAACTGCAGTTTGTGCTGGTATCCCTGCCGCTCGGGTAGAATTTCTATCCGAGCGGCAGCTTGCGCCCGCGAACTTACCGTTCGCAATCGCGAGCGGGGAAAAAACGCTGCTGCACATCGCGAAGTAGAGTTTTCTGTTCACCGCCCAGGCCTACATCTGTTGCTCCAGTCCATCCATTCTTTTTTTTAAATAGTCCACATCCTGGCTTGACATGCCATGTCCGACAAACTGTCCTGATGTGGAGGGGTGGGTACTGACAGCTCCTGGGGCTGGGGTTGGGGCTTTCGATGCTCCAGGATGCTGGCTTGAAACCTTGCCATTCTTGGCTGGGGCGTTGGTGTTCCATGTATTGGCTGACGTCTGCTTGTCATACAGCCGGGAGGTCCATCTGAACCCCTTCGCTACCTCGCAGATGTGTGCGTATTGGGTCTTCCGTATGCGGAAAACCCTGTCCTCTTCCGAACTCAGTTTATCTGTATGAAAAGAAGTACACATGTGTCAGACAATCAGTACATGTCGGACAAATGTTGTTAGGAAATGCATGCTATCATGTGCGATGAGTCCAACATTAGGGCCAATCATCCGGTCACTGTGAGGCCCACACAACCCAATACAATACCACTCAGTTGGTTCATCACATACTGTGCAGTCTGCTGAATGTCATGATTTTACGTAAATCATTTTCACACTTAAAAACCAATCAATTTATGAAGAGCCAGAGAAACAACTAACCAGTTAACATACATCATGGCATTTGATCATTTCAGCCAAAAAATCACATTATCTGGCTCCCCATGTCCAAATCATGGAGTCATGTGATCCTTAATCTGCAACAACAGCTGAGATCAGACAGTGTGACAGTGTGTCGTGGATGAAGATCATCTTCTCTAGACATATATGCCGCTTGATCGTTCATTTCACACATCCACAGAGTAAGGCACTGTAGTAGCAATTTACATTTTTGGAAACAGATATGTGGTTGCTGTCTCAACAACAATGAACCTCACAATTGATGATACTACTCATGTTGACTGGCATGCAGCATGCCATATAGTACTTGCAGAGTGAACTGCACCTCAGCTTATTTATCAAGCAAACATGCACTAACCTTCAAAACGTTGAATCTAGCTTTTGTGTACATTGTGCAATCTACGACACACAAAACATAGCTACAGTTTGACCACAGCTACTTAGTCCTCATGATAATGGAACAAGGATTCATTACAGCATCATGACATAAGTCTTACAGAGTCATGACTGTGAAGGCAGTTTTGGAGTACAAGATGTGCCACACTTGTGTGATGACACAATTAAATATTGTTCTTGACACAGCACAAGGATTATCCCATCCAAATACATAAGGCATACTGCCATTCCTATAGCTCATTTGCATACAAATGAGTATGGTCTATGGATGTTGTTTGAAAGTGCGTCATTGTTCAGGTATTCCTAGTATGATACATCAGACATTTGAGACATGGATGACAAATAACAGTCACATAACTAAACTTGTTCACACTTAAAATGTCAAAATCGTGAAGAGACATATGACAATGATGGACACTGAGCATGGCCAGTTTGTGCTTGGTTGTTCTCTGTGTTATTACATTGACTCTATGTGAAAAAGCATTGCAACCCATGTACTTGCCTAGACCAGCTGACTCTGACCTTGCACCCACCCTGCAACCCAGGAACAACATCCTGTCCAACGATTGGGCACAACACCACTACCCACATGTAGTGATGACTGTGTTAAGCATGCCTTCCTCTCCAAACATCATCCATCTGATGCTGCTGTCTCCACTTGGCTTCTGCTACTCCAGTCTAAGTGGCAATGGACACTCCATTTTGCATTGTGGATTGAGGGAAGGCCTGTCTGACACTTTCATGGCTTTTAATGTTTCTACGCATGTCTCCACACAGTACAACATTCACAATGTGTTTCATCATGGTCTTTGAACTTTGATAGCGTTCAACAAGTTGAGACTGCAGCTGGATGTAGTGATCATACTATAGTTGCCCACATACAGAGTCAAGTTTCCATCCTTGCACATCACCAACATCACAATCAATGATGAATGATACTCACTGGTAGCGTTGGGGTCTTCAAATGTGTCGACCTCCCCCTGTGTATATGGCTGTGGTCCACCTAATAAACATGAACAGATGTACAATCATGTTTGAATTCCAGACATATGTACATTAGATGGTAAAAAATATGTTAGCGTGACACATGCATGTAATTACCAGACCATGTAACTCCTTTCACATTAAGTACAGCAATGTTATGTCACCCACACCAGGACATGGTAAATGCTGGCTCAATTCCACATCACAGTTCGCTGAGTGTTAAAAAAATACATGTGTAGCATCCCTGTGAGTTTGCATGGGCTTTGACAGATTCATCAGACATGCCCTTACGCAGACACAATTGCACAATGCTGTAAGGATGTCTGGTCCCAAAAATGTGTCTGTGCATGCACATGTGTACACAGTTTTTTGATGTGAGGACTCACAATACTTCTTTGACTCTCTATATGCTTGCAGCATGTTAAACTCTATCTTGTTGCCTGATTGCACACTGATTGGACCTTGCTTGTGACTTTTGCATTGTTTATTGCACATGTCTTGTTGTTCTTTTGGCTGCCCGCTTCACCCTCCGTTCCTGATGCTGATGCACCCGCAGTGCCTCCACCCAGACGATTCCAGAGTTCCAGCTGTGCATCCGTAACCCCTTCCCAATTTGATGTTGTTTGACGCATGTGCACAGTATTTGCTCAACAGCCAAACCCCTCTGCAACCATCAAAAACCGAAACACAACCAGCACCTGAGGTCATGGATCTCCAAAATCCCTCAGCTATGACTCAGAAAATGTCCTTGCACTGTACCAGTGAAAAATTTCAGAAATGCAAGTTGTACACACAGAGCAACAACCATGGACAGTAATCCTGACTACACTGCCCACAGACCTTCATCACCAACTGCACACAAACACACTATGTACACACCAAACTGCACCAACTCGTGATCCCTGAAATGCATCCTCTTCAAAGTGTCCTCCCTGCACAGACTAGCCATGGAGATCTGGATCGTCATCGACAACCTTGCACCAAATGTAGCGCTACTCCCAGCAACCATGGAAAACGCCACCTTTGCCAACAACATTGCCAACTGCATCACCGAACGATATAAAAATATGAGGAAGGGCCTGCATCAACCGCCCTGTATGAGGCCTTACCATTGCACTTAAGAGCTACCTCCGAATCATAAACTCAAGCTCAAGCAACAGCCCGCTCAACACCAAACACCTACATTTTGAGATCCAGACCAGCCCAAGGACAACCCTGCGAGCGACCCTTGGCTACAGACCATCCAGGCCCTGAACTGTGTACACCACCTACATGGCAAACATTATTGCACAACATGCTGTCGCATACATATACTACATACTTGTAACATACCTCAACTCACAGCTTGACAAACTCAGTGAGAACAAATTTGCCAGCCGCATGGACAACCTTGCAAACATCTGACAGTAACAACTTGTCACCACCCACAACCACAAGCCAGGGCAGAACATCACCACATCCACTACAGCCAGACCACGTAACCCCTATGGACTGACCAGCACGGCGTACACCTCCACGTCAACAAAGCATCTGCATATGAAAATCCAAAATACACTCCACAAAGGAACTGACACAAGATGAACATAGAACAACTATAATCATACACGAACCAAAATACCACCAACACCTTGCACAACACAATCTTTGCTCAAAACGGACCCCACAGATGGTTCTCAAAATGTGTAGATGAACTTGCACCAGTATGTAACCCCAACACACGGCAGCACAGGAAGTCAACATGGTTTCAGGCCAACCCACATCAATCGTGACACACATGCAGACGCCTTGTGGAGAAGCAGAGTAACAGCAAATCCCCTGAAGACGGATCCAACTGCAAGAACACCATATCAGAATTCCACCCACACATCAGACTTACAAAAAAGGAACTTAATCCCACACTCGATCCTCACAAACTCCAGAAAAGCAAAGTAACAATTCAGCATCATCAGTTATTTTTGCAAAACTCACATGGATAATACAGACATCTCCCCCTCTCAGGACCACAAGAACAAGTTCTGCTCATACTTCCACACGGATGTCATGTGCCTCTATGACAAGTTTGAAGACCAGACACAGGTCTATGAAACCACACAATCTTCAAGCAGCCCCAGCTACCCCTCCATCTCATCCCGGACAACAATCATGCACCCAAGACAACGCATCTACCATGAGAGGCATCCACTCATGATCACAAACGGACCCCTGTCCCACCCCTCTTCCACAAAGCTTCTGCAGCCATCACTCCAGCATTAAAAGATTATGATCAACACCAGCGTCAAAAGTGGCTTTTTCCACGTCAAGTGGAAGTGCGCATAACTCTGACCCACATTCAATGAGCTAACAATCATCAGCCTGCGCCAAACACACCCTGCACATCTTCATTGCAACTGTAAAGACATGACTCTTCAACTGCACGCAGATGCTCCCGCCACGCATTCAGACCCTCACATGTGAGTAGCCCACTTATAATTTCAATGATTGGTTGGTTGTTTGATTGATGCCTCATGCTTACATACACATCCAGACTTATGTATATAATGAGATTTACACAGGATAGGGCCAGATTTCCAAGAGTGTGCCGCAGTGAGGCATCACAAGCCCTTTGTCTGCACCACACTGTGTAGCTTTCTGAGCACTTGAATAGAACAGAGCCAATTTCCTAAACCCCTGTGCCACCAGTACTTCACTTTTGTTCACATACTGGTGGTGCCGTGTCATGCTCAATATTTACAATGAAATGAAAATACAGCTTGCGTGGCTTTCCATGCCCTTGTGAATATGCCACCTTTACACACAGTAGTTTGCGTGGAAGTGATGTTCCATGGGTGTTGCTGTGGGTGTTCCCACGCAACACCCATATCCACTGATGCATTGCCAGCATATCCACTGATGCATTGCCAGACTTACAATAAAGCCTAAATCTGGAAATGCGTCAGAATGCAAAGCCACCCTAGGGGTGGCGTAGCGGGGTGCAACGAGGAGAAATGTATTAATTTTTCCTTGTTTTTATCATCGCTGAATGCGTGCTACATTCTACAGCACACATTGTCAGAGGAAATCACCTCAATTGTTTATTTTTGGTGCAGGACGGTGCCCCTTCCTGCACAAACACAATCTCCCCACAATGCAGGCAGCCTGGCACCTTAGTGCAAGGTTGCCTGCGCCGGCACATGGCAGCATTTAGTGTGCCAGCACAGGGGTAAGCACAGAGATGCGACATATTGTTGTAAATATGTTGCATCCCTGCGCTTCGAAGATAACGCTGCTTTGCGCAGAAAAATGACTTGCTGCACCGCGCTGCTTTAGTTTCTTGTAGATCTGCCCCATAGTTTATAGCATCACATAAATATTTCCTCCTTTGGCACTGGTGCTTGTGTGCGTGCAAATATACCATTTAAAAGTCAACATCAGATAAATTGGTTACAACATATGTGTCTGTGACCACACAACATGCAATTATTTCCTTGAGGTCAGATGTATTTTCTCCGAGACCATTGCAACACCACTAAATTTATCTGAAAATATGGACAGTGCAATGTATGGCATTGCTGTGCACCTCTTACAAAATCAATATGACTAATATTATAAATGTACTAACCTGTTGGCCCACCGACCTCCAGGCCAAGATGGTCCAGCAAGTCACCCTCGCGGTTGATCACATCCTGCCAATCAATCAATCAATCAATCAATCAATCACATATTTGTAGAGCGCACTAATCACCGTGAGGGTCTCAAGGCGCTGAGCAGGGGTGTGGGTGCAGCTACTGCTCAAATAGCCAGGTCTTGAGAAGTCTCCTGAAGGTCAGCAGGTCCTGGGTCTGTCGCAGCTGTGTGGTGAGGGTGCTCCATGTCTTGGCCGCGAGATAGGAGAAGGATCTGCCGCCGGTGGAGGTTCTGTGGATGCGTGGGATGGCGGCGAGGGCGAGGTCGGCGGAGCGCAGCTGGCGGTTCGGGGTGCAGAAGGTGAGATGCTTGTTGAGGTATGCTGGTCCAGTGTTGTGTAGTGCTTTGTGGGCATGGGTGAGGAGCTTGAAGGTGATCCTCTTCTTGACTGGGAGCCAGTGCAGGTCCTTCAGGTGGGCAGTGATGTGGGTGTGGCTGGGTATGTCGAGGATGAGGCGTGCGGAGGCGTTCTGTATGCGTT
This sequence comes from Calotriton arnoldi, assembly GCA_963921515.1. Lineage (NCBI taxonomy): Eukaryota > Metazoa > Chordata > Amphibia > Caudata > Salamandridae > Calotriton > Calotriton arnoldi. The sequence continues at coordinate 262,502 of CAWUFW010011121.1, read as the reverse complement.
GGAGTCTCTTCTGGAGTTTGGCCGTGGTTCCTGCGTAGGGGGCGTTGCCGTAGTCCAGCCTGCTGCTGACGAGGGCCTTTGTGACCATCCTTCTGGTTTTGGTGGGGATCCATCTGTAGATCTTGCATAGCATGCGAAGGGTGTTGAAGCAGGAGGAGGAGACGGCGTTGACTTGCTGGGTCATTGAGAGCGATGAGTCCAGGATGACCCCCAGGTTGTGTGCGTGGTCGGTGGGTGTGGGTGCGGTTCCCTGGGCGGCTGGCCACCAAGAGTCGTCCCAGGCTGAGGGGGTGGATCCAAGGATGAGTACTTCTGTCTTGTCCGAGTTAAGTTTCAGGCGGCTGGTCTGCATCCAACTGGCGACGGCCTTCATTCCTTCGTGGAGGTTGTATTTGGCGGTAGAAGGGTTTTTGGTGAGTGAGAGGATCAGTTGAGTGTCGTCGACGTAGGAGACTATGTTGAGGTTGTGTGAGCGGACGATGTTGGCGAGTGGTGCCATGTAGACGTTGAAGAGGGTAGGGCTGAGGGATGATCCTTGGGGCACGCCGCAGATGATCTTGGTGGCTTCGGAACGGAAAGGCGGGAGGCGGACCCTCTGGGTTCTGTCGGTGATGATGGAGGTGATCCAGTCCAGGGTTTTGTTGCGTAGTCCTGCGTTGTGTAGTCGTGTGCGTAGGGTGTGGTGGCAGATGGTGTCGAAGGCGGCCGAGAGGTCCAGGAGGATGAGGGCCGCGGTTTCGCTGTTGTCCAGTAGGGTCCTGATGTCGTCTGTGGCAGCTATGAGGGCGGTTTCGGTGCTGTGATTGCTGCGGAAACTGGACTGGGATGGGTCCAGGATGTTGTTCTCCTCGAGAAAGTGTGTCAGTTCCTTGTTGGCGATCTTTTCGATGACTTTCGCCGGGAACGGAAGAAGGGAGATGGGCCGGAAGTTCTTGAGGTCCTTTGGGTCTGCTGTGGGTTTCTTGAGTAGGGCGTTGATCTCGGCGTGCTTCCAACTTTCTGTGAAGGTGGCGGTCTCGAAGGAGCTGTTGTTGATCTTCCGAAGTTGGGGAGCGATGATGCGGTTTGCTTTGTTGAAGATGTGGTGAGGGCAGGGGTCGGTTGGTGATCCGGAGTGGATGGTGTTCATGGTCTTGATGGTGTCGTCGTCGTTGACGTGGGTCCAGAAGAGCAGGTGGTTGGTGAGGCTGGGAGGCGGTGGTTCTGCATTGTAGGCGGCTGTAGGGAGGGTCTGGGTGTTGAAGCTGTCGTGGATGTCTGCAATCTTGCGGTGAAAGAAGGTGGGTAGGGAGTCGCATAGGTCTTGCGACGACAGGATGTCGTTGGAGTTGGAGCTCCTTCACGATGTTGAAGAGCTCTTTGCTGTTGTGTGCGTTGTTGTCGATGCGCAACATCGCTGTTTGATTTGGTGGGGTGTGCGTGTCACGTCGAAAATCCTGGCAAGATGGTGCTAGACCCTGCCCCACCTCTGCTTGCGTTCGGCTGCTGGGTAGCCCTTGCTCACCCGGCCCCCCGTGCTGCTCATTCGCGGGAGGAAATGATAAATCAGCCAGAGGAGGCCACCAAACTGCCTGTTGGACAGGTTCTTGGACCTGACGGACATGCTCAGTTATGTGTAGTTATAGTAAATGAAACTTATAAATAGTTAGAAAGGAAACTTATATAAGGAGAAAAAACAGAAAAATGAATTTACCCCACCCGTATATTAACCCTACACCTAACTACCCCTATTAAACACACACACCCCAAAATACAACTATTTAAACCACACACAAGACTTACAAGTGACAATAGACAGACCAACAAATGTTAAAACTACACACAGGACTGACAAAACACACTCCAAAATACAATCTCCAACTCAGCAATCCACACCAGCTTCCTCCACCAAGCACACTCCTAGAGATAGTAATAGAAAGTGATAGAAAGTGAAAGTAACTGTGTACTTCCTGGTTTACTACATTCTAGAATCATTGCATCATTTCCTGCTTAGATGCGACACGTTTTGACGTTTTGCGTCATATTTCAGACGATGCATCGTGTTTTTGACTCAATTGCCTATTCATCTCACATCTGCATGCGTGACGTTTCTCTGTTTTGCGTGTGTTTCCTGTTTGTTGCGTTTGGCATCATGCGTTAACATGCATTTGTCAATACAAAGCGTGACGGTTTTACCTTTGAGTCGCGCTTTGTTCAGATGCTACCCGTTTTTGTTTATTTGCGACACTTTACGGGCGGATGTGACACGTTTCAGGGGGGCTGAGTGAGTCAAGGCAGATTTGCAGATGCTTTACGCTTGGGACTTTGCGACACTTTACGGTCGGATGTGACACGTTTCAAGGGGGCAGAGTGAGTCAAGGCAGATTTGCAGATGCTTTACGCTTGGGACTTTGCGGCACTTTACGGTCGGATGCGACACGTTTCTGGGGGTCTGAGTGAGACAAGGCAGATTTGCAGATGCTTTACGCTTGGGAATTTGCAACACTTTACGGTCGGATGCGACACGCTTCAGGTGGTCTGAGTGAGTCAAGGCAGATTTCCAGATGCTTTACGCTTGGGACTTTGCAACACTTTACAGTCAGATGCGACACGTTTCAGGGGGTCTGAGTGAGTCAAAGCAGATTTCCAGATGCTTTACGCTTGGGACTTTGCGACACTTTATGGTCAGATGCGACACGTTTCAGGAGGTCTGAGTGAGTCAAGGCAGATTTGCAGATGCTTTACGCTTGAGACGTTGCTAAACTTTACGGTTGGATGTGACACGTTTCAGTGGTCTGAGTGACTCAACCCAGATTTGTTAGTGAATAGATGGATATATGTGGTGTTGTGCAAGGGATGTGTCACGTAAAGTACATGTGTGTATTCCTTCTCAACATGTTGCATGGTTTGATGGTGAGTTGTGTTGTTTTCTGTCACCAACATTCTCGTACATCATGGGATATGTGTACATATTATTGGGAAAATTGATTAGTTTGTTTGTGGTACTTTTAAGTTGCACTTGCACAGCAGGTGGATAACATTGCATCACGCATCGTTGGCACTACCTGCAGTACATTTGTTACCATGTCACAGCAAGGAACCATGTGGCTTCTTTTCAGGCCCCTTGCGGCACTGGTGCACCACTTTTCACATGTCAAAACGTGACACATCAGCGGCACAAGGGACTTTTGATTTTACCCCTGTGTTTTAATGAGTGATGGGTGGTGCCACTTTCTGCAGCTATGCATGTCAGCCACACAAGACAGACATCCTTAGATCATGGTGCAAGGGTGCCAGAACCAGCGTGTCAGCTGTTTGTGCACAATTGCAGGGTAGTGCACAACCATGCAACATATCATTGTGATAATGTAGCATTCCTGTGCTCCAAGAGTGCCACAGCTTGTCACAGCCAAAGTGCTTGCACTCGCAAGCAGCGCCAGTTTCCTGTTAATCTGCACATATAAATTTGTATCAGATGACCTGTGAAGCAAATGAACACAAAGTTGATGCTCCTACTTAATTTTGTTTTGTGATATTGGTGCATATTGTTACAAACTTAGATTTGCTACATCAAGTGAAGAATTGTGTGACAATGTGTGTGCGCCGTCTTATCCCTGCTGCAGTGTGACGTATGTCTCGTCCTTCTGCTTCAGCTTCATCATCCCCATCATCCATTTGTTCAGGGGCCTGTTCCTCTTCATCCCAGGGCACATTTGTTTTGACACATATGTTATGGAGTATTGCACATGTCAGTATCATCTTGCACACAGTTTCTGGGGAATAGAGTAGCCTTCTGCCTGATAAATCTAGGCAACGGAACCTGGACTTGAGCATTCCGAAGCTTCTTTCGATGATGTTTTGAGTTCTGCAATGGGCATGGTTGTATGCCTTTTGCGGATCAGTCTGTGGATTTCCAAATGGTGTCATCAACCACTTCTGTAGACCATATCGTTGATCAGCTGTAAGTGGAAAGTAAGTAAAAAGTGTTACTTTGGGGTGACATCAGTATACATGGCATGTGTTCTACGTCATGTTTGTGAAGATTGTAATAGTGAATTACGTTGGTGCCAATTACATGTTGGGGCAGATTTACAAGCCCCCTGTGCCACCAGTACATCACTTTTTGTGATGTACTGATGGCGCTTGTTACTGCTCGATATTTACAAGGACAGGAAAAGCCACCCTATGTAGCTTTTCCTGTCCTTGTAAATATGGCCCCTTTACACGCAGCACTTTGCATGAAAGGGGCGTTCCATGGGTGTTGCTGTGGGTGTTACCACACAACACCCATGGAACCAGACACATTTCCAGATTAACGAGGAATCGTAAATCTGGAAGTGCGTCTGAATGGTACACCACCCTAGGGGTGGCGTAGCGAGGCGCAACGAGGAGAAATGTTTTCATTTCTCCTTGTTCTTTACTCTTTGAATGCATGCTGCATTCTACAGCACACATTGTAAGAGTAAAATGCCTGTAGTGATTGTTTTTGTGCAGGAAGGTGCCCCTTCCTGCACAAAAACAATCTCCCCATGACGCAGGCATCTTTGCACCATGGTGCAAGTGTGCCTGCGCCAGCTCATGCCAGCTGTTTTTGCGCAAGCGCAGGGGAGAGCACAGGAATGCGACATATCATTGTAAATATGTCGCATTCCTGTGCTTTGGAACTGCCGCAGCGTGGCGCAGCCAAAGGGCTAGCGTTACCGCACTGCACCACTTCCTTGTAAATCTGCCCGTAATTTTTTGGTTGGTTGCACACTTTCCAACATTGTGCATTGGACATCTGGGCACATTTCAATATGTGAGTACGACAAAAGCTTATTCTGTGCAGAAGAGAGTCAGTTGCATGGCATAGTGATCCTACCCATTTTGTTGACATTATGGTTGGATGTCTTTGGCCCTACATTATCACTCATTTGGCTTGACATGCCCCTGAACAGGTATCTTTGTCACATGGTGCACCAATACCTGCATCCTGTGTGTAATTGATATGTACACTTATATACACATGAATGCACATGCACATTCTATTTGGATTTTTTTGCTATTTCCATGCATTCCTTACAATGCATTGCACCTTTCAATAGTTAATTTGTGTTAGATGCCATGTGTGCATATGTCGACAGTGTCAATCAATCAATCAATCAGGGAATTGTAAGCGCGCTACTCACCCATGAGGGTCTCAAGGCGCTGAGGGGGGGTCCGCAGATCTGTTTAGCCGAAGAGCCAGGTCTTCAGGGTCTTCCTGAAGGTGTTCAGGGAGGGGGCGCATCTGATGTCTGCCGGTAGCTCGTTCCAGGTCTTGGCTGCAATGTGAGAGAAGGATCTTCCGCCTGCTCTGGCTCTGTGGATGCGCTGGGTTTCGGCCAGTGCGAGGTTGGAAGATCGGAGGTTTCTATTGGGTACGTGAAAGTTGAATCTGTTGTTGAGGTATTTGGGTCTGTTGTTGTGTAGGCATTTGTAGGCGTGAGTGAGGATTTTGAAAGTGACTCTTTTCTCCACGGGGAGCCAGTGGAGACTTCGTAGGTGTTGGCTGATGTGTTCGTGTCGGGGGATGCCGAGGACGAGTCTGGCGGCAGTGTTCTGTACTGTCTGGAGTTTGCAGAGTAGGGACTTGTTGATGCCGGCGTAGAGTGCGTTTCCATAGTCCAGTCTGCTGGTGATGAGTGCGTGGGTGACTGTCTTCCTTGACTCAGGAGGGATCCACCTGAAGGTCTTGCGGAGGATGCGGAGGGTGTTGAAGCAGCTGGAGGTGACGGCGTTGACCTGTCGGTTCATGGTGAGTGATGAGTCGAGTACGATGCCGAGGTTCTTGGCGTGGTCTGAGAGGGTAGGTGGGCTTCCAAGGGCGGTCGGCCACCAGGTGCTGTCCCATGCAGAAGGGGTGGTACCGAGGACGAGGACTTCTGTCTTCTCGGCATTGAGCTTCAGGCAGCTGTTGGTCATCCAGACTGCGACGTCTTGCATTCCTTTCTGGAAGTTGAGTTTGGAGTGGTGGGGTCTTTGGTGAGCGAGAGGATGAGCTGGGTGTCGTTGGCGTAGGATACGATGTTGAGGCCGTGTTGTCGGACGATGGCTGCGAGGGGGGCCATGTAAATGTTGAAGAGGGTGGGGCTCAGTGATGAACCCTGTGGGACTCCGCAGGTGATTTTCGTGGGGTCGGAGAGGAAGGGTGGGAGTCTGATCCTTTGGCTTCTTCCGGTGAGGAATGATCGGATCCAGTCCAGGGCTGTTCCTTGTATGCCTGCGTCGTGTAGTCTGACAACTAGTGTGCGATGGGAGACGGTGTCGAAGGCCGCTGATAGGTCGATTAGGATGAGGGCTGCGGAGTGGCCTTGGTCCAGGAGGGTGCGGATCTCATCTGTGGCAGCGAGTAGGGCAGTCTCTGTGCTGTGGTTGCTTCTGAATACGGATTGGGACGGGTCGAGGATGGCGTTCTCTTCAATGAATCGTGTCAGTTTCCTGTTGACTGTTTTCTCTGCAACTTTGGCTGCGAAGGGGAGGAGCGAGATGGGCCGATAGTTCTTGAGGTCGGTGGGGTCAGCTGTGGGCTTCTTGAGCAGGGGTCTGACTTCTGCGCGTGTCCAGTCGTCTGGGAAGGTGCCTGTTTTGAAGGTGGTGTTGATGGTGCATTGTAGTTTGGGTGCAATGGTAGCCACGGCTCTGTGGTAGATGTGAGGGGGGCAGGGGTCGGTGGGGGCCCCCGAGTGGATGCTTTTCATGGTCGAGGCGGTGTCTTCGGCCGTGATCGGTGTCCAGTTGGACATGGTGGGCTGGCTGGTGTTTCTGGGGGGCGGGGGGCCGTCTGTGGCACCTGGTGGATGGTTGATGAAATTGTCATAGAGGTTTTTGATCTTGAGGTGGAAATAGGTTCCAAGCTTGTCGCAGAGGTCTTGGGATGGGGTGATGTCTGTGGCTTCGCTACGTGGGTTGTTGAATTCTTGAATGACACTGAAAAGTTCCTTGGAGTTGGTGGAGTTGGCCAGGATTTTGTTGTGGATGAAGTTCCTTTTGGTGGCTCTGATCTGGTTGTGGTAGTCTGTCATGGCGTCCTTGTAGGTGGTGTGGTTTTCGGTTGTCTTGGTGTCTCCAGTTCTTCTCCAGGCATCTGCAGGTGCGTCTGGCTTCTTGGAGAGCAGTTGTGAACCAGGCGGCTTTCCTGGAGCGTTGTCTGTTGGGGTTGTGTAGAGGGGCGAGCTCATCTGCGCAGTTGGAGATCCAGGTGTGGAGTTCTCTGGCTGTGTCGTTTACGCTGTTTGCATCGGATAACCAGGTGTGGTTGTCTTGGCTGAGGGTGGAGTTAAGTTGCTCATCGGTAACCTTGCTCCAGTTCCTTCGTGGTGGGCGTGGGGCTGGTTTGGGTGCCTTGGGTTTGTTGATGGCGAAGTGTACGCAGTGGTGGTCGGTCCATGGCGGCTGCGTTGTGTGGCTGAAATGGACGCTGTTTCATGCCGCGAAGATGGGGTCGAGGGTGTGTCCTGCTCTGTGGGTCGGTGTGTTGACGAGTTGTTTAAGTCCGATGCTGGCGAGGTTGTCACGAAGGATAGTGGAGTTGGGGTCACTGGGGTTGTCGAGGTGGAAGTTCAGGTCTCCAATGAGTATGTAGTTTGTTGAGGCGATCGCGTGGGGTGCGATGAAGTCGGTGATGGTGGTGGCAAAGGGTGTTCGGGGGCTGAGGGGTCTGTAGATGAGGGTTCCTTGGAGTGTGGCTTTGGGGGTGGTCTGGATCATGAAGTGCAGGTGTTCGGTGGAGGGGAAGGTTTCGCTGGAGGTGGTGAGGCGGAGGATGCTCTAGATCTTTTATCCGTCTGGGATTGCGGTGCTGATGTCGGGGGCGGAGGATGCGTTGGTCCAGGTCTCTGTGAAGAAGGCGATGTTGGGCGAAAGAGAGTCGAGTAGGTTCCAGATTTCCATGGCGTGTTTGTGTACGGAGCGTACGTTGAGGAGGATGCATTTTAGGGTGTCGACGGTGCTGGCGTCGGCGGTGTTGGAGGCCGGGGTGGCGGTGAGGGTCTGGCGGCAGTGGAGGCAGGAGAACTGGCCGTGGGTCGTGTTCGGTGAGGCCTGTTGGCATTCTCTAAGTCTTCCAGGGTTAAGTGCGAGGAGGGTGGCGGTGTCGTAGCGATGGGTAGTGGGAGGTCCAGTGTTCCTGGCGCTGGCCGCGGTCGGGTCGCGGACGGGCGCTGACGGGCTTACCTTTGGCGTGCCTTCGGTGCGCCAGCGGCACGTCCGCTGCGTGTGTCCGCTGCGTCACCGCGCAGCGGCTGCCATTAAGTAGGGGAGGTGGGAGGGAGGAGAGGCTGGGAGGCGGGAGCAGGGGAATTCCGGGGTGAATTCCGGGGAAATTCAGAGGGAAATTCCGGGGGAATTCGGGGGAGGGGCCGCAGGGGCAGCAGCGGCGAAAGGCAAAAGGAACAGGCAGGCACGAGAAAATAAAAACAGTGGTGGAATTAGAGCAAGACACAGATGGGCACAATAACGGTGGCACAACAGGGGAAGAAAAGAAAGAAAAAAAATAGCGGCTGAGAAGGTTACGGTGGTTGGAGACAGTCTGGTCCCAGTTTGAGTGGGCAGCAGCCTCGAACCTCCCAAGGAGGAGGTTGGGGTCTGGAGGCAAGAGACGGCACAGCGGAGCAGTGGGGAGAGAGTGGACCTAGACCGAGGGTCGGAGGTCTTACTGTGTGACTTATTGATCTACACAACTTTATGTAGGATATTTGCATGCATTCTTATCTGATGTCCCTTGGAACTTTAGGTTATGCTGCTAAGTATGTATGCATCTTTGGACTGTATGTTATGTGGTTATCGTGTATATGTGGTTCTGCATTTTCACATTGACTTCTTGCATCATTCGGACACAAGGGCATGTAATGTGGCAGAGGGCCAGCTATTGTTTCAGAGTATATTTGTATGTAAATTTTTTTATGCTTACCTACAAGGAGCCCATTGCCATATTGTCCATTTTGTAAACGGTCATTGATGATGCTGTTTCTGAATATATATGAATCATGCACACTCCCAGGATATTTGGCAAGTACATTGATGTATAGTCCCTGATGGTCCACAATGGCCTGGACATTGATGGAGTGTGTGTGCTTTCGGTTGCGGTATAGGTGTGAAGTTGCTGCCGGTGGTACAAGCTGAACATGCGTGCAGTCCATTGCACCAAGCACATGTGGGAAGCCAGCAATGGCATAGAAGCCTTGTTTAATGTCCATCTGCTGCTGGGGTGTGTTTTGGAAATGGGTGTGCTGTGGTGTGAGCTGAATGATGGCATCCAAGACAGAAGGGAGGAAGGTGGAGAAAGATGCCTGTGAGACCCCTGCCACTCGTGCTGCTGTTGTTTGAAAAGATCCGGAGGCCAACATGTGTAAAACCGCCAGTAGCTTGGTCAGTGGTGGGAGGTTGCTGACCCTTTCATTTGGAGTCTGTAGCTGTGGTGTGATCTGCCGCAGCAGGGTCACAATAGACGCTTTCCTAAGGCGGTACATTTCAATGACGTGTTCGTCCCGGAGTCCAATGAGGGTGGTCCTTTGACAGTAGATGCGCTCCCTTCTCCTGCGCTGCCTTTGTGGTAATGGTGGTGGGTGAGGTTGGGGGATTTGTTGTGGGGGTGGATGTCGTCTTCTTGGTGCTACTCCCAGCTGCAGGATTAGGAGGTCCAAGTTGCTTGCTCTGCTGCAAAACTGCTCTGCTGCACTTTTTTTCAATTTATGTGGTACTTGCGTCATTTGCTGCGCGTGGGTTTATGAGGCATAGGCTTGCGAGCGCATTTTCAGATTTGCGTGACGCATTTTTTAGATGTGTTGACGCGGGGGATTGATTTAAATATGGCTGCGTCGGAAATGCGTTGGTTTTTTAGTGGGAATGCCTACCTTGCATATATTAATACTTGCGCGACGCAGACAAATCTCATGCAGCTCCATTCCGTCGCATCTCCGTTTACGTGACGCATCTCCTTAGATGCGTCACCTTGTAAATTTTGCGTAAAGAAAAAACACTGATGCGTCACGAAAAGTGATGCATCAGTGGCGCAAAGGGCTTGTAAATCTGCCCCCTCATGTTTTGGTCGTTCCCGTGCTCCTGCGCGATAATTTTTCTGTGACATGGAATAATCGCGTAATTTAGGTAATTTCACTTCGTACTTTTAAGGTGTAGCCTAGAGTTGTGTGTCATGTTGTGTGTCATAGTCTAACATCGACTGTGAGCTGCTGGTCACAATTTCGAATCATGACATGGCCAATCCTGCAAATGCTGGTCCACAAAATTGGTTTATAGTGTAATCTGTTAATTTATAGTTGTTAATATTGACTGCAGTGCTATAAGGAGAAACACGTTATTATTAACACTTTACCATTCAAAAATCAAGCAATCTCTACCCAGTAGCAACCTGATGCAACCCTGCAACAATCACATATTCAATGCTGAGGAACTACCACTGCTCTGTATTCTTCTAAAGTGACTTAGGGGCATATTATCAAGAAAAGGCGTTAAAATTATCGCCGGTTTAGCGGCAGAAAACTGCCGCTAAAGCGGCGATAATGGGCTTGATAATATGCCCTGGAGAATTCCAATAGAAGCCCATGTTCTGGTGTCAACATGGGCTTCTATTGGAATTCTCCAGGGCATATTATCAAGCCCATTATCGCCGCTTTAGCGGCAGTTTTCTGCCGCTAAACCGGCGATAATTTTAACGTCGTGCTTGATAATATGCCCCTGCGTTCCTGCTAATACTTTTCATATCAGAAAACAAAAATATAATCGCATATTGGTCTTTCTCAAGGAGAGCAACCTGGCACAGCGACCCCAGAGAAGAGTGCAGTCCCACACTGACACTTCTTGCCAGTACATACGCAACCTAATGAAACTACGCCTCCAGTGGCTAGTACAGAGAGAGCTAACATAGTTACACTCAATACATTCAGTTTTATGTAAAACACATGCAAAGTGCAGGTGTCTGTACCTGTGTTTGCGTGTGTTAGCACACAAAAGCCAGACAAGGGCGCAATAAGATGTGGAAACTCTTTTATATCTTGTCTGATCAAATACAGCGAGATAGACAAAAAGCAACCATGCACAAATGTTGTACATTTTAATAGACATGTGAATATGCTAGGTTGCAGTAAAGCAGCAGAATACTGCTTTTTATTCCTGTTTTACATTTTGAACAAAAAGCATTGAAGTCAAAAGGGACTGACAGGTGGATGTCTACTTATTCCTATTTATTTTTACAGTGAGAACATTTTTGCGCTCAATGATGTTGCCATTACAAGATACAACTGAAACTCACTAAAAATAAATGAGAGGCCCAAACTGAAGTTTCAGAGTGGAGGTACCTGAGTACAATGCTCGTTGAGGGCTTATGTAAAAGAACACAAGAACATGTTGTTGGTTTTCTCTATTTCGAGGCACTGGTCTTTCCTAACCCTCTACTAAGGGCTTGCTTTAGCTCCTGGTTTCGAAAACTGTAAATTAGTGGGTTAAGCATAGGAATTATTATCATATAGAAGACTGATGCCACATTGTCCTTGGCCATTGAGTGGCTTGCAGTGGGCTTGGCGTACATAAAAATAAGTGTGCCGAAAAATAACGTGACACAGACAAAATGGGAGGAACAAGTGGAGAAGGTCTTCTTCCTCCCCTCTGAGGAACTTATCCTTAGAACGGAAGACACTATATAGACGTATGATATAAGGACGATGATCAAAGATATCACTATGAGTCCACCTGCCATCGAAATCAGCACCACTTCATTGATGGTGGTATCGGAGCAGGCAAGCTTCAAGAGTGCAGGGACATCACAGAAGAAATGACTGATCTTATTGTCTTTGCAAAAGGGCAGCGTAAAGGTGAAAACAGCATGTGTTAGTGAATTGATGACAGCAATTACACCTATGCCAACAAGAAGATAGAGACAGGTTCTATTGTTCATTATGACAGGATAGAGCAAGGGATTACAGATAGCTGTGTACCGATCATAGGCCATCAATGCCATCATAAAAACATCGGAGCTTCCAACTACATATGATAAAAACATTTGTATAGCACACCCTGTAAAAGAAATTTTCTTCTGCGTCCATAGGAAGTTGACCAACATGTTGGGGACAGCTACAGAGGAAAAAGAGATGTCTACAAAGGCCAAACTACAGAGCAAGAAGTACATAGGGCTGTGAAGGTTATGGTTCATTGTGATCAATACCATGATCCCAATATTGCAAAGAAGGGTAATGCTATAGGCCAGGAGGAAGAAACAGAACAGAGGAACCTGTAGTGCTGGGTCTTTTGTAAGTCCTAAAAGAATGAACTCCAAGACACGGGTGCTGTTGACTGTTGGCATGGTTGTCAACAATAGAGCCTAAAAGGAAAGAAGAAGGTATATAGAGATGTGAAATTCTAGAACACACTGCGGAGCACCAATAGTTATGTTATTTATTGATATAAATATTGTAAGGTAAGCGTGTTAAGGTTGAGAGAATTTGTACCATGCCCATTACCCCAGGTGATCTCTTTGTGTTAGTTTTGCACCACTATGCTCATGGATGTGTGGTGAAGCAGCATGAAAACAGCATCATTTTCACAAGTTTATGGATGTAAATAGTAAGGGCCTGATCTAGCGTTTGACAGACAGAGTATAGTCTGTCAGGGTGGCAGAAGATATTACCTCTGCCACCCAGATGGACTACTGTCAAACATATTTAGGGTTCACAATTGACTCAGCAAACATCCCTGTACCTTGGTAGGAACAGCTGTCACAGTGGTATCTATCATGGTACAAGTACTTTAGTGGATGGCGACCATTGGTGTTTATAGCCATTAAACAAATAATTATTTTTTGATTTTTTAAAACAGACTCACAAAGTGGGACGTTGTTATTGAAAAACTAATAATTAATGTCTCCCACACCTAGGGGATATTTTCCCCTTGGTGTGGAAAGACAATAGTTATTTGTTTTTGTCCCCCTCCATCAGGTTTTACCTGGTGGTGATAGACAGAAAAAAGGACATTACACTATCCACTCTACACAATGCATTCATTAAAATGCCCTTTCTCCTATGTCACCTACTCCCACAGGCTATAGGCTGGGACTCCATTGACAGAAAGTGTCAGTTCTCTTCACTCTAAAGAGAATGGGAAGATCATCGCTTTTGCGGACAGGGTACTCTGTCAAATTTGTGATGGAGTACCCTGTCCATCACCCTCTAAATATATCCCAAACTGTGCACACAGAAGGTGAATGTACACTTAATTATCATGGATGAATGCTGAATGTAGGGGAAAAGGCATAAATAAATGCTGAATGCAGAGAAAATGCACTAAAGTGAACATTTGGGAAAAAACAACAGACTCCTTGTTCAGACAGTGTTGACTTCTTTATTAAATTAGTTTAATTGCTTTTTGCACTAGTATAAACAACTGTGGCTACATTATTTGTTTTAGTTTTTTTGTTCATCTTGGAAAATAACTGTTTATTGTGGATTGTGAGTGATTTCAGGTCCTCTCTATTTATTTACATCCTTTATCATAGGGACAACACCATCATGTTACAAATGTCACTAATGAATACCAGCCTACCAGAGCCAAAATGAATAGATCAGTTTAAAGGGAATATGCTAGCTTCTTTGAAACTAGAATTTGTGATGATATATAAAAAAAAATCCACACTGCTACATTGCCTTGGTAAGAAAGGTGTAACAAATTGGATTTTCAGTTGTGAAGGATGCGAGTTCTTCACATGTAATACATTATCAAATATTCTTTTACTGGGAATTAACTGTGCCATTGTAGCACTTGACTTTCTCATGGTAGCGGTGTGGTGCAGAGGCCAGGGCAGCTGACTTCAGGGTACACGGTTCAATCCCCGGCGGCAGCTCAGCTCAGCACCATGTGACTCTGGGCAATAGCTTACTTAATTTCCACAATGGCCCCCAGCGCCTTAAGACCCATAAGGGGGAGTAGTTTGTGCTTTACAAATACGGATTTAGATTTTTTTTTGTGTGTGAAGCAGAGCAGGCTAGGCCTCTTCAGCTCGCTGCTACAGAACAACACTCAATATAATATGTCCAGTCAGTGCTTTTCATTTAAAAAAGAAAATACTTTTATTATGCACCACTACTAAATACTACAAATTACAAATATACACAATCAAGTAGGTGGAAATACCTATGCTGACATCCACACCTATACTAGATGCAACATAGCAATATTAGTGGGTGTTGTATACCAATATGGTAGGCCTACTGCCTTTGTCAGGGTGTCACCACATCAGTATAAGCAGAGCACAGGTTATATTTCAACAGTGTAACACCACTGGCCTCAACGGCAAAGTAATAATATGCAATGCAACGTACACCTGAAAGGAAATGCCTCTTTTTTGCGTGGTAACTCACATTTTTTGGAACAGATGTTGCTGTGTATTTTTTACTCTGTGTTCTGGAACTCTGCTAACCAGGCCACAGTGCATGTGCTCTGACCCCTGAAACATGTCAACATTGGTTATTCTCCTTATTGACATATTTAGCTTACTGATAAGTAGGTAGCATATGAAAAAGTGTACCAAAAGCATGAAAGTTAAATGTCACTAGTGCACCTACTGTAAGCTCGAAACACTGTTGAAGTTGTTTATTTAATATATAGTAAGGAAAAGATAATTTTGGAAAATTATCTATTCCAATGCTAAAGTCTCTGGAGCATAATTTGTGCAGGCCTCTGAGCGATCAAGGCATGAATAAGTTGTGAAAACTGCTGACAGAGAAGAAATAAAACTTCTCGGTGTGGGGAGGTGTTATTGTTCCTATGACAGGATGGCCATTTGTGCAGTGCCCAGGCACTTGACTGACTTTAAAGAGGCATCAACTGTTGCATGCACATATTAGCTGTCACCTGGCCAGGTCCCTTTCCTTGTTCATCCAGTTTCACCATCTTGTATTTAGGCAGAGAGGGGTAAAACCTCTGACTGGGTCGAACCTGGTTGGTGTATCTGACCCGACCTCCATCACAGTCAGCCTCAAATCATACCTAGTTCCCGGTTTACACAGATCAGTTGACATGAATTGGCGATATATGCTTTTCGGCACTCTTTCTATTTCAAATTTTTATAAATTGGATTGGGCTTGTTATTGTGTTGTGTTGTTTACTTTTTAACTGTTTTGGTACTTCTAAATGCTTTACACATTTTCTTAAGTTAAGCCTGTCTGCTGTATGTCATAGCTACCAGGTATTGAGCTCAGGTTTAAATTACTGAAACCTTTGCAGGGCTTAAGAATATAGTGACATCATTACTTGTGGTGGAGTCCCATGTACCCCAACTATTTTTCCACTTTCTCACAATAACTTAATAGTGAAGTCAAAGGTGGTCTTACTGACATCCAGCAGCATTCTTTGTATTGTTTTATTTTCAACCACCAACATTATCAAAGCACTGAATTAAGAAACAACATCACCTTTTTTCCGCAGGTTATGCACCCTGTTTTCCTTTTGGTTTAGGGGTGCCATGGTCCACCACAGGGCACCGAAAGGCAGATTTTCCATGCTGTTGGCTGAGGGTGGCCCCAATGCCTCCAGGGACTCTAATGGCTCCGTTCAGACCTCTCTTGTCCAGCACAAAAATTCACAACGCTTTCTTCAGCTCCAGCCATTGTAGGAGACAGCAATCCTCTTTTGGACTCTCGCCTTGATCAAGAGCAAAGCTGTTTGACTTTGGCTCCTGTCCAGACACCGGAAAAACATAGTTCTATGTATGTGCCCTTCCACCACAGACCCAGCATTAGCTTTCTCTTTTGTGTCCTGGACACGTATACGTGTGTGGAGCCCCAGGGGGAGTCCTGTGGCCCAAAGTTGGCTTGGGGAAGGAGCCCCACAACCACCATTCCCCAACAAAAGGGATAGAGATATTGCACTGACCCCTGAGTCCTGGCCCACTCCTTGGATGTTTTAGGAATTTGTGGTAGGGTGCCATGGCCTTTGTTATTTGGTCCACCTAGGGGACCAAGCTTTGAATGCTAATTTCTCAGGCCCTGTGGGGCCAATATACAGAGTGTGGTGCTCATTTTTCCCCGGGTGGCCAACCCTAGCCACCGGGAGCATATTCTTCAGACCTCTTGGCCTCTAAATGGCACATTTTATTGGAAGCTGGGTTTTCTGACTCCCTGTCCTCTGCCTGGGCTCCTGGTGCTTTATCCTGATTTTTGGAAAGGGGCTTCTTCAGTCCCACTAGAGCCAACTAGCAAAACACCCTCCCTGTCATATTCCCCAGGTCCCTCTATTTTCTGGATACTTTCAGGGCAGCTAAGTGTCAGCGGAGTCAGGGCCAGTCAACAGACATTGCAGAGGAACCCTCCAGGATCCCCCAGCAGGGCCCATCCCCAATTGTTTCTCAGGGTCATATAATGGTCTGTGCCACTGGCCATAGAGAAACCAGTCCTAGTCCTGGGGATCAGCTGGATCACCATCTTTGCAGTAGCTCCAGATAGAAGCTTGTTTGAGCTGTTCATGTTTCGCCATTGTCACTCCCAGACCCAGTGTCTTCTCATCTGTCTCTCACTTCTGCAGGGGATTTTAAGTGGGGATGGAAAGTTCTAGAAGCCTGGCCTTTCTAGAGTGCCACATAATCACTCAACCCCAATCTGAACGCTCCTCAACAACATTCTGGGACTTTCGATTACAGCAACTTAATTTTGTCTCTCGACAAAACTCACCTGCTAGATGCAGTTCTGGCCCTAGTTCACACAACTGAATCCAATGTTGATTAGCCAAAATGCAGACAGCTCACCCTCCCAGACAAACACCTCAATGCCTAGGGATAGATAACAGGTGGGGGATGCTGCAACTCAATGCATTCTCATCCTAAATTGAAGGGGTCATTAGATTTAGATTTAGATTTAGAGTGATAAGCGTTAACCATAATGTACCTGGCCTTTAAAAGAGATCCTCTTCAAGATGGGCAACAGACAATCCTTCTAGTAGAAAAGCATTAATCACAAATGTGAGCTCCAGTTTCAGGGTTTAAAGAAGTACAATTTCAAAGTTCTTTCCAGAAAGATGATATTTTTAAACAAGGGTTCTTACCCTAAATTTCCGCTCCTGTGTTCAGTGCTCTCCAAAGGGAGGATAATCTCTAGTGAGATGTGCTCTAATTCGGCCATGCCACCAGCCCTCACTTGACTGGTCCCATGCAAAGCAATACTCAAAACTATTTGTAGGCTACTGTTCTGATGATTGGGGCAGATAAGGCCCAAGTCATATCATCCTACTGTGCCTTTCAGAGTCTTAGCTACCACTTGTGTGGCAGGCCCTGAATATCGCTATATTTTACAACTTTAACAGCTATTTAAGGGGTCCTTTTACTTGCTTGCACCAGTGTCAATGGCATTCTTGCAACATTACTGGTTCTTCTTCCTAACACCTTCGTCCATCTACTCATCCAAAACTTTAGTTTAAGCCCCAGAGACACATGCAAGGTTTGCAGGGTCCTTCGTAATGATGTACGCATTTGTCCAAGGAATTTGAATCTAGTATTCTGTTGAGTATATTATTTTATAGAAGACAAACAAGCATTGGACTCTTTAGAAGCAGTGCTCTAGTGAAGAGATTTGACATGGATGTTTAGCTCAGTAAGTGGTTAAAATGGCGCAGCTTACAAAAAACATATTTTTAGTGATATAATAGATCCTGTCTCCTTTGTGTCATCAGAGAAAGTGATGTAATAAGAACATTGATCCCTGTATATTTACAGAAAGTCATATCAAGAAGTGAAAAACATACAATAAGTAATAATGGGAAAACAACAGAAAAGGATAAGGTAGATAGAAGTGAATTTCAATTACCAATCATAAAAATAAACATGCTTCTGCCATCACGTAATTGGTCTGAAACAACAAAAAGCCAGAAATGAATCCATTGCATAGCTTCATGCTTAGGCATAGATTTGGATGCCAAGCCAACACATAATGTGCTAACCACAGCTATCATGTCACTGTGAACAGCCATACCAGCAATACACAGTGGCTCAAAAGCTTAAATACATATGCCAAAGCATAACCCCATATGCTCAGCTTATGGTCATTAAATAGAGGCTGATCCTGCATGTGCAGGTTCACCTTATCAGAGCCAATCTGCAACCATGCTGAACAGACTGAGCCTCAGGCACTCATGTCCACCCAAATGAGTAAACACTTGTCTCACAAAGAATTTTCTGTAATTTGCCCCTCTCCTGTCACAAGAGACTGCATGAAATGGAAACCAGGAAAACGTGTCTCTTGATAACTCAAACTTGTATCGCTAAGTGTTACCTGATAGATTACAGTTTATTGACCTCAGAAGGATGAAGGATAAATTCACCCAGTCATGGATTCTAACCTGTCTGGACAAATTAAAAAACAAATAAAACAAAATGCTTATCATCAATCATAAGTGTGTTTTTAAGAAGACGTGGCCAAGTGAGAAGATCAATGATGTTTTCACACTGACTGGACACCTGAACAAAACTGTATTAGTCTCTAGTCTGCGATGAAAGAGTTTGGAAAGTCAAACCCACCGTACCAGAATGAGCTACAATGCCATACTAATGGTAGACTATGGGCTATAGAAATCCAAGCCAACAATAATTATGCCAATTATGAAGATCATTGTGCTAATGCATTGTTAATGCATGAGAGAAACTGGGTTGTTGGTTTACTAGGGTGTGAGCCCTGGTTAAGCAACAGTCACAATCCTTTGCAGGGTAAACCACAAAAAGTCACTAAATTTACCCATGCTTAACCCTCAGTAGTTTGACACAAAAAGCATTCAGGCTAACTTTAGAGGCAATCTGTAAAGTATTTATGCAGCACACAAACAGTAATAAAGTAAAAATGCAATACTTGAAAAATCCAAAACCAATTAAGAAAACATAGAGTACATTTTATTTAATTATTTGACACCAAACTGACAAAAGACCAATCAGTAGAACCAGAGTTTTGAATTTGTAAAGTTTTTAGTAAAAAACAAGCGATTAAAAGATCAAAGTGTCAACCACGGACATCTAGTTGCGCAAGACCGGGTCAAAGTCGAAAAATATGAACGACCGCAATGGAGAGTGATTTGGATTCAGGAAGTGGACTGGGCCCAGTCAGTGCTTACCTTTAAAATTAGAAGAATTTCTTATAATATATTTCTGAGAAAGTAATGTTCAGCGGAGCAAGGCTGAGAGAGTTGTCTGAGGAGGGAGCGTTGTTGCTGGATAGCCTTGGGTCGAAACCACAGTGTAGATTTCTACGTTTGGACTCTCTGAAATGGAAGTTGAATATCTCCAGCGGGACAAGGCAGAGGGCTGTAGCCAAAGACTGTTTCACAACGCTGGATACCCCTTTGGAGAAGGACTACTGAAAAAGATTTGCTGCTGTGGAGAAGAACATAGCAGTAGAAGCCGCAAAGTCAATCTGACCGGTGATGCATTTTGGTCAGATAGGCGAACAGGTTGGTCCTAGTCTCCTCCTGGTTCTCAGAGCAATCTTTGGCCAAAATCTTTCTCTGTGTTCAATTTTGGGATTTGCCCATCTGGGTACCTTTAGCCCCACAACCAAGGGTCCGGGACTGGTGGGACACGCCTTAAAGGTTCAGGGCGCACTCAGGCTGGGTTCAGGTGTGGGTTGAAGATGGTGGGAGCCTTTTGTCTCTCTATGGCTCTGAACAGGAGGCTAGCAAACAAGCCCTTGGAGTCATTTTGGTAGTCTTGGAATCAGGTGAAGATAGAGTGTTCAACAGCAGGGCTGACCTCTGAAGATTTAAGGCAGGCCCCAGGCAGCAAAGCAGTCCTTCAAGGTACAGCACATCAGTCTTGCAAAAGTCACAGCAGGTCACAGCAGCAGGCAGTCCTCTGAGAGTCCTTCCACAGGTCCAGGAGTGAATTGAATAGTGGGTCTGAAGGTCCTATTGTTATACCCTGGTGCCCTTCATCTAAAAGCTGAAAGTAGCTTCTAGAAAGATTTTAAGAAGTGCATGGAATTTCCTGCCTCCCCTGCCCTAGCTCCAAACTGGCTGCAGTGACACTGTGTCAAAATACAGATTGGTTAACCACTAACCTTTGAAGCCGGATACAGCAGGAGCGATGAATGATGCTGCGTAACCCTATCCCCAAATATGGAATGACCTGTGAGTACACAACTACAACTCAACAGGAAACACCATTATAGGGGAAAAGGGAAAAAAGGGACAAAAGAAACAATAACGATGCAGCTGCGAAAATACACGATGGGGAATGGACCTGGAGTTGTAGGTTTCACTCCTAGTCTTGTCACTCCAGCTGTCTAGCCCTGTGTTCCCTGTAGTAAAACACAAGCGCAACACATATGTAATACCCAAAGTATGTAGAATGAGTAAAGCACATAGGAAGTATGTGTAAGCACTTACGTTTGACCTTGCCGCATTCATTCTAACGCAAAAATACAAAAGCCAAAAATAAACCAATGAAATGAATAAGCACTCCTTCAACTGTAACCACAGTGCCTGCGCTCTATCCTGCAGAATAACTGCACCGCAGAAACCATAACAGAAAAGTGTACTTAGCTGGGTGGATACAGGCCAGATTCCAGGAAATGTATCTTCCACTGCTGGGTTAAATCCATAGGTACTGAAAACCAGAATAAACTAATCTGAGCTGCAACGCTGTTCCTGCGTGATAAATAGGTAAAAGAAAAAAAGCAAACTGCTCCGAGCCTCTCAACGGCTCATGGTTGCGCCTCAGCGCGTTTGCATTTCACAATGAAGAAAAAAGGCAAACTATTGCGAGCCTCTCAATGGCTCGCACACGCGCTGCAGCGCGTTTGAAGGCGAGGCCCCAAAGGAAAGGAAAAAGTGCTCCGAGCCTCTCAATGGCTCATGGTCGCGCTTCAGCGCGTTTGTAAGTAACAACCGTAAATGAAAAGGAAAATAGCCCCAAGCCTTGTACCGGCTCGTAGACGCGCTCCAACGCGTTTGTCTGGGAAGAGCCGTGAGTCACACAGCTGCACTCAATTGTGCTCTGGCGCGTCTTCCGGGATCTGTACTAAGCCAGCTGGAATAGAAGGGAAGGGATGGGGCAAGAAAGAGACGTGTAATCACTGAAGCCTCCGATCTCGAGCCAGCAGAAGCACAGAGTCTTGAAGTAGACTGTCCAGGTGATTGACTTCTCACGATTGACAAGCACCGGGCTGCTCGTAGGCGGTGCTTAAATAGTTCTCTGAGTACAGAACCCGTGTGATCCTCTCTTCAGGGATTATGGGTGATGTAGTCTTTGTCTCACATACACACCAATTCGTCCTGTTCCACACATTCCTGTACATAGTATGTGTTTCTCCCCGCACTATCTACGCCTAAACGTGACACACTGTGGACATGTTAGGTGTTTTGTGTGAAGGTAGAGCACACCCTATTCAGTTGCAGTTCGGGCCAGGCTCAGCTCTACCCCCCCCATCCTGCCAGCAGATGGCCCTTTCAGCCAGACCTAATCCCTCTAACTGTGTGCTACACCCAGTCAGATAACCCAAAACAGCCTGCAGGTACAAAAGAGTTAAGAACAGGAAAATAGCAACTTTCTAAAAGTGGCATTTTCAAAATTGTATTAAAAAACCTGATTTCACCTTCAAATAGGGATTTTGTTACAATTCCGAAGACGCAAAACATGAAATAGCCACCTGCTCCCATTTGTAAATTGCAGCTTATTAAATGTAATAAGATATCCCCAATGTTATCCTAATGGAGGGGTAGTCACGTAGTGAAAAACGAATTTAGGAGTGTTTCACTATCAGGATATGTAAAACTTAAAAGTACATGTCCAACCATTTATTGACATCATTCTGCCCTATGGGCTACCTAAGGCCAACCTTAGGGGTGACTTAAATGTAAAAAAGTAGAGATTAATCCTTTGCAAGGGGGTTTCAGCGTCAAGTCGACATTGCAATTCAAAACAGGATTCAGGCTGCAGTGACAGTCCTAGGTCATGTTTAAGGTGCTACTTAAGTGGGTGGCATGATAATTGCCACAGGCCCACTGGTAGCATTTAATTTACAGGCCCGGGTATATGGCATACCACTCTACAAGGGACTTATAAGTAAATTAAATAAGTCTAATGGGTATACACCAATGTAATCCTGTTTCATGGGAGTGAGCACAAGCACTTTAGCACTGGATAGCAGTGGTAAAGTGTACAGCATCCTAAGGCCAACAAAAAAGAATTCAGCAAAAAGTGCATGGAAAAAAAGCAAAACATTTGGGGGTGACCCTGCAGAGAGGGCCAGGTCCAACACGATGTGGAAACCCACAGTACAACAAAAACAAGCATCACAACCCATTAATAATTGCTGAAATCGTGGCAGCAACAAAATATAGAATTATAACAGAATTCAGACAAAGCATACAAACCAACTCTCTGCTGCCTTTTATTTGATTTTATCTTATTTTAATAGCTTTTTCTAGCGTGAACATGACCCTTGCGTGTATCAGAGGGCTTTACAGAATTACTGTGTGAAGAGTAGTAAAAGCAGTAATATCACATTCACTACAAATTCACTAACAATCGAATAACATAGAGCTTTTGTTAATAACACATTGTCATAGTTCAGGACACGGCAGGTACCAGGCAGTGTTGAGAAGCGGAGGGGTAAAGTCGGTACTGTACGGAAGAGCGTGTTAGGTAGCCAGAGATAATTAATCATGTGTGCGAATTGGGAAACAAGAGTCATGTGATCTAGGAAAGAAATTTGTTCATAATGAAGTCTTTGACTCCTTTCTTGAATAATATAATCGAGGGATTCGTTCTGATTTTCTCGGGCAATCCCAGAAAAGGCACGGTTGCGGGTTTTCTTCTTGTGTAATCTCTGATGATTCAGAAGAAAGGTGTTGGAGCTTCTGGATGCTCTGGAGCCACTTAAGAGTTCAAATTTCTGGACAAGATAGTTAGGGGTATTGTGATGGAGGGCTTTATGCGTCATACAGGCAATTTTTAGCTGGATTCTTGCTTCGTAATGGAGCCAGTTGAGAGATTTGAGGTCCGAGGTGAGGTGATTGTATCTTTTTGAGCTAGTGATTAGTCTAGCAGCAGAGTTGAGCAAGGCCCTTAGAGGAGCAAGTTTGGATCTGGGTAGTCTAGATAGGATTGTACTACCATAATCCAACCTGGTAATAACTAAGGCTTGTACAGCATGCCTTAAATCATTGGGAGGGAGGTTTTAATTTTCTTAAAATACTAATTTGCTGCTTTGGTGGAGGCACTGATGCATTTCTGCATTTTGAGGTTCATGTCAAGAGTAACGCCCAGTGACTTTGAGGAGTCAATGACTTGTGAAGTGTAGTTGAGGGCTGTAAACTGTTTCAGCCATTCTTTGATTATCAGTGCCTGGTTAGGTGGGGCGATTAGAAGGAGTTCAGTTTGTTGAGTATTTAATTTGAGGTGATTAGTTGTTAGCCAGTTTTGAGTTTCCATTAGTGTTGTGTTGAGGGAGCTGATGTCATCTGGGGAGGAGACTTTTAGGTATAACTGGGTATCGTCAGCGTACATGTGGTATTGGATGTTAGATGAGCTCAGAATTTCTGTTAGGGGCTCCATGAATAGGTTGAAGAGGGTGGCCAAAAGAGATGATCCCTGTGGGACACCAAGTGTGATCAGTGTGGACTGAGATAGAAAGAGATTAAGCTTGACTCTCTGAGATCTGTTAAGGAAGTAGGAGGAGAACCATTTAAGGACTAGACCTGTAAGGCCCATACGGTGTTCCAGAAGGTCTAGGAGATTTGCGTGCTGCTTAACCACATCAAATGCCGATGATCGGTCAAGGAGGCCTAAAAGACAGGCTTGGTTCTAGTCCAGAATTTTTTGTGCATCATATACAATGTGTGTCATAGCATATTCGGTGCTGTGCCCAGCACGGAAGCCAGATTTAAATTGGTCTAATAGATGGAAATGATTGATGTGGTTTCAGAGTTGAATGTGAGCACATTTTTCCCTGAGTTTCGCCAGGGTAAGGATATTGGAAATAGGTTGTTAGATATTAAGGTCAGTTTGGTCCGTTTTTAGTTTTTCAGAATGGGGGTAACTTGACCAGACTTTAGGCAGACAGGGATGGAGCCTTGAAGGAGGGAGGCATTAACAATCTTGGTCCAGATTGGAAGTATTGTCGGTATGAGTTCCTTGAAGAATTTTGTGGGAAGAGGGTGATATAAATGGTTTGTTGGTTTCAGTCTGATTAAGTTTTATGAATGGTGTCTTTATCAAAGGTTCTGGAAGAGTTCCTTGAGGTGTTGTTTTTGGGGGGAATACTGGGAGAGCACACTGGAACGCAAGGCATGGGAGGGGATGGGCAGGGTTGAGGGGGATAGGAATTTGGCCCATGGCCAACTGCAGGTCATTTGTCATGGTTTCTGCCTTCTGCTGAAAGTAGGAGGTGAATTCCTCATATTTTGGAGGGAATTGGTTCCCACCAGCGACTGATTGGGTGCACAGTTCGATTATGCTTTTATGAGACCAAATCGTTTTTTAGGGTTGGTTTCTGGCTTAATCTAGTTGATTTATGAAGACGTTTGCTTTAGAAGTTCTTATGTTTTTTAGTCACTGTCCCCCAATGATCTCAGGTGCTTGAGATGTTCAATGGACAAATCAGATCTCAATTGACATTTGGCTAGTCTTAAGTTACGTCTTTCTGTGTTGAGACTACCATTGTACCATGGTTTGGACATTTGGGTGGATATTCTTTTTAGTTGGAATGGATCGAGTGAGTCAAGAACAGATTCCATGGGGCCAGTGTAGTGATTTGTAATATCAAGAATATCTGGGAGCTCTTCAGGGGGAGTAAAGATGTTCTGACAGAGAGAAGACAGAGCATTCTTGTCGAGTTGTGCTTGTTCCTTTTCCAGATTTTGGGCTTGGATCATTGTGCTGCATTGTTTATCAGGACTGCCATAATGAGGAATGTGATGCGATGGTGGTCGGTCTAATGACAGGGCAGAATCGATTCCATCTGAATGAAGTTGGTCTTTTCAATGATGAGATCTAATGTAGATCCTTTGTTGTGAGTGGGTTTGTAGCAGAATTGAGCCAGGTTCAGGTCTGCAAGAAAGGTTTTGAACCTGTTGATTGCTGGATCATTCAGGTCATTCCAATGTAGATTGAAGTCTCTGAGGAAGATTTGAGGGCAATGCTGATCAGCGTTTGTTCCAATGGTTTCCATGATTTGTTCATAAAATCTAGGTTGTCGCCTGGAAGGTGGTACATCATGTGTAGCTTGCAAAGGTATCTGTTGTTGCTTGAGATATTAAGGTAAAGGTATTCGCAGGTGGGTAAGACAGGAGATTGTGCGTCTATGACTGATAGGTTGAGGCTGTGTGTGTAATTGATGCCTCCACCTGGTCTATGGGGTCTATCTTGTCTGGTAATACCATGGTTAGGGAGGACTAGAATGTCCATGAACAGTTCAGAGGAGTCATTTAGCCAGGTTACCGTTAGGATTAGGATGTCAAGATCATGTGCAAGGATGAGGTTGGCAATATCTCCAGCATGTTTTGAGGCAGATCCTCACTTGATTAGCATGCATTTTGGTTGGGTTTTGTGGGGAGCTGGGTTAGAGTGTGTGAGGTTAGGTTAGGTTTGCATTATACAAATACCATATAGATACATGCAAATAGAACCAATCAAGCCTGTAGGAATAACATAGGATGACCTCATCACATGACCTTTGACCGCAGTTGTTTTAGGAAGTTACTTTACATGACCTTTCTTTGACCCATACCATCATACAATTTGACACAATTGTTAAGAATTGCATAATAGCAGCTAAGTGTGTATTCTTTTTTATCAGACCTACATTTTAACTCAGGCACTGCCATGATACTCCAGGGGGCTCAGGGTCTCAGTAATCACCTTCCCACATACATCCATCATGTGCCTAACACAGTTATATGTAGATAAAGCCAAAAACACAGAGTCCCAGCCACTGTGTGTCCGGCGTATCATTGCACAGCTATTTTTACCATTATTTAATTGCAATTCAGGTGCTACTCCTACATCCAATACCCAACGTCAGGCTCAAGAGCCTGGTACACCCAAGAAGCAACCAAAGCCATTTACCGCCTAGGCTGCAGCAAAATGCACTGCAGTCTGAACTTCTCCATGAGATCCATGGAATCTCTTACTTTACCACATTTCGGAAACAGGATTAACTTGCCTATCTAATGTAATCCAATAAATGCTAATCTATTCATTTTCAGTATGACGTTGAAGTCACATACATATTCAAATGTGTCTTAAAACAATGGACAACGAATAACCTGAAAGTTAAAATTCACTTTCATTTGTTCATGCCATTCAGACATCAAGAAACAAAAAGGCCATCTTGATGATATATATTTAAGGAACAACTCAAGTCACAAATAGAGTACTAGAAGCACTGTTCAGGCCTGTTCCATAGATTGCATTTAGCATTATGAACACTTCTCAGTGAAGCCGCTTTATTATACTGGTAACATCAAAAGCATATGTGGAACAAGCATGAACACCAGTCAGCCTCTTGGTAAATTGCAGATGCTTAATATCACCCCACACACAGTTGCTTCTGAAAGGTGAAGGCTGGTTCAGATTCAGACCTTTGACCATGGGGTCAAACAAAGATAGCTGCAATGCATGCATTAATCCACTGATCCACCATGTCTGGTTTATATTTATGCAATGTCTGTACTTCTCAGAGGACTTTTAATGGACCGTACCCTACTTCTTAAAATACATTTTATAACTAATTACTAGAATCTGACACCCATTTGTAGCACTTGAATTGATAAAAAAAATATACAGGTAATCGTACCCTCTACATATTTTTTATTAGGCATTCATTAGAGCGGAAGACATCCATATTTTTTTAAAACAACACTACATGTTTTGGTAATTAATATGACTTTCATGAAACATCAGCACAGAGAAATCCTCCCTCGTCCTTCAGTCGCCATTCTACATTGGCTCCAGAGATTCAGGAACCCTCAGCTTGTCTTAGTTTTAGGCACAGGTGGAAAATCTCATTCTGCTTGTGAAATTGGCAGTATTTGGTGACTTAGGGCCTGATTCTGATGTGGGTTGGAAAGCTTCCCGACCGAATCGGTTTGGAAATGGTTTCCGACCCACTCGGATCGGGAGAGTCCGACCGACGGAGTACGATGCAGCCGGATGCTTCCAGATGCGATTTGGTTGGACTCCCATTGACTTCAATGGGATCATATGTTCCTAACCGCATCATAATTGGGCCCTAGGTCGGGAAGACACGTTCCCGATCCGATTTGGAAGGAGCAAATGCCATTAGGAGGCCTTCCTAACTGCATCAGAATCAGGCCCTCAGTCGGGAAGCTTTTCCAACCCGCATCAGAATCGGGCCCTAAGTGTTAATCTTGTAACTCGGAGTTCCAGCCAAATTCCACCAAATCGCTGCGTGGCAGACTTTTTTCTCATGCGAGGCTTCAGAAATGCGAGCTGGCCAGCTCGAGCGACACCTGGCGTCCCCTAGCATGATTTCTAGTTGCTAGATGACTTTCGGCGAGATTGTTTAACATTGGTGGTTGCGGTCAGATGGCTGCACACTCTCGTGCACCATGTGGTGCATTTTGTGCTGATTTTTCATTGTGGAAAGCGAGTATCAATGAAACTTACCTTCACAAAATATATAGCATGTGCAACAGCTGTGCAAATGTCACTCACACAAAAGGGTAATATGTACAGCAGCAGAGCATGTCTACCTTACAAAACAGATGCGGGACAGGAAGTGATTAACACTTCAAGCCTTCCTTATAAAACATGTACACACTGGTAGCAGTGGTGAACGGCCATGTGCGCAAACAGTAAGTAAGTCCGTTTTTATATAGCGCAGCTACTCACCCTTACGGGTCTCAAGGCGCTGGGGGCCGTAGGGGAAATTAAGTGAGCTATTGCCCAGAGTCACACAGTGCTGAGCTGAGCTGCCGCCGGAGCAGGGGATTGAACCGTGAACCCTGTGCTCTGAAGTCAGCTGCCCTGGCCGCTGCACCACACCTCTCTCTCCGCACAAACAGTACATTACATACTTGCAGACATGCTTTTTGCATTAAAACAAAATGAAAATTCTTACTGCATAAAACGTTTAGAATGGCTAACAACAGGTGTGCAACACCCATTGGGCTGAAAGGGCTTCAGCTCCCCCTGCCCCCCCCGTCCTGTGTGTCAGCTGGGCTGAGACAGCTTCCCGGGCACACACACAGCCGCCCCGAGTACTTCACAGGTCTTTAAAAGACCATTTACTTGCTAACGAGGCTTTGTTGTTTTGTCACCCCTTCTTAGAGCCCCTGCATCTCCACTCTGACTATCGCTGGAAGAATTAGCCACCCAGCCCCCAAAATTTTTAGTAGCCCCCCCGGAAATGTGGCTCACACATAATGGGCCCCGCAACGTAGCGGGCATACATGTGCATGCAACAATTCTGAAGTAAATAAATTAGAACCCTAAACAGAGTGATCCTGACACTGCACTCAATCACTGTTATTAAAATTACATTAGAGATCAGAGCTATAACATACAAGGATTTCAGGGATCTGCCGTGCAGGACTAACCTTGCATTCTAAACAGTTATTGTGTTGTCTTTTTCTATGAAATGTATCTGACCCCGGAAAGTTGTTCTGTGGCTCCCTTCCTGCTAGGCTGCATAGGTGAAAGAAATGCAAATCTTATCCCTGGTCTGGGGGTAAGCTACCTTCAGTCGTACTGCAACTAAGCCAGCTCCAGTCCTCATGTCTAAGAGACACAGGCAGGCTACACACAGCGAGCAAGGCTTTCCGACTGCCAATGGAATCGCCCACTCTTTTTCTCTAGTGAGACGTCACAAGCCCGGCACACACACTTGCAAAGCTCTGCAGAGACAATGCTGAGGGAAGTTTTCTCTTCATGCAAGTGGTACATTGTGTCTCCACCTGAAAGGTCATTCTTATGCTGGAGAGCAGAACATGCATGTGCCTCGTATGAGAACAGTCAGTCTCAACACCCTCTAGCTGGTCCTTACACCACGTCTTGTTCCTGGCACTCATGGACAGGTGTGCTGTGCTGGCATTTTATAGTGTCTCAGGTACCATGGGGTTATAATTTCTGACACCTGGAGTCCATGGCACGTTTGAAACAGAAAAACATCATGAGGTGGATGCGTTCCTCCCAAGGGTTTCATTACACTAAGGTTTTAATTGAGTGCTTTGAGTAAAATGTGTAATTAATTTAATGAGACATGCTTCTTATTGAATAGCAAATTAACTAGATTATTGATGCGTGTTTTTGCATAATTCTTGGAACTCTCTCACATCTCATGTTCCTCGTAAATATCTTCTAGAACATTTGAATCTTTGGACACAGCAGTGGGTGGAATATGAAAAACCCACCAGGGGTCTCTTGGTAATAGTTGCATATGTGACAAAAGTCCCAAGCTGGAGCTGGATGCTAATGGCCTCTTGTCCAGTGAAGCATTCTTGTAATGAAATGACTGTATTGACCTCAAGGCAGTGCTCGATCCTGTCGACTCTTGCTCCAATATAAAGTGCACCCACGTTTATGAATCTTAAACATCCGACCACAGCTTCAATACAGGAGTAGCAGTTGGATAACTAAGTGGAAATAAGGGGTGATCTGCCAGAAACCAATGCACCTATAACTTTACAATACCTAAATTACTGGGTACATTAACTCACATGGAAACAGTAGAGGTAGTAACAAAATAACTCTAATACTTTGTTTGCAAAGACCTGTCAGCAAACACAGCAAAATAATCTACTGGAATATTACCTACTTCAGCTAAAGAAATAACAAAGACATCAGTATAGAAAAGGATATTTTCGAGGAAAAATAATAAAGATCTCACAGCCCAAAAAGAACTGCCCGAAAATTTACCAAAAGATTATGTAGATCCCAGAAAAGTATGGCAGAGCCTAAACAATTAAATATCAAGGGAAAACATCCAAAGGATAGAGTAGGCCTATCCAGGAATATCTTCCTAGAATAGCCGCAACTCTATTGCTCCCCTGATGACCTCAAATTAGGGATGCATCATTTGTAACAGTGATCTTTGGCTTCAGGGAAATAATGAACAGCGTTTTTGCTACCTTTGACTCTCACCTGTGAGCGTGTGATGGGAAGCAGGTCTCACAATTATATTGCTACAACGGACAAAACCAACAACTCATTAAACAGAGCAAATTGTGAACCAAAAAAAGTAGGAAAAATGTTTTCCATTCAGCCAATGCGAAACTAGTGCAGCTTCAACAGACCTCTAGAATATTAATAATATTTCAAAGATAATTCATTATTCTGTCCGTCATGTCATGTTCTAATGTAGTTGTACCTGCCTTCTGAAAAAACACATAGGAGACCCACTAAGCGGGCATTGTAAGGATCAGATCAGCTGTAATTGAAGGGTTGGTGGTAGCATAACTATTGTGTAATGTGCTATATGCCATTACCTCTGAATCTAATACTAAATCATGCAGAAGTTACAGAACTTTGTAATTAGGTTGGGAATACAGAATATAGTTTAGGCCAGTCGTCATAGGAAAAAACATGGACATTGGCATGGCACCAGCCTATTTGAAAGGAAAGTTACAGATATATCAATCAATGAAAGAGATACGATTTTGTGGCAAGCTCAGCCATAGCAAGAAAGAATACTGCAAGCTCAGGAGGGTGGTAAGATGTTACCCCACAGAGCATTTTCTCTGTTAAATATGTTCCCAGATAATTGTGATACCCTTATAGGCATTTTGTGAAAAGAGGCTGTCATACTGTGAGTTGATCTTCCGAGTTTCAATCTAGTCTATTGCAACCTGTAACAACAAATTGCAATCTGCTGTGAAGACCACAATTTAGCTTAACAAATGCCTGTGGAGGCGTTTCAGAGGACCCACATTTACATCACAGAGGAGGTAGAGAGTGAAGACAGGGATAGCTTGAAGTGAATCCAGCTTTATGGAGAGAGTCAAAGGGAACTAAAAATGAAGGTGTCATTGACCTTTGCCACAGTTAGGGCTTGTTAGAAATGGGGTCTCTAGTTGACAGCGGTTTGCACCCTGTCCAAGTGGAGACCAAAATCCTTGTCAGGGTAAGTCAGATATACACCCTAAATGTCCAATGCACACCCTCTGGTAGCTTGGCTCAGAGCAGGCACACAACTTAAGAGGCAATGTGTAAAGTATTTGTGCACCACATAATGCAGTAAAACAGAGAAAACACCACACAAAAACAATCCATACCATGTTAGAGAAATAGAGCTTAATTTAACAAACAAAAGTATACCAAAAGGACAAAAATTTAATAAGTAGAACAATAGTTAAATTTTTTTAAAGATTATCTTGAAATATAGTGGTCACACTTGACCGGGTCAAATCTGAAAATTCAGGCCAGCCTCATTGGAGTGCGGGTTGGATATAGGAGCCATGCAGGGCCCGCTGCAAACATTACCTTCTCTGAGTATGCCTCGATTATGAGAAGCAAGATGAGTCGGTTCCGAGTAGCGCTGTTGGGAGATGAGTCGTCGTCGTGTTGGAATGAAAATGTTTTCGTTATTTTGCCTATGCATTGCTCTATGTAAGTTAGCATTCACAGCACCATTTTATGTTTAGCCGCCATTTTGAACCATGCTCGAAACTGCTTCTTGCCTCTTCGAGAAAATGGGTTGTGGAAAGTTTAGTTTCTCCAAGGCTGACCTTGCTTTGCTAATGAATACACTGTTCTTATTAGCGCATACCTTTCCCACTAGATAGAGGCCTTCTCCCACTAGTCTAGTGGCAGGCACGGGCAGAGTGACCTTGGCTTGGAGATAGTGTGTGCCCGGCCTCACAATCGAAACCTATCCTTCTGTACTTATTTGTTTAGCTTCATCTGCTTGGAAAATTCCATTATGGGCGTGCCTTCATTGGTTCTGAATTGTACATAATTTATCTCCATGTTTGCTGATGTCAGTCCCTCTCTGCAGCACTCCTAAGAGTCTGGGCAGACTGGGCTCTGCTCGAGCGTATCTGAATAAACATATATTGGTTTGCATTCTCTACTGTCTGACCGACTCTTCATTTGGTATGGAAGGCTGAGAAGGTGGTCGTGAGTGACCCGGGTGACCCTAAACAGACCACTTCCTTCAGTCGAACCCCTTGTGCTGGCGGTGATGCATCATCGTCGAGCCACGCAGTCAGTGCTGTGGTGTCCTTTCAGCGGCGATGCATCGATGTCGATGGAGATGCGTCAGTTCCAACCGGCATAAAGATGGTGATGCATGTATTTAGTGGATAAACAACCAGAAAACCCACTTCCAAGGGCCTAGGACTGGAATGGCACCAATTGGCAAGGCAGGACTCACCGTTGGCAGAGTCCTGAGGCTGTAGCAGGGTTGTTGGAATTCTTCTATGTCCCTGAGACTTCAGAAAAAGAAGGCAAGCCAGCAAGCGCTTGGAGACACTTAAGTTCTTGAGGTGTAATGATGCGGGTCCTGTCCATCTCACTCCAAGGCAAGAGGACAGCATGCCAGCACAGCATATCATTTCAGCAAAGTGGCAGTCTATCCTGACAGCAGAGCAGTCCTTCTTCCTGGGAGAGTATCCTCAGACCCAGGAGTGTACTGAGTTGGTGGTGTCAGCGGTCCAGTACTTATACCGAGTTGTGCCTTTGAAGTGGGGGAAACTTCAAATAGAGGCCTTTGAAGTGCACAAAGTCCCTGCCCTTCCCGGCCTGGCTTCAGACTCACTACAGTGGGTTATGCAGCTCTTTGTGTGGGGAGAGGCAGAGCCCATTCATTTGCATGTGTCAGCCTCCCTCCCATTCACCCAGGATTACTCATCAGTATGTTAATTGCCATCAGGCACACGTAAGCTCCCTTTGTGTGTGGCTGTCTAGAGGGAATACACAAAGTCCAGATGTCAACCACCACAGACGTGTATTCAGAGACAGGTAGAAACACAGAATAGTTAAAGTAAAAAAATTGCAACTTTCTAAAAGTGGATATTGTTAGACTTGCAAATTAAAATCCAGCTTTACATTAGGTTGGGATGTTCAATTGTGAGTCCAGAGACACCAAGCTTAAAATGTCCCAATTGCAGTGCTTAATTTGTGCTGGTGGTTACCGGTGCTTAGCACCAGCACTTATTTATCAGGGCAGGGTCTAGATGTCAGTGCCAACTCATATCAACGACAGCACAACGTGTGTAGTGTCACACAATATAATCGATTGTTGACACTCTGTATTTACAGTGAAGAGATGAGCCGATAATAAATCCATGCCTTCAGTCAGTGTTTTGCCCGGTGGGCGGATCACTGATTGGGCTGGATTTGGTCCTGTGCAGCTGTGTCAGCCTCTGCAGCGTGCATAACTTTAAAAAAAATTCTAGGCCCCCGGCCTGCCTTATCATCATGAGGCACGCACGAACGACGCACAGGAAGTCGGGCACTATTAATTTAAGTAGCAGCGTTTAGTGCAGTCTGAAGCAGCAGGCCTCTTAAAAAAAGCAATAACGAAGTCAGTAACCACCTCTGCTGTTTCTTGAGCATGCCACATAAGTCACTGAACGGTGGAATCTGCTTATTCGGAAATATTTTCTGTCCGCAGCATCTTCACAGGCACCTTAAAAGGTGGCATCTGTTTATTTTGTAATGTTCAGTGTCTGCCATAGCTTCACAAGTCAATGAAAGGTTTGATCGGTTTGTTCTGGAAGCTTCAGTGTGCGGCTGGACTTGAGTGATGCAAATTCTGTCTAGCCATAATAATGTTTCGGTAGGTTTTACTGGTGTACCGGTTGTAAGCCCCATTTCGAGACCTCTTGCATTGACCATTGGACCTTTCACTGTGGATTCGCCATTCTTATTGACATGTAATTGTGGAGAAAATTTTATGGGTTTTGATTTGTTGAAAAATTGCATGCTCCGATTTATTGCTCCCCGGCAGGTGTTAACATGACAATGGTTCCGGATGTGGTACGCGCTAAACAGTGTCTGTCCAAAGATGTGCCCCTTCCTGCTGAGTTTAAAGATGTACCGCCCACTTTGTGGGCAACAGGCGACACAGATGTGGGACTGTGACAGATACCGCCGGTTTTGATTCAAGTTAAAGACAATGCTATTTTGCCTCATATCCCTCAGTATAAAATACCGCAGGCAGGTGAGCGAGCTTTATTGCAAATTGTACAGGATTTGATTGAGAAAGGTGTGGTTGAGGAGACGACTCCTAATATTTGTAATAGCCCCATTCTTCCCATTCTAAAACGGACACCTTCGGGTTCCTCTGATGATCATGCAGATGTTTATCATTTTGTGACTGATTTGCACAAAGTTAACAAAATAGTGTTCCCCCAGTTTCCTGTGGTCCCTGACATTACCACTCTTTTGACAATGATTCCTTCCACTGCTAAATTCTTCTCTGTCATTGACCTAAAAAATGCATTCTTAAGTGTTCCTATCCATCCAGATAGTAGGTATTTGTTCGGTTTTACACTAGCTGGCAGAAGTTTTAGATTTGGTCGAGCTCCTCAGGGCTATACTGAGAGTAGGAGTATGTATAGTCAAGCTTTAAAGAGCCAATTGGATTCCCTTTCGCTTCCTACAGGTAATGTATAGCCAAATCAGATCTCAATTGACATTTGGCTAGTCTTAAGTTACGTCTTTCTGTGTTGAGACTACCATTGTACCATGGTTTGGACATTTGGGTGGATATTCTTTTTAGTTGGAATGGATCGAGTGAGTCAAGAACAGATTCCATGGGCCAGTGTAGTGATTTGTAATATCAAGAATATCTGGGAGCTCTTCAGGGGGAGTAAAGATGTTCTGACAGAGAGAAGACAGAGCATTCTTGTCGAGTTGTGCTTGTTCCTTTTCCAGATTTTGGGCTTGGATCATTGTGCTGCATTGTTTATCAGGACTGCCATAATGAGGAATGTGATGCGATGGTGGTCGGTCTAATGACAGGGCAGAATCGATTCCATCTGAATGAAGTTGGTCTTTTCAATGATGAGATCTAATGTAGATCCTTTGTTGTGAGTGGGTTTGTAGCAGAATTGAGCCAGGTTCAGGTCTGCAAGAAAGGTTTTGAACCTGTTGATTGCTGGATCATTCAGGTCATTCCAATGTAGATTGAAGTCTCTGAGGAAGATTTGAGGGCAATGCTGATCAGCGTTTGTTCCAATGGTTTCCATGATTTGTTCATAAAATCTAGGTTGTCGCCTGGAAGGTGGTACATCATGTGTAGCTTGCAAAGGTATCTGTTGTTGCTTGAGATATTAAGGTAAAGGTATTCGCAGGTGGGTAAGACAGGAGATTGTGCGTCTATGACTGATAGGTTGAGGCTGTGTGTGTAATTGATGCCTCCACCTGGTCTATGGGGTCTATCTTGTCTGGTAATACCATGGTTAGGGAGGACTAGAATGTCCATGAACAGTTCAGAGGAGTCATTTAGCCAGGTTACCGTTAGGATTAGGATGTCAAGATCATGTGCAAGGATGAGGTTGGCAATATCTCCAGCATGTTTTGAGGCAGATCCTCACTTGATTAGCATGCATTTTGGTTGGGTTTTGTGGGGAGCTGGGTTAGAGTGTGTGAGGTTAGGTTAGGTTTGCATTATACAAATAACATATAGATACATGCAAATAGAACCAATCAAGCCTGTAGGAATAACATAGGATGACCTCATCACATGACCTTTGACCGCAGTTGTTTTAGGAAGTTACTTTACATGACCTTTCTTTGACCCATACCATCATACAATTTGACACAATTGTTAAGAATTGCATAATAGCAGCTAAGTGTGTATTCTTTTTTATCAGACCTACATTTTAACTCAGGCACTGCCATGATACTCCAGGGGGCTCAGGGTCTCAGTAATCACCTTCCCACATACATCCATCATGTGCCTAACACAGTTATATGTAGATAAAGCCAAAAACACAGAGTCCCAGCCACTGTGTGTCCGGCGTATCATTGCACAGCTATTTTTACCATTATTTAATTGCAATTCAGGTGCTACTCCTACATCCAATACCCAACGTCAGGCTCAAGAGCCTGGTACACCCAAGAAGCAACCAAAGCCATTTACCGCCTAGGCTGCAGCAAAATGCACTGCAGTCTGAACTTCTCCATGAGATCCATGGAATCTCTTACTTTACCACATTTCGGAAACAGGATTAACTTGCCTATCTAATGTAATCCAATAAATGCTAATCTATTCATTTTCAGTATGACGTTGAAGTCACATACATATTCAAATGTGTCTTAAAACAATGGACAACGAATAACCTGAAAGTTAAAATTCACTTTCATTTGTTCATGCCATTCAGACATCAAGAAACAAAAAGGCCATCTTGATGATATATATTTAAGGAACAACTCAAGTCACAAATAGAGTACTAGAAGCACTGTTCAGGCCTGTTCCATAGATTGCATTTAGCATTATGAACACTTCTCAGTGAAGCCGCTTTATTATACTGGTAACATCAAAAGCATATGTGGAACAAGCATGAACACCAGTCAGCCTCTTGGTAAATTGCAGATGCTTAATATCACCCCACACACAGTTGCTTCTGAAAGGTGAAGGCTG
The DNA here is from genome assembly GCA_963921515.1 of Calotriton arnoldi. Lineage (NCBI taxonomy): Eukaryota > Metazoa > Chordata > Amphibia > Caudata > Salamandridae > Calotriton > Calotriton arnoldi. The sequence continues at coordinate 225,972 of CAWUFW010011121.1, read as the reverse complement.
GTTCAGATTCAGACCTTTGACCATGGGGTCAAACAAAGATAGCTGCAATGCATGCATTAATCCACTGATCCACCATGTCTGGTTTATATTTATGCAATGTCTGTACTTCTCAGAGGACTTTTAATGGACCGTACCCTACTTCTTAAAATACATTTTATAACTAATTACTAGAATCTGACACCCATTTGTAGCACTTGAATTGATAAAAAAATATACAGGTAATCGTACCCTCTACATATTTTTTATTAGGCATTCATTAGAGCGGAAGACATCCATATTTTTTTAAAACAACACTACATGTTTTGGTAATTAATATGACTTTCATGAAACATCAGCACAGAGAAATCCTCCCTCGTCCTTCAGTCGCCATTCTACATTGGCTCCAGAGATTCAGGAACCCTCAGCTTGTCTTAGTTTTAGGCACAGGTGGAAAATCTCATTCTGCTTGTGAAATTGGCAGTATTTGGTGACTTAGGGCCTGATTCTGATGTGGGTTGGAAAGCTTCCCGACCGAATCGGTTTGGAAATGGTTTCCGACCCACTCGGATCGGGAGAGTCCGACCGACGGAGTACGATGCAGCCGGATGCTTCCAGATACGATTTGGTTGGACTCCCATTGACTTCAATGGGATCATATGTTCCTAACCGCATCATAATTGGGCCCTAGGTCGGGAAGACACGTTCCCGATCCGATTTGGAAGGAGCAAATGCCATTAGGAGGCCTTCCTAACTGCATCAGAATCAGGCCCTCAGTCGGGAAGCTTTTCCAACCCGCATCAGAATCGGGCCCTAAGTGTTAATCTTGTAACTCGGAGTTCCAGCCAAATTCCACCAAATCGCTGCGTGGCAGACTTTTTCTCATGCGAGGCTTCAGAAATGCGAGCTGGCCAGCTCGAGCGACACCTGGCGTCCCCTAGCATGATTTCTAGTTGCTAGATGACTTTCGGCGAGATTGTTTAACATTGGTGGTTGCGGTCAGATGGCTGCACACTCTCGTGCACCATGTGGTGCATTTTGTGCTGATTTTTCATTGTGGAAAGCGAGTATCAATGAAACTTACCTTCACAAAATATATAGCATGTGCAACAGCTGTGCAAATGTCACTCACACAAAAGGGTAATATGTACAGCAGCAGAGCATGTCTACCTTACAAAACAGATGCGGGACAGGAAGTGATTAACACTTCAAGCCTTCCTTATAAAACATGTACACACTGGTAGCAGTGGTGAACGGCCATGTGCGCAAACAGTAAGTAAGTCCGTTTTTATATAGCGCAGCTACTCACCCTTACGGGTCTCAAGGCGCTGGGGGCCGTAGGGGAAATTAAGTGAGCTATTGCCCAGAGTCACACAGTGCTGAGCTGAGCTGCCGCCGGAGCAGGGGATTGAACCGTGAACCCTGTGCTCTGAAGTCAGCTGCCCTGGCCGCTGCACCACACCTCTCTCTCCGCACAAACAGTACATTACATACTTGCAGACATGCTTTTGCATTAAAACAAAATGAAAATTCTTACTGCATAAAACGTTTAGAATGGCTAACAACAGGTGTGCAACACCCATTGGGCTGAAAGGGCTTCAGCTCCCCCTGCCCCCCGTCCTGTGTGTCAGCTGGGCTGAGACAGCTTCCCGGGCACACACACAGCCGCCCGAGTACTTCACAGGTCTTTAAAAGACCATTTACTTGCTAACGAGGCTTTGTTGTTTTGTCACCCCTTCTTAGAGCCCCTGCATCTCCACTCTGACTATCGCTGGAAGAATTAGCCACCCAGCCCCAAAATTTTTAGTAGCCCCCCCGGAAATGTGGCTCACACATAATGGGCCCCGCAACGTAGCGGGCATACATGTGCATGCAACAATTCTGAAGTAAATAAATTAGAACCCTAAACAGAGTGATCCTGACAGTGCACTCAATCACTGTTATTAAAATTACATTAGAGATCAGAGCTATAACATACAAGGATTTCAGGGATCTGCCGTGCAGGACTAACCTTGCATTCTAAACAGTTATTGTGTTGTCTTTTTCTATGAAATGTATCTGACCCCGGAAAGTTGTTCTGTGGCTCCCTTCCTGCTAGGCTGCATAGGTGAAAGAAATGCAAATCTTATCCCTGGTCTGGGGGTAAGCTACCTTCAGTCGTACTGCAACTAAGCCAGCTCCAGTCCTCATGTCTAAGAGACACAGGCAGGCTACACACAGCGAGCAAGGCTTTCCGACTGCCAATGGAATCGCCCGCTCTTTTTCTCTAGTGAGACGTCACAAGCCCGGCACACACACTTGCAAAGCTCTGCAGAGACAATGCTGAGGGAAGTTTTCTCTTCATGCAAGTGGTACATTGTGTCTCCACCTGAAAGGTCATGCTTATGCTGGAGAGCAGAACATGCATGTGCCTCGTATGAGAACAGTCAGTCTCAACACCCTCTAGCTGGTCCTTACACCACGTCTTGTTCCTGGCACTCATGGACAGGTGTGCTGTGCTGGCATTTTATAGTGTCTCAGGTACCATGGGGTTATAATTTCTGACACCTGGAGTCCATGGCACGTTTGAAACAGAAAAACATCATGAGGTGGATGCGTTCCTCCCAAGGGTTTCATTACACTAAGGTTTTAATTGAGTGCTTTGAGTAAAATGTGTAATTAATTTAATGAGACATGCTTCTTATTGAATAGCAAATTAACTAGATTATTGATGCGTGTTTTTGCATAATTCTTGGAACACTCTCACATCTCATGTTCCTCGTAAATATCTTCTAGAACATTTGAATCTTTGGACACAGCAGTGGGTGGAATATGAAAAACCCACCAGGGGTCTCTTGGTAATAGTTGCATATGTGACAAATGTCCCAAGCTGGAGCTGGATGCTAATGGCCTCTTGTCCAGTGAAGCATTCTTGTAATGAAATGACTGTATTGACCTCAAGGCAGTGCTCGATCCTGTCGACTCTTGCTCCAATATAAAGTGCACCCACGTTTATGAATCTTAAACATCCGACCACAGCTTCAATACAGGAGTAGCAGTTGGATAACTAAGTGGAAATAAGGGGTGATCTGCCAGAAACCAATGCACCTATAACTTTACAATACCTAAATTACTGGGTACATTAACTCACATGGAAACAGTAGAGGTAGTAACAAAATAACTCTAATACTTTGTTTGCAAAGACCTGTCAGCAAACACAGCAAAATAATCTACTGGAATATTACCTACTTCAGCTAAAGAAATAACAAAGACATCAGTATAGAAAAGGATATTTTCGAGGAAAAATAATAAAGATCTCACAGCCCAAAAAGAACTGCCCGAAAATTTACCAAAAGATTATGTAGATCCCAGAAAAGTATGGCAGAGCCTAAACAATTAAATATCAAGGGAAAACATCCAAAAGGATAGAGTAGGCCTATCCAGGAATATCTTCCTAGAATAGCCGCAACTCTATTGCTCCCCTGATGACCTCAAATTAGGGATGCATCATTTGTAACAGTGATCTTTGGCTTCAGGGAAATAATGAACAGCGTTTTTGCTACCTTTGACTCTCACCTGTGAGCGTGTGATGGGAAGCAGGTCTCACAATTATATTGCTACAACGGACAAAACCAACAACTCATTAAACAGAGCAAATTGTGAACCAAAAAAAGTAGGAAAAATGTTTTCCATTCAGCCAATGCGAAACTAGTGCAGCTTCAACAGACCTCTAGAATATTAATAATATTTCAAAGATAATTCATTATTCTGTCCGTCATGTCATGTTCTAATGTAGTTGTACCTGCCTTCTGAAAAAACACATAGGAGACCCACTAAGCGGGCATTGTAAGGATCAGATCAGCTGTAATTGAAGGGTTGGTGGTAGCATAACTATTGTGTAATGTTCTATATGCCATTACCTCTGAATCTAATACTAAATCATGCAGAAGTTACAGAACTTTGTAATTAGGTTGGGAATACAGAATATAGTTTAGGCCAGTCGTCATAGGAAAAAACATGGACATTGGCATGGCACCAGCCTATTTGAAAGGAAAGTTACAGATATATCAATCAATGAAAGAGATACGATTTTGTGGCAAGCTCAGCCATAGCAAGAAAGAATACTGCAAGCTCAGGAGGGTGGTAAGATGTTACCCCACAGAGCATTTTCTCTGTTAAATATGTTCCCAGATAATTGTGATACCCTTATAGGCATTTTTGTGAAAAGAGGCTGTCATACTGTGAGTTGATCTTCCGAGTTTCAATCTAGTCTATTGCAACCTGTAACAACAAATTGCAATCTGCTGTGAAGACCACAATTTAGCTTAACAAATGCCTGTGGAGGCGTTTCAGAGGACCCACATTTACATCACAGAGGAGGTAGAGAGTGAAGACAGGGATAGCTTGAAGTGAATCCAGCTTTATGGAGAGAGTCAAAGGGAACTAAAAATGAAGGTGGTCATTGACCTTTGCCACAGTTAGGGCTTGTTAGAAATGGGGTCTCTAGTTGACAGCGGTTTGCACCCTGTCCAAGTGGAGACCAAAATCCTTGTCAGGGTAAGTCAGATATACACCCTAAATGTCCAATGCACACCCTCTGGTAGCTTGGCTCAGAGCAGGCACACAACTTAAGAGGCAATGTGTAAAGTATTTGTGCACCACATAATGCAGTAAAACAGAGAAAACACCACACAAAAACAATCCATACCATGTTAGAGAAATAGAGCTTAATTTAACAAACAAAAGTATACCAAAAGGACAAAAATTTAATAAGTAGAACAATAGTTAAATTTTGTAAAGATTATCTTGAAATATAGTGGTCACACTTGACCGGGTCAAATCTGAAAATTCAGGCCAGCCTCATTGGAGTGCGGGTTGGATATAGGAGCCATGCAGGGCCCGCTGCAAACATTACCTTCTCTGAGTATGCCTCGATTATGAGAAGCAAGATGAGTCGGTTCCGAGTAGCGCTGTTGGGAGATGAGTCGTCGTCGTGTTGGAATGAAAATGTTTTCGTTATTTTGCCTATGCATTGCTCTATGTAAGTTAGCATTCACAGCACCATTTTATGTTTAGCCGCCATTTTGAACCATGCTCGAAACTGCTTCTTGCCTCTTCGAGAAAATGGGTTGTGGAAAGTTTAGTTTCTCCAAGGCTGACCTTGCTTTGCTAATGAATACACTGTTCTTATTAGCGCATACCTTTCCCACTAGATAGAGGCCTTCTCCCACTAGTCTAGTGGCAGGCACGGGCAGAGTGACCTTGGCTTGGAGATAGTGTGTGCCCGGCCTCACAATCGAAACCTATCCTTCTGTACTTATTTGTTTAGCTTCATCTGCTTGGAAAATTCCATTATGGGCGTGCCTTCATTGGTTCTGAATTGTACATAATTTATCTCCATGTTTGCTGATGTCAGTCCCTCTCTGCAGCACTCCTAAGAGACTGGGCAGACTGGGCTCTGCTCGAGCGTATCTGAATAAACATATATTGGTTTGCATTCTCTACTGTCTGACCGACTCTTCATTTGGTATGGAAGGCTGAGAAGGTGGTCGTGAGTGACCCGGGTGACCCTAAACAGACCACTTCCTTCAGTCGAACCCCTTGTGCTGGCGGTGATGCATCATCGTCGAGCCACGCAGTCAGTGCTGTTGTGTCCTTTCAGCGGCGATGCATCGATGTCGATGGAGATGCGTCAGTTCCAACCGGCATAAAGATGGTGATGCATGTATTTAGTGGATAAACAACCAGAAAACCCACTTCCAAGGGCCTAGGACTGGAATGGCACCAATTAGCAAGGCAGGACTCACCGTTGGCAGAGTCCTGAGGCTGTAGCAGGGTTGTTGGAATTCTTCTATGTCCCTGAGACTTCAGAAAAGAAGGCAAGCCAGCAAGCGCTTGGAGACACTTAAGTTCTTGAGGTGTAATGATGCGGGTCCTGTCCATCTCACTCCAAGGCAAGAGGACAGCATGCCAGCACAGCATATCACTTCAGCAAAGTGGCAGTCTATCCTGACAGCAGAGCAGTCCTTCTTCCTGGGAGAGTATCCTCAGACCCAGGAGTGTACTGAGTTGGTGGTGTCAGCGGTCCAGTACTTATACCGAGTTGTGCCTTTGAAGTGGGGAAACTTCAAATAGAGGCCTTTGAAGTGCACAAAGTCCCTGCCCTTCCCGGCCTGGCTTCAGACTCACTACAGTGGGTTATGCAGCTCTTTGTGTGGGGAGAGGCAGAGCCCATTCATTTGCATGTATCAGCCTCCCTCCCATTCACCCAGGATTACTCATCAGTATGTTAATTGCCATCAGGCACACGTAAGCTCCCTTTGTGTGTGGCTGTCTAGAGGGAATACACAAAGTCCAGATGTCAACCACCACAGACGTGTATTCAGAGACAGGTAGAAACACAGAATAGTTAAAGTAAAAAAATTGCAACTTTCTAAAAGTGGATATTGTTAGACTTGCAAATTAAAATCCAGCTTTACATTAGGTTGGGATGTTCAATTGTGAGTCCAGAGACACCAAGCTTAAAATGTCCCAATTGCAGTGCTTAATTTGTGCTGGTGGTTACCGGTGCTTAGCACCAGCACTTATTTATCAGGGCAGGGTCTAGATGTCAGTGCCAACTCATATCAACGACAGCACAACGTGTGTAGTGTCACACAATATAATCGATTGTTGACACTCTGTATTTACAGTGAAGAGATGAGCCGATAATAAATCCATGCCTTCAGTCAGTGTTTTGCCCGGTGGGCGGATCACTGATTGGGCTGGATTTGGTCCTGTGCAGCTGTGTCAGCCTCTGCAGCGTGCATAACTTAAAAAAAAATTCTAGGCCCCCGGCCTGCCTTATCATCATGAGGCACGCACAAACGACGCACAGGAAGTCGGGCACTATTAATTTAAGTAGCAGCGTTTAGTGCAGTCTGAAGCAGCAGGCCTCTTAAAAAAAGCAATAACGAAGTCAGTAACCACCTCTGCTGTTTCTTGAGCATGCCACATAAGTCACTGAACGGTGGAATCTGCTTATTCGGAAATATTTTCTGTCCGCAGCATCTTCACAGGCACCTTAAAAGGTGGCATCTGTTTATTTTGTAATGTTCAGTGTCTGCCATAGCTTCACAAGTCAATGAAAGGTTTGATCGGTTTGTTCTGGAAGCTTCAGTGTGCGGCTGGCCTTGAGTGATGCAAATTCTGTCTAGCCATAATAATGTTTCGGTAGGTTTTACTGGTGTACCGGTTGTAAGCCCCATTTCGAGACCTCTTGCATTGACCATTGGACCTTTCACTGTGGGTTCGCCATTCTTATTGACATGTAATTGTGGAGAAAATTTTATGGGTTTTGATTTGTTGAAAAATTGCATGCTCCGATTTATTGCTCCCCGGCAGGTGTTAACATGACAATGGTTCCGGATGTGGTACGCGCTAAACAGTGTCTGTCCAAAGATGTGCCCCTTCCTGCTGAGTTTAAAGATGTACCGCCCACTTTGTGGGCAACAGGCGACACAGATGTGGGACTGTGACAGATACCGCCGGTTTTGATTCAAGTTAAAGACAATGCTATTTTGCCTCATATCCCTCAGTATAAAATACCGCAGGCAGGTGAGCGAGCTTTATTGCAAATTGTACAGGATTTGATTGAGAAAGGTGTGGTTGAGGAGACGACTCCTAATATTTGTAATAGCCCCATTCTTCCCATTCTAAAACGGACACCTTCGGGTTCCTCTGATGATCATGCAGATGTTTATCATTTTGTGACTGATTTGCACAAAGTTAACAAAATAGTGTTCCCCCAGTTTCCTGTGGTCCCTGACATTACCACTCTTTTGACAATGATTCCTTCCACTGCTAAATTCTTCTCTGTCATTGACCTAAAAAATGCATTCTTAAGTGTTCCTATCCATCCAGATAGTAGGTATTTGTTCGGTTTTACACTAGCTGGCAGAAGTTTTAGATTTGGTCGAGCTCCTCAGGGCTATACTGAGAGTAGGAGTATGTATAGTCAAGCTTTAAAGAGCCAATTGGATTCCCTTTCGCTTCCTACAGGTAATGTATTGGTTCAGTACGTTGACGATCTCCTCATCGCTTCTGATACAGAACAAGGTTGCAGGGATAGTACGGTTAAATTATTGTTGCAATTGGCATAGCACATACATAAGGTGTCCCTTTCCAAATTTCAGTATTGTCGACAGGAGGTCACCTATTTAGGTCACCTACTGTCGAAGGAGGGTAGGAGATTGACTCCTGAGCGCATCAGTACCATTGTTAAAATGTCCGTTCCACAAACTCAGAAAGAAGTGCGCACTTTCATAGGTATCACTTCCTATTGTCGCCAGTGGATACCTAACTATTCCTTACTAACCAAGCCCTTGCTCGCACTAACCAATAAAGATGTGCATGAGCCCTTGCCTTGGACGCCTGAATGTCAGCAGTCTTTTGAGCAACTAAAAAGTGTACTTTGCTCGACTCCAGTGCTTGGCACGCCTAACTACAACAAGCCATTTGTATTATATGTCCATGAGACGGCTGGTTGTGCGCTTTCTGTTCTAACACAAAAATTTGGAGATAAGCAACGGCCCTGTGCTTATTTCTCTGCTGTTCTTGACCCTGTCGCAAGAGCCCTCTCGAGCTGTCTAAGAGCGGTCGCGGCTGTGGCTGTCTCCATAAGACAATCAGCTGGACTCGTACTTGATACTGACCTCACAGTTATGGTACCTCATGCTGTGGATACACTTTTGAAAAAGACCAAGACACAGCACCTAACCAGTGCACGTCTGACAGGTTATGAATTGACCCTGTTCGCTAAACACATCACGATCAAAAGATGTGCCACTCTGAACCCAGCCACGTTACTGCCCCTTCATTCTGAAAATGATGAAAATGAGAAACATGATTGTATCTTCCGGACGGAAGAAGAGACGAAAGGACGGGTAGACTTGACTGATGTTCCCTTATCTGACCCACAAAGGGAACTATATGTCGATGGCTCTTGCTTTAAATTACCAGATGGCACTACAACTGCTGCTTATGCTATCACCACATTGCGTACAGTCATAGACACATCGCGAGTCCCTTTTCAGTCAGCCTAAGCAGCTGAGTTAGCCTCCCTTATTCGAGCTTGTGAATTGAGCGAGGGGCTGGAACTGACAGCCAGTATGCCTTCGGAGTCGCGTACAATTTTGGGTGACTCTGGGCTGAGAGAGGATTCTTAATTTCCATGCTACAAAGATCCAACATGGTCACCTTATATTGAGGCTTTTTTCTGCTTTGATGCTCCCTAAGAAGTTGGCAATAGTGGAGTGTAGCGCTCATAGGAAAATTACTGATGAAGTAGGTAGGAGAAATGCTTTTGCTGACCAGACAGCTAAGGAAACGGCACAGACTAAAATGAAGAAGAAGTTTGTAGCAGGTCCAGCTAGGTGGGTGCCTGATGTCACTATGTTTGAGGATACGCTTGAGAATGTGAAGGAAATACAAAGTGAGGCTACAATAGAAGAATTAGCAATATGGCAAGAAAGCACGGCACAATTGAACAATGAGGGATGTTGGATTGACAAGTCAGGGAAACAGAGATGAATGTTGCCAGATGCATCTGTTCTCCCTCTGGTCACAATGGCCCATGGCCCAGCCCATACCAGCGCTAAAGGTATTTGGAAGTTATTAGACCCTGTATGGCAGAATGACAACATCCCAAAAACAGCTGCACATTTAGTGAAATACTGTATGGTGTGTATGATGCACAATCCTGGAAAGGGTACCCCTACACCACCCAGTAATTTTGCACCACCTACTTTCCCCTTTGAGGTCCTCCATATGGACTACATAGAGCTAGACAGGTGTAATAATTTGAAGTATGTTTTGGTGGTTGTCTGTGAATTTAGTAAATGGGTTGAGGCTTACCCCACTAAAGACAATATAGCTGTTACGACTGCAAAGATACTCCTGAAGGAGTTCTTGCCTCGTTTTGGCTTGCCCCGTTTGATTTGGAGTGATAACGGAAGTGATTTTAATGCCAGGTCATTCAGCTAATTTGCGATGCTTTGCACATAAAACAGAAGTTTCTTGCTGCAAATCACCCGCAGTCAGCAGGTTTGATTGAGAAGTACAATGGTACTCTCAAACTGAAATTGGCAAAGATTCAGGAGATAACAGGGTTACAGTGGTCTGATGCTTTGCCATTAGCTCTTTTGTTGACAAGAACAGCACATTCTAGAACAGCATTGTCACCGTACGAGGTTGTGTTTGGACACCCGGCAAATGTCTGGGGCGTCCCATGACCTTGTTGGTTCTCTGATATTGAGTACCCCTTGTTAATTGACTACCTGTGCCAGTTAACTGAAAATCTGCGTTCTACTCACCAACAGGTCTGGGAAACCCTGCCAGATATACCAGAGGGGCATGGACACGAGATCCAGCCTGGTGATTGGGTCCTTGTGTGCAACTTCCAGTGGAAGAAGAGTCTGGAGCCGCAGTGGAAGGGACCGGAACAGGTCCTCCTATCCACATGCACCGCTGTGGAGGTTGCCGGCTGAAAGAACTGGGTGCACGCTACCCACTGCTGCAGGATCCCTTTGCCCTTGCTCTATGACCAATGGGTGAGGGAAGGCATTGTAGAAATAGAAAGATGGCAATCAACAGACATGAATCCATCATAAAAATTGAACAATTATGTCCAGCCTTCTATCACCGCATTCCACACATGCATATAGAACCAAAACCCAAGTTACAGAGAAAAGAGACATAAATCTCATCTCATAATAAGTTTTCTTTTAGAACGACTACTACTTTTATCACATGTAGCAGACACCATTGCACAACATATGTAAACACATATGCAACACTCTTATATTTACTCTGCACACACACATGGATAAACAGAAATGAAAAACAGCCCCCATAATGCCATTCCATCCAGCATTAAGAGAGAGATTACGCCCTCAAAGACTTGGCATCAAAATAATGCTGCCTGCCACAAGTATCTTCCCGGGCTGGTAATACGTAATAAAGGCATACGTGAAAATGACACCTTGTCATCAGAAGCACTTTAGACAATACTTGGTGTAAAAGGTCAGAATGGATAAAATAAGCCAAGTTCCTGGAAATTGCCCAAAATGAGAACCTAGTTTGAATATTTGTCCATAAGACATATAAGCCAAGATCTAATCTGTCCGAAAGGCAGCATATAGGCATATTTAGTTCTCTCAGAACAATGAGGCACCAGATCATAACCTCCAAAGGGTGTGAGGTACAGAAAATAACAAATGCCTTAAAGGGAAGGGGAAATGCCCCCAGGGAGATGGAGACATCCAACCTCTAGCCCTCAATAGCCAAAGGATAGTGAAAAATTCAGGAAGTCCCTAAAGGAATTTGTAGCAAACACTAACCTTCTCCCCTGAAAGATTAAAAATCTTTCTAACCATATAGTACATGGCCGTAAGCAATCCTAAGGTAACTTTTCAGACACTGCATCTCAGAAAATCTCAGAAGCAGAGCTCACGGGACAACCATGTTCTAAAATTGAACATAAGCATAAACATCACCTCCAAAAATGGTTGGAACAAAGACCATAAGTAGTCAAAAGAATACACATCAGACACCCTGAGGTTACCAGGCATAACACCCCCAACAAAGAAGTGCCTACTTCCATGGATCAAAATCCAATGTGCAGTTAAGGACCTAGAAAAGCTGGCATTATCCCCTCACCCAGTAGCGGTCGGTGGTAGGAGTGCCGGCCGGGCAGTGACATGGGGTGGGGGAGGGGCAGGGTGGGGGGTAGTAAACTACGGATTACAGCAGAATACAGGTAAGTAAACATTTAAATAAATAAAACGAATTTCATTGTGAGCGCTGCATCGCCCGGCCGGCACTCCTACCACCGACCGCGACTGCCCTCACCTGGAATCATAACCTAAAAATTATCCAACGCAAAAACAATTCGTGCACCACCTGATATCAATGAAAAGTGCACTCCGCTAAAGTAGCAAAAAGGACTGCATTGGAAAAACCAGATGCCAAAATTACCCTGAAGTGAAGATTCAGAGTATTCGCAAATGTATACCGTCTGTATACAAGGTCTCTCAATTGACATAAGTAATATGCCTGTTTAAGAGATACTGCAAGTCAACAGTAATACTTACCTGCATACGAAACTGCTTTGAAAGAAGCATGTCAAAAAGTAACCTTTTTCACCGGAAGACACAACACCCGCAAATTACCTCTTGAGCAAGAAGCCCATCATCAGAGGAAAAAGAAAAGGGAAGAACATACCCCAGGTATCCTTATACCACTTAAACTGTCAAAGACAGTATCACAACAATGGCTTCTGCACCTGGAGAAACACCAACTAGGTGTTATCCAAAAAGGGACTTGTCAATGCCCTTACAAATAAGACCCCTTGAGAAAACTAACCTCCAGTATCACCTATACCACCCGAGCATTGGATCAAAATTAAGGATACAAATAACAGAGAAGAAGACATAAGACTCTGGGGTCGATTACGATGTCGTCCAAATCCGTTCGGAACCCGCCTTTCTGACAGACTCAGACACTTTTCCGAACAACTGATTAGGATGGCTGAAAAGCATTCGGACTGTCCGAGGCACTGGGAGTAACTGAGTCAGTCGGAGCCAAATCGTAGCGGTCTACGGCCCACATTTCCAGCCAAGCGATTAGGATGTCAGATTCAGACAGCCTTTCCGAATCTGTTGTTCCGGCACGGATCAGCTGTAGCTGGCCCCCCTTTACCCGGGGCCCTCCGAATAGGGCCTGTGGGGGTACCCATGGGTCCATCCTTCCCATGTATGGACAGATTGGCAGGCACCATAGGGTGCCCACCACAAGGGTGCAAGGATTTACACACACATCCTTTTTGTCAATGAGAGCCTGTATACTCGTTCGGAACACAGTCTCCCATTGAAGTCAATGCGAGTACGATCAAAAGATGTCCGGAAGCATCATAATCATTCCTTTGGATTCGCAGAATATGATTCATTCGGAAATGATTCTGAAACCGATTCGGTCTGAAGAATTTCCGGACGACATCGTAATCGGACCCTCTGTATTGCTTCTCCTATCACGGAAGCATCTAAATGCTGAATCAGCCTGAGCCCCAAAAAGATTGGCACCGTCAAAGGGCATATCGACTAAAGGTGTCTGTACAGCTTCTGAAAACCCGGAGGCTCTTAACCATGCGCAATGCCGAAGTGCCACCGAAGATGCCATGGCTCGGCCTACTGAATTAGTAGTGTTGATACCACATCTAATTATTGGGTATGCTGCCTGCTGACCATCTCTAATTAAGTTCCCAACTTCAGAACGGAGGTAATCTGGAAGTGACAGCAACATAGTCTGCAAGGTATCCCACAAAGCATGGTAAAAACGTGTCTGTGTCTTCATATTTTCAGGTTATCTATTATCACCTGGATGGCCCTTAAGAGGATAGTTCTAGTGTCCACTACAGGCACTGTTCATTGCTTTGGTTCAGCCCAGTTGGGATGGACGTATGGTCTTGATTCATCGTCCATACCAACTGAACAAACTATGCATTGGCCACACACAGAAGGCTTGCATGGCCTGTAGCCACCTCGTGTTCAAACAACCAGATGCTATATATAGCCTTTGACAGTGCCATTCATGGCCTAAATCCAGTCCTCATCCTTTGTAAACGAGTAAGTGTATGTGGAACCTGCAGGCATCTTCATATATAGAATCACCGCACGGTACAGATATTTTCATTTATGACTCAAGGGGTCATTAGGATGATGGCCAGACTGCAGTCCGTCCGCAATCCTGGAGTAAACCGGGACCGTCCGCCATGTAGGCGGCAGTCCCGAAACGCCAGATTAGCATGCGTCTGCCACCATGGCGGACGGATCCTGCCGTTCAACATTGCGGCGGGTGCTGATGACAGCAGCACCCGCCGCGATGCGAAAATGCCGGGTGTTGCATTTCACAGCACTATGTGGCATGCACCACACAGTGCCTGCCACGTGGTGCTGTGAAATGTAGGGGGGTACCATGGGTACCCCCCAGTGCACCCATACCTCCCCCCAACAAAAGGGGGGCCCGCAACGGGCCCCCGGTACAAATCTCCACCAGCCTTTCACCTTTGTCACCCCGAGTGGGATGGGTATGCACATATGTGGGTCCCGTGCTCTCCATGCCACTGGAGTCAAGCTATCCTGGCTGATGAGGGCTGAAAGCCCGAAACTGGTCCTAGGATGCTTGTTTCCAGTCCAAGGAGGACCTGGCCTGGCAGTTCGGACTGGACTGTTCCCAATGGGCGCAGGGTCAAGACTGATTTGCATATGGCTGGGTCCAAACTGGAATGGCATGGTGAGCAAAAAAACGATGGATTTAGGCCCAGATCTCTGTACTGGGGTGAATGTATGACATTGTTCTGCATTCTGTCCATCAATTGTTCTTTTTGCATTTGTCACCCCGAGTGGGACGGGTATGCCCAGACGTGGGTCCCGTGCTCTCCATGCCACTGGAGTCAAGCTATCCTGGCTGATGAGGGCTGAAAGCCCAAAACCGGTCCTAGGATGCTTGTTTCCAGTCCAGGGAGGACCTGGCCTGGCAGTTCGGGCTGGACTGTACCCAGTGGGTGCAGGCTTCAAGACTGATTTGCATATGGCTAGATGCAAACTGGAATGGCATGGTGAGCAAAAAAACGATGGATTTAGGTCCAGATCTCTGTACTGGGGTGAATGTATGACATTGTTCTGCATTCTGTCCATCAATTGTTCTTTTTGCATTTGTCACCCGAGTGGGACGGGTATGCCCAGACGTGGGTCCCGTGCTCTCCATGCCACTGGAGTCAAGCTATCCTGGCTGATGAGGGCTGAAAGCCCAAAACCGGTCCTAGGATGCTTGTTTCCAGTCCAGGGAGGACCTGGCCTGGCAGTTCGGGCTGGACTGTTCCCAATGGGAGCAGGGTCAAGACTGATTTACATATGGCTGGGTCCAAACTGGAATGGCATGGTGAGTAAAAAAACGATGGATTTAGGCCCAGATCTCTGTACTGGGGTGAATGTATGACATTGTTCTGCATTCTGTCCATCAATTTTTCTTTTTGCATTTTTCACCCCAAGTGGGACGGGTATGCCCAGACGTGGGTCCTGTGCTCTCCATGCCACTGAAGTCAAGCTATCCTGGCTGATGAGGGCTGAAAGCCCAAAACCGGTCCTAGGATGCTTGATTCCAGTCCAGGGAGGACCTGGCCTGGCAGTTCGGGCTGGACTGTTCACAATGGGCGCAGGGTCAAGACTGATTTGCATATGGCTGGGTTCAAACTGGAATGGCATGGTGAGCAAAAAGCGATGGATTTAGACCCAGATCGCTGTACTGGGGTGAATGTATGACATTGTTCTGCATTCTGTCCATCAATTGTTCTTTTTGCATTTGTCACCCCGAGTGGGACGGGTATGCCCAGACGTGGGTCCCGTGCTCTCCATGCCACTGGAGTCAAGCTATCCCGGCTGATGAGGGCTGAAAGCCCAAAACCGGTCCTAGGATGCTTGTTTCCAGTCCAGGGAGGACCTGGCCTGGTCGTTCGGGCTGGACTGTTCCCAATGGGCGCAGGGTCAAGACTGATTTGCATATGGCTAGGTCCAAACTGGAATGGCGCGGTGAGCAAAAAAACGATGGATTTAGGCCCAGATCTCTGCACTGGGTAGAATGTATGACATTGTTCTGCATTCTGTCCATCAATTGTTCTTTTAGCCTTTCCATGGTGGCCTCGCCACCATGGAAATGCTGTCTGCAGCCAGCATCCTAATTTGGTGGACGGTGCTTGCTAGGCACCGTTGGGCCGTCCGCCGGGCAATTGTACCGATTGCCTGCGGCGGTTCAGTGGCGGACGGTCTTTGCGTCCACCACTGTCCCTGTCTGGATTACCCCACCATCGTAATGTGGCGGGGGCAAAATCCACTTTGGATGGGGGACGGATTGCCACCGCACGACTGACGGTGGCGGTCCTTCCGCCATCCAAATAACCCCTAAGTCTCTATTTTCTTTGAAAATGTGTTTAATGATTGCTTATGGCTTTGGTAAAATTTTCCAAATCTGCCAAATTGCAAATGTGGCAAAGTTTTAATATGTGACGTCTGGCATGAGGAAAGTTAATGGGAGAGGTTGTAAATTATATCTACCTTAGGAATTTTTACTCCCTGCTACAGACAAAACACTTCCTGCAATTACAACAATCTTGGTTTGAAATTTTAATCACAGCAATGCCGTTTTGGGTTTGCTGTGAATGAATTCAGAGCATTATTGGACATTTTCATTTGAAAATGTTGGCCATTCAATCATTTCCAGGGAACACCTTCTTCTCCCAATGCCTCTGGCCATCCACATCCTGTTGGCAGCTCTGACTGCACACAGCTGAAGGCTGTGGACAGTGAAGTTAGGTGCCCAGGGATTTGCATACAGGGCCTCCATTTTTTTAAATTTTTATTATCTCTGAAGAATTGTATTCTGGCCATGGCCAGCAAGTGTTGGTCATCTGGGAGTTTGAGCACAGTGCCTAGACAAAGACCATCCATGTTAAACCCTACTGTGTATGTTCTGCAGATGTATTTCTCAGTGGTTGGGCATGGAGCTGGCTGAGCCAAGGGAGTAGAAAGCTCTGGACAAAAAAAAAGGTCCTACCAACTCCCCACTGCTCATGTCTAGATGATGTGCACAGCTCAGATTTGCTACCAAGGAGTTGGGACAGACGCCCAGCTAAATGCCAAGGCCTGCAGCCCTCTGTGCACAAATATAGGCTGTGTGCAACAGAGTTGGTCGCTTGTGGGTTGGACAGAGGGCTTAGCTGAAGGCAAGGCCATGTATCTCAACTTGCTGCGCATTGCCCTGGACAAAGCACTGTGCCCATGTCCTGTAGCATCTATAATGCTTGACCTGTTACGCATTAGTTTTATTAAAATGTTAGCTTTAAAAAACACATCGGGGCATATTTGCAAGCCGTATTCGCCACTTTTTCGCCACTTTTTTTGACGCTCCAGTGGCGTAGTGCCATTTCCCATATTCACAAGGTGGTGCTAAGCCACTAAACGTGGCTTAACGTCACCTTGTAAATATCCCCCTTTCCGCCACAGTCCTCTGCAGCAAAGGGGCATGCAATTGGTGTTGCAGTGAACGTTCCACCATAATACCCATTGTTTTTTGATGCTGCTCATAATTTACAAGGCCTGTTCTTAGCATGGCGATACGAGGAGAAATTGTTAATTTCTCCTCGTATTTTGCGCTTTCAGAATGCAGCACACATAGAAAGAGCAAATCACCATGAATGATTGTTTAAAGTGTCCCTTCCTGCATATAAACAATCGCTCCTGCAGTGCAGGCACGCTTGCCACATGGTGCAAGCGTGCCTGCGTTAGCGCTAGGCAGCTTTTTTTCACCAGAGCTAGGAGAAGCACAGGGGTGCGCCGTATTCTTGTGAATACAGCGCACCCCTTCATTTAAAAAATGTGAGAGCACGGCGTTGCCAAATTTGGCGTAGCACCATCCTCCAATATTTTTTTCTAAATATGCCCCCTTGTTTATGCCACTTGAATTTGGAGTTGGAAATGCTGTTGGACCAAAGTGTTGTGGAAAAAATATTGTACCTGCAAAAATATGATAGGACACAATAACAACGTTAAAAATATCTTTTTATGTTTTCATTCAAATATAATTTACTAAAATATCATGATATTTAATACACAGATATTATTGAAGTACTAATTCTATTGTTTTTTAAATGTGTTTTATATATTTGTTGTTTTTTTAAATGTGGTGTGATATTTTCAGAAGTAAAAAATTATTTGTTTAAAGTTCACTTGTAAATTAAAAATACAGAATTTTGTTTATACATTTTTTAATTCATATATGTTGGTATTAACCACTATACTTATTTAATTTGTTAGGGAGTAGGGTGGATAGTGTTTTAATGTTTGGCCTAAATGAAATAATATAAAGCCAGATAAACTAAGGGGCCGATTCCGATCTCGGCCGGTAGGGCTCCGAATCGGATTCGGCTTAACGGGATCCGATTCGGAGCCCTGTTTACCGACCGATTCGTACGCGCGTCCGGGCGAGCGAGTACGATGCGAGCGCCCGCGAAATCGCCGACCGACTCGTACGCGGGTTCAACACGCTCCGACCGACTCGCACGGACACGACTCGCACCGCGCAATGGAGACGTTCCCCGGCCGGGTAAGTACGATGCGCACCGCGAGCAGTCTGACCGACTCGCGCCTTCCGGCTCGAAAGAGCAGTTGGAGCCGCACTTTGGGGGTCCGTGTCGGACACCCCTGTACGCGTAGCCGCGCGAGTCGCACACAGTCCCCCCTACCTGTGCATGTACGGCGAGACCCGCTTCGACGCGTACCCGCTGTAGGGGGCGCCCTTGTTCTCCTCGCACCCATTGAGTCAATGGGAGCCCGCGTACGCGTTGTACGACCGGCTCCCATTGACTTCAATGGGAGTCCGACCGACTCGAGTCCGAGTGCATGCGTGCGCATCGTACTCGTCCGGTCGGACTGCCAGAGTCCGATTCGGTCGGAAATCTCTCCGGGTCCGGCTCGGTCGGTGAGTTTTCCGGCCCGAATCGGAATCGGCCCCTAAAAGTACAATTACAAAAATGTGGTTGCAAATTGTACACTTTTTTCAAATAAAAAAGATTTTGTGAACCAATCTGTATGCTAATAGGTCGGTTTGCAAAATCACCATCCAGAGTAGGTCGTAATTTGACATATCTCATTGTTGTTCATGAGGTAGGTCAAAAACTGGCACATAGTAAGATTGGATGCCATCCCAGGGATTAGCAGACCACTATGTATGTGATTGGATTTAAAACAAGTCAATTATTTTTTAATTGTCAAATGTTTATCTTAAAGGAAATACAGTTTGTTCTCGAGTTCGCAATGATCACCTTAACTGGCCACTTCCAAACCAATTTTTTTCTTCCATTTCAAAAAGTGAATTTCTGAATGGGTTACCGCCTTCTTTGAGATTCATAGCACTGAGAATCTGAATTTTGAAGAAACATCTTAAACATGTCCTTTCCAAAGTGCAATTATTAATGTGTTTCTAAATCCATTTTATGATTTGGTAACTGTTACCAAGTTGCAAAAAGGATTAAGTGCAATTTTACAAGCTATTTAATAGTCACCATCCCTCTCACTTAAAGAATCACAGCCTTAGTGAGTGCTAAATGTCAATGTACATCTGGCCAATATATATATTTTTTTGTTATTTTTTAATGCTAATTTTTAATGGTGTGTAGTACATTGTTATGTTAAATAGTATATTAGCAACACCACTCTTTTTGACACTTTTCTAATGTATAAATTGTATAAATTGAGTTTGAATAGTAATTGATGCTCTGCTGATTTATGCACTTGTCACAGTGGTTATGGGACTGAATTTAGAATAGCAGATCAGGCCTCTGCCCAAACTATGGACTTTCTCCAGTAGTTTTGGGACTGAAATTAGAATAATACATCTGACCTGACCAGGGGCCCTTTTACAGATAGGGTGCACTTTTCCTTTTTGCGCCACTGCACACCTTGAAGCAGTCACCCTCCTGCAAGGGGATGTCTGGGGGTCCAGTGATCCCCTTTCATCCCTTGAGAGGGCTGCCCTCACGGTGCACTGACAGTGTGCCACCTTTTTGTGGCGCACTTTCAGTGTGTCTCCTAGGGGTATGTTTGCTTCTGTACCCACATCGGAAATACAACTCGGGGGCAGAGGCAAAGGGTATTCAGTCAAAATATCGAATTGGAAATGTCGACTTACACTAATCTCGAGTTTAAAAATCGGGACACAGAAATATCGACAGCAAGAATATTGTGGTGAAGAATATCAACTTAAAGGTAAGAAATATCAATTTTAAAAATATAGAAGTCATTAATATCATTTGCAAAAATATAGTTGTTTAAAATATCGATTTTTTAATTAGAGTTATGTATTTTAGTGTATATTTTAAATGTATGTGATGTATTTTTTGTGTATAAGTATAGTTTAAGTTTTTTAATATATGTGTTACTTTTTTAGTAGTTATTAATTGTAGCAAGTTTATAGGGGAATAGGGTCGGAAGTAATGTAATTATAATAAATAAAAGAATATTTTGTATTTATTAATATTTATTTAATTGAGATTTTATAATGTTAATTGTATTTTTAATTTTTTGGGGTAAATTTTAGGTGCGGGTTGTGGGGTTTATAGGGGTAAAGGGTGGAAGGTAATTTATTTTCAATTAATTATTAATTAGTTGTTACTTAATATTAATTAATTAATTGACAAATAAATATGGAAATCGTGTAATTAACTTTAGTTGCGTGTTGTGAGTTTTTTAGGGGTAAAGGGTGGGAAGTAATTTATTTTTAATTAATTAATAATTAGTTGATAATTAATATTAAGTAATTAATTGATAATTAATTAGGATAATTGTTTAATAATTTTTGTGTGTGTGGGTTTTGGGTTTATGGGGGTGAAGGGTGGGGAGTAAATTAATTTTACATACTTTTTAATTAGTTGTTAAATAGTATTAGTTATTTAATTCAATGTTATTTTATTGTGTAATTACTTTTTTTACAGTTTAATTTTAGGTGTGGGTTGTTGGGATTATAGGTGTAAAGGTTGAGAAGTTAATTACATTTTATGTGTTTTAATTTGTGTTTTAACTAATAATATTTGTTTAATTGAAAATTAATTATGTTAATTATGCAGATACATTTTTATTGATGTGGGTTGTGAGTTGTGTGATGTTAAAGGGTAGTAAGTACATTGTCGACATTTATTAAATAATTAATCTTTTTGTTAATAAATAATTTCTAAATAAAAATATTTATTTGTTTGAAAATTATTTTATTATTTTATTTAATATAATATTTGTAGTTATTTGTGATATTTATTTATCATATATTAATGTTTCTTTTCTTTTTTTATATTAAGTATATTTTTAGTTTTAACATAATTATATAGTTTTTCATTTACTTTTAAAAAAATATTTTTATTTTGTTGATGATATTTTGTTTGTTTTTAATTTTGAACTGGCTGGAGCAAGAATAGTACATTTTACCCCTCCGCAATCTAACACTTTCACCAATAAATGCACTGACTGGAGTCGGAATAGGTCATCTTATCCCTCCGCTATCCAACACTTTCCCTACTGTTGCACTCACTATAGTTGGAATAGTAAATGTTATCCCTCCGCTATCCAACACTTTCCCTACTGTTGCACTCATTGGAGTGCCAATAGTAATTTATATTGCTCCGCTATCCAACACTTTCCCTACTGTTGCACTCACTGGAGTGGGAATAGTAATTTGTACCTCTCTGCTATCCAACTCTTTCCCTACTGTTCCAATCATTGGAGTGCGAATGTTAATTTTTATCCCTTCTCTAACCAACACGTTCCCTACTGTTGCACTGACTGCAGTGGGAATAATACATTTTTTTCCTCCGCTAGCCAAACCTTTCCCTACTGTTGCACTCACTGGAGTGGGAATAGTAATTTTTACCCCTTTGCGATCCAACACTTTCCCTACTGTTGCACTGACTGGAGTGGGAATAGTAATTTTTACCCCTCCGCTATCCAAGACATCCTCTACTGTTGCACTCACTGGAGTGGGAATAGTCATTTTTACCCCTCTGCTATCCAACACTTTCTCTACTGTTGCAATCATTGGAGTGGGAACAGTAATTTTTACCTCTCCGCTATCCAACACTTTCCCTACTGTTACACTCACTGGAGTGGGAATAGTAATTTTCTACCCCTCCGCTATCCAACACTTTCCCTTCTGTTGCACTGACTGGAGTGGGAAATGAAGTTTAAAGATTTTTAAATAGTTTAATGTTTTAATTTATAATAGAGTGTTTTTTTTTAAATAAATGTTATGTAATTGGTATACGTATATATATATAAACCAAAAACTACATTACAATTATTAGTTTAATACTTAGTTTTAAAGTAAATATATATATATATATTCATTATTATATATGTGTTTTTAACTTTTTTTAAATTAAGTTTATTTGTTATATTTGTTAAAATGTATATTGAATCTAATTTTTTTTAAATTAATTTTATTCTTTAATATACTCTATATGTATTAATTTATTTTATATATATAAAAATTATATTTTGTACAACTATATTTATGACTTCGATATTTGTTTTCCAATATTTTTGTACTAACCATTATAAATATAGGATGTCGATATTTTTTACATCTATATTTATAACTCGATATTGTGGTATGGGGATATTTTAGTTGTCGATATTTTGTCAGTGAACCGAGGCAAAGGAATTCCCTCATTTGCATGGGGCCACTCCCCCATGCAAACGAGGGAACACCCTCACTGCTGCAAAAGCTTTTGATTCCACTGGATAGCGCTATGTGTTTGCTATAATGGCCCGTATGGGTATCCTGGGGGCACTCCTGTGATGGATTCACTTGCTCTACAGTAACTCGGTGACCCGGGTGCATATTAATGGTAACATATCCGAGGAGTCTGCCATTCATAGGGGTACCTGACAGGGGTGCCCTTTGTCACCATTATTATTTGCTATCACACTGAAGCATCTGGCATGTGTGATCCGGTAGCAGCATGTTGCTTCGGCACTACACTTTCAACTGCATCCCCTTGGTATTTCCCCATACGCACACAATATGATGTTGTACATCAGAGACCCCCCTACTCATTTATCACCTGTAATTTGAGAATACATCAGGTTTGAATGATACTCTTGCCTGAGCATCAACTGGGTGAAGTCTGTCATATTCCTCCCTGACATCAAGTACTCTAGTGTACCCACTTGATTTTTCCTCAGTGTTGAGTACGGACCCTGTTAAATATCTGAGAATCTGGATTCATAGCACTCTGTAAGTAGCATATTCTACGATTATGGCAGGGGCATTTGAAATTAAAGAATCAGGTCTCCAGATTGTCTCAATTGCCGCTGTCTTTAGTAGACAGGATATGTCAATATTGGTCACAGTCTCTTACCTGGAGAGATGCAAGGCCTTGCAAGGACGATATGGAACAATTCCCACTTCCTGACCGTACCTACCAGGCAAGCTAGTGGTCTGATCATAAAAGGGGAGAGGGCCCTTGTGGATAGGTGCACAGATCCCCTGCGAAGTTGTCGACCTGCAAGGCTACTGGCGCCTGCATGCACCTGGGTGAGTTGTAATGCAGTTCTCAAGGTAGGCACCTGGAGGATCAGTGGAATTGGAAGCTTCTGATAATGACTGTTCAAGGCACACTAGGGTTATTGCATCTTGTAGTTTAGTTCTCTTGTGAAGGAAATAGCACAATGTCCTGTTTCTTCACAGGAGTAATGTGCTCTCACTCTTGCACCAGTCAAATGCCAAAAATGTGCTCTCACTCACAGTTCCAATGTCTATTTATCAAATGAACAAAAACTGTGCAAGAATAGAAAGCAACTATTCACTGTTTATCTTTATCTTAAAGGTTTCTTTTCTTTTACAGGTACCTTTGATGGCCAAGACAATGAAGATCAGCGAAGCAGATGATGGCTTTACAAATGTCACTGCTTCTTAAAGTAGTGTCTGCTCTTGAAGGGTTGTATGAGCGCTTTGCATGAGGAAACCTCCGAAATTAGAGGTGTTCTTGTGAAGGCTGTAATTAACAGCTGGGGAGCGCTGGTCTGATTTCTTTCAGGATAGGCAGGAAAAAGGCAGGCTGATGAATCTTTATGCAAAGCAAGCTATTTTGCCTTGACTGCAGTTTAAATAAACAAGCTGCTGCCACACACAAGGTTTCACTAGCAGGTCTTTCATGTGCACTTAGCAGGAGGCTTGAGTGATGACTCATAGGGCTTACAGCAGGAGAGTTCTTCAGTGCTTTACTTGTGTGATGACTCATTCCTCTCACAGCAGGAGAGTTCTGAGTGCCTTGCTTGAGAGATGACTCATGCAGCTCACAGCAGGAGAGTTCTAAGCGCTTTTCACAGGAGGCTCTCACTGCCATCTGAGTCAGCCCGCATCTGAGTCAGAGTGCTCAGTTCTTGAAACATGGGCACCTTTGGCAAAAGGAAACAGTGAAGCATATGAACATAACAAAGAAGTATGGGCTTTTTTAGATGGTACATAGGTAGGGAAATGCTGGGTGAGTAATGATTGCACATGTATTTTACATGAACCACATACTTTGCGCGTGGGCCTCATGGTCTGTGGGTGTAGCTCAGTGTAAAGGGGTTGAGGCGATAGAGACAGGTCCCTGACAGGATAGCTGTCATGAAGATGGTGGTGCTGCTCAAGTTTTTATATCTTTTTATTAATATTCCCATTGTCCTAACACAACACTTTTTTAAAACACTCTGGGCTTACATGATTACACTGGCATGGGCAGGGAAGCAACCTAGGGTCCGATGGGATGAATTCACACTTCCATATGCCCACAGGGGTTTAATGTATCTGCCTTACGACTAAACTATTTATGTGCTCATGCACTTTTTGCGCACTACTGGTACATTCCACATGATTATGTGCCACACATTGTAGTGGTGCATGATGATGCATAACCCTTTCCACTCCCGGCTATACTACCACATAAGCGTGAGGGGTTGACATGAACAGAAAACAACACAGTCCATTCCACAAAGAACACTCGCTGGGCGCTCGAGTCCCCGGGCTAGCAAGACCCCCCTTATATGCCCTGGTGCTTCTGCTGTGGTTTCACCCCACCACATCGGCTACACTCGAAGGTTCGGCGCTGGGACTGCTTGGATGTGCTGGGCAGAATACCATGGGAAATGACTACCCTAATGGCAATGTCATAACCCTTAATGATATCTCACAAATACAGCAGAAAACCCCGTTATTGACATTCACCTATTATCACCTTAGATCTGTTCTATTGCCAATTCCCTGGGGAGCCCCATAAACTTTGTGCACTGCAAATCGTACTCACTAGCAACGCATGCAGTAGTCAGATGATTAAATTATATATTGAGGTACAAGTAGACAGACCAACGACCCCAGAATGGGCATTGGAGAACTGGAGTGAAGTACTTGATAGGCCGCTGGAATTGGTTGATGTGGAGTTTTGCTGCACACAGATGAGTATGCTTGCATCCAACTGTAACTTGCTCATCATACACTTTAAGTATCTAGACCACAAGTACTATACACTTGTTGGATTATGCAAATATGGTCTGAGAAGGGATGCGAACTGTGTAATTTTCTGCATCTGGCCTGGTTTTGTGCTTCTGTCAGAAGATTCTGGACTAAAATCACAAAGGCTGTAGCGGCAATGGTGTTGGAACCAGTGGACTGTAGCCCTGGCGTATGTTTACTGGGATTAGTAAAAGGCTTCCAACCAGCCAATCATAAGTTTGTGGCAGTGGCTCTGTTGTTGGCAAAGCGAAGAGGCAAACGCGAAGAGGCACTGGGAAAACGAGCAGTGCCCACCAAGTGGCAGTGGCTCTCGGATTTGTCATACTGCAGGGAACAACCAGAACTATATGCAGAAGAGCTGCCACAGCCCATGAGGTGAAAAGCCTTTTGGGGTCCTCTTACTACATATCTGCTGTCAGTCCTGGAGGAGTCATAGAGGGCTGTGTCTAATGGGTGATGGGCTCTGCTGGCTGTGTAGTTTTAATGTATGCACTTGTGGCACTTTTAATGCCCAGATAATCTGATCCGATCAAATGTATGTGTCATTGAAGGGAGAAATGTAGCTGCATTCTTTGCTTGTTTTGAAAAAACAAATAAGAAAAAAAAAAACTCTTGAATTGAAGATAGGAATGATATCATTTGTAGAACAAGTAGGGAGACATCTTTTCAATTGATATCTGTAGAGTGGAAATACGTTAATTACATGTTTTTAGGTTTTAACTATAAATAAATATTAATTGTAGATGTCTGTTAGGAGTTTATATGCAAAACATATTTCTTAATGTTCTGTAAACATATCTGCACTTGTACAGAATTGATTATATGGAGTTCTTCCTTATTTTTGCCTCAATAATTGACTGTGTTATCATAGTAAATATTTTTGATTTTGATATATGTATTTATATTTTGTAAGGATGGTGACCACTCTCTCTGGTATTCCTCTGATCAAGGGTGGGCATGGTACTGAGTAGTATTTCATGATCAACAATAGGCTGCTGACAAATCCAATAGGATTAGAAGTCTTCATTATTATCCAGTATTTACAGCATCATCAATAATGTGGAGCAAGCAGTTTTGGTGCTATGACCTGCTCTGAAGCCTGAGTGGAGATCCGTGACTAGACGTTTATCACTGATGTCTTGTGTTAGTTACTCTGTTATGTATTTTCCAGCATTTCTGCAGGAAGACCTATGATGGTTATATAACTGTCATTGCTGTAGAGATCAGCTTTAGAGTGTTTTAGAGTTTTTGAGAAAAAGGGGCCAATTCCGATCTCGGTCGGAGGCGCACCCAATACCATTCGGTCGGGAAAAAAGCCATGCGAATGCCTGTTTCCCGACCGATCCGCACATCATTCCGAACGAGCAAGTACGATGCGCACAACAGCATAGAATCCGGCCGAGTCGTACTCACCCACTCCAGGTCCTGTTCTCCGACCAAGGCGAATCCGGAAACGCCGAATCGAGTCGCACGGAAGGGAAAATGCAGCCCCGTCCGGCCGGACAAGTACGATGCGCTTTCCGTACGCGCCGAACCCGTCGCTACGTCCGGCACATCAAAGCTTCCGGGAGAGGCGCACATAAGCTCCGATTCGCGCCACAACACGATCCACGGCTACGAGGCGAACACGCCAGCGACGAGGACGAGGCGAAGCAACGAGAAAGACGAACGAGACGAACCAACGATGAATCCCTTCGTTCCGATCCTACCAATATTCTACATTTACTACCGGAACAGGCACGGACGCGTACGGCGCAGAAGGTAAGTCAGACACCAACCACGAAAACATACAACACGTACACGACACATCACACACACACAGAGGGATGCAGAATTTACTTACACGAGCAACAGCAGCACCATAGGGGCAGGATGCCCATCACAAATGCCACATATGCACACAGGGGCCTGGATGCGCACCACCACTACCACCCCTACCCAGGGGGGGCTGGATGCCTACCACTACTACCAACCTTAGCCATGGGGGTGCCAGATGCCTACCACTACTACCACCCTTACCCAGGGGGGGCTGGATGCCTACCACTACTACCACCCTTAGCCATGGGGGTGCCAGATGCCCACCACTACTACCACCCTTACCCAGGGGGGCTGGATGCCTACCACTACTACCACCCTTACCCAGGGGGGGCTGGATGCCTACCACTACTACCACCCTTACCCAGGGGGGGCTGGATGCCTACCACTACTACCACCCTTAGCCATGGGGGGGCTGGATGCCTACCACTACTACCACCCTTACCCAGGGGGGGCTGGATGCCTACCACTACTACCACCCTTAGCCAGGGGGGCTGGATGCCTACCACTACGACCACCCTTACCCAGGGGGGCTGGATGCCTACCACTACTACCACCCTTAGCCATGGGGGCTGGATGCCTACCACTACTACCACCCTTACCCAGGGGGGGCTGGATGCCTACCACTACTACCACCCTTACCCAGGGGGGGCTGGATGCCTACCACTACTACCACCCTTAGCCATGGGGGGCTGGATGCCTACCACTACTACCACCCTTAGCCATGGGGGGCTGGATGCCTACCACTACTACCACCCTTACCCAGGGGGGGCTGGATGCCTACCACTACTACCACCCTTAGCCAGGGGGCTGGATGCCTACCACTACTACCACCCTTACCCAGGGGGGCTGGATGCCTACCACTACTACCACCCTTAGCCAGGGAGGCTGGATGCCTACCACTACTACCACCCTTAGCCAGGGGGCTGGATGCCTACCACTACTACCACCCTTAGCCAGGGGGGGCTGGATGCCTACCACTACTACCACCCTTACCCAGGGGGAGCTGGATGCCTACCACTACTACCACCCTTACCCAGGGGGGGCTGGATGCCTACCACCCTTAGCCATGGGGGGGCTGGATGCCTACCACTACTACCACCCTTACCCAGGGGGGGGCTGGATGCCTACCACTACTACCACCCTAAGCCATGGGGGGGCTGGATGCCTACCACTACTACCACCCTTACCCAGGGGGGGCTGGATGCCTACCACTACTACCACCCTTAGCCATGGGGGTGCCAGATGCCTACCACTACTACCACCCTTACCCAGGGGGCTGGATGCCTACCACTACTACCACCCTTAGCCATGGGGGTGCCAGATGCCCACCACTACTACCACCCTTACCCAGGGGGCTGGATGCCTACCACTACTACCACCCTTAGCCATGGGGGGGCTGGATGCCTACCACTACTACCACCCTTACCCAGGGGGGGCTGGATGCCTACCACTACTACCACCCTTACCCAGGGGGGGCTGGATGCCTACCACTACTACCACCCTTAGCCATGGGGATGCCAGATGCCCACCACTACTACCACCCTTAGCCATGGGGGTGCCGGATGCCCACCACTACTACCACCCTTACCCAGGGGGGGCTGGATGCCTACCACTACTACCACCCTTACCCAGGGGGGCTGGATGCCTACCACTACTACCACCCTTAGCCATGGGGGCTGGATGCCTACCACTACTACCACCCTTACCCAGGGGGGCTGGATGCCTACCACTACTACCACCCTTAGCCAGGGGGCTGGATGCCTACCACTACTACCACCCTTACCCAGGGGGGCTGGATGCCTACCACTACTACCACCCTTACCCAGGGGGGGCTGGATGCCTACCACTACTACCACCCTTACCCAGGGGGGGCTGGATGCCTACCACTACTACCACCCTTAGCCAGGGGGGCTGGATGCCTACCACTACTACCACCCTTAGCCAGGGGGGGCTGGATGCCTACCACTAACAACATCTCCACTCACAGGATGGCTAATACATGTCGCAACAAGCACACACCAACATAAAGAATGCAACATTAAGACAACCCCCCCAACACCATGATAAGCGTGTGTATACTGTGTCAAATGCCTATGACACAGAACATGATCATCAACATACAATGTGACACCCTATCACATGTGCCACACATAAATGTGTGTGGCCCCCACAATGCAAGCAGGCCATGACCATTGTGGCAATGGGGTCCAAACCCCCATCATCACAGTGACCAAAATGTAAGTGTGGGGTCCTGAGCTGAAGCACATCTTGACCATTGTGGCAATGGGGTCCAAACCCCCATCATCACAGTGCCCAAAATGTAAGTGTGGGGTCCTGAGCTGAAGCACATCTTGACCATTGTGGCAATGGGGTCCAAACCCCCATCATCACAGTGACCAAAATGTAAGTGTGGGGTCCAGAGCTGAAGCACATCTTGACCATTGTGGCAATGGGGTCCAAACCCCCATCATCACAGTGACCAAAATGTAAGTGTGGGGTCCAGAGCTGAAGCACATCTTGACCATTGTGGCAATGGGGTCCAAACCCCCATCATCACAGTGCCCAAAATGTAAGTGTGGGGTCCTGAGCTGAAGCACATCTTGACCATTGTGGCAATGGGGTCCAAACCCCCATCATCACAGTGCCCAAAATGTAAGTGTGGGGTCCTGAGCTGAAGCACATCTTGACCATTGTGACAATGGGGTCCAAATCCCCATCATCACAGTGACCAAAATGTAAGTAGAACAAAGTAGAAGCTGCAACCGGCAAACTGCATGGACAATTCCTGGTCACAGGACAACAAACATAACTGTGGCAAAGTAGTGCAGGTGTCCCATTGCAACATAGATTTGGGGAGGCAAACAGTGCAGTGCAAATAAGACATACCTTTGGCCATGTGCAGACAAACATCACCCATGGGGGCTGACACTGTCAACATACATCAATGACACAATGACAGAAGTGACCATCACAATGCAGACCCACATATTTGCACCAATTGACACACCAATGCAGATACCCTGTGTAGACTGCAGATGGCAGGTGAACAGATACCATACCATGGCAGCAATGGGACACACAAACAATGATCATTGTGCTGACTGATGACCTAGGAGTCCCAGGGACAGCAGGGCAAACACACCAAACAACATACAGATAATGGCACACCATAAATATGCCAATGCAGTGGCGCTGATGCACAAACACAAACAGGCAGACACACACTGCACATCAAACACAACAGGTGAGGGGGGAGACCAGTGTCCCCAGGCAACCACACAACACATGAGGAGGCCTGAAGACCAAACACACAGATGTGCATACAGTGCCACACAGAGGTAACTCAGGGATCCAATTCCCCTATGTGGGCAATCAGGCATTGTCAGATGAGAGGGAGCACAAATCACACATGTCACACAAGCATGTAGGAACAGCAACCCACACAGTATGACACCGAGGCACCACAGCACCACCCTCAGGGCCCACACAATGTGGTGACCCTGGGCTGCATTACAATACCACTGTGATGACAAAGCCAGATGTCGTTCACACTGCGAACCACAGTCATGTATCCTGAGCAAAGAATTACCAGCACACCCACACAAGCACAAATCAAACAGCATGGCCAGTAAGCCAAGGCCAACATGGAGGCAGGGGTCTTGCCGGGCAACAACTCTCATCTGCACACACTCAACAACACACACCTCGACCACCAACAATGTGCTGCAGTAAAGCTCACATGCACAGGTGACATTGCGCATGCACCCATGACAATACCAGGGGGGGGTGGGAAGCAAGGTGCAGAAACACAGCACACATGGCCACCCAACAAGACTCCTAAATGTCTGACACACTGCACACTACGCTGTACATGGACATGACGGCAACACCACACCAACCAATGGGATCCCAGCCACAGTCACACACCAATGAAGAAGCCAAGGTCACCCACAAAGAACACACATGGACAACTACCAACATTGCAGCCCTGACCCTGAGGAGTGCCAGCAGTCACACACACAACGTGTCACAAACAATGAAAGCTAACACAAACTGGAAATCACATTACAGGAGTAAACAACAAGTGCTAAGGGGAATCCTAACTGTGACCCATCAGCGCCTGCCCACAAACTCAGCCCTGACAGCAAACACACCTATGGGTGACACCCTGATGACCAGTAATGTGCCATGCACCCACATCACAGAGAACCCAGGGAGAAGACTTTGGGGGAACATAGCTCAACTCAGCAAGCATCACAAACAAGAACACCACTAGGGATCCCAGCATGCATAGCAAAATGGAAGTGAACACACAGACATGCTCATACAACACACACCTTGGGCGCAGGCAATGTCACAGGAGCACAAACTGCCATGAGGGGACTCCACTCCTGTGTGAGGAAAGCTGTCCCATATGTCGCATCAGTAGGGCTCCATCATGTCAGCACAACACTTTGTCACACAGTAAACAATTAGCACCAAATCAAGGCTCCCATCACATCAGCCTGGTCATGGGAGTGTCAACGAAATCATCAGCACAGATCCAACACACATGTACAGCAAGTTGCACTGACAACACAGATGAGTCCTTCCTCATTGATGCCCAAACCTGCATGTCCACTGGAGATGGCCACACGGTCAGGGAAGTAGACGAATTGAACAATGGCAAGCACTACAGATGTGCAGGGATGGAAGCCACAGATGTGACATTGCTAATGTAACTAGGAAATTCCATTTCCAAATATTGTAAACATTACACCCACAGATGCTGTTAAGGATGACATGGATACACCACAGGATAGGACACTGTCCCTCTGGACCACATGGGGCCCTGCCCAGTGACACTTCATTTTTCATGAGACCAAAGATCATCATCCCTGCTGCAAGGGCATGGTCAGCATCATCAACATCATGTACATCAGAAGTAATAGCATTAGTGAACAGAAGGTTGCTTTATTCAGCATATGTGTGTCCGAAAACTCAGAGAACAGTAAAGCTCCAACAAAGGCCAATGGCCAGTCCATCAAGTAAGTCAATACAGGGTGACAGTGGCAGATGTCACCCTACGCATGCCTGCACTGCACAAAACCAGGGACAATCCACTAGGAGGGGCAACCGGGGGGCAGGCCAGGCACCGCAGGGACAGGATCAGGGCTCACCAGGAGGAGTCAGGGAAGGGGTGGTGGGTGCTGGAGAGCCACTGACAACTGCAGTGGAGGTGTCTGACATGGTGTGTGCCGGCACAACTGGGGGCATGACTCAGATGTTGTGGGTGCCGGCACGACTGCAGTGGACCGTGCAGATGGAGTGGACAGGTCCGCCACTGCAGTGCCCAAGTCAGACAGGGTGGTAGTGGACTCCACTGCAGTGCCTACCTCCAGGGGAGGAGAATGGGGAACAGGCAAGGTGGGCTGGACAGAGGGGGAGGACACCCTCACCACATCAGTGGCACAGACAAGCGCAGCGGGGGTGTGGTGCCGGGAGAGCAAGTGGCAGGGGGAGAAGGCCTGACCCTCTTGGGGATGGTATATCTGTGGGTGGGGGAACCTGGGGCAGGGTGTGGTGGGGGCACCTGTGGAGTGGGGGCCTGAGGGATGGAGGAAGGAGACCTGGTGCCTGAGCTACAGGGCGGCGGCGGGGTCTTGCTCTTACGACTCCGGGGGGACTTGCGGGTGGGGGCCTCAGTCTGTCTGCGCCTGGGGGAGGGTGTCCGGGGGCGAGGGGCACTCTGCTCCGTGTGGGTGGGCTTCCTCTTCCCCCTGGATGCTGGAGCAGCTGGATCGTAGGGGATGAGGCCGAGGTCACAGAGGAAGAGCCGCTGTGACTTTGGGGTTGCAGGTGAGGCAAGGGAGGGTGCTTTGGAGGGAGAGGCAACCGAGGACTGCGCAGTGCTTGTGGATGCGTGTGTGTGTTCCAGGGCCCCATCCCCTGTGAGTCTGGTTTCAGTCCCCTGACTGTGCGTGCGTGTGCGTTTTGTTTGTGGCGTGTGTGTCTGTGTGCTGGACGTGTGTGTGCTGGTGTGTGCCTGTGCCGGTGTGTGTGTGTGCTTGGGACGGGTAAGGTGCTGGGGAGTGTGGATGGAGCAGAGGCAGGAGGGGTGAGGGACTGTCTGAGGAGGGACACTGCTGCCGTCAGGGAGGAGTCCATGGACCTATTGCCCTCTGTAGGTCAGACATGCCCGATGAGATGCCCTCCATGAACGACACCAGCTGAGTCAACAGAGCGGTGTGTGCATGGAGGACACTCAGCATGGCTGTCTGCCCTACATGGAGCTGGCGAAGGAGGTACACAGACTCCTCACTCAGGGCAGCAGGGGACACAGGGGCAGGGGGTGCGGTGCCTGGCCCGAAGGATACACGCTCCCGAACATGGGAGCCTCCACGGACCTGGGGAATGGGAGCCGATGGGAGGGCGGTGGTGGTGCTGGTGGTGGCGGGGACAGCAACACTAGCTGGGGTGTGGTGGCTGCTGACACCCGCCTCCATAAGGGAGTCATCCTCCGAGCCGCTGTGGTCCTCAGCTGAGGTGGATGCTGCTGAGGATTCCTCGGTGTGGCTCCCCTCGCCCTCTGTGCCACTGGGTCCCTCCGACCACTCCTCGGCTGCTGACCCAGTCTGGCTCTCCGGCTCCTCCTGGTCCGTGGAGCTGTCCCCTTCTGTGGCCGTGGATGTATCTGCAATCAATGGGGAAACAGACAGACATCAGTCACCTGCACCGAACGCACACACCACTGTGAGCACAGCACATTACAGAGCAAGCCCAGGCATCATTAGTTGAACATTGCTAAGAGTGCCCTAACTGAACAGGAGAAGCCAATTGTCAGTCTGATGCCAACCATGGCACTCACATCCCACATGGCCTTGCACCCATCTGTCTGGTGTCTGTTGGATAGCAACACCCCAGTGTGGACACATGCACCACCTACACAGTAGTTGGACAGTGCAGAGGACACGGTGTAGCATGTGGACATGCACACATCACAACTCTTGCCACTGAGTCAGTACAGGTTTCCGGATGAAAGGGATGCCCAGAGTCAAATAGGAAATGCATGTGATGCATACCAGCGACAGACACCATGATGCACCCATGTCCTGATAGCCATCGCCACAATGGTGTGCATGTAGCACATGTCACTCCCCTGCAGGATCACCAATAAGTAGACACATGCCATGGCAGAGGCATGACTGCTAAGTCATACATCACTGTCTCAGTGATGTATGACTTGGCAGCCAGACAACAACACTCTGCACTGTGTCACAATAGTAGGTCATGGGGAATGCAAGTCCTGGAGCTGCACAAGTGCACATGTACCTCCCCACACAACACATCATCTGAACCCTCATCTGTCCAGGTCATACCGATTGGACATATGGGAGACCTGTGACACTACCCTCTGAACCTGAGCCCCTCACAATCTGCTGTGAATGGGAAACAGCTGCCTGAACTTCACATTCGCATACCCTAGTCTGCACGGGCAGCTGATCAAACACCTATGTGACACACAAGTATCGTCTCCTATGGTCACATCTCCAGTGGCATGCTGAGCCCCAACCGAGAAACACCCCAGCAGTCCTGGCAACAAATCCACAGCACACTGACACAGAGGCAGACACCTGAGGGGTCAAATCACTGCGCACAACGTGTCAGCTGATACACGGGAGTGGGAGTACAGGTGTATTGGATGGGCTGGAGTAGGCATGACTGTCCTGCCCCACATGAATGAGGGATGAGCCCTGGACAGTGGATAGCTGGCTATGTATGTGTGACACACGTAATCTGCACACTCCTGGGGCCAAAACATTGTACCCACCCGCTGCATGGGTGTGTGCCAGATACCCCAGGCACATGTGGTGGCTCAGCAAGTGGACCGCATATCAAAGCAACACGCAGATTACATGTCCGAACACAGGCATTGTGTGAACAATGGACCCACCCATGATGCCCACAACAGAGTTAGGGAAACAGATGCTGTCCCCCACCTTGAGTGAAGCAAACTGCAAGGACACAGTCCCAAGTGACACAATTCCCTGACTGTAAGGGCCACACCTGGGTATCAGATGAGGAGTGGGCAGTGCACAATAGAGGGACATGGCTCCTGGACAACATGACTGCTGTACTGTGGCAGTTTAACCAGGCCAGAGGAGGGCACATAGCATGTAATACAGAGTTCACAGTGCAGTCTTTGACTCACCCCCTCCTTGCTGCTGTCTGGCCTTCAGCTGCCCATCCAGGTCTGGAAACACCACCGCCAGGATCTGGAGCATGTGGGGGGTCAGGGTCCGTGTTCCACCCCTCCTGCGAGGAGGCGACAGCTTCAGCTGGACCCTTGCAATCCTCCGGGTCCAGCCCCGAAGGTCCTGCCACCTCTTCTGGCAGTTGCGGATCCGGCGCTTGTAGACCCCCACGGACCAGACAGCCCAGACGATGTCCTTCCAGATCTCCTGCTTCCGATGGGCATTAACCTGTGAGGATGACAAAGTGAAAAGGCCATTACTACACATGCAACATATCCGTGCATGACACAGTTGTATATACATGTCTCAATCACAGGGGCACATGATGTACACAGGCAGTGCAACGCTGCCCATGGACAGTTTGCCAGAAGTCACTACATGGTATCATTGCATGGGAAGTAAAACCTTGTGCAAATGCACTGTCACTGCACCATACCTGTCCAGTGCATGTCACTACACACTATGGGGGGTGACAACTACTCAGTGAGCCTGCTAGCCAGTGGCGTGCAGACTTTCAGCCTTGCTAGTCAGACAAAATGCACATCCAGAAAGGCAGTGCACAGAACACTCACCTGCTCCCCTGGTGTCCCATACAGCTTGCTGTACTGTGGAAGTAGGCTGTCCAGCAGGGCCTGGTTCTCCTCAAGGCTGAAGGCTGGGTCTCTCTCCACAGTACGTGCCATTGCAGGGTCCAGAGGGGGCAGAGACAGCAGCAGTGTAGAGGCAGATGTCGTCCTGGAGCATGTAGTGCAGGCAAGTGAGCTCTCAGGGGAACAGCCAGCAATATATATGTGCTGCAGAGGCAGATACTGTCCCATGTGTCCAAAGTGATAGGTCCAAGTCGTTTGCATCTTCTGAATCTGGCCAATCCATGGAATAGCAGCACCAATACACGCCCACAGCATCCTTCAAATCTTCAACTTCATTACATACATGATTTTGCAACATTGTTGTGGCTGACCAACTGAATTTCCAGCAACCGACTCGTTCGAATTTTGAAAACGCGTCCGTTGCCAGGCTAGGCCATTGACAATGGGTGCGCACCGATCGGTCCATTGCGGTTCAACGCGTACAGGGGTACAACGCGTACCCGCACACATTGAATGCAATGGGCCGGCCGGGTGCACCGATCGGTCCATTGCGGTTCAACGCGTACAGGGGTACAACGCATACCCGCACACATTGAATGCAATGGGCCGGCCGGGTGCACCGATCGGTCCATTGCGGTTCAACGCGTACAGGGGTACAACGCGTACCCGCACACATTGAATGCAATGGGCCGGCCGGGTGCACCGATCGGTCCATTGCGGTTCAACGCGTACAGGGGTACAACGCGTACCTGCACACATTGAATGCAATGGGCCGGCCGGGTGCACCGATCAGTCCATTGCGGTTCAACGTGTACAGGGGTACAACGCGTACCCGCACACATTGAATGCAATGGGCCGGCCGGGTGCACCGATCGGTCCATTGCGGTTCAACGCGTACAGGGGTACAACGCGTACCCGCACACATTGAATGCAATGGGCTGGCCGGGTGCACCGATCGGTCCATTGCGGTTCAACGCGTACAGGGGTACAACGCATACCCGCACACATTGAATGCAATGCGCCGGCCGCGTGCACCGATCGGTCCATTGCGGTTCAACGCGTACAGGGGTACAACGCGTACCCGCAGACATTGAATGCAATGGGCCGGCCGGGTGCACCGATCGGTCCATTGCGGTTCAACGCGTACAGGGGTACAACGCGTACCCGCACACATTGAATGCAATGGGCCGGCCGGGTGCACCGATCGGTCCATTGCGGTTCAACGCGTACAGGGGTACAACGCGTACCCGCACACATTGAATGCAATGGGCCGGCCGGGCACACCGATCGGACCATTGCTGTTCAACGCGTACCTAGGATACAACGCGTACCCGCACACATTGAATGCAATGGGCCGTCCGGGTGCACCGATCGGTCCATTGCTGTTCAACGCGTACCTAGGATTCAACGCGTACCCGCACACATTGAATGCAATGGGCCGTCCGGGTGCACCGATCGGTCCATTGCTGTTCAACGCGTACCTAGGATACAACGCGTACCCGCACACATTGAATGCAATGGGCCGGCCGGGCACACCGATCGGACCATTGCTGTTCAACGCGTACCTAGGATACAACGCGTACCCGCACACATTGAATGCAATGGGCCGTCCGGGTGCACCGATCGGTCCATTGCTGTTGAACGCGTACCTAGGATACAACGCGTACCCGCACACATTGAATGCAATGGGCCGGCCGGGCACACCGATCGGACCATTGCTGTTCAACGCGTACCTAGGATACAACGCGTACCAGCGCACATTGAATGCAATGGCCAATGTGTGCGCACTGATCGGTCCATTGCTGTCCAACGCGTATTGCGAATACAACGCGTACCAGCACACATTGAATGCAATGGCCAATGTGTGCGCACTGATCGGTCCATTGCTGTCCAACAGCGTATTGCGAATACAACGCGTACCAGCACACATTGAATGCAATGGCCAATGTGTGCGCACTGATCGGTCCATTGCTGTCCAACGCGTATTGCGAATACAACACGTACCAGCACACATTAAATGCAATGGCCAATGTGTGCGCACTGATCGGTCCATTGCTGTCCAACGCGTATTGCGAATACAACGCGTACCAGCACACATTGAATGCAATGGCCAATGTGTGCGCACTGATCGGTCCATTGCTGTCCAACGCGTATTGCGAATACAATGCGTACCAGCGCACATTGAATGCAATGGCCAATGTGTGCGCACTGATCGGTCCATTGCTGTCCAACACGTCCCTGTACAAGTCACTGGCATATGTCACCATGCCTGTCACAGGTGAACATATGCCAGCCACATATACTTCCCAGGGAGTGAGGGGCACACCTACAACACCACAGCCTGTCCAAACTGTATCCTACGGCATGTAAGGCTGCATTACCTATTCCGTGTATGGGGGTGAACATGTTGTTCTGTGGGTGTCACTTGGGGGCAGCCACCCCCAG
This sequence comes from Calotriton arnoldi, assembly GCA_963921515.1. NCBI lineage: Eukaryota > Metazoa > Chordata > Amphibia > Caudata > Salamandridae > Calotriton > Calotriton arnoldi. The sequence goes on along the minus strand of CAWUFW010011121.1, from coordinate 187,802 downwards.
GCTGTGCACGTGTTCATGGGGACAGATTCCTTGGTGTTTCGTGTACATGACCACTGTGATGTGCAACTGTTCATATCTGAGTATGTGGCATGGTCACATTTCACGGTGGTGTATGTGTATGTCATGTCACATACCCCCTGAGTCCCATGTGGGACGGTATGTTTAACCCAGGGTGACCCATTGGCACAATGGTGATGGTCCTCCACAGTCTGTGTGCATTTTGTGTTTACAATGTCTCTGATTTCATGTGCACAATGGGAGCCAGTCTCCACTTCCACGTTGTTTGCGCATGGACTTTGATGTTGTGCGTGTGTGTGTCACAGACGTCCATGTCTGTCCTGCCGAGGCAACAGGGACCACTACCTGTGGGGGTCATGGTTGTTTTGCTGTGGTGTATACATGATACACCATATCATGCCAGTGTCCATGTGGCAATACAGGGTCCCTGGGAATGTACCTGTCGTTGAGCTGTGATGCCTGGGGCACATCTGTCCTCACATGTCACTGTGGGGGGTGATTGTAACATGGCAGCAGGAGATGGGAACTGTGACACGGCCTCATGATATCCAATGGGCCAACCTGGGACTAATTGATGCCACTTGTTGAACCGTGATGACAGATGTTGGCCATGTATGTACCATACATGTCCTTACTGAACTGCACACTTCATGTAGTTGTGCCTCATAATGATGTATGATGTGATATTGAGTGTGTTCAATGCCGCATATGTGGGGTGACTGACAATCTTGCTTTCTTCTCCTCTGCACCGCAGGGCTCCTGCTGTCCATAGACCATTCCCAGACCTGGCAACGATGGTGGAACGGGACAGCATCAGACGGTACCGCTTCACCAGGCAGCTGATTGAGGATTTGGCAGTGCAGTTGGCCCCACATTTGCAGCCTGGCCGGCCGTATCCTATAGCGCTGACCCCCAAGGTGAAGGTGATGGCAGCCCTACACTTCTTTGCCACCGGTACCTTTCAACATACTGTAGCGACTGCTGGTGGGAGGTCACAGACCATGTTCAGCCGTGTGCTCTGTGATGTTTTGGAGGCAATGTTGCTAAACCTGAACCGGTACATCTATTTCCCTAGACTGCAACGACTCACTGACTTGAAGAGTGACTTCTATGCCCTGGGGAGGATGCCGCATGTCATTGGCTCCATTGATGGGACACATGTGGCTTTGGTACCACCACAGGCACATGAACAGGCCTACCGTAACCGCAAACACTACCACTCGGTCAATGCACTGGTGGTGTGTCTCGCAGATATGACCATCTCACACGTGTGTGCCCGTTTCCCTGGTTCAGCACACGATGCCTTTGTGATGAGGAGTAGTCACATCCCCAGGATGATGGCACAGATGCAGAACCAGCGTGCCTGGCTTGTCGGTGTGTACTGACTTTGTGCCATTGTGTGTGATCTGATCTGTAGTATTCCGCCCACTTTTCCAAGTCAGCTAATGTGCACTTGTCTGTCCGTAGGTGACTCGGGATACCCCAACATGCCGTGGTTGCTGACACCCCTCAGGAACCCTGTGACACCAGCCCAGATGCGCTACAATGAGGCACATGGTCGGACCAGGAGAGTGATTGAGCGGACATTTGGTCTACTGAAGAGCCGCTTCCGCTGCCTGGACAAGACAGGAGGGTCCCTCCCATATGCCCCAGCGAAGGTGTGCAAGATTATCATCGTCTGCTGCATGCTCCACAACCTGGCAGTGCGGAAGGAGTTGCCTCTCATCCAGGATGACAATGACCAACATCCGCCACCTGTGGAGGATCCTGGCCTGGACCACGATGCCAGTGATGATGATGATGATGGTGATGTCCGCACACAGCTCATCACCAACTTCTTTAGCTGAATGTGACTATCCTGAGGTGTCATGTCAATGATGTGAGTTAGCATGATATGTGTAGGTGGTGCTCTGGTGCTGTTAGAGTGTGTCCATGGGCTACTTGACTGGATGTGTGTAGCGATGTGTGCTTACAGGTAGTCTGTACTCCCCAACAGTGTCGACATGCTAACTTGGTTCTGGGTGGGTATCTTGTAACATGTATTGTGCATGAGTTTTGCTGTTCTGTCCTGTTCTCCATTGCTTTTGACTGTGTGTCATTTCTGTCCTTCACAGGGTACTTTCAGATTCGTTTTGTCAACTGTGTCCACCGACGACGTGATTGTACTTCCAGGGTGGTAGCTGTCGTGTCCCTACAGGTGATGTGCGCCACACCCATGGACTTCCTTCCTTCTACAGTTGTTGACTGTGTGCCCGCTGCCAGGTGGGATTACCTTGCATCTGTAGTGGTTACGACATGTTGCAACTGTGTAATAAACCTGTGCTTCACTTTGTGATGTGCGTTGTCTGTGGTCACACATTTGACTGCCATTTGCTTACTGCACCTGTGGGCTACTTGACTACAACTGGGAATAGGTGTGGTGTCTGTGCATTGCACCGTCTTTCCTGGCAACATCAGTGTAGGCAATGAGTCAGATGGCCTAGGTGTGTATGTGTTGTGTAGCCCTGGTGGTGTGTCTCCCTCATATGTGTCACGTTGCCATTACTCACATGCCTGTGTCGTACTTGCTGTTGCAGTTCGCATACACAGTGTAATTTTGCAGTTCATCATCCCCATGACAGCACCCACATTGGAATCACAACAGAGGCAAGTATGGTGTATTAGTGTGTTTATTGTGATACATTTGTGTGAATAGTGCACAGGATGGTTAGTGTTGTACATTTATATTGCAATCAGAAGTTCCTAGATGAATTGAAAGTCCTGGTAGACAAAATCCCCAGTATCGGGGCCACAGTTGTCTGAGACATTGGTCCAACTTGTACTCCCCATGTCATGTGTGGGAGTTGTGTTGCCGTCAACAGGGTGAACAGTTTGCGCACAAAGGTGATCATCCAGAACAGGTTCAGGCTTCCTGGGGGTTGCACATGGCCATCGGCCTTTCACTTGCCCCTCCTCGGACGACCCCTCTTCTTTGGGGGGGGCCCCTGAAGTGCAGGCTGCTGCGGTGCAGGGGACTCTCCGCCAGAGTCATCCTCCCTCCCTGTGGCAGTTGCAGTTGTTTCAGCACCAGATGTTGTTGGCACACAGGGAGGTGTAGACTGGTTGCTGGTCATCTGGCGGAAGCATTGTAATATGTCCCTATGCACCGCCGTCATCTCTTGCAGTGTGTCCCACTTGGACTCCACGTGGGACATCTGTGAGTCCAAGCGGGCATGATGGGCAGCCTGCTGCTCTTTGATGTCCCTGAGGAGCCCCACTACCTGGCTGAGATCTCCGGTGCTGGACTGGTACGCATCGGCTATGCGTGCCAGTTGTGGGTCATCATGCACACCAGACACCTCTGCAAGCAGCAACCTCTGTCTCCCACCCCTCCCACCACCCCTGCCGACATGTGCAGTGCGTGCAGTGGCACGCACAGATGGCCCTGGTCCCCCTTGGGGGTTGGTGGTGGTGTCCATGGCCCCACGTTGGTCCAGGGTCCCTGTGCTGGTGGTGCTCCTTGTTCTGTCCATGTCGGCAGGGATGGTATTTGTGGTGACTGTCGTTGGAGGGGTGGGTGCAGGGGTGCAGCTGGTGGTCCTGATGGTGCTGCAGCTGGTGGTCCTGCTGGTGCTGCATGATGACTTGCACCGGAGGTGCCAGGTTGGTCTTCTTCATCCGAGGAGGGCAGAGGCTGTTCGACACCAGTGAGCTCCGTATCCTCTTGAGCCTGGGACTGGGACTCCTCAGCGTCTGCTGCTGTGTCCCCATCATCACCTGTTATTGGGAGACACACACAATGTATGTTATGTTTCTGCAGGCATCAATGGTTGACACACCTGACAGTTGTGACTGTGCCTCTGGGTGCGGGCCTGTACATTGCATTGTCCTAAGTTGTCACAGTCGGGTTGATATTGGTGTAGCACATTGTCCTGCATTATTTGGGCATTTCAATGTATTTGTTGGGGTTGGTTGTATTTGGTTGACAGCCGGCCCTCCTTCCCACCCAGCCAGTCAGTTATCCCACCATGGACTGTGCTTGCATTGCAGGGAGTGAAAGTTGGCTTTCAAGATGTCAGTCAGTGGTGTCCTGCTGTTGGTTGTTGCACAGTTGCCAGCGGGGCCTTGTGCTCCCCACAGCAGTTTCAGTGTCAGCCATCTTGTCAGTTGTTTTCCACTCCCTGTGATGTGAGCATGGTTCAGGGTGGTGTTGATGGGACAGTTGTGGGGGTGAGCTATGTCTGTGACTATGACTCCCATCATGCTATTGACTCCACCCCATTTCCCAGCATTCCCATACTTACTTGCTTTTGTGGGGAGTTCAGTGTGTGTGGGTGTGAGAGCAATGGCAAGATGGCTGACAGTGGTGTCCTGCTGTTGGTTGGTGTGCAGTTCCCAGCATGCCCTTGTGCTCCCACAACACAGCACCAGTGTCAGACATCTTTGATGGGCCTTTCCACTCTCTGTGGGATGTGCATGCGTGAGTGTGAGCTTGCTGGGCCATGTGGGTGGGGGATGTTGAGCTGTGACTACGACTCCCATCAAGCTATTGCCTCCACCCCCCTTCCCAGCATGCCCATGCTTCCTTCCCTTTGACTCTGCTTCCCTGTGGGGTTGTGTGCCTGTGCTGACAAGATGGTTGACGGTGTAATCCTGGGGTTAGTTCTGCTACAGGTCCCATGTGTGTCCTTGTGCTTCACTCTGCATGACCCAGTGTTGTGGTTCTTTGTGGGATAGATTATTGGTGTGTGAGGCAATGCATTCTCCCAGGTGAGTTGTGTGGAGTTTGTGTTAAGGGGGGGGGGTGAAAAGCTGCTGGTGACTGTGGTCGGTGCTGTGAGTCCTCCTTCCCACCCAGCCCGATATCCCACCATGGACTGTGCTTGCATTGCAGGGAGTGAAAGTTGTCTTTCAAGATGTCAGTCAGTGGTGTCCTGCTGTTGGTTGTTGCACAGTTGCCAGCGGGGCCTTGTGCTCCCCACAGCAGTGGCCAGTGTCAGCCATCTTGTGAGTCCTTTTCCACTCCCTGTGATGTGAGCATGGTTGTGAGTGGTGTTGATGGGCCAATTGTGAGGCTGAGCAATATCTGTGCCTACAACTCCCATCATGCTATTGCCTCCACCCCCCTTCCCAGCATGCCCATCCTTCCTTCCTTTTGACTCTGCTTCCCTGTGGGGTGGGCTGCCTGTGCTGAATGGATGGCTGGGAGTGTTGCCCTGGCAGTTGTTTGGCTAAAAGTCCCAAGAGTCTCCCTGTGCTTCACACAGCATAACCCAGGGTGGTGGTTCTTTGTGGGATCTTGAGTTGGGATGTGAGGCATTGCATTCTCCCAGGTGGGTTATGTGGAGTTTGTGTTGAGGGGGGGTGTGAGGGTAGGTGCTTGTGACTATGGTCAGTGCTGTGAGTCCTCCTTCCCACCCACCAGATATCCCACCATGGAACGTGCTTCCATTGCAGGGAGTGGATGTTGTCTTTCAAGATGTCAGTCAGTGGTGTCCTGCTGTTGGTTGTTGCACAGTTGCCAGCAGGGCCTTGTGCTCCCCACAGCAGTGGCCAGTGTCAGCCATCTTGTGAGTCCTTTTCCACTCCCTGTGATGTGAGCATGGTTGTGAGTGGTGTTGATGGGCCAATTGTGAGGCTGAGCAATATCTGTGCCTACAACTCCCATCATGCTATTGCCTCCACCCCCTTCCCAGCATGCCCATGCTTCCTTCCCTTTGACTCTGCTTCCCTGTGGGGTTGTGTGCCTGTGCTGACAAGATGGCTGACAGTGTAATCCTGGGGTTAGTTCTGCTACAGGTCCCATGTGTGTCCTTGTGCTTCACTCTGCATGACCCAGTGTTGTGGTTCTTTGTGGGATAGATTATTGGTGTATGAGGCAATGCATTCTCCCAGGTGGGTTATGTGGAGTTTGTGTTGAGGGGGTGTGTGAGGGGAGGTGCTTGTGACTATGGTCAGTGCTGCGAGTCCTCCTTCCCACCCAGCCAGATATCCCACCATGCAACGTGCTTGCATTGCAGGGAGTGGAAGTTGTCTTTCAGGATGTCAGTCAGTGGTGTCCTGCTGTTGGTTGTTGCACAGTTGCCAGCAGGGACTTGTGCTCCCCACAGCAGTAGCCAGTGTCAGCCATCTTGTGAGTCCTTTTCCACTCCTTGTGATGTGAGCATGGTTCAGGGTGGTGTTGATGGGCCAATTGTGAGGCTGACCAACATCTGTGACTACCACTCCCATCATGCTGTTGCCTCCACCCCCCTTCCCAGCATGCCCATCCTTCCTTCCTTTTGACTCTGCTTCCCTGTGGGGTGGGCTGCCTGTGCTGAATGGATGGCTGGGAGTGTTGTCCTGGCAGTTGTTTGGCTAAAAGTCCCAAGAGTCTCCCTGTGCTTCACACAGCATAACCCAGGGTGGTGGTTCTTTGTGGGATCTTGAGTTGGGATGTGAGGCATTGCATTCTCCCAGGTGGGTTATGTGGAGTTTGTGTTGAGGGGGGGGTGTGAGGGGAGGTGCTTGTGACTATGGTCAGTGCTGTGAGTCCTCCTTCCCACCCACCAGATATCCCACCATGGAACGTGCTTCCATTGCAGGGAGTGGATGTTGTCTTTCAGGATGTCAGTCAGTGGTGTCCTGCTGTTGGTTGTTGCACAGTTGCCAGCAGGGCCTTGTGCTCCCCACAGCAGTAGCCAGTGTCAGCCATCTTGTGAGTCCTTTTCCACTCCCTGTGATGTGCGCATGGTTCATGGTGGTGTTGATGGGACAGTTGTGGGGGTGAGCAATATCTGTGACTACGACTCCCATGATGCTATTGGCTACACTGACTTGCCCAGCATACACAGAATTCCTTTCTTTCAGTGGTCTTCACTGTGTGTTGGTGTTGTATTGGTGGCTACATGTCTGGATGTGTTTGTTAGTTCTATTTGTGCCACTGCCTAGCTGTAGTTGTAGTTGTGTTTGTACATGTGATGACACGGTTAAATGTAACTTTGTGATGGCATGTGTTGTGTTTATCTGACTGACATACACATTTTGGGATGATTCTGTTCTGGTTGCTGTGTAATTGCTAAGAGTGCATGGTTTGACTTTCCCCTTGACAGTGATGTGTGTGTGTATTGTGGCAGAATATTGTGTACATTTGTTGTGTACTCACCAGGCTCTGGGATGTTTTCTAGTCCATAGACGCTCACTGGCGGTAGGATGGCCCGCACCTTCTCCTCCCAGGGCCTGAGGTATACTGGCTTGGCAGGAGGGCCACTGCCGGTGTGTTTGCTCAGGAGGTAGTCCTTCTTCAGCAGCTCCCGTACCCTCCTGCGCACGTCATACCACCTGTTCTGGATGTCAGTCTTTGTGCGCAGACATGGTGATTGTGCGTTCACCCTGTTGATGATCCTCTCCCACATCTTTGTTTTCTGGGCGATGGGTGTCTGTTGGACCAGTGCGCCAAACAGCTGTGGCTCTACCCTGAGGATCTCGTCTACCATGACTTCCAATTCACAATCTAGGAACTTCTGATTCTTCTTTGGGGGCATGGTGATGGGTGGTGATGGTGAGTGATGTGTGTGTTGGTGTGCAGGTGAAGGTGTGTGAGTGTGTGTTTTGCTGGGTGTATGTGAGGTAGCTATTTGTTGGTGTGCTGATGGTGTGTGGCTTGTGTGAGGGATGAGCTGTGGGTGTGTGGTTGCTGTCTGTTGAGTGCTGGCAGGTGAATTGGATTTGCAAAGGATCATGGTTGGGATTTGTGTCCTTTATATGGGTGGAGTTGTGGGTGTGTCTTTGTTCTCTGTCCTCACCCCCCAGTATTTATTGGCTTAGTAATTACTTGTTTGGCCTTTTTTTGTGTATTTTCCCTTAGTACTTTCTGTGCATGTTGGAAACGTTCTTGTGACCGAGTCGGACCCTGCAGTTGTCTCGTACGGTCTTCTCCGTTTCGTTCACGCTGTGTTTGTGCTATTTTCTATGCTGCGTACGCATCGGTCGCAGTGTTTTGTGTTACTTCGGCTCGCAGTTTTGTATGCGTGTCGGTTGTACGGCTTGTCCTCCGTACGACTCGGTCGTGGTTTTCGCGCCTTGCATCGTACTTGGCGGTTTGGAGTTCGCGGGTACGTTTAGGTCGGATTTGTTCCGGGTGCGTGTCGGTCGGTTCGAATCGCGTGTTTTTCCGGCCGGATTGCTGTTTTCCGTGCGGCTCGGTCGTTCGGCTTGGGTTCCGTACGTGTCGGTCGGATTTTGCACGCTTTGCATCGTACTTGGCGGGTCGGGCGCCACAGGTACGTGTCGGTCGGAATTAATACCGGCTCCGAGTCGGTCGGTGCTTTTTCCGGCCCGAATCGGCATCGACCCCTAAGTGTTACAGTGGCTTTCTTCAAAGGAGGGTGGTCATAAGCTTGTGCGTGGGAGGTGTTGAGACACGATAAAGAGAGAGGATCTGACTTATTTTTCTAGGCTGTGGGCTAAGGGATATAGATCATTTTTTGATGGTATGGTGGATAAGATGTCTCTTCTGGAGCAGCTGAGGGTAACTGAGGTCTAGCTATTCAATGCTGTTTTCATTTCAAGTGTAGATACGATTAGAGTAAGGTGTAGTGGAAACCAACCCTGTTACAAATAGTTTTGATTAACAAGGTCTTGGTGTCCTTCCGCTGAGATATGATACTTGCAATGGGTTTTGTTTTTCACAATGCTGAAGAGTGCCCATGCTGTCCATGCTGAATTTTTTGCAGATTTTATTTGGGCTTTTTCAAATGTAGCTTTAGATCTTAGTCTAGTTGATTTACATTTTAATTTTAGTAGCTTGAGCATTTTGGTCAAGGTTATAATGGGTGGATTATATCCCTTTGGATTCATTATTAAGTATGCTTTATGTGTTTTCTTTGGCAGTTCCTCTTTTTATCAAGTTGTTTGGTGATGAATGCAAGTGTGTCTATAATTTCAAGTACGGAGCCATTGTGATGTTCAACTAGTGCATAGGTGAGGCAGACGCAGCCCGCAAGCTCTGCCACTAATGCACACAGCGCCTTACCCCGGTCTGGAAGCATGGATGCCAAGTGGAGTGGAGGGGAGTGAGGAAGATACAGACAATGTGCTCTTCCAATGCGTGGTGTGGGGCTGACTGTAGAGCCAAGTTGGGCCAGCAAAAGTGAACCTGGAGTAAACAGATTCCTCGATGGCCATCGAAAATGCCCTATAAGCTTCGAAAACAGCGGATCACAAGCACAGCTCTGCGGGCAGAGGTGAGTGCAAACTGCCGCAGGGAGTTGGGACAGGCTTGGGCTTGCCGCTGGGGGAGGGGGTATGTCGCAGCCGGGGACAGAAGTGTAAGTCATTTTGAAATATCTTACTGAGGAGCACGAAGGAGCCGGGGAATAAGGTCTGGAAGCAGATCAAGGCTGGTCGGACGTTCTCGCTCTGCAGTGTTGTTGACTGTGTACTGTCCTTACGGCCCTTAGAGACTTACTGGCCCTAAGTCTGAGACTCTTTCTATGTGATTCTAGTGGCTGTACTACTCTCCCATGACAGATGGTGCATGGGCCATTCCCAGGATTATGACTCTGATACCGGAAGGCAGCAGGATGGAAGTGTTGACTTCTAATTGGGAGAGAATATTGCCACAGTCAGCGAACTCATACCTTCTCCTAGAGGATGTGGCCTAAGGGCTAGGGCAGTCGACTCCACCCCTGGTGAATCGGGTTCGAATCTCGGCAACAACGCTCATCATCCTGTGATTCTGGGCAAATCACTTAAGCCTCCCGGTGCCTGACAAAAATGAATGTGTCCTTATGTAACACAACTGGTGCTCATGTAAATTGCTCTGATACCTGATACATTCGGGTCAAGTTTGCGCTATATAAAACACTGAATGCTGTAGGCACTGCAATTAGTCAATCAAAACCAGTCCAGGGGCTGAAAAGCCGGGGCACTCAAGCGCAGCCAGGCACACCCTGCACGAACTGAAACATGCAGCAATGGATGGAGTCTAAGGTCAAAGAGTTGCTTGAAGCAGTCAAAAGGAGGGCGAGAAGGTTCAGATATCGAGAGTTGGGGAGAGTCCACAGACCCTCAACTGATGGACTTGGTATCTTCTCCTTTACAATTGGAGGGCATAATATCGAACAGGGGGCTAGCAACTTCACGGAAGCGGCTCCTGCTCCAAGCCTAGTTAAACCTAAACAATACCCACTGTTCTTGAAGCATTCAAAATCTAATACAGAGGCAGCATTAGTATTAAACAAATTAAGGGATAAGCAGCCAAGTTTGACTGGCTCCTTGGATGAGCAGGGGGGTATACAGGCAAGGCCCCAAGCCGCAGAAAGCAGTTGACAACAGCCTGCCTTTTCCTTGCAGGAGGCATCGTCATACACTATATGTCAGAACATGGAGACCTGGAATGCACAAATAGACTTCAGGGGGGACATGGAGATACTTCGAGGGATCAAAATCCTAAACAGGAACTGGGGGGCAGTGGAGGCAATCAGGCTATTAAAATTATGCTTGAAATTATTCTATCCGAAATAAGATCATTGAACGCTTCACAGGCATCTATTGTGCAGCAATCTAAGCTTAACCCTTTCGCTGCTAGGCCTTTTCTCCCCCTGTGCTGAGGCTTTTTTGGGCTATTTGGGGTAGTTCACGATTTCTTTTTGTCCACATAAGGTATCCATGCCAAATTTGCGTCCTTTTCATTCAACATCATGGGGATTTGAAAGGTACCCAGGGTTTGTGGATTCCCCTGGAGGGGACCCAGAAATTATACAAAATACAGCTAAATGTATTTTCTTTCTTGAAAAATGGGGAAAAAGTGCTGCAGAAGAAAACGTCTGTTTTTTTCCCTGCAATGGGTATCAACAAAGGGTTTGTGGTGCTGAAATCACCATCTTCCCAGCTTTAAGGGAGAGGCAGACTTTTGTCAGAAAATCTAAATTTTCTACACAGTTTTGGCATTTTACTGGGACATAGCCTATTTTTCCTACTTTTTGTGCTTTCAACCTCCTTCCAGTTAGTGGTAGAAATGGGTGTGAAAGCAATAATGGATCCCAGAAAAGCTATACATTTCTGAAAATTAGACAAAAGTCTGAATTCAGCAATGGGTCATTTGTATAGATCCTTCAAGGTTTTTTAATAGAAACTAACAGTTGAAAGTAAGAAATATTGAAAATGTTTTGAAAATACCAGCCATTTGTTCCATTTTCACCTGTAACTTCTTTTGAGTATGACAGATTTTTTAAAGCAATATACCGCTATATCTGATGGACTCTTCTGGTTGTGGGGATATATAGGACTTGTAGGTTCACCAAGAACCCGAGGAACCCAGGAGCCAATAACTGAGCTGCGTCTAGCAATGGTTTTTCATTGTGTACCAGGTATATAGCAATTCATTTGGTAAAATATAAAGAGTGAAAAATAGGTATCAAGGGCACCTATGTATTTACCAAATGGAAACAAAATATAGAGTTCAGAAGCAGTAGTTATTTTCACATCGTCAAAATTGTGGGTACCCATACCAGCATGTGAATTATAGGACATTTTTCAAAGTGACTTCTTTTTTACACATTGTCTTACATTTAGAAGGCAGAAATGCATACAAAGTTAATAGGTAATAACTGTTGCTCTACAATTCTGTTTTCCCCTACGTCTCCCGATAAAAATGGTACCTCACTTGTGTGGGTAGGCCTAGTGCCTGCAACAGTAAACGAGCCAAAATGCAACATGGACACATCACATTTTTACAGTGAAAACTGACCTTTTTTTTGCAAAGTGCCTAGCTCTGGATTTTAAACGCTAGCTCAACCGGCACCTAGGAAAACCTAGCAAACCTATACATTTCTGAAAACTAGACACTCTGGGGAATCCAGCATTGAGTGACTTCTGTGGACATCCGTCCGCGATCGCAACCAAGAAAAGCGCCGGTCAAATTAGGATGGCGGTGGTGACCGCGGCGTTGGGAAATTCCAACCGCCGCTTTTCCGCCGGTTGCCATCCGCACTCCTGCCTGGCGGATGGAGCAGGACCGGGATAATGGTGGCAGTGCAGAGCAGGCTCCACCGGCAGGATTATGATGCCGGCAGTAGCCAGCATTTCCTCAGCGGTCAGACCGCCATGGAAAGGCATGCGGAGATTGACTTCCGAGGGCCCGTTGCGGGCCCCCAATGTTTTGGGAGGGGTGTGGGTGCACTGGCGGGGTACCCATGGTCCCCCCTACATTTCCCTGTACCAGGTGGCAGGCACTGTGCAGTGCCTGCCACGCAGTGCAGGGAAATGCAGGACATGCTCCTTTGGACATCGCGGTGGTGCTGCGGACAGCAACAACCGCCGCAATGTTAAGGCCCGCGATCCAACTGCCACGGTTGGATTTTGACCGCGGGTCATTGTAATTCGACCGGCGGTGATGTTGCGGTCCATGCGGGCGGTCTTTTCCCGCTACCATGGCGGTCGGGGAGGTTTTCCGACCGCCATCGTAATAGGCCCCTTGGTTCTGTTACTCAGAATCTCTTGCAAACCTAAAACTTTCAAAACAAAAACACATTTTTCTCACATTTCTGTGATGGAAAGAGCTTGAATCTGCGTGGATCTCCAAAATTCCACCCACCCCACATTCCCCAAAGTCTCCTGATAACAATGGTACCTCACTTGTGTGGGTAGGGCTAGTGCCTGTGACAGGAAACAGGCCAAAACGCAAGATGGACACACCACATTTTTACAGTGAAAAATGACCCTTTTTTAGCAGAGTGCCTAGCTGTGGATTTTGAACCCTAGCTCTGCCGGCACCAAGGGAAAACTAGCAAACCTATATATTTTTGAAAACCAGACACCCAGGGGAATCCAGGATGGGGTGACTTGTGTGGCTCTCACTAGGTTCTGTTACCCAGAATCCCTTGCAAACCTCAAACGTTCTTAAAAAAACACATTTTCCTCACATTTCTGTGATGGAAAGTTCTGGAATTTGCATGGATCTACACAATTCCACCCACTGCACATTCCCCAAACGTTTTGGGGTCCCGAAAACAATATGGTCAGAAAATGGCAGCTGCTTCTGCAATTAAATAATAAAGTTTACATGCAAAGCTCTGGGAGTTCAGCAGAAACTGCACTGTGCCTATCATCCAGAAGCCGCTGGCACAGTGGAAAGAAAAAATGGAATACTGAAGAATAAAATAGCAAAGGTGTGTGCTGACACAAAACTGACCTGGATGGATGCCTTACCAATTGCTCTAATGAGCATGAGGAGCACACCAGATACTAAGACAAAACTGCCAATAGTTGCGTGGGGAGTGCCAGATAAAAATGCTCTGCCTATGATGACCAATGAATTGCTGAATGATTACTGCATGTCACTTACACGTACTCTTGCTTCTATCAATCAGCAGGTGAAGAGGACCCTTCCAGAACCACTGCAGGTCAAGGGGCAAAAGTATAAGTCAGGAGACTGGGTGTTAATAAAGTAGTTCCAAAGGTCTAACTGTCTCCAATCTTGCTGGAAGGGTCCGGAGCAAGTCCTGATAGCTACACAGACAGCGATACAATGCACCAACCACAAATCCTAGATCCACGCCAGCCACATCAAAAGGGTACCACCTGAGACAGCATCTAGCAAAGACCAAGGTCAGCAGCACAATCCAACAGCAGAACTGACTAAAGAAGAAAAAAGATACAACTTAAGGTCCACAAAGAAGAATGAGATGAAATATCAGTAACTCCGGTGAATGATCTCCTGCAGGAAATAGACAGAGTATTACTGCTAGATATTGTCCTAACAGATATTTTGACACCCATCCTTGACTTTGAGAATACTAGTGAGGTAAACAACGAAGACAGGCTTAGATACCTTCAGGAAGTATTAGACCAACTAGAATTTCAAATGATGCGAGAATTGAACAGCATAGAATTACAAAAAGCTTTGGATAGAATTTTTTCCGAAGGAGAACATTCAACTAGGGAATATTTCAAACAACAGCACCAAGGGTGATAGTTCATTCACATAAAAGCAAAGTGTAAGAACATTCATCAGGGAGTGGTTAGTCTAAACAACACTGTTGGTTCAGTTCATCCATTCACCCCGAGGCAGGCACCGCAAGGTGCCTGCCACCGGGTGCAGGGATCAACAGGGGGCACGATAGGTGCTCCATAGGCCACCATTTGGGGGCCTTGCACCCACGGGGGCCCTGCAGGAGTGCCCCAAAGCTGTTTCCCAATGCCTTTTTGTGCCCAAAAGGCCAGCACAAAAAGGCAGTGGGAAACTGCTACCGTAATCCCTCTGCAAGAAAGAGCAGGCCGGGGGATTACTGCAGGGTTTCTGGATGGCTGACGGGCTCTCCGAGCCCGTCGAAACCCATCTGGAAAACCGATTTGCCTTCCCTTCCTACCGACCTCATCGTAATGGGTCGGTTGAAAGGGAAACTGAATCGGTGATTACGATGCGGTAAGGATGGCCCCGACCAAGGGTCGGAGCCATTCCTTACCGCATCGTAATCGGGCCCATAGTGTCATTAATAGTACTACATCTAATTGAAAAAAGGATAGAAAAGTTACATAGGTATGCATAAGGAATATGCAACTATGAAAATGGAAAAGAAAAAATGGCATCAGTCTAAAATGTGCTTACCTTGGGTTATATTCTGCCTATTGTTGCTTGCATTAGTAACTGTATATCTACTTGATGTGTTCTACCCCATGGGACAGATAGTCCCAACATCAACACCACCTGCTATAGTACCTGAGTACACTTTATCACCCAATTAAATAGCCCACAGGGAGGAAATGTAGCACAATTCCTTTGTGACTTTGCCTGACCATACCAATAATATTCTGACAAAGGGAGATTGCTGGATATGCTTGTAATTCCCAGCTTACGTGGACCAAGGCTTGCCCTTGATCCAAGTCCCCTTACCTTTTAAAGCATCCTGTTATGCTCTATATATATCAATAGCAAACATTGAGCTAATAAATGTCATGCTGAATGCAAAAAGAGCTACCTCCAGTGCAGGAACACCTACAGGAAAGCCTACATGGGCATTATATGACAAATATATGGCAGATATTCTGACAGAGGGAAACTGCACAGAAGTAGCAGAACAAAATGCAACATTTCCCCTTTCTGATACCTTCACTCCCCCTTTCTCATACAAAAATATGAGCAGGGTAATGAGAATATAGCATTTTTAAATAAAAAATAAAAAACACAACGCAGTAGGAAGTATTTGTATTAGACGCAATGGTACCTATCAAGTGGGCCACGTATAAATTGCAATATGATATTCGATATGAAAAATGATACAGATAAAATTCCACTTTATATAGGTGACTCAATTTTTTTTATTTGTGGAGAAAAAGCTTATACCTGGCTTCCAACAGATTGGAGTGGTTCTTGTCATCTGGGTTTTGTATTACCTGCTGTAGCAATAAAAGACATAAAAGATGTACAAAGGGAGCTACAAAGACATGCAACATGTAAAGGTAAAAGAAGTGTGGATCAAAGCTATACAGCATCATAAACAGCAGGTGATATATTTAAAGGGATGGTACCATGGATTGGTCCACCTATTAACTCCATGAATATACGTAGATTATCCTGACTACTGGAAGCAACAATAAATGAAACAGCAGGTATACTAGAAAACATTACAGTAGAACTTCAGGCCATTATAATAGTTTCCCTACAAAATAGGATTGTTCTTGACATGATGCTGGCTGAGAAAGGAGGAGTCTGTGCAATTGTAGGTGAGTCTTGTTGCACCTATATCCCAGACCCCTCTGTTACCATTACGGAAGCTATAAAAAGACTACATAAAATACTCATAGAGACACACAGGGATTCCAGCACATGGATATAGGTGGTTCACTAGGGGGTTTCCTTAGTGCATGAGGTTGAAAAATAGGAATGGCGTTCATAACAATATTCCTATTAATAATAGGCTGTTGTCTGTTAATTAATTGCCTACCCATATGTTGTCAACTATTAGGACAACTGATAAAATGCCCTGCAATGGCATAAAAACATACAGATCGAATACTGATGCAAACAGTAACTACTGAATTCATGCAGATAGACATTTCTGACAATGAAAGGAATAGGCAATATAATTATTAAATACTGACATGCCTTATGATGAAATTATTTTAAACTAAGGTTCAAAGGGTCATCTGTGAAAGATGAAAAAAAATAATTAGCTCCTTTGGTGAATGGATAAATTAAAGTGAACAATAGTTTTGCATTAATTTCTGTGTATCACCTGCTTAAGAAATAATATGTGCTCACTTATCAGGTACAGCTCTATGTTACACAAATGTTACACAAAAATAAACAAAGGGATTGAAAATGTACTGTGTATGTGTCAGTTGCCGGTCCTTGCTAAATTCTGAGAAATGGCTCACTAACCTTCACTTGTGTACAAAAGCCAGTTCAGCAAGTTGATTCTTTAAAATAACTCTTTAATTTGAACATGTCAATCTGCTCTGCTCCTGCTTGGATCAAGTGTTTGTGCATGGCAAATATCATGTGAGGAAATTGTGCGTAGAAAGCAGAAGGAACGGGCATCAGCTGACTAGATCAAACAATGCTCGTTTGACAAAAACAAGATAACAGGCTCAAACTGTAGGCAAGGAGGCAGTAGCATAGAAAATTGGCTAATATTAGCACGATCATGTGCCTCACTGCGATCACGTATAAAGCAAATGTACACGTAGATATATTTGTGAAATGCTTACGACACGGTGCTGATGTTAATGATTAACATGTCTGAAGTTTCCACAACTGGATATAAAGGGTGAGTCTTCTTTGTGTAATCAGATCTCTCTGCAGTCTTTACTGCGAGCTGTCTCAACTGCAGTTCTTTGGCAAATAAACCTGCCACTCTACAAGCTCTTGTGTGTGTTCGTCCTTTGTTTATCTTTACAGATATTTCTGATTTCTCAATTTCTAACATCCCATTAAATATCCCGCTGTAATAATAAAAAACCTTGTATGTAATTTTCTAAATTGAAGTGCCCTAAAGCAGAGGAAGGAGTATATTTCCCATTTTTTGCTAATTACCATAAAGCCTTTATATTAAAACAATCTGTATAATGGATTTCGTCTTCATCCTCATTCACTCCATTATGGGTTGGCTTAAAACAAGAGTTTCTTTCTCCTTTCTCAGTTCATGAATTTATCACCTTTATGCAAAAACTTCAAAGAATATCCACCCCGATTTTTAGACACACCTGTAAATTACTGATTTTTGTTGCTACCCTACAGATTTGGAAACTTTTTGGATTCTACAATTTGGCATAATCATTTTATACAAATAAATAATAGACCTATTTACTGGCCAACTTGGAGATCTAAGGGGTTAATTTGGGTCAAACAACTGTATAACAATGACACTTTTATTTCTTTTTCACAAGCTCTAACAATCTTTGGCCTATCATCTACTTCTCGTCATAAAATTCATGGTCCGGCAAAATGTAATTTCTCAATCATATACTTATTTTCAGTCTATTTCTCTTACAAATACATTACCCTCCATTAACCTAACTAATCTTTTATTTACAAATCTGAAAGCCTCTTTGATTCCTTCAATTCTTCAATATACGACTGATGATCGCCCTAAATCAAATACGGAATTTGCTTGGGAAAATGATCTTCATACCACCTTGCCTATCTCTACTTGGGAGAAGATTTGGACCTAAATTAGGAAATCCTCTTGAGCAGCAAATACACCACAAACTAGTTTCTTTGTGTACAATAGACTTTTTTCAACACTTGTTCTTCTTCACAAGATTAATCCAGAAATCCCAGACACTTGCTGGACATGCTCTGCACAACCGGCTGACCTCAAACACTTAGAGCTTTATTTATGAGCCCCTGCATCACTTTTGCGCCGCCATTGCGTCACTTTTTGTAATGCAGCGGTGGCATAAAATATGCGCCACGTTGCTCCATATTTACGGAGTGGTGCATCTAGGCAGATGCGTCACTTCATAAACCCCTGCGCTACATTATACCTGTGTCAGGTATAGTGTATGCAGGGTGGGCGTACCCCCGCATCATAGCTTCGTAGAAGTGTTGCATTGAAATCTATAAGATTTCAGTGCGCCACTTCCAGGAAGCCACTGCAAATGGGTGACGCAGTGCTTTAATCATAGCCCTCCCCCCTGCGTTGCTGGAGTTGCGTCACGCTTCCGAGACAACCCCAGCAGTGCGTCAGTTTTGCACTGACAGATACATCAGTAATACTGAAGTATCTGTTATTCCTTTCGACATGATGCGTCATATATTTAATATGATGCATCCATCATGTCGCAATGAGGGCGCAGTGAAAACTGTTGCATCACAGCGATGCAACAGTTTTCATTAATAAGCCCCTTAAAAATGTACTTGTCTCTATGTTTCCACTTTCTGGCTACAAGTTTGGACTCAAATCAATTCCATATTCTGTTTAATATTCCTTATTCTATTTTTAGGAAGCATTTCTAATGTATGGGCTAACGTTCCATTTAACATGCAAATAGCAATTGCTTTTCAATAAATTACTAAGCATTGGAAGGACTCTAAACAATTGTCATCTAAAGCATGGTGGTACGCCGTCTGGTATAGTCATAGATTAGATACTGCTTATATGCAACCTATGTCTCTTGTTTTAAAACCACAAGAACTTTGGACACCGATTACTCAGTTTTTAGATGATTCTGCCAAAAGATCTTTTGCAGCTTTGCCTGCAGCTCAAGAAGTATTTACACCTCCCTGACTTCCATCTTTAATTGCATTATTTTTCTTATCTATTATTTGTCTGTGGAGTTATGTGATGTCATCCATGATGTAATTAATAATATCATTTGTCATGTTATGCTGTGTCATGTGTGAAGTCAATATATTAAGGGTTCATAAGTCATGGTATGTTGTCACCATAACTTGAACATTTCATAGAGGTTTTCAAGATTTGTATTGCAACCTAGAGTGCCCTTGAAGGGACTCTTTCTAATGGCCAATACAGATACTGTTCATTTCCTTTGTCTGTTCACAACTGGGACTACTCCGAGGTGTTGAGTCAGCCTCCATACCCACTGAACCTGCTTTGCATTGGCGATGTTCATCAGACTTTGGGTGCACAGTCTGTAGCCAGCCTGTGTCAAAAGAACCACATGCGAATGCATTTGACAGGGCCATGCCTCGCACTCCATGAACAAGCTCTATAATGGTTTCTGCCAATTGCATCTGAATCAGTGTGTGCTCCTATCCCAGCATGTGTGCATCCCCAGATATCGATTCTACTGAGTGTGATCGGCCTCCTAATGAAGAAATGGTTTGAATTTACAGTGAGACAATTTTTAATAAATTGTTATTTCATTGACTCTGCAGATAGAGAATAACATTGACAATTACATAAAAGATGCTTTCCTTTATTGAATTAACAAATACATATTGCAAACTGAGATCAGGTTTCAAAATGGAAATTATTCACCATGTCGTTTCACATATCACTTTGTTACTGTAGGGTCTGGAAAGCTGATTGGTGAGTTCAACGATGAGATGAGGAAGTGAAATTATTGTTGCATTTGCTATCACTCATTCACATGCTGGATAATAACGTAGTGATTCATTATCATTTTAGCAGCTATTCTTTATGCTAACCTTTATTGGTACTGTGTAAGTCAGAGGGCTTAGGACTGTTTGTCGGAATTTAGCATACTGAAATATCATGTGACATAAATATTTTGTCCTAAATATCGTTTACAAACAAATAGTCCTTTGGGTGGATATACCTCTGTTACAAAGCTAACGGGTGTGTGACCACTTGCAACTATCCCTCATTCAGTTAATTTCGGAAGGGTACTCTTAGCAATCCTTACACCCATATCTAACTCAGCAAAGGACATTTGCTTGGTCTCCAAGGCATTGAAGGATGCCCCTTACTAAGAATCAGCAACAATGGCAGATTCCTGTTTCCCAAGGAGAAATATACCTGGGATGTGCATGCATGTATGTATATTGTATAGCACAGACCTAGCCAACAGATGGTCAAAGGCATGCTAAAAGTTGGTGAGTAGTAGGAGTGGAAGTCGAGTTGTGGACAATAATACACTATGATGTAGAGTCCTGTTGCGTCTGTGGATGTGGCTTCTGCAACTGCTTTACTTATAACACAGGTACCCCCCTCAAACCAGAAGTGGTGCAGGGCCTGGACCTTCACCCGTTCCTTTAGGACACAGCTTTCCAAACTTTTCATGTTGGTGACACACTTTTTGGAGATGCATCATTTTGGGACACAGTAAGGCAGTGTAGCGAGTGAGCGTAAAATTTTGAAATAAAAGTGGGCAAATGGTGCATTTTCAAGCAAATGTGAGACCATGAGGTTGAACACAGGCACCTGCAGCGGATGCCTTCGTTCACTGAGCCACCAGACCCGGCATACACAGATCTTTCTCTCTCTCTCTCTCTGTCTCCCTCCCTCTCTCTATCTCTCCCTCCCTCTGTCTGTCTCCCTCCCTCTCTCTCTCTCTCTCTCTCTCTCTCTCTCTCTCTCCCTCTCCCTCCCTCTCTCCCTGTCTCCCTCTGTCTCCCTCTGTCTCACTCACTCTGTCTGTCTCTCTCTCTCTCTAACTGTCTCCCTCTCTCTGTCTCCCTCCCTCTCCCTCCCTCTGTCTCCCTCTCTCTCTCTCCCTCCCTCTTTCTCCCTCTCTCTCCCTCCCTCTCTCTCCCTCCCTCTGTCTCCCTCCCTCTGTCTGTCTCCCTCCCTCTGTCTCCCTCCCTCTGTCTGTCTCCCTCTGTTTCTATCCCTCTATTTCCCTCCCTCTGTCTCCCTCCCTCTGTCTCCCTCCGTCTGTCTCCCTCCATCTGTCTCCCTCTGTCTGTCTCCCTCTGTCTGTCGCCCTCTGTCTGTCGCCCTCTCTCTGTCTCCCTCTCTCTGTCTCTGTCCCTCTGTCTCCGTCAATCTGTCTCCGTCCCTCTGTCTCCGTCCCTCTGTCTCCGTCCCTCTGTCTCCCTCTCTCTCTGTCTCCCTCTCTCTCTGTCTCCCTCTCCCTCTGTCTCCCTCCCTCTATCTGTCTCCCTCTATCTGTCTCCCTCTATCTGTCTCCCTCTCTCTGTCTCCCTCTCCCTCCCTCTGTCTACCCCGGACTCCCTCCCTCTGTCTCCCTCCCTCTGTCTCCCTCTCTCTGTGTCTCCCACGGTTTCTCTCTCTCTCTGTCTCCCTCCCTCTGGCTGTCTCCCTCTATCTGTCTCCCTCTGTCTGTCTCCCTAAATGTAAAAAAATGTAAGTCCGTTTTTATATAGCGCAGCTACTCACCCTTACGGGTCTCAAGGCGCTGGGGGCCGGAGTGGAAATTAAGTGAGCTATTGCCCAGAGTCACATGGTGCTGAGCTGAGCTGCCGCCGGAGCCGGGGATCGAACCGTGAACCCAGTGCTCCGAAGTCAGCTGCCCTGGCCACTGCACCACACCTCTCCCTCTGTCTGTCTCCTCTGTCTGTCTCCCTCTGTCTGTCTCCCTCCCTCTGTCTCCCTCCCTCTGTCTCCCTCCCTCCCTCTGTCGCCCTCCTCCCTCTGTCTGTCTCCCTCTGTCTGTCGCCCTCTGTCTCCCTCTCTGTTTCCCTCTGTCCCCGTCCCTCTGTCTCCCTCCCTCTCTCCCTCTCTGTCTCCCTTCCTCTCTGTCTCCCTCTCTCTCTGTCTCCCTCTCTCTCTGTCTCTCTCTCTCTCTGTCTCTCTCTCTCTCTGTCTCCCTCCCTCTGTCTCCCTCTGTCTTCCTCCCTCTATCTCCCTCTGTCTTCCTCCCTCTGTCTGTCACCCTCTGTCACCTCACCCCAGCTTCCCGGGCACACACACAGCCTCATCGAGTACTTCGCAGGTCTTTAAAAGACCATTTACTGGGAGACGTTATGCAATAGATGAGGCATAGTGAGAACAAAGCTTTCAAAGGAATGCCTCTTAATTAGCAGCAGTTATGTGCCAAGTGCCCGTTAATACCGGTGTCATCCCGCGACACACCCACCATTTGCAGGCGACACAGTACTGTGTCGGGACACACAGTTTGGAAAGCTCTGCTTTAGGATATGGCAAAGCATGGTGCCTGACTCTTACTAGTTCTTTTTTCATGGGATGCCTGCAGATACCTTTTGGGTTGTCTATGGAGCTGTATAATATCATCCATAAACACATTGTTGATATAAGTTGTCATGTTATGTTATGTCATATGTAACATCAATGCATTAAGGGACCATGAGTCTTGGTTTTGTTGTCACCATTACTTGGAAATTTCAGAGGTTTACAGGATTTGTATTGTCACCTAGATGGCCCTTAAAGGGAATATTTCCAATGTTCACTACAGGCACTGTTTATTGTTTTGGCTCAGCCCAGTTGGGACTGACGTATGGTCTTGAGTCATCATTCATACCCACTGAACTAAGGGGGTCATTTTGATGGCGGAAGGACCGCCACCGCCAGCCATGCGGTGGCGGTCCTTTCGCCATTGGACCACGAATTTCCCCCCGCCACATTACGATGGTGGGGGGATCCAGACTGCGACCATGGCGGACGGAAAGACCGTCCGCCACGGAACCGCCACAGGCAATCGGACCGATTGCCTGGTGGAGCGGTCTGCATACATAAAATGGTGGCGGTGCCTAGCAGGCACCGTCCACCATATTATGATGCAGGCTGTGATCCAGCCTTTCCGTGACGGCGACACCGTCATGAAAAGGCTGGTGGAGATCCTGTTCGGGGGCCCGTTGCAGCAATGGGGGAGAGGGGTATATGTGCACTTGGGGGTACCCATGGTACCCCCCTACATTTCAGTGCACTAAGTGTCAGGCACCATGTGGTGCCTGCCACGTAGTGCACTGTAATGCACAACATGCATTTTCAACATTGCGGTGGGTGCTGCTGTCAGCAGCACCCGCCGCAATGTTAAAAATGCAAGATGCGACCGCCATGGTGGCGGTCGCATCCTAATGTGGTGTGCGGAACCGCCGCATGGATTGAGGACGGTCCCGGTCACCACCACGATGGCAGACAGACTCCAGTCCGTCTGCCATCGTAATCGGCCCCTAAGTTTGTATTTGCTTACACAGCAGACTTGAATGGCCTGTAGCCAGGTCTTGTCAAAACAACCACATGCTATATATAGCCTTTGACAGTGCCATGCACGCCCCGCATCCAGCCCTGCATCCTATGTACCCTGTGAGCAAGCTGTATAATGATTTTAGCCATTTTGCAGCAGACCCTAGGTGTGTTTCCATCCCTACACAACCACAGAAACCACCTTAGGTCATGCCCAGCAGTTGAGGTGTACACAGTCTCCTTTCTATTGACCATGCTGTGCACAACATTCAGCCATGTGCAGCAGCTCCAGTACAGGCTTTAGCTTTTAAACTGACAGTGCAACTAGCCCTATAACAACAGAATTCATTGGGTACATCATTCAGTCAAAGGGTGAGCATAGGTTTTGGCCCCATTGTACCCCTTGTTCCTGTGCTCTGCACATCTGCTGAAAATGGGCACTGCACAATAGAAATTACTTAAAGAAATATGTCAGAGGATGTTCGCCTATTATTTCATGACTTTTAAGAGTGTATGTGAAACCTGTAAGTATCTTCATATATATAATCACTGCACGCTACAGCTATTTTCATTTATGATTAAGTCTCTGCTTTCTTGAAAATATGTTTTTAGATTGCTTATAGCTATGGTACAATTTGTCAAATCTGCCAACAGTTTTAAATAAAATTGCATACGTGGTGAAGTTTTGACATGTGACAGCAGGCATGGGGAAAGTTAATGGGAGAGGGTGTAAAATAAAACCCCCATAGCAATTTTTTCTTCCTGCAACAGCCAAAACATACTTCATGCAATTACACCAACCTTGGTTTGAAATATGAAATTTAATCACAGCAGTGCCTTTTGGGGTTTGCTGTGAATCAATTCAGAGTATTATCAGATATTTTCATTTTAAAATGTTGGTCTTGCAACCAATCCCAAGGTCCACCTTCTTCTCCCAATGCCTCTGGCCATCCACATCCTGGTGACAGCCCTGACTGCACGCGGTTGAAGGTCTTGGACTTTAAAGTTGGCTGCCAGGGGTTGGCACACACGTTATCCCTTTTTTTAAATGTAAAAATCTCTGAAGAGTTGCATTCTGGCTATGTAAAACAAGTGTTGGGCATCTGAGAGTTTGGGCACAGTGCCTAAACAAAGACCAGCTCCTTCAAACCCCACTGTGTATTGTCTTCAGGAATATTTGACAGTGTTTGGGCAACGAGATGGCCGAGCCAATGGGGTGGAAAGCTCCGGAAAAAATCAGGTCATACCAACCCCCCCACTATGAATGTCCAGAGGTTTTGCACAACTCAGATTTGCTACCTAGGAGTTTGGGCAGACACCCAGCTAAATACCAAGACCTGCAGCCAAACCCATAGTGCACAACTATCGGCTGTGTTGCAACAGAGTTGGTCGCATGTGGGTTGGACAGAGGGCTTGGTGTAAGGCCAGGCCATGTATCTCAGTTTGCTGTGCACGGCCCAGGGCAAGGCCCTCTGTCCACATCCTGTCCTGTGGAAGAAAACTAGACTTAGCATCCATAATGCCTGACCTGTTACGCACTAGTTTGATCGAAATATCAACTTTAAAAAAAAATGTTTATTTAAGGTATGGTACCTGAATTTGGAGTTAGAGTTGTGGAAAAAATATTGTAACTTATAATGGGACATAATATCAAAGTTAAAAATATCTTTTTATGTTTTTCCATGTTCCTCCTGTGAGGATCTCGGTGCACTCGCTGAATGTCTGAGTCCAAATCCAATTCCGGTAAATCTTTAAGGATTGTCGCCTTTAAAAGTGAGATCAAAAATTTTTTGATGTCCCCCCCCTCCAGATCTTCTGGGACATTTAATATTTTCAGATTGTTTCTTCTCAAATGATTTTCAAGACGCTCTATATCATCTTTCAGATCCCTATTTTGATGGGCTAGTTTATCCAACTCGACTGAGGAAGAAAGTAAAGTTTCCTTGATTTTTGGAATTTCAGACTCCAAAACATCCGTTCTCTGGGAGACCTCTTCAATTTTTTGTGCCAACACCTCACATGAGGCTTGGATTGCAGCTTGATTAGACTCTGAGATGGAAAACCTTTTCCCTATATCCTCCTTTAAGCTTAGTAAAATGTCAGCCAACGATCCAGACGAAGATGTATTAGGTGATAGATCTGTTGCTGAGTCAGACGGTCTAACTGACAAAGCTACCGAAGATGGTTCAGGCATAACCCTTCTCTCCACCATTAGTGAGGGGCCTAGGACGGGATCCTGGTTGTCGAGGGCTGAGAATCTATTCGAGATCTCAACAGACGAATGGATAACCACTTGCTGGCCCATCGATTCATCTACTCCACTCGTCTCCCCTAAAGTAGACATAACAGGGGGCTGAGAATCCATCTTAGAAGGTGGAGGAGGGGACCCGCGTGAATACCATTGAAAGCCATAGTAATTTTTTTATTCTGTCCCTTTTCCGGTATAGTAGATAATACCTTGTAGTATGTTTTCAAAGACGGAGTTATTCTGAGCTTAGAGGACAAGACTTTCTTAGCTTTTCCTCTCCCTCTACCACACTGGGGGGAGGTACTCTCCGCGATGACTCTCACTTTTCCCTGTTTCACAGTGGCCCTAATATCTGTTACCGGGGGAGAAACTGAGATAGATTCAACCAGATTAGGAGCCCTGTTTCGCAAAGTATAGCGACAAATATCTGTCTTGGCTGTTTGGTTAGTAGTGGGTAAAGTGCTGGAAAAACAAAAGCCTAGGAAAATTTTAGTTAATTTCCTCACATACTCTGTAAAGGAGAAAATTCTATCGCTGGCTTTGAAAGCAGGCCAGATAAAGAGCGAGTCCTTTTCTAGCCCATTTTCCTTTTCTATTAGATCGGACGTCTCCCATATTACAGCGACAAAACAGTGGGAGTTAGGCAAAAGAATGACTATTTTAAACTCCCTGGGGGCCAAGACACAACTGAGGTTCCCCGCATCCCTCCGGATCATGTGGAATAACCACATGCATAATCTTCGCCAAATTGAGGAGGTAGACGCCTTAATAGATAGAATAAGGAATGGGAGTGGGGTATAATTAGAAAGGGGTGGAAATATATGCTTCCCCCACTGTGCTCTCTTGGAGAGATCGGTCTTCTATTAAATTGAAGGGTTTCCTTTTTTGAAATAATCACGCCTAGGGATCTTCGTCATAGGGCTTATGCCCAGAGGAGTAGGGTGGGTTCCCCAGGGTATTGAGGGGTTAAAGGGGGCACTTGGGGGAGGGTGGGGGTGGGGGAGCACGGGTGGGGCTGCAGTGGGAAAAAATATTAAAAATATCCTCAATCTCATCTATGTCTTAAGATTCATGCCATTTCTAGAATGGTTGAATAGAGCCATGTCAGTAGATAGATACTGTAAGCCCTAATGGGTTCAAATATTAAATTTATCTCGTGGAACATCAATGGGCTCAGATGTCCACGTAGGCAGAGATTAGTTATGAAGTTTCTGGAACAATCGTCTGCACAGGTCTGTCTCCTACAAGAGACACACCTGAGCTACTTGGAAAGTAGGGTTTTGTTTAGAAAATATCCGTGGGTAGAGAAATTTTGTACATCTGATCAAACAGTCCATAATAAGGGGGTAGCGATACTAATCAGGTCAGGTGCTAGAGGCATCATTAAATCAGTTTTGTCAGATCGTTCTGGGAGATGGCTACTAGCCCAGTTGGATGTTGGGGGATCGAGTTGACTGTAGTTTCATTCTATGGCCCTAATGTTGACGACCCAGCATTTATTTATAAAATACAGGCTAAATTGATAGGAATCACAACTCCAATCATAATCGGAGGTGACTTCAATGTCCTTCTTAATCCCTTACAGGATAGATCTAACCACAGTAACTATGTAGGTGCCCCTCGTATTCGTCGGGCAATGATAGATATGATTCACGATCTTGGGCTCGTTGATGTATGGAGGGCAAAAAGGGGTGCAGCTTCTGGCTTCACCTTCTATAGTAAGACATGTGGTCATGCCTCTAGAATTGACTACATTCTTACTGATAGGCTTGGTTTAGAGAATCTGATCGATATCTCTATTTTACCAAGTATTCTTTCGGACCATGCTCCCATTTCTTTCCTATATGCAGGAAAACAGCAAAGTCTAAACCCAAGATGGACATTCAAAAGGGCAATGTTGTCTAACACCGAAATAATTAGGGCCCTTAAAGCTTCTATAATAGACTATTTTGCAATAAATATGGGTTTGACATCATTAGACTATGTCTGGGACGCATTTAAAGCGCATTTTCGTGGACAGTCGCATAGTCTGATTTGCTCTAAGAATAGGGAAGAGGTTTTGGAATTTCAGAATCTGGCAAGGGAAATCTCCAGGTTGGAAGGAGAAAGATTGAATTGTCCTCAGATAAAGTTGACGCAAGTCCTTAAAGATCTTGAATCTTTGCGTCAGGAATATAGGGGGAGGTTGGACCAAAGATCAAGGCTCAATGGTCAGTCTGTAACATGCAAAATTATGAGTATGGGGAAAAGGCGGGCGCCCTTTTGGCTTGGAAGGTGAGGAGGGATCGCGTTAAGAATAATATAAGTGAACTGGTCATAGATGAGAGTGGGGTAACTTCTTGTAAACAAGAGGATATGCAAAAATGCCTCCTTGCTAAGTTCTCTGATTTATATAGAGAAGAGATAACTCCTAGTCCTGGGAGCATTCAAAAATGGCTTTCAAGTAAGGCCTTATCGGTGCTGTCAGAGGATGGCCGAACTGCATTGGATGCTCCCATCACTGAGATTGAGATAAAACTCTATATAGGTAAGATTAAGAACAATAAGGCTGCGGGGACCGACGCCCTTCCAGGGGAGATTTATAAAGTCTTTCAGGATGAGTTGTTATCTAGACTTTGTGAGTTATCTAATTATGTTTACAGCTCAGAAGGTAAAGTCCCTAGTTCTTGGAATGGTGCTACGATCGTGCTTATCTTGAAGCCAGGGAAGGATCCCCTTAAATCAGATTCGTACAGACCAATCTCCCTGCTAAATGCTGATTATAAGCTCTTTATGAGTATCTTGGCGGGGAGATTGGTCAAGTTAGCTCCGCAGCTGGTTAATGTGGACCAAAAGGGTTTTATTCCTGGGAGGTTTATACAAGATCACACGCTGCAGTTGATCGGTAGCATTGACCTTGCAGTAGTGCGATCAGAGCCTTTAGCGGTGGCAGCATATGATGCAGCTAAGGCATTTGACCGGGTCTGTTGGGCTTTTCTTTGGGAAACCCTCAAGATAATGGGATTTGGTTCAACTTTTATACAGACTCTGATTAGATGCTATGAGGGTGCCTCTGCAGCTATCTTGCTGAATGGTTTCTTAACATCAAGCTTTAATATAACGAGGGAACTAGGCAGGGCTGTCCTATTTCGCCCTTACTATTTGATATCTACATCGAACCCCTCGCTCAAGCTATTAGATTGGAAGACTCAATCACTCCATTTCAAGCCCATAACTATAGTAGTAAGTTAGCTCTATATGCGGACGACTTGTTGATATATACTAACAATCCAATAGAGGTACTTCCAAGGGTTGAATCTCTCTTGAAGGAATTTGGTCAGTACTCAGGGTATCTGGTTAATCCTTCCAAGACGGAGGTCATGTGCTGGGGCGTCAACAATTGGGTTGGGAGAATGAGTAAGGAATTTAGATACCTCGGGATCACTATAGTTAGGGATCTTGAAGCTATCCCTCAGATTAATTTGAAGAAGGTCTCTAAAGAAATTGACCACCTTTTAGCGAGATGGCAGAATTTGCCTCTGACCATTTATGGCCGGGTCAACCTTATAAAGATGGTCATCTTGCCAAAACTAACATACTTGTTTAGTAGTATTCCCCTTGATTTTCCTAGTAAGACTATAAGTAAAATACAAGGCAAGATAGGAAGTTTTATATGGTCTAATAAAAATGCCAGGATATCCTGGAAGAAGCTAAGACGCAAGCTTTTGAAGGGAGGTTTAGCCCTCACGGATTTGCTTTGGTATTCTTATACTTTCCAGTTTAAAAATATACGTTCATTGCTCATTATTACTTCTGACACTAACTGGGGGAAGATCTTGGGTGAGATGGCTACGTTGGAAGGGGGTGGACTGGGCTTTCTATATAAGTTCGGGGCTCCAAGGTTTTTTAAAAGGTTCGCCTAAAAGTCATAAAAACAGCTCTTAAGGTCTGGTATGAGATTAGAAAGAAAATGGGGATTGGTTATTATTCGGACTTTGCTCCCATCTGGGACTCCCCAGGGTTACCCACATGGTTGGAAGACAGTCTTGCGCTGCCTATTAAAAAAGCTGGTATAGCGATCTGGTCCGATCTTATCTCATCAGATGGAGTACACCCTTGGGAGGTTTTAAGATCCAAAATAGGAAGTTCTTTTTCAAAATTTAAATACCTACAATTGTCCTCCTGGTATATAGCTGAAAAAGTAAATATAGTGGGAAACTGGGAAATTGAGCTTCGTCTTCAAAATCCAAAACCCATCAAGAAGGAGGTCGGGTATTGGTATAGAAACCTAGTAGACACAGATGTTGCAGATCTTCCTCCACATTATCATGTCTGGAATAAGTCAGCCCTGGACGATATTGCTGTTGATCTGTTTGGTCTTTCATTACAGATACTATATAAGTACGTTAAGCCAGCATCTCTTAAAAAGAACCATTTTTATGTTATAAACAGGCTTTATTATACCCCCATGAAAATAGCAAAATTTGCTCCTTCTTCCTCCCCGATGTGCCCAAGGTGTGATCTCATCGCGGCGGATGATATTCACATATTTTTTGAATGTGCTATTTTAAATGGTTTTTGGAAGAATGTTGAACGTGCCTTACAAGCAATTTTTAAAGTTAAGCTGAATTTGAATCTTCCATTAGTTATATTTGGCTTGGATAATGACCTTACCAATATGTTGCCGAGAACGCAAAAAGGCCTGTTACTCCTTCTGATTCTTATTGCTCGGAGGGAGATTTGTAAACTCTGGAAAGATTCTAGGCCTCCTCTCTATGAGAACTGGTTGAATGCTGTATTTGGCATGGCCCGCCTGGACCAAGATAGTAATTCTAACATTTGGGCATTGCTATTGTCATGGGGTAGCGAAATGCGATTAGTCTAATGCCCCTTGGTCCAATGATTACACCAAGCTTCATACAAAGAAGCTGGCCTGGCTAGGCCTGAAGCCTATGCAGTAGCAGAAGACCGGGGTGCCCAGGTCGGATGGTGGTCTCTTTTGCTTTACTCTGCAGACGTTTCGGTGAGATGAGGACAAAAAAAAAAAAAAAAATAATAATAATATCTTTTTGTTTTCTTTACAATAATTCACTACAATATCATGCTATTTAATACCGTTATTATTAAAGTCCTAATTCTATTGTTTTTTAAATGTGTTTTATATATTTGTTTTGAATTACTTGTATGTTTATGTTAAGATTTTAATGGTATTTTATGTGTGAGAGTTTCAAAAGTAGAGAAAGAAGAGAGTCCCTAGCTAAAATGTGGATGCATTGTTGTTCTGTCAACATGTACACTCAGTGGGGTTGTAAAGCACATTTAGTTAGACACAGCAGCAATTAACATAACGTATATCAATTTGTGCAGGGCAACACACTATTTTTTATGCTAGTCTTACAGGACCCAATATAATAATGCCAACAAACAATGTCATAGAAAATGTATAAAATCAAATTTTATTCATCATATTATTAAAACCATTCTACATACATTTCACAGCAGCTTTGATCATAAAAAAAAATAGATAAAAACAAGGTTAAAATTAGGCAAGAAAACTACACAAAAAAGTCGACGCGGCGTTTCGGTGAGACTAGGATCAACCACCTTCTTCAGGACAGAGTTTTCTAAAAATTTAATATAATACATTATCAATTAATACATTAATACATTTGTTACATCAAAGTGATGACACATTATTACAAAGTTAGTTACAAGTTGGCATACAAGTTGACATATATTATTTTATTTACTCTACAGCGCCCCAACTAAAAAATGAAAACAAAACCAGCACATTATCCACTGTATATTCTTTACATTACAATGCCCCAACTAAAATGAGGACAGAAACAACACATGATCCACTATTGCTAAAAAGAAACATACCTATTGGAGTTTCAACAAGATATCCCCTGATTGATTTAGAAGGATGAAGAATCTTCTACTGTAATATTATGAAGAAAAGAAAGAGATGTCCTGAAATAAGACAAACATGTTTGATATTGTCATGTTTTTTTAATATTAATACTAAATCTTTTTTTAAAATTGATTTTTAATTTTTTTTTGAGGTATACATATCCTCCACAATATTAATTGTGATGTACCTTTTTATATGGTACTATCTCTTCTAAAATTACGTTCGTAGGCGCCCGATAGATTTGTAGCAGATTAAAAACCTTTTTAGAAAGAGAATATCCAAATAAGTTGTTTTTCAAATCTATTGTGTATTGATAAAATAATCAGAGTAGACCAACGCTTTTCAAAAGTAACACATTATTTGCTTAAAGTTAACTTGTAATTTAAAATACTGAAATATTCTTCAATTTAATGGAAAATATATAAAAAAATGTTTATACATTTAGGAATTCATATATTTTGGGATGTAACCACTATCAATCAATCAATCAATCAGGGGGTTTGTAAAGCGCGCTACTCACCCGTGAGGGTCTCAAGGCGCTGGGGGGGGTGCAGCTCCAGATCAGCCGAAGAGCCAGGTCTTGAGGCTCTTCCTGAAAGTGTGCAGCGTGGGGGAGCGTCTGATGTGGACTGGGAGCTCGTTCCAGGTCTTTGCTGTGACGTAGGAGAAAGCTCTTCCGCCTGCTCTGGTTCTGCGGATGCGTGGGGTCTCTGCCAGGGCGAGGTCGGCGGAGCGGAGGTTCCTTTTGGGTACGTGGAAGGAGACTCTTTCGTTGAGGTATTTGGGATCGATGTTGTGGAGGGATTTGTAGGCGTGGGTGAGTAGCTTGAAGGTTACTCTCTTCTCGATGGGGAGCCAGTGGAGGTCTCGTAGGTGCTGGGTCATGTGCTTGTGTCGTGGGGTTCCGAGGACGAGTCTGGCTGCGGTGTTCTGGATGGTTTGGAGCTTGTGTAGCAGGGTTTTGTTGATTCCGGCATAGAGGGTGTTACCGTAGTCCAGTCTGCTGGTTATGAGTGTGTGGGTGATGGTTTTTCTGCATTCTGGGGGGATCCACTTGAAGGTCTTGCGGAGGATGCGGAGGGAGTTGAAGCAGGTGGAGGCAACGGCGTTGATCTGGCGGGTCAAGGTGAGGGAGGAGTCTAGAATGATGCAGAGGTTCCTGGCGTGGTCCGTCGGGGTGGGTGGGCTTCCGAGGGCAGGGGGCCACCAGGAGCTGTCCCATGTGGTAGGGGAGGGTCCGAGGATGAGGACCTCTGTCTTCTCCGAGTTCAGCTTTAGGCAGCTGTCGTTCATCCAGGCTGCGACGTCTTTCATTCCTTCTTGGAAACTGAGTCTGGTGTCTTCAGGGTTCTTTGTGAGAGAGAGGATGAGCTGGGTGTCGTCGGCGTAAGATACTATGCTGAGCCTGTGCTGTCTGACGATGGTGGCGAGGGGGGCCACTATACATATTGTATTTATTAGGGAGTTTGGGTGGGTAGTATTTTAATGTTTGGACAAAATGAAATAATGTAGGGCCAGATGAACTAAGATTACAATTGCAAAAAAGTGGTTGCAAATAGTGCACTGACTTTTTTCAAATAAAAAAGATTTCGGGAATAAATATAGTAATATGATGGTTTGCAAAATCACCACCCAGTGTGGGTCGTAATTCGACATACCTCATCTATATTCATGAGGTAGGTCAAAAGCTGGCACTCACACAGATTGGATGCCATCCCAGGGTTTTTGGCTTGCTGGCGTGAGCTGAGCACCATGTCTGTGATCGCATTTACAGCAAGTACATTTTCTTTTAAATGCCTCAACCTTTTCTTAAAGGGAGTACTTATCTAAACAGTTTGTTTTTGAGTTGGAAGTTTTCACCTGCACCACTGCCCACTTCCAAACAAACTTTTTTTTCATTCGCAATATGAATTTGTGAATGGGTTACCGCTTTCTTTGCGGAGTCCGTAACCTATCAATGGTTTGCAACCAAAACTGCAGTCTCAAACCTTTGAAACATAGCACTGGGAACCTGAATTTAGTAGGAACATCATAAACATGCCTTTCTAAATTGCAATTCATAATGTGTTTCTAAATCCACTTTATGATTTGGTAACCAGTTACGGAAGTGCAGAATGGGTTAAGTGCGTTTTTACAAGCTATTTAGTAGTCACCATCCCTGTTATTTAGAGAATCACAGGCTTTGTGAGTACTAAATGGCTATGTACATCTGGCCCATATGTTCTTCATTTTTTAGTTTCAATTTTTATTTTGTTATTATTTTTTAATTTTACACTTTTCCAATGTTTGTATAAATTTAGTTAGAATATTTATTGCTGCCACGCTGATTTATGCCCTTGCCACAGTGTTTATGGGACTGAATTTAGAATACAGATCTGGCCTGTGCCCAGTCAACAGACTTTCCCCAATATTTGTGGTACTGACATTAGAATAGTACATCTGGCCTAACAAGGGGCCCTCTTATAGATAGGGCACACTTTTCCTCTTTGCGCCATAGCATACCTCGAAGCAGGTGCACCGGGTGCAAACAGGGAAAATGTGCCTTATTACGAAGAATGCCCTGTCCTGAGGGCAGCACATACAAGAGAAATTCTGAACAGCACTTTCAAAAGGGATTGGAGATCCCATTGCAGGCCGGTGCAGTGAGTGACTGCACCCACCTGCAGGGGGATGTCCAGGTGAGGTCTATGGGACCTCTTTCCTCCCTTGAGGGGACTGCCCTCTGGGGGTGCTCTGACCGTGCACCACCTTTTTGTGCTCCAAAGGACATGGTTGCTCCTGCACTATCTGTGTTACAGAAGGGGTTGCACAATCGTCTGTGGCAGCTTCTATAATATCAACGTGCTCCGGGGGTGCACAAAGCAGGCAAAAACAGCCATTATGCCACCTGGGCACTTCTGTACTACAGACCCTGATCTGCCTTTCCCCTATTTATGCACTTTGCCCAATATGTGTGGGACTGGAATAGAATAGTTAATCTGACACCTTTCCAAACAATGTATGCACTTTCACCTGTGGTTGTGGACCTAAGCTAGAAAAGTAACTTCTTAAGCTGGAGTAAAAGCAGTTATTCTGACCTCTTCCTACCCCTAAAATGTAAAGATTTCCTCAATATTTGTGGAAATTGAGTAATAATAGCAAATCTGACACCTCCTAAAATTTATATTAGAAATTCTTTCCACATTATTTGTGGGACTGAAAGAGACTAGTTAACCCTTCCCCCCGCCTTCCAACAATGCATGCACATTCACCTATGGTAGAGGAAGAATAGTAAATTTTTGGGATAGAGTAAAAATTGTAAATCCAATCCTCCTCACCCACAGAATTCATTTACTTTACCCAATGTTTCTCAGAATTGTGCTTGAATAGTGATTCTGAAAGTGGAGTTAGTATAAAAATCTTCCATGGAACACAATTTATGCACTTTCCCCTATGTTTGTGTAAGTGGACATAGAATAATGCCCCCCTCAATTTTCAGCATTTTCTCCAATTTCTGTGGGGTTGAAGTTAAATAGTGACTCTAATTTATGCACATTTCACATGCTTGTGGGATTGGCATCAGAATATCAATTCTGCCCCCCTTACTAAACATAATGTATGCATTTTCACCTGTGATTGTGAGTCTGTAAGTATATTAGTAAATCTAGCTCTTCCTCAATATCTGCAGTTTACTCAATATTTGTTGGAATGCAGTTACAATGGTAAATCTGCACCCTTCCCGGTTTCTACCACTTCTTCAATGTAGTGGTGTTAAAACAGTAATTCTGAGCTCCTCTCCCCTCAATCTCTGCAGCTTTCCCAATATTTGTGGGTCTGGAGCTATAATAGTGAATCTAACACCCTTGTAAATAATGACCTCTCCCCAAGGGTTATGAGAATGGAGTTAGTATAGTAGATCGGACTCCCACTGTTGTACTTTCCCAAATGTTTTGTGGCATTGAAGTTAATATATTAAATCTGAGACTGTTCCAATTTGTGCACCTTCCCCATGTTTCTGAGGGATTATGTACTTTCTACAATTTGTAATAGACTGGAGTTAGAATAACAAATCAGACCCACTGACCCAATTCTCATTTTTTGGCAATTTTTCAAATTTTCATAGGACTGGAATTGGAGTAGTATATTTACTCTCCTGTAATAAATGCACTTTCTGTAATTTTTATGGTGCCAATCCCTGAACAGCAAGCCATAAACCAAATCCATATGCACAATTTCACCACACCTTTGTGACATTGATATTTGGTAGATATTTTGACATTTGATGTGGTACCTAGTTTAGCACTGGTTACCTGTCTTCTGCACATGACCAACCTACATTTCTTCGAAATAGCCCATCAGCTCATCATAGTGTGTCATTACTTCATTTGAGAGGACAGATGCTATAGTCACTCATTTTCAGCAATTGGCTGTTTGCAGCCTATTCAATGCTTATGCCCTGCTTACAAGTTGAATGCAGAATTTGCAGTTGAAATTAGTCTCAGAATTGCACTGTATTGGTGGGGCATTACGGCATGGTACCAATGTTTACAGGTGAAAACTCACAACCATGCCAGTACTGTATGGCTAGTTTGAAATTTCAGTTGCATCCCTTATCTTGTGTATATAAATATATTTTTTGGTTGTGCACCATTGCTTATTTACTGTTTTTGTAGGGATATATATACTCTTTTTTTAACCTCTTGCATGCTGAGGACACAATCCTCAGCCATGCTGATCATGTGCTTAGGAATGAACTGTTCCATCCTCGCACATACCCATGGGGGAAGTGCTGACACTCCCCTCATGGGCGGCCCATTTTCACCACACCACCAGGGATGGCAGCAGAAGATCTTCCGCTGCCACCCCAACCCTCGCTCACGGTGAGCGGTTGTCATTATATGCAGCCGGGGATGCGCTGGAAGCCATGTGCTTCCAGTACATCCAGGGAGAGGACGCATTAGAGGTACATCCTTCTCCCGGGGGGTGGTGTCGAATTTGCAGACGCAGGGGGAAAGGAAAGAACTTTTCCTTTCCCCCTGTGCCTGTTGAGTTTGGATTCCCACTCCACGAACGAGGGTGGTGCTGTGATTGTGGAGCAGAATGCACACGGATGGACCACCAGAGATATCTTTTGTGATTTTTGGGGGGGCGCTCCCCTGTGTCATATATTATCTTTGATAGGCAAGGTGGTATCTGGGGACTAATTCAACCATTTTGTTTTTAAGCAGATCAGTCCTCCACCCCAGCAGGGGATCTAAACCCACTAGAAGCCAGGGAAAATGTTGTTATGATGATTATGGGGAGCGTCCCATTAGGCAAGGGTAACTCCCCTTGGGGGACATTTTATTTTAGGGATTCCACCCCCCAAAGGCTAGATCAGTCCTTTTTAGGCTGACCATCTAGTGGGGGACGGAATCCCACTAGACACAATGGATTGTATTTTTTATATGTCGGAGAGTGGCTTCTTGGGTCGCTCCCCTTTATTGGGGAAATGTTTGTGCCATATTCTGCCCCCCTAGGGGCATATCTGCCTTATTTGTATGCCCCTCTGCCCCCACAGAAAGCATAAGCCGCTAGACACCAGGGATTTGTAAAGTTATAGGCTGGGGAGCGACCCCTTGGACAAGGGTGGCTCCCCTTTATTGGGGCAATATTTTGGCAATTTTTTTTCTGCCCCCTGTGGTGGCATGTCAGCCATATTTTTAGGCCCATCTGCCTCTAAGGCGTTCAGAAAGCCACTAGTCACCAGGGATTTTATTTATTTAAATGTTGGGGAGCGCCCCCTTTGGCAAGGGTCACTCCCCTTTTTTGACACATGTATTTTGGCCGTTTCTGTCCCCCCCTTGGGGGTAGATCGGCCATATTTTTAGGCCCCCCCAGGGGGGACTAAAAGCACTAGACACCAGGGAAAGTCTGCGTGTGTGTGTGAACTGGAGTTCGGCTGACGGTCTGTGTGTACATGGTGTGTGTGAGCTAGCTCTTGGCTGGTGGTGTGTGTAGACTGTCAGTGTGCGTAGATAGGCTATTAGTGGTGGTGTGTGTGTACTGGTGCTTGGCTCCTGGTGTGTGTGCACTGAAATTTGGCTGCTGGTGTGTTTGAACTGGTGATTCTGCTGGCTGTGTGTGTCAACTAGATTCTGGCTGGTGTTGTGTGTGGCTGACATTTGGATGGTGATGGGCAGACATAGGGTTTTATAATGTTAACTGTTTTATTTCTTGTCATAATTTGCATTTGTGATTGTAATGTTTTATTTCTCTTTTTTATTCTAGTTCAAAGCTTTTGATTTCCTTTGCTGCAACTTCTGCTTGCGGTTTCGGCACTGGTAGATCTGCAGTTTGTGTAGTTGCATGTGTTTGGTAAGAAATTGTTTTTTGTACTCTTTAATCTAAATGAGTATCATTTGCCCGCATGAATGTGATTTTTGTAAATGCTGTAATAAAAGCAGCATATTTAGCTTCTATTTTATTTTGTTTGAAATTCTCCTTGGATTTGTGCACGATGTGTATTGTGTGTCTTGTGTGTAATTTTCTTTTGTTTTTCCTTTCTAGTGGGATATAGTTGGTGTTTTCTGTGTCTGTGCAGAGTAGGTGCAAGTGAGTCTAGCTGTCCCCGACAAATGAGTGGTACTGTTTTACAATATATAGGTCTTTGTGTGCTTTGTATTGATTGCCTTTTTCTTTCAGATTACCAATAGTTTAATTTTCCGTTTGGTAAAACCACACTTTGTTTATTACTTATTTTACACAGTGTTGGCTATTTCTGACTTATTTTTCAAGTTACTTTTGTTAGTAAGTATTATGGCTAATCTCAGGATTACCGCTCAGAAGGCTGTTAGTATGCTTTTCAAATCTTCCTCTGACCATCATTATGAGGCTGACTCTGCATCTGAGACAGAGGAGGAAGTCCAGGATTCTGGCAGTGAATTTTTTCTCTGAGAGGAATCATCTGATGATGAAGCCACTCTCAGTGCGGAGGAAGTGCCTCTTTTAGAGGAGGACACTGGTATGCCGATAGTTCAGCAAGAGGCATCTGTATAGCAGTCTTGGGCTGAAAGGCTTCCCATTGGAAGCTCTGAACTTTAGGTTACCCCCTACCCCCACATGTAGTGTAGCCTGGCTTTACTGGTGTCACAGGGTGTATGTAGAGTGAATACTGAAAATTTTTTGCTATAAATTTCTTTCAGTTATTTATGGACGATGTGTTTTTGGATGAGATTGTTGACCAGACTAAATTGTATGCTGAACCGTATTTGAGGGACAACAGTGACAGACATAAGCCCCACTCTAGAGCTAGCTGGTGGACTCCCACAATTCTGGATAGTTGAAGAAGTGTTCGGTTTAACTTTTTTGATGGGCTTGAAAAAGGAAGTCCCTTAATGGCAACAGCTATATTTACTGCAACCATGAGTTTTGAACTGTATTTTCTTCTGCTTTGAATGCTGCATTTTGTTGTTAATGCTTCAGCGTTGCCACGTGATCGTCCTGATTGTGACTGTCTTCTTAAGGTTTCACCTGTCCTTTATCCCTCTGTAGATCAATTTTAAGTGATCTATGCTCCAGAGAAAGAAATAGCTGTGTATTAGTCTTTGGTCTTGTTCAAGGGCTGTTTGGTTTTTAGGCAGTACAATCCTTGCAATAGGGCACATTATGGAATCAGGATGTATATGCTGTCTGACAGTATTACTGGCTATAATTTCAGGGTGTACACCGGTAGAGATTCCACCATTCACCCCCCGGTTGTCTGTCCACTTTCAGAGTGAGTGAGAAAATTGTGTGGGTACTTGATAGAGGACTTTTTAACAAAGGTCACCATTTATACATAGATAACTTCTACACTGGTGTGCAATTGTTCAGGATATTGTTCAAAGTGGACACTGTTGCTTGTGGTACAATCCGCTCTAACTGTAAAGGTTGCCCAAAAGAGCTTGTTGGTAAAAAAAAACATGAGAGCGGACAGTGTAGTGTCTTGCGTGGTGATGAAATTCTAGCTGTGAAAGAGAGATGTCTACTGCTGACT
The DNA here is from genome assembly GCA_963921515.1 of Calotriton arnoldi. Taxonomy (NCBI): domain Eukaryota; kingdom Metazoa; phylum Chordata; class Amphibia; order Caudata; family Salamandridae; genus Calotriton; species Calotriton arnoldi. Next base: position 148,650 of record CAWUFW010011121.1, on the reverse strand, counting down.
ACCATCCATGATGAAAGAACTTCACCTAGGTCAAGTTGCTGAACTGCGCAAACCTGTGTGATTTTTAGACTACAATAAGCACATGGGTGGGTTAGATAGAGTAGGTCAGAGGTTGGATCCTTACACTGCTGTTCGTAAGGCTTACATTTGGTATAAGAAGTTGGCTATTCATTTATTCTATTTAGCAACCTTCAATGCTTTTGTTGTATTCAAGGATTGTTCTATAGATTCAAAATTGACATCTGTTAAGTTTCAGCAGCCTGTGATAGGTAGTCTTGTTGTAGTGAAACAGGCAAGAGTTCCTAGAGTTAGAGTGGGGGAGGATGTGGCTAGACTGAAAGATCGCTACTTTGCTGATCACATTCCTCCCACTCCCAAAAAAGACTTTCCCAGTCTGTAGAGGAAGATGTGTGCAGAAGGAGTGCCATATGTACTACCCCGAGGGTCCTTCTTACCAGGGCTGTGTGTGCCCACGTTTTAAATTGTACCACACACAATAGACTTATTGGAAGCAACCATGAGCATAAAAGTAAACTGATTGGTCTGTATCATTTTATATATTTTGTTCAGATTTCACGGTTGGCATTAGTGTGATGTATTTAGTTAGAGCTATTGTGTTTGTAGTTATAGTTTTGTATCTAGTTCTAATTGGTTTGTGCTTTCTTTTTTGTTAAAATGTTTTTGATGGCAGTGTGCATGGACTGGTGATTCACTGGCAGTGTGCATGGACTGGCACTTGACTGACGGTGTGCGTGGACTGGCATTTGGCTGGCGGTTTGTGTGGACTAGCTTTTGGCTGGCAGTGTGTGGGGACTGATGCTTGGCTGGTGGTGTGTGTGAGCTGGCATTTGGCTGGCAGTGTGTGAGTAGTGACGTGCTACTGGTCACTACAAACATTGCTAGCAAAACACCAGTCCACACACTCCATCAGCTGCCAGCCAATGTGATTGCTGTGTCAGTCACATGTGGGTTTGAAAGTGATGGGACCTTCAATGGAGCTGTCTGTTGATGTGAGTGTTGTAATGTGCTGGACCCACAGATGGCGGTGTGAATGGTCTTCTGCGTGTCACATGAAAGGTGTGTGAATTGCCTGTAAAGCGGTTGGTGCCTTGTTGCGACTTTACTGCTCACAAGCTGTGAGTCATTGATTCAATTTTTTGACCCTTCAATTATTAACAGTGTATTTCATTTTTGTGAAATCTCTTGTTACTAGAATATACATTTTGAACCTTTCACTCACCCTCATGCCAAATCCAACCTGTATGCGTGTGTACTTGAGGAATAGATGGTTGTGCATTAACATTTGTCTAGGGAAAATATACAAACTCTAGATATTTTCGTAAACTAGACACCCAGGGAAGTGCAGGGTGGTGTGCCTTTAATGGATCCCAACATGTGTTCTTACCCACAATGCCCTGCAAACCTCACAATATGGCTAAAATCACACATCTTCCTTGCATTTCTGTGCCATATTTTTCAGAATCAGAAAGAAACAACTGATTTCCTACCATCCAGCGTTCCCCGAGCTCTCCTGATAAAAATGCTACCTCACTTGTGTGAGTGGGCCAAGTGCTCGTGCCAGGAAAGGGCCCAAAACGTATTGTGGATGCATCAAAATTATGTATCACAGAAAGACCTGGTTTTGCAAAGGGGGCACCTGCGTTTTTGGTCCTGGGCTCAGCAGCCATCTAGGGAAACCTAGCAAACCCAGACATTTCTAAAAACTAGACACCTGGGGGAGTCCAGAGAGGTGTGGCTTGGTTGGATTCCCAAACTTTTTCTTACCCAGAATTCCTTGCAAACCTCAAATTTTGCCTAAAAATCAAATTTTTCTCACATTTCTGTGTGGAAAAGTTGTGTGATCACCAGGCCAGCACAAATTTCCTACCACTCAGCGTTCCTCGAGGTCTTCTGATAAAAATTCTACCTCACTCGTGTGGTTGGGGCCAAATGTCTGTGACAGGGAAGTGACCAAAACGTATTTTGGACACATAAAAATTATCTATCACAAAACAAACTGGTTTTGCAAGGGGGGCTCCTGCTTTTTTGGCCCTGGGATCAGCAGTGATCTAAGAAAACCTACCAAACCCATACATTTCTGAAAACTAGACACCCAGGGGAGTCGAGGGAGGTGTTGCTTGCGTGGATCCCCCAATGTTTTCTTTACCAGAATCCCTTGCAAATCTCAAATTTAGCTAAAAAATCACAATTTCCTCATAGTTCTGTTCTGGGAAAGTTGTGGGATCACTGGGCCATCACAAATTATCTACCACCCAGCATTCCCCTCCGTCTCCTGATAAAAATTACCAATTGGCATTCTCTGCATTTGTGCCTTCCAAATTAAAGACAGTGTGTAAAAAGAAGTAATTATGAGAAATTCCCTCTAATTCACATGCTAGTATGGGTACCCACAAGTTCAGAGAGGTTTAAATAACCACTGCTTCTAAACTCCACATCGTGTGCCCATTTCGAAAATGCACGTTTCCTTGATATCTGTTTTTCACTCTTTATATTTTACCAAATGAATTGCTGTATACACGGTACACAACGAAAAACCATTGCAAAGTGCAGCTCAGTTATTGGCTCTGGATACCTCGGGTTCTTGGTGAACGTATAAGCCCTATGTATCTCTTCAACTAGAAGGGTCCAGTGGACTTAACGGTATATTGCTTTTGAAAATCTGCCATAATTAGAAGAAGTTACAGATGAAAATGTAGACACAAATGGCAGTTTTTTTCAACTCTATTTTAATATGTTTTTAATTCAACTATTACTTTCAATAGGTAAACCTTGAAGGATCTACAAAAATGACCCCTTGCTGAATGCAGAATGTTGTCTACTTTTCAAAAATATATAGATTCCCGGGATCCACCATTGGTTTCACACCAATTTATACCAATAACTGGAAGGAGGCTGAAAGCACAATAATAGGATAAAAGGACCATGTCCCAGTAAAATGCTAAAGCTGTGCTAAAAAATGTGATTCCTAATTCATATATGCCTGTTCGTGAATGCTTGGAAGATTGTGATTTTAGCACGACAAACCCTTTGTTGATGGCATTTGCAGGAAAAAAACAGACTCTTTCTTCTGCAGCACTTTTTTCCCACTTTTCCCCAAAAACCCAAATTTTAGCTATATATTGACTAATGTCTCAGTCCCCTTCTGGGGAATCCACAAACCTTGGGTACCTTTAGAATCCCCATAAAATTGGGGAAAAAATATTTTGGTGCACTAATTTTGTTAAAAACATTTTGGGATGACAATAATATTGTGCATCATAAAAATATTGCTTTTTAATTTGTTAAACATATCTGCACTTTTAACAGAGTTGATTGTATGGAATTTCTTCCAGGTTTAGACCTCAATAATTAACTGTATTATCATATTAAATGTTTTTGATTTTTGATGTATATATTTATATTTTGTAAGATTGGTGATCGCTCTCACAGGCATCCTTCTGACCAAGTAGGTATCATTTAAACCATTTCAAGACTTTTACTCTAATACCAAAAGGGTGAGCATGGTACTGAGTAGTATTTCATGATCAACAATAGGCTGCTGACAAATCCAATAGGATTTGAAGACTTCATTATTATCCAGTATCTTTACAGCATCATCAATAATGTGGAGCAAACAGTTTTGATGCTATGACCTGCTATGAAGCCTGAGTGGAGATTTGTGAGTAGATGTTTGAGTTATCTGCTTTGCTATGCATTTTCCAGAATTTCTGCAGGAAGATTTATGAAGGTTCTATAACTGTCATTGCTGTAGAGCGCAGCATTAGAGTTTTTAGAGATTTTGAAACCAAGGGCCATATGTATCAAGCCCATTTCCCATTCGCAAACGGGCCGATTCTCAGAATCGGCCCGTTTGCGAACGGGAACAAGCCTTTTGGGATGTATCATCCCAAAAGGCATTCGCAAAATAGAGAATCGCAAAAATTGCGATTCTCTATTTTGCAAATGCATTTAAGGAATTGCAAATTGCGATTCCTTAAATGAAATGTATGAAGCACCTAAGTTGTGCGATTATGGCTTAAGGAATCGCAAATTACCACCAACTACAGGTTGGTGGTAACTTCATGTTTCTTTGAGAAATGCATTTTTTGCATTTTTCAAAGTGGCATGTGGCGCACATACATGCCCTTAGGGCATGTATGTGTGCCACATGTGCACCCATGCTCATTTCAGGGGTGCAACAGGGTGTCCTTTGGACACCCTTGCAACCTTGAAATTGCATTCTCAATTTGCGATTCTCTAATTGCTAATCGCAAATTGAGAATGTCCTCCCATTCATTCCTATGGGCCTCTAGGCCCTTAGGAATGAATGGGAGGGTTTCCTTAACTGCGATTCGCAATTTGCGAATCGCAATTAAGAATATGTAGGATTCGCAAATTTTCTTGCGAATCCTACATACATCTCGTTTGCGATTCTCAAATAGCGATTCTCAAAATTCGCTATTTGAGAATCGCAAACACAAACTATGATACATATGGCCCTAGGTGTTATAGTGGCTTTCTTCAAACAGGGGTGCTCATAAGCTTGTTCGTGGGAGGCGTTGACACACTATAAAGAGAGAGGATCTGACTTATTTTTCTAGGTTGAGGGCTAAGGGATGTAGAGAATTCTTCAGTGGTATGGTGGATATTTCTTCGGGAGCAGCTGATGGTAATAGAAGGCTTGCTATTCAATGCTATTTTCATTTCAAGTAAGAAAATTATATGTTCAGGGGATGGTGTTGTGGAAGCCAATTCTGTAAAAAAACATTTTGATCTTTTCATCAAAAAAAGTTAGCAAGCTCTTGGCTTTGTTCTCCTGAGATATGGCACTGGTTATTGGTGTCTGAAGTTTTGTTTTTCACAATGTTGAAGAGTTTTCATGCTCATTCTTTGCAGATTATATGTGGACTTTTTCAAATGAAACTTTAGATCTTAGGATAGTTAATTTATAGTTTCATTCAGGGGAGAGGAGTTGGCCTAATGGCTAGGGCGCTCGACCTCGAATCTGGGGAACTGGGTTCCAGTCTCGGCAATGATGCTGAACATCCTGTGATTGTGGGCAAATCACTTAATCTCCCCGTGCCTAACAAAAATGAATGTGTCCTCATGTAAAGCAACTGGTGCTATGTAAAGCGCTCTGATACCTTCGTGTCAAGTTCGCGCTATATAAAACTCCGTGAAATAAATAAACAATTAGTAGCTCAAGGTTCTTATGGTGGGTTTTATCCCTTTGCATTCCAATTTAAGCATGATGTATGTTTCTTTCTTTAGAGATTTCTCTTTTATCAAGTTTTTGGGTGTATTATGCAAGTGCGTACATAATTTAAAGTACAGAGGTATTGTAATGTTGAACTAGTGCATAGGCATTCACATCAGCATGCTTTGGGAAAATGGCGGTAGAGACAGCAGACAACTCTAAATCTTCCATTTAAATATTAATATGTCACCCTTAATTGTACTGGCAGCCCCCAATGCAGGGAGCATGGTACTTAAAAGTAGGGGACATAAACAATTAATGTTAATATGTATTTTCTGTGGCTAGCACCTAAAAGCTATTTTCACGGTTGGTAGGCTGGCTGGCCTATAGAAAAACATTGGAAAGCAATGTTAGATATTGATTTTCCTATAACCAGTGAGAGAACAGCTAGAAATATGATTTAGAAGCTTTTTAAAAAAATATTTGACTAAAATCAAATCAAATCAAACAGTTTATTGTGTAGATAATAAAATACATACCAAATAATGCACATGATAAACTTTGATACAAGAAATAGTAAACACAGGTGGATGTTAAGGCAAATGCTAGAGTGAATCCTTTGGCAGTGGGACCTGGCAGTTCATTTCCAGATTTTACATTTAGCTTATTTATGACAACTTGGAAAGAGTCACTTTTAAAACTGTCATGAATCAGTTGGCCAGACACATGAAACGGATTGAAGCATTCCTTTATTGCTTATGAGCAAAGGCTGATGCTTAACCAACTGAATGAATGAGTGATAGGGCTTGGGTGATCATTTGTGAGGCTTGGGCAGCAGAGATTCCTTCCAGTAAGAGCAGAGACAGAAACCTATTGAAAAACGTATATATTTCCATTTTTGTCATTGTTCATCAGGATTGAATCAATAAAATCTTGCTATTGCCATTTCCAGTTTAAATGTACATGATGTTGAATCTGCCAGGTAGTATGGCAGGATGGTAGTTGATTTAAAAAATGAGTTAATAAGATGTTATCATGATTTAAAGTGTGACAGGATGCATTGTCAGTGATAAAGGAGCAGAAGTGCAGTTCTTCTTTTGCTAGGATTTTGAGTTGAGCCCACAATAAAGCATCATCCCACACCCCTTAGTATGTAATTGATTTTTTCAATGGGTCATAGTGAGATTTTTTTAACAGGTTACAGATGATTAGCTCATCCTATAAGCCAGATCTCAGTGAAACCTATTGAGCCCTCTTGCAATTTTGACGTCCTGACACCTAAATGAACTGATAAGATAGATTAAATCCCAGCCTCATTTGTGCTTGAGCATTAGATGTGGGTAAAGAAAATATTTGTTGTCTCTTCAGAGAAGTAGGAAACACTTCACAATTGTAGCACAGCAGTGACATAAACCTGGCTTGAATTACATTGAACTGAAACTTCGATAAAGGACCTGTTAGATTGCAGGCCATCTTTTGGAAGCCATAATGCAGCCCACTGCTTTCTTTTGAATGTATTTTTTCTTTTTGTCTCTGAAAAGGGCTGTTACTGTTGAACCAAATGCCTAAGTACTTGTAGGATTCTGCTTGCCTGAATATATATTTGTTGATGTTCATACGGACATTATTTTCAGTGTATAGAACATTTGTTTTATTGTAATTTATTGCAAGATGCAAGATCATTGTTCATGTCCGTCTAGAGCCTGAATGGTCCTCAGAAGTATCTTGTTGATTCGAGGCCTAAACGTTTGGGCCATACTTCATCTATTGTGTCAAAGGGCGTGCAAAAATCAATGAATTTAATATTATTAAAAGCCAAACTCATTGGTGAAGGTAGACTTCTAATACATGTTAAGGAACAGTAAATATTAGAAACTTACATTTTCTCTTTCTGAAATTCCGGATGGCTGATTTACATGAGCCTTCCAACTGTCACACATCTGACAATGTCCCAGGAATGTGAAAACTGCACCAATATCAAAGACAGAGGCATAGATTTTGGGGAGGCATTTGTGTTCTTCTGGCAGGATGGCCAATTGGGCTCTGCCCAGGAACTAAATTAAATTAAAAAGGGCCTTTTCTGTCACAGGCAGTTGTCACATGACTCATAAACAGCCCCCTTTTGTCCTTCTTCACAGAGTGCACATATTTTGCATATTCATATGAGCTCTGACAAAGAATAGCTCCTGCCATCTATACAAAGGTTTGCTGTGCGAGTCATCCTAGAAAACACTAAAATTGAAAAGGCAGGATTTGTTATTTAATTCTTTATCTAATCATTATCATAGGGCTTAAGAATAGCTGTGGGGTGTTAGGTTGTCAGAAACTTGCAAATATTGTTAATGCATATATTGTTCTCGCTGAGCGTTGCATGTCTAACTACTTTTAATTTTGCAATATGTGTGTTTATTATTCATATAGTACACACTAGACTGAGGATATTAAAAACGTTTATGACAATAAAAATGCTTCCTGATATGATGTTTAATTTGTTACGTATTATTTATTGCAAACCTGTGGTGCCTTGTTTAGATTGTGGACTTTTTTCCTTTTGTACCTTTTATTTAGTTACTTTGTCTTACAAACCTCAGAGCCTCTCAATGATAGAACATTTGATTTTGTTGATGCTTGGTGAATGCTCTATTCAAACCTTCTGAGCAGGCAGTTTTCCACTGCCAGTGCGCAAATTATAGTCACGCTCTCAGCTGTTTCATGAGCTGTTTCTCAACCACACCACTGCCTTTATGCTTCAGCACTCATTTGGCTTCTCACTACCTTGCCAGGGTGTTTTGCATTGTCTTATTGTTTAGTTTTCCACCTGTATTACATTTGTCGTTTACATATTTTCCTTAAGGTCATTTTCCTTTTGAAAATTCATTGGTATTACAAGAAAGATAATTAGTGAGCTCTATTTAAAAGATATATTCAGTATGAATTGATTGTCTTTCATCATGACAATTTCCTAAGTTCTTAAATATAAAATAGCTATATCATTATTCAATGAATGAACTGTTCTATTTTACAGCTGGCTGCAAAGGTTTTTTGCTATAATATTTAGTTACATCATTAGTCATTAGTTATTGATTTACGAAATTTTCTTTTGCAAAAATACATGACATTTCAGGAAAATTTAATCAACTTACAGGCTATTCTGGAATTCACTGCTATATTTTACAGAAAAATGCATCAATTTCAAACGTGAGGATTCATTTCGTGCTGAAACAAATTGAGCCAAAATGAGAAGGGCAGCGAGTGGTAACAGCTTGTTGTTAGATAAACGCCTCCACACAGGTTGAAGAAGAGAAGGACGTTTATTCAGCATAGATCCTCAAGCACCAGCTGACAAGTGAAGCACACCAACATTCTAAGGTGAGCTTCACACCAAGATTCTATTCCAATGGAATGTACTATTGGAGGAAAGGGGCAGGGGGAAACAGGAGAGATAAAGGAGGGAACAACAGGAGAAGGAAAGGGGTGCAGGAAAGGGGAATAGCACTTAGTTACAACACATCTCCCTTTGAATAAGGGAAACTAAGGAAAGAACAATGGTAAAGATAAAAGAACATTCACAATGGAGAATACAATGATATTCATCTTGAAAATGACAAAACATTACGTTTTATAATCCGCCAACCAAGCTGGTGGTCGGCGACATCTGGACTCTTTAGAACCTTGTGAGATGGAGGATGATTCGTCTAGACTTTCCTCGCTGGAAGACGACGAGGCGTGTACCTTGGAACAGCGAGCTACATTGTCCATGCTCCAGAAGCTTCCATCTTCCAACACAACCAAGTTATTATTGACTCGTTTTATTCTCATAGGTTTGGAAAATGATGAAACTTTGGCTCGAAGAACATTAGGCCTTTTGATGACCACCTATTGACCTTCCTGCCAGTCCTTGTTGACTGTACCCCATTTCTGGTCGTATCTGGATTTGGAATCTTGTTGATGACGTCCAACTTTTTCCAGAACAGACTTCCTGTCTACCCAGACTGGACACCCCCCATTGAGCCAATTGGGCATAAGTTTGGAACCAGGATTTCTCCCTTTGAGGGAAACAAAAGGAGAAACACCAGAAATACCATTAGGCGTGATGTGATATGACCATAGCATCTGTCTTATGGCTTCTTCAACAGGTTCACGAGATGCCAAGGCCAATTGAATGGTGTCCTTTATCATCCTGTTTGCTCTTTCTACCAATCCATTGGCTTTAGGACAGTAGAGAGGTGATTTGAGATGGGATATAGATAATGTGGTCAGAAACTGCCTCATTTCATCGGAAGTGAATTGAACCCCATTGTCTGTGACCAATGTGCTGGGTACACCCTCTTTGGAAAAAGTATCTTTAAGGAATTCAATTAGTGAAGATGTAGTGATGGTGGAAACCATTTTTGTGGAAATCCAATGGGAATGGTAATCGATAAGTACGAACATGAATCTTTGAGAGTAGTTAAGAAAGTTTAATGGTCCTATATTGTCCAGGCCTAATTTGTCCCACGGTTTAGTGGGGATTGGTACCGGAATGTGTGGAGCTTTGCGAATTACTTTAGATTTGTCACTGGATCCACACACCAGGCAGTCTCTCACCATCCCTTCTACCATGGAATCCATGTTGGGGAACCAATAGTCTTGCCTGATTTTGCTCTTAGTCATGCTCCTGCCCGGATGGCCTTCATGGGCTATCTGAATTATGCGTTCGTACATTTTTTCTGGAGGAACAATCCTATTTCCTCTGTAAATGAGGTCATTAATGACTGACAACTCATCCTTCACTACCCAGAAGGATTTAAGATTTTCTGGTAACTCTTTAAAATTCTTAGGCCACCCATTGTAGATAGTGTTTTTCAGATCAGTGAGAATAGTGTCACTTTTCATGTGATTTTCCCATTCATCTTTGCTAATGGCAGGGATATCAACGGAAAGAATGGTTTCATCAGGGGGGTAAAACTGTGAGTTCTCATTAGTGATAGGGAGTCTGGAGAGACAGTCTGCAACTAGGTTTTCATTACCAGGTACATAACACATGGAGTAGTTAAAACCTTGTAAGCCAAGAATCCATTTAGAGATGCGGGGAGTGGTCTTTTCAATGCACTTAGTTGAGAACAAAGGAAGCAAAGGTTTATGATCTGTTTTTAGGATGAATGGAATCCCCCATAGAAAGAATTTAAAATGATTTATCGCCCAATAGCAAGCGAGGGCCTCCTTTTCAATTGTTGAGTAGTTGCATTCTGGTTCTTTCAAAGTCCTTGACGCAAAGGCTATCACTCTTTCCTGTCCATTTACGTTTTGTGTAAGTGAGGCTCCCAAACCTTTCATGCTGGCGTCGGTTCTCAACGTGGTTCTAGCATTAGGGTCAAACATGCTTAAGATGGGTGCCTCTACTATAGCTTTTTTAATCTGAGTTAAGTCATTTTGGCATTTGGAGTTCCATTCAAATGGGGTTCCTTTTTTGAGTAATTCTCTGAGAGAATGCACTTGTTCTGCAAAGTTTTTCACATACTTGGACATATACTCGACAAGGTCCAGAAATGATTTTAGTTCTTCTTTATTAGTATCTGCAGGAGCTAGCTTGACTGAATCCACTAAGCTAGATATCGGTTTGATTCCTTCTCCTGATATGGTGTGTCCTAGATAAACTACAGATTCTACGCCTATTTTGCATTTGTCCTTTTGTGTAGTGAACCCAGCTTTATTTAGTTTGCTTAAAACTTCCACTAGAACCTTATTATGTTCTGCCTCTGATTCACCATAACTTAGGATGTCATCCTGGAAACACAGTACTTTGTTTGTCCCTTGTAGAATGTGTTGTATTATGCGTTGAAACACCGCTGTGGCAGATCCGAGGCCGAACGGCATCCTAGAGAACTGGTATGCCCCAAACGGAGTTATGAAGGAGGTGAGGGGCTTGGAGTCAGGATGGAGGGCTACCTGGTGGTAAGCAGAGGAGAGGTCGAACACACTGAAGAACTTTGCCCCTTGTAGGACACTGAGCATCTCGTTGATATTTGGGAGGGGATGTCTATCCACCCAAATGTTGGAATTCAGGTCTACACATAGACGAATGCTCTTCCCTCCCTTCTTAGATGCTACCACTATGGGAGCCAACCATTCAGAGCTCTCAATACGTTCTATCACACCGCTGGCTTCCAATCTATCAAGTTCTTTTTTGAGTGGATCCCTAATAAGTAAAGGAACGGATCTGGCCTTGTGGACAACTGGTTTGTGCTGAACCTTTAGCTTGATTTTGTGTAGGAAACATTTCAACAGACCTAATTTATTGGAAAATACTTCGGGAAATTGCTCACATATTTCTTTTCCAACATTGGATCTCTCCACAAGATATACTGGTTCAGGAGCATTTGGATGTAGCCTGATCCCCAAGTCTTTTTGGTGTTTCCACCCTAGTAAATTTGAGCCATTTTTCGTGATATATACCTTTCCCAAAGTGGATCTGTCCTTGAAATCGATGTGCATTAGAAGCATGCCCACAAGAGGTATAGGATCATGGTTGTATCACCCCGGTTTGATGTCAGGAGGCAATAGTGTATAGTCTTTGTTCCCTGAGTTTTCTTGAAATGTGGATTCATTTATAAGAGTGTAAGGGGAACACGAGTCGGCAAACACTATGTACGGGACATCATCTAGCATTATCTCACATTTGGGGTAGTTGTTGCAAGAGGGTTCCATATTGTTTGCTACTTGGAAAACAATATCCTTACTGGGAACAGGTTCATTACTGACCATATGGGTAACATTTCTCCTAATTTCTTTACAGACCTTAGCAAAGTATCCTCTTTTATTGCATTTTTTGCAAGTAACACTTCTGGCAGGGCACTTAACGTTATTGGCTAAATGGTTGGGATTACCACATCTGTAGCACTTAAATTTGTTACTTTCAGATTTTTGTTTCACAAACTCAGTAGATGATGATCTGATCCTATCATCTTTTGCAGACATTTTGTATACCCCTTGGTCCATCACTTGCTTGACATCAACTGCGTCTCTCACCTCACTCATGCAAAATGCAGTATGTTCTATACTTTTTGCAATGTCAATAGCATGTTTTAAATCAGAGGCATCAGCCAACAGTTTCTCTTGTATCTTTTTATCACTGGTGCATCTAACCAGTTGAACTCTGATAAGAGATTTGGTTAAAGTTCCAAAAGCACAAGTTGATGCTAACCCCCTCAACACCGCAATATAATTGCAAACTTTTTTATTTTTTCCTTGCTATCGTGAAAAGAATTTGTGCCATTCTAGAACAACATTAATCTTCTCCCCAAATTGCGCTTCTAATTTCTTAAGAGTGTTTTGATACACATCATGCTGTACATCACCATGCTCCTCTTCATTAACATCTTCATTTTCAATTATAGAATCTGGAAGATCATCAAATATCTCTCTAGCATGTTTCCCTAAATTATGCAGCAGGATATGTTGTTTACGTACAGATGAAAACCTATCACCCCCTATGGCAATTAAATAAGACTCAAAAAGGTTTACCCATTTTTTCCTTGGTATAAGAGGTTCCCCTGCTTCATTAAGAAATGAAGGAGGTTGAGACATTGTAAATGCAGCCATAGGGAAGGAGAAGTGGAGGATGAGAGAAGCAAGGAAGTAAAAGAGAAAGTATAAGTTGTAAGGATAGAGAATAACCAGGAAGAATTCAGAGAAAGAAGAAAATAAAGAGAAAAGTGAGAGGAGAAGAACAGTTGTAAAACTACAGGACGAGTAGCAGGACAGTATATTCACAGCTTTGATTCCTGATGTTTAAAGGTTAAACAATATTACTATTGTACTATCAAATAACCATACGAGTGACATGCAGAAGTATCAACAGAGAAGAGTATTAAGCAGTATATAATAAACAATATGATAAAGTTCAGTGAGCTGTGCCCATCATGGTCAGAGAGACAGACTTTGGGAATATTTGGACTTAGAAATGAAAGATCCTCATGAACACTAAGGGGCCGATTCCGATCTCGGCCGGTAGTGCTCCGAATCGGATTCGGATTTACCGGATCCGATTCGGAGCCCTGTTTCCCGACCGATTCGTACGCGGGTCCGGCCGAGCGAGTACGATGCAAGCGCCCGCGAAATCGCCGACCGACTCGTACGCGGCTTCAACACGCTCCGACCGACTCGCACGGACACGACTCGCACCGCGCTATGGAGACGTTTCCCGGCCGGGTAAGTACGATGCGTGCCGCGAGCAGTCCGACCGACTCGCGCCGTCCGGCTCGAAAGAGCTGTCGGAGCCGTACTTTGGGGGTCCGCGTCGGACCCCTGGACGCGTAGCCGCGGCGAGTCGCACACAGGGGGACCCATGGGTCCCCCTACCTGTGCATGTACGCAGTGATGCGCATGGACGCGTACCCGCTGTAGGGGGCGCCTTGTTGCCTCTCGCACCCATTGAGTCAATGGGAGCCCGCGTACGCGTTGTACGACCGGCTCCCATTGACTTCAATGGGAGTCCGACCGAATCGAGTCCGATAGCATGCGAATGCATCGTACTCGTCCGGTCGGACTGCCAGAGTCCGATTCGGTCGGAAATCTCTCCGGGTCCGGCTCGGTCGGAGAGATTTCCGGCCCGAATCGGAATCGGCCCCTAAATGTTGCTATGTCAGTGGAGGAGCACTTGAAGAAATGTGGCTCAGAAAATGGGAGAACAACAGTAGTAAATAGGATAATTAATGATAGAGCACTCTGGAGTACCGATGACAAGCTGTGCCTGTCAGCGATGTAAATGCTGGCAGGCCGTGTAGAATAATGGTAGATTAGGCTTGCAAAACGTGACTAACAGCTGAAGAAAATTGCTGTGTAATCTATCTGTATAACACGTTGAGTGTATAATTAGTAAGCTGTGCCTGTCAGCGAAGAGATTTGCTGGCAGGCTGTAGTAAATGATGGCAGCCCCTCTGTAGGTTACAACGCAGTGCCAGGACTCTAACGGAAAGAGCAGAATGGCGAAATGTATATTTAGCAAGCTGTGCCTGTCAGCGATGGAAAAAAAATTGCTGGCTGTATAGAATGACATGGCGCCTCCCTCTGTGAATTCAAAGCAGCACTGAAGTAATGAAGGAGAACAGTGAAGCTTGCTGCATCACTCGAACTGCAACAGCAATTAGAGGTGAAGCGATGCTGACCGCCATGAATTCAAACCAGCACCGAAGTAATGAGGGAGGACAGTGAAGCGTGCTGCGTCACTCGAACTGCAAAGCAATTAGAGGCGAAGCGATGCTGACAGCCCCTCCCTCTGTGAAATTCACTCAGCGCTCAACACTCAGAGGGAATGGAGCGGATCGGCTGCTGCGTCACCCGAGACAGCTGAGGAGAAGGGGCGGGAACCAGGAAGCAAATGGTGCTGAAAGCCTTACAGTGGCAGGCTGCCTGCGTGTTAAAGGATCAAGCAGAATATCTGACAACCCAGCAGGATGTCTGACGATCCCCTCCCTCGGCGGACACAGCGCTCAATTAAACTGAAGAGGTGAAAGCGCAGGGTCGTGTTTCGTTGACGGCCACCGGCTGATTGGAATGCTGGGTTGCCCTCTGTCTAAACACAGCTGAGGGAGAGAGAGAAAAGTGGGATGTAACGCGGCAGGCTGCCCCAGGAAGCGCGTAGCACTCACCACCACAGCAGAAGAGTAGGAGAAGAAAACTGGTCGCAGAGGAGAAATTTTCTGTCAGTGGTCGCACCGAAACAGCAGCTGAGGCACGAAGCGAATAAAGCTGCTTGTGGCAGAAGGATACATCTCACAGCAGACGCGCCGTAACAACGCTCTCCACCTCGCAGGAATAGAACTTGATAAGGAAAATGGGTGGAGATATGCTGACAGCTGGTGATAGAAACTGGGGAGAGGATCTAGGGCTGCCCCCAGCACAGCTGAAATCGTCGCCAAATTGTTAGATAAACGCCTCCACACAGGTTGAAGAAGAGAAGGACGTTTATTCAGCATAGATCCTCAAGCACCCGCTGACAAGTGAAGCACACTAACATTCTAAGGTGAGCTTCACACCAAGATTTTATTCCAATGGAATGTACTATTGGAGGAAAGGGGCAGGGGAAAACGGGAGAGATAAAGGAGGGAAGAACAGGAGAAGGAAAGGGGTGCAGGTAAGGGGAATAGCACTTAGTTACAACACTTGTGTTTTGGTCGTTCCCGTGCTCCAGCGCGATAATTTTTCTGTGCCATGGCATAATCGCGTAATTTAGGTAATTTCACTTCGTAAGTTTAAGGTGTAGCCTAGAGTTGTGTGTCATAGTCTAATATTGACTGTGAGCTGCTGGTCACAATTCTGGTCCACAAAATTGGTTTATAGTGTAATCTGTTAATTTATAGTTGTTAATATTGACTGCAGTGCTATAAGGAGAAACACGTTATTATTAACACTTTACCATTCAAAAATCAAGCAATCTCTACTCAGTAGCAACCTGATGCAACCCTGCAACAAACCCAGATTCAATGCTGAGGATCTACCACTGCTCTGTATCCTCCTAAAGTGACTTATTCTCTGCTTATACATTTCTTATCAGAAAAAAATATATAATCGCATATTTGTCTTTTTCAAGGAGAACTACCTGGCACAGTGACCCCAGAGAAGAGTGCAGTCCAACACTGACACTTCCTGCCAGTACATACGCACCCTAATGAAATTACGTCTCTAGATAGACCGCTGAGATAAGCATTGCCTACCACAAAGAAAGCTCTGAGAACAGTCCCACCGAGCTGAACCACCCCAAAAAAGAGCATCTACACACAAAGGAGCACACTCTCAAATAAACCCTAAATGCAGAGAAGAGCACCTTTACAAGTGGACAATTCCAAGGATAATTTCAAGGACAGCATACTGTCACAAATGCCTCTTATAAATGCACCCTACCACAGAGAGAGCTAACAAAGTTAAACTCAATAAATGTGGTTTCATGTAAAACACACAAAATGTGTAGGTGTGTGTACCTGTGTTTGCATGTGTTAGCACATTAAAGCCAGAACCATGGGCGATGCCGCTGGTTATATTAACATGTAAAGGGCACAATAACATGTGGAAACTCTTTTATATCTTGTCTGATCAAATACAGAGGGATAGACAAGTAGGCAACCATGAAAAAATGTTGAACATTTTATTAGGCATGTGAATATGCTAGGTTGCAGTAAAGTAGCAGACCACTGCTTTTTATTCCTGTTTTACATTTTGAACCAAAAGCCTTGAAGTCAAAAGGGACTGACAGGTTGATGTCTACTTATTTTTACAGTGAGAACCTTTTTGTGCTCAATAATGTTGCCATTATGTGGAGCCAGATACAACTGAAACTCACTAAAAATAAGTGAGAGGCCCAAATGGAAGTCTCAGAATGGAGGTACCTGAGTAAAATTCTCGTTGACAGCTGATGTAAAAGAACACAAGAACATGTTGTTGGTTTTCTCTATTTAAAGGCACTGGTCTTTCCTAACCCTTTCCTCAGGGCTTGCTTTATCTCCTGGTTTGGAAAGCTGTAAATTAGGGGGTTAAGCATAGGAATTATTACCATATAGAAGACGGATGCCACATTGTCATTGGCCATTGAGTGGCTTGCAGTGGGCTTGGCGTACATAAAAACAAGTGTGCCATAAAATAACGTGACACAGACAAAATGAGAGGAACAAGTGGAGACGGTCTTCTTCCTCCCCTCTGAGGAACGTATCTCTAGAATGGCAGACACTATATAGATGTATGATATAAGGACGATGATCAAAGATATCATTATGAGTCCACCTGCCATCGAAATCAGCACCACTTCATTGATGGTGGTATCAAAGCAGGCGAGCTTCAAGAGTGCAGGGACATCACAGAAGAAATGACTGATCTTATTGTCCTTGCAAAGGGCAGCGTAAAGGTGAAAACAGCATGTGTTAGTGAATTGATGACCGCAATTACACCTATGCCAACGAGAAGATAGAGACAGGTTCTTTTGTTCATTATGACAGGATAGAGCAAGGGATTACAGATAGCTGTGTACCGATCATAGGCCATCAATGCCATCATAAAAACATCTGCAGTTCCAACTACAATTGATAAAAACATTTGTATTGCACACCCTGTAAAAGAAATTTTCTTCCCCATCCATAGGAAGTTGACCAACATGTTGGGGACAGCTACAGAGGAAAAAGAGATGTCTACATAGGCCAAAATGGAGAGCAAGAAGTACATGGGGCTGTGAAGGTTATGGTTCATTGTGATCAATACCATGATCCCAATATTGGAAAGAAGGGTAATGCTATAGACCAGGAGGAAGAAACAGAACAGAGGAACCTGCAGTTCTGGGTCTTCAGTAAGTCCTAAAAGAATGAACTCCATCACACGGGTGCTGTTGACTGTTGGCATGGTTGTCAACAATAGAGCCTAAAAGGAAAGAAGAAGGTATATAGAGATGTGAAATTCTAGAAAGAACTGCTGAGCACCAATAGTTATGTTATTTAGTGATATAAATATTGTAAGGTTGTAAGCAACGCATGTTATGGTTGAGAGACTTTGTACCATGCCCATTACCCCAGATGGTCTCTTTGTGTTAGTTTTGCACCACTATGTTCATGGATGTGTGGTGAAACAGCATGAAAACAGCATCATTTTTACAAGTTTATGGATGCAAATAGTAAGGGCCTGATCTAGCGTTTGAAGGACAGGGTAAAGTCTGTCAGGGTGGCGGAAGATATTACATCTACAGATGGACTACTGTCACCCTTATTTAGGGTTCACAATCGACTCAGCAAAAATCCCTGTACCTTGATAGGAACAGCTGTCAAGGTAGTTTCTATCATGGTACAAGTACTTTAGTGGATGGCGGCCATTGGTTTTTATAGCCATCAACCACACTAAAACTTTTTGATTTTTCAAAACAAACTCCCAAAGTGGGACGTTGATATTGAAAAACGAATAATTAATGTCTCCCTCACCAAGGGGATTTTTCCCCTGGGTGTGGGAGGTCAATAGTTATTTGATTCTGTCCCCCGCCATCAGGTCGTGCCAGGTAGTGATAGACAGAAAAAAGGACATTACACTATCCACTCTACATAATGCATGCATTGTAATGCCCTTTCTCCTATGTCACCTCCTCCCACAGGCTATAGGCTGGGACTCCATTGACGGAAAGAGAATGGGCGGACCATCACTTTTGCGGACAGGGTACTCCGTCAAGTTTGTGCCCTGTCCACCAACCTCCAAATATATCCCACATTCTGCACACAGAAGGTGAATGTACACTTAATTATCATGGATGAATGTTGAATGTAGGGGAAAAGGCATAAATGAATGCTGAACGCAGAGAAAATGCACTAAGTTGAACATTTGGAAACAAACAACAGACTCCTTGTTCAGACAGGGTTGACTACTTTATTAAATTAGTTTAATTGCTTTTTGCACTAGTATTAACAACTGGGGCTACATTATTTGTTTTAGTTTTATGTTCATCTTAGAAAATAACTGTTTGTTTATTGTGGCTTGGGAGTGATTTGAGGTCCTCTCGATTTATTTACAGCCTTTATCATAAGGACAACACCATCATGTTACAAATGTCCCCCATGAATACCAGCGTACCAGAGCCAAAATGAATTAGATCAGTTTAAAGTGAAGATGCTAGCTTCTGTTGGAACTAGAATGTGTGATGATATAAAAACAAGCCACACTGCTACATTGCCTTAGTAAGAAAGGTGTAACAAATTGGGTTATTAGTTAGGAAGGATGCGAGTCCTACACAAGTAATACATCATCAAATGTCTTTTTACTGGGAACTAACTGCTCCATTGCAGCACTTGACTTTCTCAGGGTAGCGAAGCAGAGCAGGCCAAGGTCCACTTAGGGGAAGTGGTGTGGGCTAATAAACCCAGTTCGCTGCTACACAACAACACTCAATATATTATGTTCAGTCAGTGCTTTTCATTTAAAAAAGAAAACACTTTTATTATGCACCAGTACTAAATACTACAAATTACAAATATACACAATCAAGTAGGTGGACATACCTATGCTGACATCCGCACCTATACTAGGTGCAACATAACAATATGAGTGGGTGTTGTTAACACTATGGTAGGCCTACTGACTTTGTCAGGGTGTCATCATATCAGTATAAACAGAGAACATGTTATATTCCATCAGTGTAATACCACTGACCTTAGCGACAAAGTATCAATATGCAATCAAGGTATACCTGAAGGAAAATGCTTCTTTTTTGCGTAGTAACCCACATTTTTTGGGACAGATATTGCTCTGTATTTTTTACTCTGTGCTCTGGAACTCTGCTAACCAGGCCACAGTGCACTTTCTCTGACACCTGAAACATGGCAACATTGGTTATACTCCTTACTGACATATTTAACTTACTGATACGTAACTAACATATAGAAAAAGTGTACCAAAAGCATGTAAGTTAAATGTCACTAGTACACCTACTGTAAGCCCAATTCACTGGTGAAGTTGTTTATTTGATATATAGTAAGGAAAAGGTACTTTTAGAAAATGACTTATTCCATGCCTAAAGTCTCTGTAGCATAATTTGTGCAGGCCTCTGAGTGATCAAGCCCTGAATGAGTTGTGAAAACTGCTGTCAGAGAGGAAAGAAAACTTATCGGTTTGGGGAGGTGTTATTGTTCCTATGACAGGATGGCCATTTGGGCTGTGCCCAGGCACTTAACTGACTTTAAAGAGGCATCCCCTATTGCAGGCAAATATTAACGGTCACCTGGCCAGATCCCTATCCTTGTTCATCCAGTTACACAATCTTGTATTTAGGCAGAGAAGGGTAAAACCTCTGACTTTTGTCAAACCTGGTCGGTGTATCTGACCTGAGCTCCATCACAGTCAGCCTCAAATGATACCTAGGTCCCGGTTTACAGAGACAAGTTTACCTGAATTGGTGATAAATGCTTTTTGGCACTGTTTATATTTCAAATTTCAAAAATTCATATCTTTGTTTCCCCTTTTTGGATAGTCGTTTTGTTGTCAATTTGTTCATGAAATTCGTCTCTATTTTTATAAATTGGAGTGGGCTTGTTGTTGTGTGGTGTTATTCACTTTTTAACTGTTTTTGTACTTCTAAATGCTTTACACGTTTTCTTACGTTAAGCCTGTCTGCTGTATGTCATAGCTACCAGGGATTGAGCTCAGATTTAAACTGAAACCTTTACAGGGCCTAACAATAGGGTGACATCATTACTTGTGGTGGAGTCCCATGTACCCCAGCTAATTTTCCACTTTCTCATAATAACTTACTATTGAAATCAAAGGTGGTATTTCCAACATTCAGCAGGATTCTTTGTACTGTTTCATTATCAACCACCAATATTATCAATGAATCACTGAATTGAAAAACAACATCACCTTTTTTGGCAGTTTCTGTACCCTGTGTCCTATTTGGTTTATGGTTGCATGGTCCACCACGGGGCACCCAAAGGCAGATTTTCCATGCTGGTGGCTGAGGGTGGCCCCAATTCCCCCAGGGCCTCTAACGGCTACCTTCAGGCCTTTCTGGTCCAGCACAAAAATTCACAGCACTTTCTTCAGCTCCATCCATGGTAGGAGACAACAATCCTCTTTTGGACTCTTGCCTTGAGCGAGAGCAAAGCTTTTTGGATTTGGCTCCTGTCCAGACACTGGAAAAGCATCGTTCTATGTATGTACCCTGCCACCACAGACCCAGCATTAGTTTTCTCTTTTGTGTCCTGGAGGATGGAGTCTCTGGGACACTTATACATGCGTGGAGCCCCAGGGGGAGTCCTGCGGTCCAAAGTTGGCTTGGGGAAGGAGCCCCACAACCACCCTTCCCCAACAAAAGGGATAGAGATATTGCACAGAGCCCTAAGCCCTGGCTCAACCCTTGGAGTTTTTGGGAATTTGTGGTACAGTGCCATGGCCTTTGTTCTCCATTTGGTCCCCCAGGGGACCAAGCTTTAAATGCTAATTTTTCAGACCATGTGGGGCCAATTTACAGGCTTTGGGGCTCTTTTTGCCCCGGTTGGCCAAACTTAGCTAACAGGAGCATATTCGTCAGACCTCCTGGCCTCTAAAGGGCGCATTTTGTTGGAAAATGGGTTTTCTAACTCCCTGTCCTCTGCCTGGGCTCCTGGTGCTTTATCCTGAGTTTTGGAAAGGGGCTTCTTCAGTCCCGCTAGAGCCAAGTGGCAAAACTCCGTCCCTGCCATATTCCCCAGGTCCTGGATACTTTCAGGGCACCTAAGTGTCAGCGGACTCAGGGGCAGTCCACAGAAATTGCAGTGGAACCTTCCAGGAACCCCCAGCAGGTCCCATTCCAAATTGATTCTCAGTGTTATGTAAGTGTCTGCACCTGTGGCCATGGATAAACCAGTCCTAGTGATCAGCTGAATCTCTCTCTTTGCAGTAGCTTCAGGTAGTAGCTCCTGTGAGCTGTGCATTTTACACCATTGTCACTCCCAGTTCTAGTGTCTTCTCATCTGTCTCTCACTTCTGCAGGGTGTTTTAAGTGGAGATGGAAAGTTCTCGAAGCCTGGCCTTTCTAGAGTGCCACATGGTCACTCTACAACATTCTGGGACTGTTGGTCTGTGGACAAAACTCACCTGCCAGCCACAGCTCTGGCCCTAGTTCACACAACTGATTTCAATGTTGATTGGCCAAAACGCTGACAGCTCACCCTCCCAGACAAACACCTCAATGCTTAGGGATAGATAACAGGTGGGCGTTGTTGCAACTCAACTGCCGAGCAGGAGACTAATGAATGCATTTTCATCTTAAATTGAAGGGGTCAGGGAGTGGTAAGCTTTAACCATAATGTACATGGCCTTTAAAAGGGAATTTCTTGAAGATGGGCAACCAATGTTGCATTTTCAAACAGGCAGATGCAGAGGCAGTAAGTGGGGCATCAAGGACCAACCTAGCATTAGCATAATTAATATTATTAATAAGTAATTTAGCAATGTAAGGAAGGTTGTTGAGCGAGTGGAAATAGATAAGGACCATTGGATCTAGTGTGGCAAGGTTCTTCAATAGTTTTTTGAGGATAGACCACATTAGTTGTCTGGGGACCAATACTTCTGGTAGAAAAGCATTAATCACAAATATGATTGAGGGTTTAAAGAAGTAAAATTCCAAACGTTCTTCCCAGAAAGATGATATTTTCAAACTAGGGTTCTTGCCCTACATTTCCGCTCCTGCGACCAGTGCCCTCCAAAGGGAGAGAGATCTCCAGGGAGATGTGCTCTACTTCGGCCATACCACCTGCCCTCACTTGACTGGTCCCATGCAAAGCAAGACTCTAAACTATTTGTAGGCTACTGCTCTGATGATTAGGGCAGATACGGCCCAACCCAGATCATCCTCCTGTGCTTCTCAGAGTCTTAGCTACCACTGGTGTGGCAGGCCCTGAACATTGCTATATTTTACAACATCAACAGCTGTTTAAGGGGTCCTTTTCTTTGCTTGCACCATTTTCAATGGCATCCTTGCAACATTACTGGTACTTCTTCCTAACACCCTCGTCCAACTACTCATCCAAAACTTTAATTTAGGTCCCAGAGACACATTCAGGGTTTGCAGGGTCCATCGTAAAGATGTTGACATTTGTCAGAGGAATTTGAATTTTTAATATTCTGTCGAGTATATTATTTTATAGAAGACAAACAAGCATTTTAAACTCATGAGAAGCAGTGCTCTAGTGAGGAGATGTGACAGGAATGTTTAGCTCAGTATATGATTAAAATGGTGAATCTTACAAAAAATATATTTTTAGTGATATAATAGAACCTGTCTCCCTTGTGTCATCAGAGAAAGTGATGTAATAAGATCATTGATCCTGGTGTCTTTACAGAAAATGATATCATGAAGTGAAAAAAATACAATAAGTAATAATGGAAAACAAGAGAAAAGGATAAAGTAGATAGAAGTGTATTTCAGTTACCAATCATAAAAATAACTATGCTTCTGCCATGACGTAATTGGTCTGAAACCACAAAAAGCCTGAAATGAATCCATCGCACAGCTTCAAGGTTAGGCATAGATTTGGATGCCAAGGCAACACATAAAGTGCTAACCACAACTATCATGTCATTATGAACAGCCATACCAGCAATACACATAGGCTCAAAAGCTTAAATACATATGCCAAAGCATAACCCCATATGCTCAGCGTATGGTCATTAAATAGAGGCTGATCCTGCATGTGCAGGTTCAGCTTATCTGCAACCAAGCTGAACAGACTGAGCCTCAGGCACTCGTGTCCACCCAAATGAGTAGACACTTGTCTCACAAAGAGTTTTCTGTAATTTGCCCCTCTCCTGTCACAAGAGACTGCATGAAATGTAAACCAGGAAAACCTGTCTCTTGATAACTCAAACTTGTATCGCTAGGTGTTACCTCACAGATTACAGTTTATTGACTTCAGAACGATGAAGGGTGAATTCACACAGTCATGAATTATAACCTGCCTGGACAAATTAAAAAAACAAATAAACAAAATGCTTATCATCAATCATAAAAGTGTTTTTAAGAAGACATGGCCAGGTGGGAAGATCAATGATGTTTTCACACTGACTGGACACCTGCACAAAACTGTATTTGTCTCTAGTCTGCAATGGAAATGTTTGGAAAGTCAAACCTACACAACCAGAATGAGCTGCATTGCCATACTAATGGTAGATTATGTGCAATAGAACTCCAAGGCAACAATAATAATGTCAATTATGGAGATCATTGTGCCAGTGCATTGTTGCTGCATGTGAGAAATTGCGTTCTTGGTTGAATGGGATGTGAGCCCTGGTCAAGCAACAGCCACAATCCTTTGTAGAGTGAACAACAAAAGTCACTAAATTAACCCATTTTTAACCCTCGGTAGTTTGGCACAAAATGCAGTCAGGCCTACTTTAGAGTCAATGTGTTAAGTATTTATGCAGCACGCAAACAGTAATAAAGTGAAAATGCAATCAAGAAAAATCACAAACCAATTAAGAAAAATAGAGTACATTTTATTTAATTATTTTACACCAAAATGAAAAAAGACCAATCAGTAGAACCGGAGTTATGAATTTGTAAAGTTTTTATTAAAAACCGAGCACTTAAAAGATCAAAGCGTAAACCGCGGACATCTAGTTCCGCAAGACCGGGTCAAAGTCGAAAAATATGACCGACCGCAATGGATAGTAGTTTGAATACAAGAAGCAGATTGGGCCCAGTCAGTGCTTACCTTCAAATTTAGAAGAATTTCTTAGATAAGTGTTCTGAGAAGGTAAAGTTCAGCGAGGCAAAGCTGCAGGAGGTGTCTGAGGATGAAGCGTCGTTGTCGGATAGCCTTGGGTTAAAGCCGCAGTGAAGATTTCTACGTTCGGACTTTCTGAAATGGAAGTTGACTATATCCAGCGGGACGAGGCAGAGGGCTGTAGCCAAAGACAGTTCCTCAATTCCGGATACCCCTTTGGAGAAGGGTTACTGAAAAGGATTTGCCGCTGCTGAGAAGAACATAGCCATAGAAGCTGCAAAGTCAATTTGACCGGTGATGCACTTCAGGCAGATAGGCAAACAGGTTGGTCCTAGTCTCTTCCTGGTTCTCAGAGGAGTCTTCAATTTTGGGATTTGCCCATCTGGGCACCTTTAGCACCACAACCAAGGGTACGTGACTGGTGGGTCACCTCTTGGAGGCTCAGAACGCACACAGGCTGGGTCCAGGTGTGGAGTCAAGATGCTGGGAGCATTTTGTATCTCTATGGCTCTGAACAGGAGGCTACCGAACTAGCCCTTGGAGTCATTCTGGTAGTCTTGTGTTCAGGTGAAGATGGAGTGTTCAACAGCAGGGCTTGCCTCTGAAGATTTAAGGCAGGCTCCAGGCAGCAAAGCAGTCCTTCAAGGTACAGCAAAGCAGTCTTGCAACGTTCACAGCAGGCCACAGCAGCAGGCAGTCCTCTGAGAGTCCTTCCACAGGTCCAGGAGTGAATTGAATAGTGGGTCTGAAGGTCCTATTTTTACACCCTGGTGCCCTTGTTCTGAAAGGTGAAAGAAGCTTCAAGAAAGATTCTATGAAGTGCATGGAATTCCCTGCCTCCCCTGCCCTGGCTCCAAACTGGCTGCAGTGACACTGTGGAAGTGTTAGGTCTTTTGTGTGAAGGTAGAGCCCACCCTATTTAATTGCAGTTGGGGCTAGGCTTAGCTCCAGCCCCCATCCTGCCAGCAGATGGCCCATTCAGGCAGACCTAATCCCTCTATTGTGTGACTGTCTGGGAGGAATTCACAATGTCAGTCAGCTACACCTAGTCATGTGACTCAAAACAGCCTGCAGGTAAGAACAGGAAAATGCCAACTTTCTAAAAGTGGTGTTTTCAAAATTGTAATCAAAAACCTGATTTCACCTTCAACATAGTTTTTTTTTGTTCCAATTCCAAAGACGCCAAACATGACAAAGCTACCTGCTCCCATTTGCAAGGTATCCACAATGTTATCCTATTGGAGGGGTAGGCCTCACAGTAGTGAAAAACTAATTTAGGAGATTTTCACAATCAGGACATGTAAAACTTAAAAGTACATGTTCAACCTTTTAATGACACATCACCCTGCCCTATGGGCTACCTAAGGCCTACCTTAGGGGTGACTTATATGTAATAAAAAGGGAGATTATGCTTGCCAAGTTGACATGGCAGTTTAAAACTGCATTCGGGCTGCAGTGACAGTCCTGGGTCATGTTTAAGGTGCTACTTAAGTGGCTGGCGTAATAAGTGCCACAGGCCCACTGGTAGCATTTAATTTCCAGGCCCTGGGTATATGGCATATGACTCTACAAGGGACTTATAAGTAAATTAATAAGTCATTTCGGTATACACCAATTTAATCATGTTTCATAGGAGTGAGCACAAGCATTTTAGCACTAGTTAGCAGTGGTAAAGTGAACAGAGTCCTAAGGCCTAATTCAGCGAAAAGTAGATGGAAAAAAGCTAAACATTTGGGGGTGACCCTGCGAAGAGAGCCAGGTCCAACACTGTGTGGAAACCCACACTACAACAAAAACAAGCATTGTCAAAACCAATAAATCTGACTGTAATTTACTAATGCATGCAAACACATGCATGAACAAATGTCTGTGCTTGCATGTGTTAGATCATTAATGCGAGAAACATTGGTTTTGCTGCTGCTTGTTCTATTTCATGTGCCAAAATCAATTTAGTTATAGTGATGTTAAAAATTATAACAACATTATTACAATTAATTATCTATGCACTAAGTCAGAAGAAAACACTCAGTTTCATCTCAGGTAAGACTTTGCTGCTCACCGCATAACAGGACCCGATTCACAAAAGTAATCTGAGACAAAATCCTAACTTTATGACTTTCGGTATTCACAAAGAGCATTTAGGAGTAGTAAAGTTAGGATTTTGTCTCAGTTAAACTTAAGTTATGGTCTTTAGTTGGATTCTTGCTTCGTAAGGGAGCCTGGTGAAGGATTTGTATCTTTTTGAGCCAGTGATAAGTCTAGGGGCAGAGTTGAGTGAGGCCCTTAGAGGAGCAAGTTTGGATCTGAGCAGTCCAGATAAGGTTGTCCTACCATAATCCAACCTGGGAATCACTAAGGCTTGTACAGCATGTCTGAAATTATTGGGGGGAGGATTTAATTTTCTTAAAATACTCATTTGGTGATTTGCTGCTTTGGTGGAGGCACTGATGCATTTCTGCATGTTGAGGACTTTGAGGAGTCAATGATTTGTGGAGTGCAGTTAAGGGCTGTAAACTGTTTCAGCCATTCTTCGATGATCAGTGCCTGGTTGGGTGGGGCGATTAGAAGGAGTTCGGTTTTTTGAGTATTTAGTTTGAGGTGATTAGTTGTTAGCCAGTTTTGAGTTTCCAATAGTGTTGTGTTGAGGGAGCTGATGTCATCTGGGGAGGAGACTTTTAGGTATAGCTGGGTATTGTCAGCGTACAAGTGGTATTAGATGAGCTCAGAATTTCTGTTAGGGGCTCCATGAATAGGTTGAAGAGGGTGGCCAAAAGAAATGATTCCTGTGGGACCCCAAGTGTGATTGGCGTGGACTGAAAAAGAGAGAGATTAAGCTTGTCTCTCTGAGAACTTTTAAGAAAGTAGGAGGAGGACCATTTAAGGACTAGACCTATAAGGTCACTACGCTGTTCCAGAAGGTCTAGATTTGCGTGCTTAACCATATCAAATGCTGATGATAGGTCAAGGAGGACTAAAAGACAGGCTTTGTTCTGGTCCAGCATTTTTAGCGCATCATCTACAATGTGTGTTGTAGCAGATTCGGTGCTCTGCCCAGCATGGAAGCCAGATTGAAATTGGTCTACTAGATGGAAATGATCGATGTGGTTGCAGAGTTGAATGTGAACACATTTTTCTAGGAGTTTCGCTGGGGTAGGGATTTTGGAAATAGGTTGTAGTTGTTAAGGTCAGTGATCCACTTTTGTTTTTTTCAGAATGGGGGTAACGTGACTGGACTTTAGGCAGTCAGGGATGGAGCCTTGAAGGTGGCAAGCATTAACAATCTTGGTCCAGACTGGGAGTATTGCTAGTATGAGTTCCTTGAAGAATTTTGAGGAAAGAGGGTCATTGAAATGGTGTGAGGGTTTCAGTTTTATGAATGGTGTTTTTATCAAAGGTTCTAAAAGAGTTCCTTGAGGCATTGTATTTGGGAGACACACTGGGAAAGCACACTGGAACGCAAGACCTGGGAGGGGATGGCAGGGTTGAAGGGGATAGGAAGTTGTTCTGTGGCCAGCTGCAGGTCATTTGTCATGGTTTCTGCCTTCGGCAGAAAGTAGGAGGTAAATTCCTCACCAGTAACTGATTGGGTGCACAGTTTGATTATGCTTTTGTGAGACCAAATAGTTTTTTGGGTTGGTTTCTGGCTTGATCTAGTTGGTTTCTGAAGACATTTGCTTTAGAAGTTCTTATGTTTTTGTAGTAACTGTTCCTTAATTATCTCAGGTGCTTGAGATGTTCAATAGACGGATCAGATCTCCATTTTCGTTTGGCTAGTCTTATGTTACATCTTTCTGGGCTGAGACTACCATTGTACCATGGTTTGGAGATTTGGTGGATATTCTTTTTAGTTGGAATTGAGTGATTGAGTCAAGAACAGATTCCATGGAGCCAGTGTAGTGATTCGTAATATCAAGGACATCTGAGAGCTCTTCAGGGGGAGTCAAGATGTTGTGACAGAGAGAAGACAGAGCTTTCCCGTCTATGTTGTGCATGTTCCTTTTCCATATTTTGGCTTGGATTGTTGTGCTGTGCTGTATATCAGTACCTCCATAATGAGGATTGTGATGAGATGGTGGTCGGTCCAATTGCAGGGTAGGATAGATTCCATCTGAATTGAGTTGGGCTTTGCAATGATGAGTTCTAATGTAGATCCTTTGTTTGAGTAAGAATTGAGCCAGGTTTAGGTCTGCAAGAAAGGTTTTGAAGCAGTTGATTGCTGGATCAATCAGGTTATTCCAATGTAGATTGAAGTCTCTGAGGAAGACTTGAGGGCAATGCTGATCAGTGTTTGTTCCAATGGTTTCTAAGATTTGTTCCACAAAATCTAGGTTGCCACTTGGAGGGTGGCATATCATGTGAAGCTTGCAAAGGGATCTGTTGTTTCTTGAGATATCAAGGCAAAGGTATTTGCAGGTGGGTAAGACAGGAGATTGTGCATCTATGACTGATAGGTTGAGGCTGCGTATGCAAGCAATGCCTCCACCTGGTCTATGGGGTCCATCTAGTCTGGTAATACATGGTTAGGGGGGACTAGAATGTCCATGACCAGTGCATATGAGTCATTTAGCCAGGTTTCGGTTAGGATTAGGTTATCAAGGTCATGTGCAAGGATCAGATCGGCAATATCTCCAGCATGTTTTGAGGCAGATCCTCAGTTGATTAGCATGCATTTCAGTTGGGTTTTGTGGGGAGCTGGGATAGAGTGTGTGAGGTTAGGTTAGGTTTGCATTATACAAATACCATATAGATACATACAAATAGAACCAATCAAGTCTGTAGGAATAACATAGGATGGTCTCATCACATGAGCTTTGACTGCAATTGTTTCAGGAAGTCACTTTACATGACCTTTGACCCCATACCATCATACAATTTGACATAATTGTTAAGAACTGCATAATAGCAGCTACGTGTGAGTGCTTTATTTTATTAGACCTACATTTGAACTCCGGTATTTCCATGTTACTCCATGGGGGCTCAGTGGCTCAGTAATAACCTGGCCACATACAGCCATTATGTGCCTAACACAGTTATATGCAGATAAAGCCTAAAACACCTAATCACAGCCATTGTATGTCCAGCGTTTTATTGCACAGCTATTTTTACCATTATTTAATTGCAATTCAGGTGCTACTCCTGCATCCAATATCCAACTCCAGCCTCAAGAGCCTGGTACACCCTTCCCAGCACAGAACGAGGCTCCAATGCCTGGTGCAGGGTACCTGGGAGCAACCCAAGCCATTTACCGCCTAGGCTGCAGTAAATGCACTGCAGTCTGAATTTCTCCATGAGGTCCATGGAATCTCTCACATTACCACATTTCGGAAACAGGATTAACTTGCCTGTCTAATGTAATCCAATTAATGCTAATCTATTCATTTTCAGTATGACATTGAAGTCACATACATATTGAAATGTGTCTTAAAACAATGGATAATGAATAACCTGACAGTTAAAATTCACGTTCATTTGTTCATGCCATTCAGACATCAAGAAACAAAAAGGCCATCTTGATGATATATATTTAAGGAACAACTCAAGTCACAAATAGAGTACTAGAAGCACTGTTCAGGCCTGTTCCACAGATTGCATTTAACATTATGAACACTTCTCAGTGATGCTGCTTTATTCTACTGGTAACATCAAAAGCATATGTGGAACAAGCATGAACACCAGTCATCCTCTTGGTAAATTGCAGATGCTTAATATCACCCCACACACAGTTGCTTCTTAAAGGTGAAGGCTGGTTCAGATTCAGACCTTTGACCATGGGGTCAAATAAAGATAGCTGCAATGCATGCATTAATCCACTGATCCACCATGTCTGGTATATATTTATGCAATGTCTGTACTTCTCAGAGGAAGTATTGTACTATTAATGGACCGCACCCTACTTCTCAAAATATATTTAATAACTAATTACTAGAATCTGACACCCATTTGTAGGACTTCAATTGAGAAAAAAAACACACACAGGTATTCCTAACCTCTATGTATTTTTTATTAGACATTCATTAAAAACAACACTATATATTTTAGTAATTAATATGCCTTTCATGAAATATCAGCACAGAGAAACTCTACCATGCCCTTCAGTCACAATTCTACATTGGCTCCAGAGATTCAGGAACCCACAGCTTGTATTATTGTTAGGCCCAGGTGGAACATCTCATTCTGCTTGTGAAATTGGTAATATTTGGTGACTTTGCGTTAAACTTGTAACTCGGAGTTCCTGCTAAATTCCACCAAATCGCTGCGTGGCAGAATTTTTTCTTCTGCGAGGCTTCAGAAATCCGAGCTGGACAGCTCGAACAAGATCTGGGGTCCTCTAGCATGATTTCTGGTTGCTAGGAGGACTTCCGAAGGGTGGTTGCGGTCAGAGGGCCGCACGCTCTTGTGCACCATGTGGTGCCTTTTGCACTGATTCTTCAGAGTGGGATGAGCTACCAGTACCTAATCACAGCTTGAGCAGCCTGATGTGCACATTTCTGCCCATTGGCAGAACTCCGCGGAATCTCACAGAGTTTTTATATGACTTTGGAGCACAGGGTTCACGGTTCGATCCCCGGCTCCGGCGGCAGCTCAGCTCAGCACCATGTGACTCTGGGCAATAGCTCACTTAATTTCCACTATGGCCCCCAGTGCCTTGAGACCCGTAAGGGTGAGTAGCTGCGCTATATAAAAACTGACTTACAATCTGGGAGGTGAAATCGCGCAAGTTACGTCCATCCCTACTTATTTTCCTTTCCTTTTCACAAATTAGTAAAACTGACAAACTGCACCTGCAGGGATTTTGAAAAATGTAATTATGGGTGGGTAATCAAGGTACTGCCTTACCAATGTACACTAAGACAGTGCCTTGGAGATCCATATCTGTAAAATCCTTAATGAAAGATGTCAACTGTGAATGATGCTAACAGATATAAAAGAATGTGGGCAATGATATAGATAGCATAAACTTCACCTCTCAGGTCACTCAGGATCGACAGTTCCATGGTATAGCATTAAAGGAAGTTTGGCTGCACATGGTGGAGGAGGCCATGCTATGCTACACAATATTGATGTGCGAACAAAGTGCCCACTCTAAAGCTTAAGCTGAAAAGCAGAGGAAAGTAATAGGATGGTAGTTACAATAGTATATCATATCAAGGATAGCATTCCTACTGTTCCTTTCTTTTCTTTTCCTCTGCCTTTCATTCATTCCCTCCCCTCTTTGCCTGTTGTCCTACCACTTGCTTAACAGCACCCACACTTCCTTATCTCTTTCAATTTTATTAGTTGTCCTTCTCTCTCACCTTGTTTTCTGCAGTCCTTCTGCCTGTAGCCCTTCAGATCAGTCATGTCAGTTTCTTTCCCAAATTACTCATGACTCTGCAATTGAGTGCATAGCTCAAAATGGAGTGGGTGAGGAGTACTACAGCAATCACTTAAACGCTTGCAACTGGAAGCAAAGGCAGCAACAAACAATGTTTTTCTTATAGAGTGAAGGGTGGCAGAAGCAGCAGCTCAAGTTCAGTACAGGTACTGCAGAAGTAGCAGAATTGCAGACTTCATGCGCACACAAAACAGGTAGAATACTGACCAGTGGATGGGAACTCATCACACAGAGATGAGGTATATACCTAAAGCAGCAGCACTGCAAGCTTCTCTCACACAAGCAGTGGACGTTAAGCAAAAAAAAGTAGCTATGCAAGCTTCCTTCCCACTCAGAAACATGGTGAGCTGCAGTGCAAGCTTTACTCACACAAGGGCAAAAGACACACAGTAAAAATCACCCTCAGGCAAAGCTGCGCTATGGAAATTAGCTTGATAGGCATCTCTCACACAACATCGTTCATCATAGTAAAAAGTTGTGCAATTCTCTTTCACATAGTTAAAGGAAGTGGCAGTAGAAATATCCCTCACAAATTGAAAGAGGCTGATAGGCCTGTGTGTGTAAACCTCCTTTACACATCCCTTCCTTCAAAGATGAATATCATGTGCAGCAGCTCTTAAAACAATTAGAACACAGGCAGCAAAAGAGATGAGTGAGCAAGTAAATTAACAGGGAGGGCGGAGCCGAAGCCAACATAAGAATCTAGCTTGACCTTAAGAAGCCATACGCAAACCAAGCCCTGGAAATCAAGAACATCTTGCGACAAACATCATGTAAAAATCTGATAAAGTCGCTTCAGATTTCAAAGAAGCATATTTATTTTGCACACTGGAGCACTTCACGTTAATACATCGGATTATATCGCTCCATTCAGAAGGATTTTTTAAAGAAATGCAAACATGAATTTGGATTAATTCCTGCCCACTGTTAGAAATGGGGGTCTCTAGTTCGCAATGGTTTGCACCTTTGTCCAAAAAGGGACCCTTGCTTCTAGTCAGGGTAAGGGAGTTACTCCCTTTGACAACCCCTGCTCACCCCCTTGGTAGCTTGCAATAAGCAGGGAGGCTTATCTCAGAGGCAATGTGTAAAGCATGTGTGCACACATACAGTAACACATTGAAAACACTACAAATGGATACTACACCAGTTTAGAAAAATAGGACATTTTTATCTAAACCAAACAAGACCAAAAACCCACCATACATTTATCAAAATATGACATTTAAAAGTTAAAAACACTTCTGTCCACAGCAAACTATGGATGCATCACTTTCAACACAAATTACCTGGGATGCGTCAAAAATCACAAGCAAAAACAGATGCAAGGAAGGTGATGCATTGGTTTCTTGCTCCAGGGGGAGTGATGAATTGGTTCCTTACTGCGGCCCTGGCGTTGTAGTAGATTTGGCCCCCAGGTGCGATGTTTTGCGCACCAGAGTTGAGACATCACTTTGCGGTGCTTCGTGTCATCCGGTGTTGGTGCTTGGGTTTGCACAGTGAGACTTTGTGGGGCTTTGCATCATCCGGCGTCGGTTTCGAGAAGCGGGCAGCTGTGTGGCAGGACTCGGCGAGGCTTCACGTCATCCGGCGTCAGTTCCTAGTAGTGCGCAGCTGTGCGGCAGGACTTGGCGAGGCTTTGCGAGGCTTCGCGTTGCTTCACTCCTGTTCTCACAGAGATTAACTGCAAAACCTACTTCTGTGGCCCTTTGACTGGAGGGAGGCACCTCCGGTAAGGGCACAATTCAGCAGCACAAGCAGAGTTGCAGGAAGTCATTTATGTCATTGAGGCTTCTTAGCAGGAGGCAAGCACACGCAAGCCCTTGGAGAAATCTCACAGGCAGGATACACAGCAAAGTCCAGTCCTTTGTCCATTCCTTGGCAGAAGCAGCCACTGCAGGCTAACCCAGCAAAGCATCCACACAGAAATGGGGCAGCCCTCCTCCTTCATCTTATCCAGCTCTTCTCTTTGGCAGAGGCTCCTCTTGAGTCCAGAGGTATTCTAAAATTCTGGGGTCTGCACCCCAATATTTATACCACATTTTCCTTTGTTCTCTTGTGGCAAAAAGTATCTCAGCTCAGTCAAAACCAGTACTGTCCTCGCTGGTCCAGCTTCTTGGCAGGAGGTGGAGACAGCATTGTGCACAGGTGCAAGGAAAACTCCTACCACTACTCTAAATGTAGCCCATGCCTATTCAGCTCCGTTCTGAGTCATCCAGGAAAGACAGGACACACCTTACCCCCCCCAAGTGGCTGTCTACAGTGAATGCACATTCCCAGCTCTTGCCACTCCGAAAATAGACAGTAAATACACAACCCAGCAGAGCCACATAGGATGGCTAAGCAAGAAAATGCCAACTATCTAAAAGTGGCATTTTCAAACACACAATTTAAAAAGCATCTTTACTAAAAGATGTGTTATTAAATTCTGAGTTTAGAGAGCCTAAACTCCATTTCTCTATCTTGTCCCAATGGGGCAGATAGTTTTTCAATAGTAAATAACAAAATGCTCAGTATTTCACTAACAGGGCATGTCACAAACACCACTACATGTTCTTCCTTGACCCCCACTCAGCAACCTGCCCACAGGCGTAACTTGGGCCTACCTAAGGGGTGTCTTACATGGAAGAAAAGGGAAGGTTAGAGCCTGGGAAGTGGGGGGGCACTTGCCAATTCGACGTGGCAGTAAAAACTGTGTGCATACGCTGCAGTGGCAGGTCTGATGCACCTTTGAAAGGCTTCCTGTGTGGGTGGCACAAACAGTGCTGCAGGCCCACTAGCAGCATCTGATTTACAGGCCCTGGGCACACACAGTGCACTGTACTAGGGACTTAGTAGTAAATCAAATAGGCCAAGCATCGAAACACCAATCCATAAACACAATTTACATGGAAAGCATATGCACTTTAGCACTGAATAGCAGTAGGAAAGTGCCCAGAATCCTAAAACCAACAAAAACAAGGTCATAAACAGGAGGCCTAAAAGCAAAAAGTCTGGGGGTGAAAAAAAACCAAGTCTCACACATATGCTTCCCCCCATCTGGCTAAAATAGCATTATCAAGCTAAGAGGCAAGTCAAATGTCATGTATACCCAAAAGGTAGCCCAGATTCTTATGATACATTGAGTAACATTGAAGTCTAATAAATCAAACACATAGTTGTTTATGAACAATGCACACCCTGATCTCACATTCTCTGAAGGTGCTCTCAAATGTGGTGATAAAGACAAACGGAGGGTCAGAGAAATAACATATTTACTTAGCATGGTAGTGGAGATTAATCAGTTTTTTATGCTGCACATTGAACAGTTCAGTGCCTAGATGGGTGTCTTCTTTCTTTCTCTAACAGTTAAAGCTTTGCCTTCAGTTCTTAGAGCACTAGGTTAGACGATAGCGGTAGCCTGCAGCCACATGAAAGCTTGACTCGTTTTGAGCTCAAAGGCCCAGAAGACCTCAAGCTGAGGCAGTGGCAGGTAATCTGCCTCGAGCCTGACTTCGGGTTTAAGTGGCTCACCCACTTCAGGAATGTATAGCATGTACAACAGCTGTGCAAATGTCACTCACCGAAAAGAGCAATATGTACAGCAGCAGAGCATGTCTACCTTACAAAACAGATGCAGGACAGGAAGTGATTAACACTTCAAGCCTTCCTTATAGAACATGTACACACCGCTAGCAGTGGTGAACGTGCAGGTGCGCAACAGTACATTAAATGCTCACAGGCATGCTTTTTGCAGTAAAATAACATGCTAATTCCTACTACATAAAACGTTCAGAATGGTTAACAATGTTACACATAATGGGGCCCCCATGGTAACAGGTATACATGTGCATGCAACAATTCTGAGGTTAATAAATTAGAACCCTAAGCAGAGTGATCCTGACTGCAAGTGCAGTCAATTACTGTTATCAAAATTAAATTAGAGATCCGACCTATACCATACAAGGATTTCAGGGATCTGCCCTGCAGGACTAACCTTGCATTTCAAACATTTATTGTGTTGTCTTTTTCTATGAAATGTATCTGACCGCAGACAGTTGTCAGTAGCTCTCTTCCTGCTAGGCTGCATAAGTGAAAGAAATGCAAATCTTACCCCTGGTCTGGGGGTAAGCTAACTTCAGTCACACTCCAAGCCAGCTCCATTCCTCATGGCTACACACACAGTGAGACTTTCTCTCTGCCTATGGAATCGCCTGCTCATTTTCCCTATAGTGGCATCACAAGACCAGCACACACACTTGCAAAGCTCTGAAGAGACAATGCTGAGGGAAGTTTACTCTTCATGCAGTGGTTCATTGTGCCACAACCAGTGGCAGCTCGCATAGGGCGTGCTGCGGGGTGGTGGGGCGGGCGGGGGAGGGACAGGGTGAGGGGGTAGTAAACTCGGACATACGACGGAACTGAGGAAAGTAATTATTACGTTCCTCCGTTCCGTCGTATGTCCGAAGTTTACTACCCCCCATCCTGACCCTCCCCCGCCTCACCGCCCCGCAGCATGCCCTATGCGAGCCGCCACTGGCCACAACATGCGGGGTCATGTTTCTGCTGGTAAAGCAGAACATGGAGGTACCTCATATGAGAATAGCCAGTTTCAACACCCTCTGGCTGGTCCTTACACCACGTCTTGTTCCTGGCACTCATGGACAGGTGTGCTGTGCTGGCATTTTATAGTGTCTCAGGTACCATGGGGATCTAATTTCTGACACCTTGAGTCCATGGCACGTTTGAAACAGAAAAACATCATGAGGTGGATGCGTTCCTCCCAAGGGTTTCATTACACTAAGGTTTTAATTGAGTGCTTTGAGTAAAATGTGTAATTAATTTAATGAGACATGCTTCTTATTTAATAGCAAATTGACTAAACATTTGCTGCGTGTTTTTGCATAATTATTTGAACACTCTCACATCTCAATCTTCTTGTATAATTCTTCTAGGAGTCTTGAATCTTTGGGCACAGCAGTGGTTGAAATGTGGGGCACCCTTCTAGGGTATTCTGTTTACAGTTGCACATATAGCAAGTCCCAAGTCTTGCTCCTAAATAAAGTGCACCCACGTTTATTAATCTTAAACATGAATGAATGAGGAATTTATAGAGCGCAGGATTCACCCCTACACGGGTATCTCCGCGCTGGCAGGAAAGCATAACACAAGAGAGGAGTAGTACTAGCCAGGATAAAAAAAAGTTCAGTTTTCAATAATTTCCTAAATTTGGACAAATCTGGACACACCCGTAGCGCCATGGGGAGTTTGTTCCAAAGACGGGGAGCTACATAGGCAAAAGCTTTGCCACCCATACGTAACTTGTTGATACGGGGTACTACAAGCAGAGCCTTTCCACTTGAGCGTAGCTGTCTGTTAGTATGGTAGGGGACAAGACAATCAGTCATATATCTGGGGCAACTTGCATTAAGGGTTTTGTGGATCAGACAGCACATTTTAAACTTAATGCGACTTCGAATAGGAAGCCAGTGTAAGCTTCTTAGTAGTGGCAGAGAAAGGGTTCTGGCTGGTTGATTCAGAGCCAGTCGGGCTGCCGTTGTCTGCACTACCTGGAGCCTATTCAGTGTCCCCTCATTTACGGCACCCAAAAGTGCATTACAGTAGTCTAGTATACTAACCACCAAGGCTTGGCACAGGGTCTTGCGTGCCGATAGGGGGAGAAGATCGAACACTCTCCGTAGGAGTTTTAGTAGACCAAAACAGCTGCCTGCTACGGCTGCCACCTGCTCCTTCATAGTAAGAGAAAGGTCTAGATACACCCTACATTTTTTGCCTTGTTGGTAGGTATAGGAGCGGGGCGTAACTCTATCGGCCACCACTCTGGAGACCAGAGAAGTTGAGCTTTGCCAAAAGGAGGACTTCAGTCTTGTTGGCATTCAGCTGCAGGAAGTTCTTTGACATCCAGTTGGAGATTGCACGCATGCCTTCTGCAAACTTTTGTTTAGTATCGTCCGAGTTGTTATCAAATGAAA
This sequence comes from Calotriton arnoldi, assembly GCA_963921515.1. Lineage (NCBI taxonomy): Eukaryota > Metazoa > Chordata > Amphibia > Caudata > Salamandridae > Calotriton > Calotriton arnoldi. The sequence goes on along the minus strand of CAWUFW010011121.1, from coordinate 110,910 downwards.
ACAGCAATTGCGTGTCATCAGCGTACGAAAAAGGGACAAAGTTATGGTCTCTGATGATCTTTGCTAAGGGTGCCACGTATATGTTAAATAGCGTGGGACTAAGGCACGATCCCTGGGGCACCCCTTTATTCAGTGATTTCGCTCCGGAGTGGAAACTCCCCAGGTTAACGGTTTGTGTACGTTGATCTAAAAAACTAGAAAACCACTGAAAGGCAGACCCCACTATGCTGATTTCCATTAATCTTTGCAGCAGTCTATAATGTGCCACAGTATCAAAAGCTGCGGACAAGTCCAGCAGCACCAAGGCTACCGCTTTGTCTAAATCCATCTTGATAGCATCTGTGACACCAAGCAGAGCCGTTTCAGTAGAGTGTTTGGGTCGGAATCCAAATTGCGAGGGATCCAAGCATAGCTGCGCCTCCACAAATTTCATAAGCTGCCTGTTAACATGTCCCTCTATTAGCTTGCTCATAAGAGGAAGGAGGGAGATAGGGCGATAGTTGGATAGCTCTGAGGGCGCGATGTTAGGTTTTTTTATAATTGGAAGAATTTGTGCAGCTTTCCATGCCCGGGGTACTGTGCCCCCACTCAGTGAATGGTTAATAAGTGAGCAGATGGAAGAGGCAAGGGGCCGCGCCAATAAGGCAAACCATTTTGCCGGCATTATATCAGTGGGGGATCCTGATTTTGCTGCTTTCAGCAATTCCTCTACTTTGGAGTCCTGTAAGAGAGGAAAGCAGGCCAGTAGATCTCCTGCTCTTGGCTCTGTATAAGTTGCGGTGGGAGTATCACCGATGTCTAGTCTATTGGGGAAAGTATCATAGATTTTTTCTACCTTATCGACAAAGAAGTTAGAGATATTGTCACATAAGGTTTGGGAAGCAGGGATATGATTTCTACACACTTTCAGACCACCGCTTCAACACTGGAGTTGCTGTTAGATAACTAAGTGAAATTAAAGGGTGATCTGATGGAAACCAATGCACCTATAACTTTACACTACATAAATTACTGGGCACATTAACTTACATGGAAACAGTAGAGGTATAAAAAAAAAAAACTCTAATACTTTATTTACAAAGACCTTTAAGCAAACAGAGCAAAGTAATTCACTGGAATATTACCTACTTCAGCTAAAAAAATAACAAAGACATCAGTATGAAAAGGGATATTTTGGAGGAAAATAATAAAGATCTCACAGCCCAAAAGGAACTGCCAGAAAATGTACCAAAAGAAATATGTAGATCCCAGAAAAGTAGCCTAAACAATTAAAACTCAACGAGAAAAACAACCAAAGGATAGAGCAGGTCTATCCAGGAATATTTTCCTGGAATGGCCGCAAAGCCACTGAATGTAGAACAACTCTATTGCTCCTCTGATGACCTCAAAATAGGGATGCATCATTTGTAACAGTGTTCTTTTGCTTCAGGGAAATAATTTACAGCATTTCTTCTGTGAGCGTATGATGGGGAGCTGGTTTCGCAAGTATATTGCTACAACGAACAAAATCAACAACTCATTAAACAGAGCAAATTGTGAACCAAAGTAGGAAGAATTTGGTCCATTAAGCCAATGCAAAACTAGTGCAACTTCCAAGAGACCCCTGAAACATGAATAATATTTCAAAGATAATTCAGTATTCTGCCCATCATGTCATGTTCTAGTTGTACCTGCCTTCTGAAAAAACACACAGGAAACCCAATAAGCGGGCATTGTCATAGTCTAGTCGAGAAAGGATCAGATCAGCTGTAATTGACAGGGTTGGTTGTAAGCATAACTCATGTGTAATGTGCTATATGCCGTTACCTCTGAATCTAAATTAAAACTTGCATAAATTACAGAACTTTGCAGTTAGATTGGGAATACAGAATATGGTTTAGGTCAGTCGTCATGGGACAAAACGTGGACATTGGCATGACACAAGCCTATTTAAAAGGAAACTAAGTTACAGATATTTCGGCCAATAAGTTTTTGTGGCAAGCTCGTTCATAACACGAAAGAATACTGCAAGCTCAGGAGGCTTAGGAGGGTGATAAGATGATACCCCACGGAGAATTTTCTCTGTTAAATATGTTCCCAGATAAATGTGATACCCTTATAGTTATTTTGTGAAAAGAGGCTGTCATACTGTGAGTTGATCTTCCGAGTTTCAACCTGGCCTTTTGCAACCTGTAGCATCAACTTGGAATCTGCTGTGAAGCCCAACAAATGCCTGTGGAGGCATTTTAGAGGACCCACAATTACATCACAAAGGAGGTGGAGAGTGATGATAGGGAGAGCTTGAAGTGCATCCAGCTTTATGGAGAGAGGCAAGAGCAGCTGAGTAGCAAAGGGAACCAAAAATTAAGGCGGTCATTGACCTTTGCCATAGTTTGGGCATGTTAGAAATGGGGTCTCTAGTTGACAGCGGTTTGCACACTGTTCAAGTAGGGACCACAATCCTAGTCAGGGTAAGACAGATACACGCCCAGAATTTCCTGTGCTCACCCTCTGGCAGCTTGGCGCAGAGCAGGCACGCTTAACTTAAGAGGCAATGTGTAAAGTATATGTGCAATACATAATACAGTAAAACAGTGAAAACACCACACAAAAACAATGCATGCCATGTTAGAGACATAGAGCTTACTTTAATGAACAAACATATACCAAAATGACAAAAATTCAATATGCAGAACCATAGTTATGAATTTTTAAAGTTTATCCTAAATATAGTAGTCGCACTTGACCAGATCAAATCTGAAAATTCAGGCCAACCTCAATGGAGCGCAGGCTGAATATAGGCGCCATGCAGGGCCTGCTGCAAACATTATCTTCTCTGAGTGTGCCTCGATGACGAGAAGAAAGATGCGTTGGTTCCGAGTAGCGCTGTTGGCAGATGAGTTGTCATCAAACCCCTAGAGATGAAGGTGATGCGTTGTCATTGATGCAGCGCGTACAATAAAAACTATTCTCCTCCCAGGTCACTTATAGGTCATCCAGGGGCAAACTATATTTTCTCACATCCACATGACGATGGGGCCCATAAACATCGCCTAACACACACGCACACACCTGGATTTCCTTTACACCTTTATGAAATTCTGTACTCCTAGGAGAAGCATGAGAACTAAATGGAGAACACCATTTATGTACCGCTGGAAAGAGCCGGGATATCTTATTACCTTAACTCGTTGCTTTCTTTTAGTTATTTCTTAAGATATTCCTGCTCATCGTTTTGTCGATGAATCATTCATGTAAAAAATTAGTTCATAGTGATTAAGACCAGCTGAATCACAATAACCAATTACTGATGTCACAATCATTTAGGAAAATAACCACTGAGTCATTTTGGTTTAAAGAATCTTAAATTTTATATAAATTTTAAAAGCATGAGAAAGAATTTAAACTTTATTCAATTATTCATTCTTAAATTCAAATATTTATTAAGCATAATCAATTTATTGCAGAAAGGAAATTTTTGTCATGAAGCCAAAACCCTAATTTCCTGCCTACCTTTCTAATTTATCCTAATGATTTCTAACCTAAGTTTAAGAATTAGAAATAACCTGATTCTCATACTCAACTGGAAAATTAAGACAGCAACAGCAACTTCAGCTCGTCAGCATCAGCTACCTGCAACCCGTCTCATCTAACAGTCTTTCAGCATCTCCCGCTCAGTAAGGGATCGATCAGGACCACCCAGCACTGGAAGCCACCAACACCAACACGACTCTCCAACTCCGCTCCTGACTGTGACTGCAACCGCGACTGACCCCCTCCCACTAAGAGTAGGCCCTCTTATACCCTAATTCTAACTTTGCTAACTAACTGTTGCAACATTAATAACACGCTTTTCTTTCATTGGTCCATGCATGTCATCTTATTCATTCTTTTAATCAAGTTCTCTTGGATCCAAGGGTCCTTGGATCATTTCCTTTCCCATACGCTCAAACATATTTTCATCCGTTTCGATCAGTACATTTGTAACTTCTTTCGATACATTCGAGAACTCCGCAGTCATTGTCCTTTCTCTTAAACTTGTTTCCCACGGGTCTTCTGCTGATCATCACGCCACACTATCAGTTCAATTAGGTCACATCAGCCTTGACCATTTCTCGCATCCTAGCCTCTCAGTAACATCACGAGGTTCAGTTTTTTCTCCAACTTCATCCCGTGTCACATGTTCCCTTGCGCCTGCGCACATCTTCCCACTGGCGGCCATTTTATATCGCCACTCGGTTATACTTTAGAAGCACTAATTTGAGGCAAACAAAACATAATTAAAATAGAGAAAAATTGCCCTTTCGTTTCCCTCCCGTCATCTACGTACCCCAATTCGTTATTACCTAGCAGAAAGCAACATTTAAGCTGTTCCTTACTTACCATCACTATTGTTTTTGCAACGACACGTTTTATTTCTATGAAGCACAAACATGCATTTATTTTTAATTAGTACGCATTTATTTTTACGTTATAATTAGACACACGGACATCCATTAATAGATTATTTAGCACACACATTGGCATGTTACCGTTCCCACACATACAGTGTTGATTAATACATTTAAACGAACATTTTATTTAATTAATTATAAAATTTGTTAGGGGTTAAAAATTTTTAATTTTCCCTGCTCCATCAACTCCCCCTTTGGTGATTTTTAAATCACCACATAAAACCCAAGTCATACTTCTTTTCAGGCAGCATGTCTTTCATCCTTTGCTTTCTGTTATCTACACATCTGTTTCTTCTTCATCTTGCCTTTTAGTCTCCTTATACATGCTTTCTTTCATTTTCTCCAACTCAATTTCACCCATTTCTCTTTCTCTCTCTTTCATTATTCTGTTATTTCTTTTTATCTTATTTTGTCTTACTTTTCTTTTTATACATGTTATTACTATTTTCAATACCATGGCTAACAGTATTACTACAGTTGCTATTATTATAACTTTCCCTATCATTAGTCTACTCATTCGGGTCAACCAATTTGCTACCGAAGAAAACCCTCTACCAAGTTTTCCCAAAACACTTTCAACCTCCAGTGGAACTAGTTCTTTGTGCAAATTTGTAATATTTGTAATATACTTCTGTATATTTTCACTTTTATCAGGAATGTAAGTACAACAATGTTGGACTTTCAACATTCCACAGACTCCACCCTCTTTTGCCAAAAGAATATCAAGGGCAAGCCGATTTTGCATCACCATAGCTCTCATGGCAACCATTTCGGTATTTACCATTAAGAACCCTCCCGCAGTATCTGTAGACAAACGATCTACTACTGTGGATAACTTCCGAATTTTAAATGCATTCAAAGATATTCCCACTGCTGGTATTAATGCTCCAAAAATATCACCTACAATTTCTGAAAAACTTTCCCTCTTTCTACGTGTAAAGCTATTAATCATCTTGTATGTTCCCTTTTCTTCTCTGTCCATGTGAACATTTTTGGAAAGACCAGGCCTACATAGCAAGTTCCATACCAATGGTCCGGTAACCTGTAATAAGCTCTATTCCCACAAATATAATAGATACCTGGAAATATTGGATCTTTTCCACCTTTGAATCCCCAACCTCCCAGAATTTGATAATTGTCATGGCAGATACTGGAACCTACTAAGTAATTGTCATAGACTGTCTTATTTCTCCTAATACACAACTTTCCTGTTTGCGGCCAATCTAATGTCATTGCTGCATTTATCTTTTTCCCTTCATGATTTCCTTCCTCAAACGTCCATAAGCGTTTTCCTTCCTCTTTTATTGCTTCTTTTTGAAATTTCATTCTTCTTTCTTCAACCATTTCTAAAAATACTTTTTCTTCTTTCTTTAACTCACAGGTAAGGTTGTTACTAACTATTTCTTCTAACGTTAATTTTCTATGTTCTAAAAAGAATTCTCCTAAAACTTTTGCTGGTTTTACTTTGTTAAGTTCTGGTACTACTGGAATGTTTGCAAAAATCTTATCTATATCAGTATAATAAGATTCTAATCTACCTGTTTTATAAAATAAACTTGCTATTACACTACATGTTATCCCATAAGTTAGAGGTAGGTGATGATAAGTCACACCTTCTGACACTGATGCAGGCAACTGCATACAAACATAACAATCTCTCACATCCATTGTCTCTACATATTCATACAACAGTTTTGTAAAAACATTTTTTGAAAAGTCTGTTACTGACTTATCCTTATGTAACTCTGCACTACTTCTTAAAATAACTGATTCTTTAATACTAGTTTCTTTTTCTGGTTTAGTATCATTTTTTGCTTCTATCACAGCTATACTAATAGGAATTGTGATTGCTAAAACTATCCATATGGTCATTAATAACCCTGTACAAAAGCAGCACATTTTGCACCATCTCTTTATAAACTCACATTTATCTCTTCTATCCCTATTATTTTCCATTTTTCTTTTTTCTATTTGTTAAGTTTCAGAAAATTGTGTCACTACACCTCAGAAATGACTTAGATGCCACTCTGCTCTCAAAAAGTCTTTGCTTGGTACTTTCTTTTAATTCTCTCCAGAATTCTTTCGTTGTCACATCCGGTGATTTGTCACATCCAGTAAAATTGTCATGTCCGGCAGAAGCACTATAAGTCTTCACTTCAAGTTTGTTGCATCTCACCTTTTCCCATCCGACTTCTCAGTCTCTGGTTCTCGTGAGTGTTTTCTTCTTCTTTGTAATCTGTTAGTGCAATATACAGCCACTCAGGTGACTTATACTTTGCATTCACTTTCTTTGTCCTTTTGGACTTTTGTAATCTTTTTCCACTTGGTTTTTCTTGTCCCTTTTTACTTGTTACTTCATTCACTTGTTCAGCACTTTCGTCTCCCGCTCTTATTATTCTATATCTCAATTTTCTTAAATAGCTGTTGGGCCAATTATCTCCTTTTCTTGGCCTTTTGGCTTCACCTTCTCTTTCTTCTCTTTCTGATTTCCAATTTCTTTTTCTTGATTCAGTTTTTGCCTTTTCCTCTTCTCCACTTTCTTCAGTTTCTGTTTCAACCGTTTCACTATTGTCTCTTATTTTGAAACTTATGATCTCGTCATCTCCTACTGGTGGATCTGTCTTCTCCTTCTTGTTTTCCCTTATTACTGTCCCTCCTCGGTGTTCTTCCGATTTGGTGTTTTTCTCCCTTTCTGTTTCTAAATTTCCCTGTTCTTCTGTTTCTCTATCTGTCCCTATTGCTCCTCGGGGTTCTTCTCGATTCTCTAACTTTTTGTGTACTTCTTTCCCTACTTCATCTATTAATGTTGTTTCTGAAGGGTTTCCACCATAACTTGTACTTGGTTGTTCATCTAACTCAATTTCTTGATCAGTTTCTTCTCTAATTGGTTTATAACCCCAAGTTTTCCTTAGGAATTCTTCACGGTTTTCAACTGAATCATCAGATTCTGAAGTTGTGTCAGATATTTCCAGATGTCGACTTACAGGTCGATCTTCAAGTTCTGGAATTTCTGAATCTCTTTCTTTCTTCTTCTTCTTCTTCTTCTTCTTCTTCTTCTTCTCTAGAGGTGTTTGTCGTTGGGGTTTCCAGATGTCGACTTTCAGGTCGATCTTCAAGTTCTGGCACCCTTTCTCTTATCCTTGTTGTCCCAGCCGTTAAACTTTTATCCCACACTTCCAGACGTCGACTCACATGTCGATCAGTAGGCTCTTGAACTCTGATTGTGTGGCTGGCATGGACCCAGTTTTTCACTCCTGCACACTTGACGGCAGTCGTTGTCACCAGGATTACTTGTCGTGGCTCGTCCCAACGAGGAACTAGACAGTTTCTTCTCCTGTGGACTTTTATGCGGACCCAGTCTCCTGGATTCAAGTCGTGGGCTGGTTTTCTTTCAAGAGTGGTCGCATCCGGTCCAACCTGATGAAACACAGAACGCACCACATCAGCCAGTCCCTTGCAATAATCCAGTACTAGATCATCAGTTATAGTTAATAACTTGTTGACAGGTACGTGTGCTTGTCTCATTGCTCGTCCCATGATCATCTCATGAGGACTGAGTCCAGTTTTCTTTTCAGGGATGCTTCTGATGGTCATCAGAACAAGAGGCAGTGCATCCGGCCATTTGAGTCCTGTAGCTTGACACATTTTTCCCAATCTGTTTTTAATTGTTCCATTAATCTGCTCTACTACCCCAGAAGCCTCTGGTCTGTAAGCACAATGTAGTTTTTGTTTAATACTCAATGCTTCACAAATGAATTGGATCAACTCATTTTGAAAATGTGTTCCTCTATCTGTCTCAACCGTGACTGGAAAATCATACCTTGGAATGAATTCTCGCAGCATAAGTTTTGCCACTGTTGTTCCATCATTCCTTCTTGTGGGGTATGCCTCCACCCAACGAGAGAACAAACAGACGACCACTAGAACATATCTTAGTCTATTACTAGGGGCATCTCGATAAAGTCTAACTGCATTCTAGTGAATGGACCTCCTTCTCGTCCTATTGTTCCTAGACTCACTACTGTTTTTCTTCCTGGATTAAACTGCTGACAAATAAGACATCTTTGACAAAGACTTTCAGCAATGGCTCTGAATTTTGGGTTATACCAGGTTTGTCTAAAAGTCTGATCATTGCATCTCTCCCAATATGAGCTTGTCCATGGTACATCCGTGCCATGTCTGCAATCATGCTATCAGGCATAACTGGTCTTTCATCTCTGTATACCCACACACCATTATTTTCCTGTCTTCTACATCCTGCTTTTATCCAGTAATCTTTTTCCTCATCTCTTGCGGTTTCTTGTAACTGCCTTACTTCATCCCATGTCTCGACAGTATTAGTGAAAAGCAAAGGACAAGAGACATGCTCCCTTTCTCTATTTTTGTTCATGGACGCCATGTTCTCTGCACAATATTTAGCGATCTCATCAGCATAATTATTGCCGACCGCTATGTAATCTTCGTTTTTCTTATGCGCTTTGCACTTCACTACAGCTATTTGTTTAGGCAACTGTATCGCCTCAAGCAGTTTTTTAACAAAATCTCCATTTCTGATAGGTGTTCCTGCAGATGTCAAAAATCCTCTTTGTGACCAAATCTGACCGAAGTCATGTACGATGCCGAAACCATATTGGCTATCGGTCACAATCGTGACTCGTACATTTCTTCCTAATTTACATGCTTGAATCAAAGCAATCAGTTCCGCAACTTGTGCAGACCTAACTCCTTTCAGACAAGACGCTTCCATCACAGTTGCCACTGTGCATACTGCGTAAGCTGCGCTTAAAACTCCTTCTTTTGTTCTCAAGCATGAGCCATCCACAAACATGACATAATCAGATTCCTTTAACGGTTCATCTTTTATGTCAGCTCTTGGTTTCGTGCAATATTCCAGCACGTTCAGACAATCATGATCTACTTCGTCCTGTTCAATTATATTTTCTTCATCTGGCAATGATGTAGAAGGATTTACATTCATGCATCTATCTATGGTCACATTTTCAGCACTCAAGATTACTTTTTCGTACTTAGTCAGCCGACTATGTGTCATGTACTGTGTTTTTGTTCTTGTCAAAAGAATTTCTACTGAATGGGGAACATATACTCTCAGTGGATACCCCATCACTATACCTTCACTTTGTTCCAGACTTACACAAGTAGCAGCAACTGCTTTCAGACATCCAGGCAATGCTTTTGCTATAGGATCTAAAACAGCTGAAAAATAAGCGATTGGTCTTTTCATTGTGCCATGTTTTTGTACCAGTACTGAAAATGCACATCCATCTCTTTCACTGCAGTACAACTCAAAATCCTTCTCATAATCAGGCATGCCTAAAGCAGGGGCCTCACACAGTTTCTTTTTCAATTCTTTGAAAGATTTCATTTCTTCTTTGTTTAACTCAAAAGGGTCTTTTACATCTTTCTTGGTCAATTTTTGTAATGGTTTTGCAATCAAAGAGAAACCACTTATCCACTGTCGACAATATCCAACCATTCCCAAAAACATTCTTACCTCTCTCTGAGTCATTGGTGCTCTCATTCCTTGAATCATTCTTACTCTTTCTGTCGCTATTTTTCGCACTCCTTTTTCAATTTTATGCCCTAAATACTGGACTTCTTTCTGACAAAACTGTAATTTTGAAGGAGACACTTTGTGTCCTCTTTTCTCTAAATGGTTCAGTAAAGCAATTGTATCACTTACACATGCTTCTTTGGTTTTCGATGCCACCAATAGGTCATCAATATACTGCACCATTACTGATTTTTCTGGCATTTTCAAATCTTCCAGAGATTTCTTTAGAATCTGATTAAAGATTGAGGGGCTTTCTGTATACCCCTGAGGAATTCGGCACCATGCCAAAATACGCTCTCCAAACCGGAACGCAAATAATGGCTGGCTATCTGGATGCAAAGGAATAGAGAAAAATGCGTGACACAAATCTATCACAGTGTACCACTCAGCTTCATGTGGAATTTGATATAGAATTACTGCAGGGTTTGGCACTATTGGACAACAGGGTACAACTATTTTGTTGATTTTTCTCAAATCCTGTACTATTCTATATGTTCCATTTGGCTTTTTCAGTCCCATAATAGGTGAATTACATGGACTGCTCATGATTTCTTTTAGAATTCCCTGTTCAATCATCTTATTTATCACAGGAGTTATTCCTTCAGTTATTTCTGGAGTTAATTTGTACTGTGGCGTATTCGGGTAAGTTGTCCCTTCTTTTACTGTCACTTTTACGGGATCAACTTCTCTCATTAATCCAATGTCTTCTCCTGTAAAATCCCACACACTTTCTTTTACTGCACTTTTTAGTTCTTCTGGAAGTTTTTCTGCATCAAATGCAGGAAACAAACCATTCGTTTCAGGTTCTTGATTCATCAAAGTTACTTTATACAAAACATCTTCATCTGAAGTCTGAAAACCGATTCCATCTGGCGTACAATAAATTGTGCAATTCATCTTGCATAAAAGGTCACGACCCAGAAGATTTACAGGACTACAATCGCACACTACGAATTTATGCATTTTGCTAAAAGAACCAATTTTTACTTCCACTAATTCAGTAAGTGGGGTTTTAATCTGATGATTGGCTACTCCTACTACTTGGATGTATTCACCTGAGAGAGGAAGGTTTGGAATTTCCACTGATCTAACAGTAGAACGGGTAGCTCCAGTATCGACAAGGAATGTTACATTTGCACCATTCACTTCTCCATCCACAAAGGGACCAGACTGATCTACCTCTAGAGTTGCGCCAAGCACGCACTCTTTCCCCTCTCCTGCGCACCGTCAGAATCTTTCATCCGGGTCATCCTCACTCTGACGCAACCAATACTGAGAAATGTTAGCTGCTCGTGGCAACTAAGTTACCTGCTCTCCTCCGTAGAATCCTGTTTCTGTACTGTATCTTTGCTGGTTAACAGTGTTGGGAAGTGGTGGTTGCGGCACCTGACTTTGTTGAACAACTACCTCATTCTGCACCTGTGGAGTTAATGATTGATGTTCCGGATTAGGTTTAGGTGGGAATTTACACTCGTTTCTCCAATGTCCCAATTTTCCGCAATTATGACATGGCCATTTCTTCTTTGCCTCTTCTAGACTCACTTGACCTTTTCCTTTACCTATGTTTGGTCGCATTTTATTCTGTCCTGATTCATTTCCATTATTATTGTCCAATTGAGCTTCTTGTTTTTCTGCCACCTTCACCTGTGCCCACATTGCTTTCTCTTTCAACTTACGCTGTTTACTCTCTATTTCATCACTACAATACTTAGCATATCTCAGTACCTCATCTACACTTCCATTCTGCCAGTTTATCATGTGTTGCTTAATCATATCACTTATTTCTTGTCTCAGGCCAAACACAAATCGGTATACAAAATGACTCATGTCTTTTTCACTCAATTCTTCATAACCACTATACTGTTTGAAAACTAATAACAATCGCTCATAATATGCATGTACAGACTCCTTACTTTCCTGTGTAGTTCTATCAATTTTTACCCAATCTGTCTCTTTAGGAGGAATCTTATTCTTCAAAAAGGTAATCACCTTATCGTACTTCTTCATCACATCAGGACCTGGAGCTCCTGTCTTAGGATCTCTTGGATATTCTGTAGTTGGCCAGTCAACTGTAATCTTACATTCTGACCACAAATCTGTTGGTACCACTATGTCAAACAATCCATCTAAATCTATCCACAACACTTTTGAGACTTTTACAAACCTCTCTACTTGTCGGTACCACTCAACTGGCTTCTCTCTTAACTTTGGAAAGTCATTGGTAAATGACAATATGTCCTGCCTAGTCCAGGGAACATGCACGTAACTACCACCTGGAGTTTCTCTCATGGGGTATTCTTTGGCAACAGATTCTTTTTCAGTTATCATAAAAGCCAATGAACCTTTGTCTGTAGTTTTCTCATTCTTCTTTGTCCATCTAACCTTCCATCTGTCCACATCACCCCATTTTCTCAACAACACAATTAACTCCTTTATCTGTGTCAGCCTTCCTGCCGTGTTCAAATTTTCAATATCCTTTTCACAAAAGTCTACTCTGTATGGTTTCTGCAATGTTTTCACTTTTGCAAAGTCTATTCCAATCTCACTAGCCACTTCTTCTAGTTTGTCATGTAAATTCTTTGCCCTCCATGTAATACTTTTGCACAGAAACATTATTTCATCATCCTGATAATTTTTTATCTTTTCGGTACCAATCGTTCCTAGAATTAATTCTTCCATGTCGATTTTTAATCTGATTACATCTAATGGTTTTTCTTCTGGTTCTTTTATTTTAAATGCCTTCATCCACTCATTTAACTCATCAGGAGTCGGACCTATGGGTGTATTATTTAGTTCTATCCAATTACCACTCTTTTCAGGGGTTTCTGTTGCAGATTCTGTTACCATATGCATTTTCCTACCATTGCACTCATTTACCGTCAAATTTGTAGGTGGACTTGGTCTGTAAGTACTAGCCAAATTACTTGTACTTGCACTTTGTTCCATTCTTTCTTTTTCTCTCTGAAATTGTGAACTCATGGGAATTACCAAAGATCGTTCATCAATTTTCTGATTCTCAAAAACGGGTATTACTGGACCTATTGTTACAGGCACAGTAACTGCTTCCATATTTTTCGTTAATTCTCTAATCTTCTCAGTTAGTTCTTTTGTTGTCCTTGCCAATTCGCTTGCATTGTCGCTTTCTATTCCTTCATTTTGAGAAGTTCTCATTTGTTCTTGTGACCTATTTACTTCAATTCTCTTTTCCGGACTTTTATTTCGCATAGTCTCTATTAGCGGCGCATTTGGTGTCACCACTGTAGAACTCTGCTGATACGGAGGTGGATTTCTATTTAAAATATCTTCCAGCAACTCGTCATCCGTTTCGCTCTCATGCATATACTTTTCTCTCTCTATATGTTTCTTTTTCTCAGTCCGCTTTTTCTTAGTCCCTTCCTCAACTGTAAAAGCTGGAAACAAACCTCCTGTCATGTTAGCACATCTCCATCGTTTTATTCTGTCCTCATGATTTACTCCCCATAATCTTCCAGGCATAAACTCATGATCTCTCATTCCTCTGAATCTCTCTCGTTCATACATCTCATCTTCCCATTCCGTCAAAGCTTCAAACTGTGTTGGTCTAGGTCTAGGTTCCAATTTACACATTTTTTCTCGCAAATTTCGCAAAACCGCTACACTAAATGAACCATTCTCAGGAAAAGCTAAAGCACCATCATTCTTCGTATATTTTGCCCAATTTTCCAACCATATGCACGTATGATATCCATATTTCAACATCATATGTGAAGCTGCTGATTTCGGCGGAGGAATTACTTGTCCCTCTCTAGTCACAACCTTTTTGTCTTTCTTAAAGAAATTCTTCAATTTCGTCGTCCATGACGTTCTCTCCCTTTCATACTCGTAATACGGCATGTTTTCTATTTGTTTTTTCTTTACGCTAACGCTGTTCTGTGTACGGAACTTCGACCAATTACAGCGCGACTCACACTAACGTACCAATCAGAACAATTCCCTCCGTCCGCGAACCAACCAATCCTAGCGCGGCACTTTTCTACGTCACCCCTGCTCTGGGTTCACGTGACTAGCGCACTATCCAATCCTAGCGCGGCACTGTTCCACGTCACTTCTACTCTTTACCCCTCCTTTACAAAATTTATCGGCAATTTTTCTTTTCGCTGTTTTCTTCGTTAGTTACAACAATTAAAACAATTCCATAGTCTGATTCGCTAAACAAAAGTGACAGCTTTGTTCTTTTACACAAGAATCCTGTATTTCCAGTAGGCAGCGCTTACCTCTACCCTACCACAGAATTATTTACTCTCGCCGATAAAGTAGCACTTCCCTCTACCTTACCCTTCTTTCAAACAAACAATTTACTCGTTTCTCTGGGGATAAGACACATGTGGAGACTAGGCTCCTGAGAATTAAGGCCAAAGTTTCACAAGTAAACGTGATTTGCTATTTCAATTACACACTTTTCGTACAGAAATCCCTAACATAACACAACCTGCGTTATTACCAAAATGAATTCAGACCATGTACCAAATTCCATGTGACTTCTCTTGCCACACGTGTTCCACTTCCTACATCCCAGAAGCGTGAAAACTCACATATAACATAACGCGACTCAACATATAGTGTTAGTCATCAAAAATAATCAATAATCAATAAACAATAATCACTAAACTAATATATAGAAAACCATAACTCTGCTACCAAGAAATCTGATGCAGCGCGTACAATAAAAACTATTCTCCTCCCAGGTCACTTATAGGTCATCCAGGGGCAAACTATATTTTCTCACATCCACATGACGATGGGGCCCATAAACATCGCCTAACACACACGCACACACCTGGATTTCCTTTACACCTTTATGAAATTCTGTACTCCTAGGAGAAGCATGAGAACTAAATGGAGAACACCATTTATGTACCGCTGGAAAGAGCCGGGATATCTTATTACCTTAACTCGTCGCTTTCTTTTAGTTATTTCTTAAGATATTCCTGCTCATCGTTTTGTCGATGAATCATTCATGTAAAAATTAGTTCATAGTGATTAAGACCAGCTGAATCACAATAACCAATTACTGATGTCACAATCATTTAGGAAAATAACCACTGAGTCATTTTGGTTTAAAGAATCTTAAATTTTATATAAATTTTAAAAGCATGAGAAAGAATTTAAACTTTATTCAATTATTCATTCTTAAATTCAAATATTTATTACGCATAATCAATTTATTGCAGAAAGGAAATTTTTGTCATGAAGCCAAAACCCTAATTTCCTGCCTACCTTTCTAATTTATCCTAATGATTTCTAACCTAAGTTTAAGAATTAGAAATAACCTGATTCTCATACTCAACTGGAAAATTAAGACAGCAACAGCAACTTCAGCTCGTCAGCATCAGCTACCTGCAACCCGTCTCATCTAACAGTCTTTCAGCATCTCCCGCTCAGTAAGGGATCGATCAGGACCACCCAGCACTGGAAGCCACCAACACCAACACGACTCTCCAACTCCGCTCCTGACTGTGACTGCAACCGCGACTGACCCCCTCCCACTAAGAGTAGGCCCTCTTATACCCTAATTCTAACTTTGCTAACTAACTGTTGCAACATTAATAACACGCTTTTCTTTCATTGGTCCATGCATGTCATCTTATTCATTCTTTTAATCAAGTTCTCTTGGATCCAAGGGTCCTTGGATCATTTCCTTTCCCATACGCTCAAACATATTTTCATCCGTTTCGATCAGTACATTTGTAACTTCTTTCGATACATTCGAGAACTCCGCAGTCATTGTCCTTTCTCTTAAACTTGTTTCCCACGGGTCTTCTGCTGATCATCACGCCACACTATCAGTTCAATTAGGTCACATCAGCCTTGACCATTTCTCGCATCCTAGCCTCTCAGTAACATCACGAGGTTCAGTTTTTCTCCAACTTCATCCCGTGTCACATGTTCCCTTGCGCCTGCGCACATCTTCCCACTGGCGGCCATTTTATATCGCCACTCGGTTATACTTTAGAAGCACTAATTTGAGGCAAACAAAACATAATTAAAATAGAGAAAAATTGCCCTTTCGTTTCCCTCCCGTCATCTACGTACCCCAATTCGTTATTACCTAGCAGAAAGCAACATTTAAGCTGTTCCTTACTTACCATCACTATTGTTTTTGCAACGACACGTTTTATTTCTATGAAGCACAAACATGCATTTATTTTTAATTAGTACGCATTTATTTTTACGTTATAATTAGACACACGGACATCCATTAATAGATTATTTAGCACACACATTGGCATGTTACCGTTCCCACACATACAGTGTTGATTAATACATTTAAACGAACATTTTATTTAATTAATTATAAAATTTGTCAGGGGTTAAAAAATTTTAATTTTCCCTGTTCCATCATCATCAAACCCCTTGTGCTGACGGTGATGCATTATTGTCGAGCCGTGCAGTCGGTGCTGTGCTGTCCTTTCAGCGGCGATGCATCGACGTCAAAGGAGATGCGTCAGTTCCAACCAGTGCAAAGATGGTGTTGCATTGATTTTGTTGGAAAAAAACCAGAAAATCCACCCCCAAGGGCCTAGTACTGGATTAGCACCATTTGGCTGTAGCAGAGTTGTTGGAAGTATTTGATGTCCCTGAGACTTCAGAAAAAGGAGGCAAGCTAGCAAGCCCATGGAGTCACTTAAGTTATTGAGGTGTGAGGATGCAAATCCTTTCCATCTCACTCCCAGGCAAGAGGTTAGCAGGCCAACACAGCAAAGCAGTTCAACAAAGTGGCTGTCCATCCTGGCAGCACAGCAGTCCTTCTTCCTGGCAGAGTATCCTCAGACCCAGAATTATACTGAGTTGGTAGTGTCAACGGTCCAGTACATATACCCAGTTGCGCCTTTGAAGTGAGGGAAACTTCATAGAGAGGCCTTTGAAGTGCACAAAGTCCCTGCCCTTCCTGCCCTGACTTCAGACTCAGCACAGTGGGGTATGCAGCTCTTTTTGTAGGGAGAGGCAGAGCCCATTCAGTTGCAAATGTCAGCCGCCTCCTCCCATTCTGCCCGTGATGAGATATCAGGATGTTAATGGCCCATCAGACACATCTAAGCTCCCTTTGTGTGTGGCTGTCTAGATGTCACCCACCACAGATGTATATTCAGAGACAGGCAGAAACAAAGAATGGTTATAATAATAAAATGGCAACTTTCTAAAAGTGGCATTTTTACACTTGCAACTTAAAATCCAGCTTTACATTAGGTTGGGATTTTCAATTGTGAGTCCAGAGACACCCAAACTTAAAATGTCCCAATTGGATATTACACTTATAAATTTAACAAGGTAACCGCAATGTTAACCTATGAGAGAGATAAGCCTTGCAGTAGAGAAAAATAAATGTAATCGTTTTTCACTACCAGGATATGTAAAATTTAAAAGTACATGTCCTACTTTTTAAATACACTGCACCCTGCCCTTAGGGCTGTCTAGGGCCTATCTTAGGGGTGAGCCATAAGTACTAAAACGGAAGGTTTGGGCCTGGCAAGAGGGTTAACTTGCCAGGTCGAGATGGCCTTTTAAAACTGCACACACAGCTCTGCAATGGCATGTGTAAAAGGGCTACTTACGTAGGTGGCACAATTAGTGTTGTAGGCCCACTTGTAGCATTTAATTTGCAGGTCCTGGGTTCAATTGGTACCACTTTACTAGGGACTTACAGGTAACATAAATATCCCATTTGGGTGTAAGCCAATGTTACCATGTTTAAAGGACAGAGCACAAGCAGTTAGCACTAGTTAGCAGTAAAGGTAAATGAGTCCATAAGCCAGCAAAAATGAAGTCAGGACAAACAGGAGGCAGAAAGGCAAAAAATGAGGGAATACCACTGCAAGGATGTCAAGTCCAACAGATTTTTTGGGCCAGTAAATCTGTTTGGAAAAGTCATGTAAGGCTTTTGTCTGTAGCAGTAGCAGACTATGTTCCACCTGATAGAATAAAGCTTCCCCTATCCTCCCCTACTGTCCCCGTATCACACAGTCTGGCACATACACTTACCACATGCTCAGATTAGGTGTAAATGTATACTGTAAAATCCAGTGGAATCGGGAATTCTGTGTGGATTATTATGACACAAAAAAGGGCCCACATATTAATTCCAGACCCCATGCCCTTTTTCTTATAATTGCATGATACTGGTGCCAAAGTACTGCATGGTAACAGTAAAATAACTTTCAATGTTACTGTTACCTCAGTACTGTGCAGCTTTTAATCAGGGCCTTGGTCACTCTGCAAGTTTAATAATTGTTACCTATTGTAGTGTCCTACTCAGCCTGGGCACTTGCCAATGTTTCCGCCACACACGGAGAGTAGTAATACACGTCTTTAGACTTCAGTGTGTAAGCAAGAACTCAACGTTCAACACCTCTCTTCACACTCTCCTCCAATGCCTATGTCACAGGTCTACAGAGTCCATCAAGAACCAAAAGAGTCCAGTCATTCTTTATCTACATGATACTACATCTCTCCTTTTGTCAATTAAAAAGTTACAACTTTACAATAAATAATGAATTACAAATACATATGCACATATAACTCTTTAATTGGCCTTTGTGGTGCTTGGATTACATGTCCTGATCTGGCCATTGGAAACCAGGAGCTGGCAGTTGAAGTGTCAGTGATCCTCATAGGTGAGGAGGAACCAGTCGCAGGATCATCAAATGTCTGCCGGGACCCAGTCTCTACGGTGACATAGATGTTTGGTGAGTGATGAGCCACATGTCTGCAGTGAGATGAATCTCTAGTAAGGGGCCTTTCAGAACGTTGGGCAGTCACCATGTGCCCTTTGGTGGTTGTAACAGAAAAGGGCTCAGCCTCAAAGGGACCATCAGATTTTCATTTTCTAGATCACCTCTCTTGAAAGAGATATATTTCACATAGATTTTCATTTTTCTTTTGTGACCAGAGTCTTTTGTGCCAATGTCTTTCAAGGGCTTTGATCTGAGGTTGGTCCACTGAGGTAACTTTGTCATCATGGCTCTCCCAAACATTAAGGTTTCAGAACTTTCCCCTGTAGTCAAGTGAGGGGTTGATTGGTAAACTCGAAGAGTGGTATTCAAAACAACCTTGAGGTCGAGCTTCTCTAATGCAGCACGCTGCACAGCTTTTGTTAGCGTGTCGTGCAGTTCCTAATAATACATAGGATCTGCCAGTTTAGACAACATAAACTAGAGGATTGGTGTCCAGACTGATTCCAGACACCCCCAGAGGATATGGTAGCCTTTAGACCAGTTAGCTCACAGTGCCACTATAAGCCCCCTAACCTTACCAAGGAGTGAATAGTTTCTGGCAACTATCAAACATGACCGCCCTTGATCCTTCAGTGATCGTGGAAACAGTACAGTACATTTCGTTCAGTCACTCGTGCTCACTTCTCAGAGAGATATACAGAATAAATGATGGGGACGTTTTCAATAAGAATTAATTGAACCAGCGTCATTCTAGTATAAAATGCGTGTGCTGCGACTACCATTAGACAGAAACATATATATACGCTTGCAAGCACCGACATAGTAAATAAAAGGTAGAATTCCACCATGGTGCTAAAACAGTGAATATATGCAGGCATATAGATACATAGTAATAATCAAGCATACTCCTAAGATGCGAACCCTAGCTAAGTGCACCTAAGTGTACCTAGCATGTATGTAGGTATAAAGCCAAGAATCCCCCTAAGAAAGAGCCAACCCCATTACCTGATGGGAGAGAATAAAGGACCCCGTCTTGGTCTTGAGTTGGACACCCCGCAAAGGATGTCAGACCACTGACTGCTAGAGTTTCGGCATGAAGGGACTCTAGCATCTTGTGTCAGCATAGAAGCTTCTCCTCTGGCTTGCTCATTGAAGATGTGGTGCTTATATTTCCAAAAGGTCCCCTCAGGGGTCTACCTAGATGTGTGATGATAATGTGGGCTTGTCGTTCAAGGATGACAATAGCGGTGACTCTTGTGCAGACTTATTATATAGACGATGGTAATCCTGCTGTGGGATACTAAGAATCCTCATGCATAATAAATGAGGTTAGTTTTCAAAGGAAACCACACGACATTTATTAGGCTCATAACTAGGTAAAAGGTCAGCGCCAGAGCCGCTATGTAGAGCAAGGTAGGACAAATGTAGGCAAAAGGCTGTGCAGCTACCTAAGCATATATTGGGGTACATTGGGGCTCATAACAACCATTCCTTCATACGAAGGACGGTAAGGTAAACTAATTATAAAATATGCCTGTCTGAGAAGCATAATACATTCTTAAAAGAGAATGTAAAAAAAGAACATCTAAAAACATGGTAAATGTAAAAGCGATGTCAAAACCATATAAGTCCTCTAAATAGTCAATATTCTGTTTAGACTAACTGAGCACCTCGAAAGCCATGGAGCTCAGTTAGAGCAAGCAGAGAAAAAATAAAACAAGATGTTTCTGAATTCCAATTTGGCTTGTTTGGTAAAAAGGCCAAATTGTTCCCATCACACGGAGAGCCAAATGTTTATGTGTCCTGTGTGGGAGACGCAACATCACTGCTGCTTATCTTCGCAGATGACGGTCTGTAACACCTCTTGGATCAGGTCAATGGAGCAAAGGTGATCTTCTCCGGTTCCCACAGAAGCCGCTGAGGAAGAACTCAACACCTGTGAGCTTGTTGCAGAGCTGATGTCCATTTCGACAGGAGATGAAGCATCCCGTGGAGGCTCTAAGAATGGCGACTTCAACATGGGAATATGCTGAGGACACTGTAATATGTGGGCCTTTAAGGGGTCCAAAAGTACATCAACATCCGGTAGCCAACCGATGGAAATGTTAGACATATGTCCAACACGCATTCGTATCCGCAGAATAGGCAACGGAGCACAGGCAAGTCGCAGTCAACCCAGACTGATAAGAACAATAGGAACCAATGTTGCTTAGCTCCCGAAGCCGAGGTGCGCCCAGTTGGAGGCCCATGAGTTCACGGCAACGTCGCACCAGGAGTGCTTTTCCATCTCTTTGGAAGCTGGGACGTCCACTGCATAGCAGGAAAATTAAAACAAGGGTTCCCACTACAAGTAGTAGGACCAGCGGAAGCCCTCCTAAAACACTTCCCAATACGGAGTGTATAAATGATGGAATAACTCCGAAGATTGTCTGGAAGGTGCTTAATAGGCCAGAACCTATGCTCTTAAATAGGTGCACTATCCCACTTGTATCAGACATGATAAAGATACAACGTAACATTTCTCCAAAATGGAGCAGGAAGTTTGTTTGGACTAATGCCTTTATCTCAGACAAAGGCCTTGAAACCTGGAGATCAAAAGTCTCTCAAGCTGAGGTTAAGGCCACATCCTTCTGTAAAAGCATGGCTTTCAGTGTGCTCAGAGAATCAAACCGCAAAAGGAAACATTCAATGAAGGCCATAGCGGCGCCTACCTGACTGTGTGGGTTGGTGGAAACAATACTTGCATACAACAAGTAACCCTGGAACTTACTGTGACCAGATATGCGTTGCCTGGCAGCATCCCACAACAACCTTGATCATTCAACATCAAATAACTCCCATTTGAGAGCAGTATGAACACCGGATGAATCACAACAGCTGGGGACCCTTTTAAGTGACACGATAAGTTTGTAACTGAAGCATTAAATGCTCCATGAGGCATAGTATCCCGACAAATTAGAGACCCACTTAAAGAACTCTCACAGTCTGAACCGCTGAGAAAGACTTCAGTGTCCCCATTCCCGCATCTAAATCTGTATGGTAAATCCCGAGATTCATGTATGTACCCCTCTCCCAATGCTTCATACCTAGCTACCTGATGACACTGTAGACAGTATTGAAATTGGAATGTCGTGACTGGCAGTGTAACATGGCCATGGATTAACCATTCTGCGGAGGGTGACTCAGCCACGGTAAAAAGTAATTGTTCAAATTTTTCAATGTGCAGCATTGTATATTCTGCATCTATTTATGCCATTTTTTCTGTCTTTCTGTTAGGTTATATGCATTGTTGATATACCGCCAGGGCACGTGACGAGAAAGCAGTGATTGCAGCATCCAGCTCAATAATAGAATTGATCGTAATTACGATTGCCCATGTTGAAGAATAGACCAGTCCTGTTATATTATATCTATTGCAGAAGACACAATGTTTCCCAGTGAATAAATCCTGGATGTCAGTGTGGTCATACCATTGTCAACCACTGCCAAAGCTTTTCTAGGTTAACCCTATCAAGTTCACGCAATCTCTCAGCAGCCTCCTGATGGGAGATTTTCCAAACCTCGTTGTAAATAGCATAAGAGAAGTGCTTCTGACCTAGCAAGAAATCCCTAAGATCCATGTCATCAGAGTGTAAGGACAAGTGTTGTTTCACCTGGGAGAGTGTTGAGGGTTCTAGTCACTCTAGGCACAACTTCCCACCGCTCCGAGTGTTCTGTTGTATGTAGCATAGGTCAGGCCTATGGGTACTAAACCCTTCTGTGGTACCCTTGAATCTTGACTGACACATATTTGTGTCAATAGGCCAAACCATCCATCCCTTCCAATAGGGGTCTGATGAATTGTATGAACTATCTTGTAGAATGGCATCTAGCGTATCCTCACTATGTTGGGTAAAATGTTGCCACCCCTCAAAGTGTGTGAGTGAGTGAATCCGAGGTGTGTTCAAGTCCTTAGAATTGGCTAACCCAATACAGGAAGTCTGTTGCACTGTGTTGTTCAGGAAGATAATTTGGTGTGGTATGAGGCATGCTCTAAATAAGGCCTCAGTTCCCTGAACTTGCCAATATTTAGCCCCCAGATAGATTTTGTGTCTATGATGTCCCTCCAAAGGTCAAAACCCTGTAAAGACAGCTGCGAAATAAAGGAAGCAGAATATATCTGTTTTGTGTTGGTTAACATAATTTTCTTTGCAGGTGTAGGTGCAAGCTTATAATAATAAGATCTCAGGTTGGAAGTGTTAAACCCAGAAAAATAAGCAAACTTTTGTGCAAGCGTTTGTGAACTACCTTTAGGTGGTGTCGGACAATGTTCCCATTGATGGTAAGAGAAACTATCACGCGGGATACTTGCTCTGTGCAGGAAATGATGACCATAGTGTTGGTAACAATACATGGTGTCAAAATCAGATCTATCATCATACAACTCATTACTAGAAAACGCAGCAGATTGTTCTAAATCTGACAGCATAGTATTTAAAGTTTCAACGTCCCAATCATCAGAGAAAGTACTGGAGATGATGATATCACTTAAAGAAATTTTAAACAAGTTTGGTATTTTCAAAAGTTTTGTTGGACCATATACATCATATGCAACCCTATGCAACGCTATCCCAAACTGTTTCCTCAGGAACTGGAACTGCTATATTATTCATTAAAAGACAGGTCTCTCTGTTCATGGTGTGATGATGTATGCGGTTTCAGGACCAAGTTCACATGATGTGCTGCAGAGCGTTCTGAGAGATAATGCCCATTCAGGAGATTCACAATATCTATCCAAAGGACTAGGAAAAGTAGACCAATTGCAATCCAGAGCTGTAGCCAGGGAGTAACAAAGTAAGTCTTTTTCAGCCAATGGTAGAAATCACATAGTTGTTGTTTGTTGGAAACAGGAGCTGGTGGTGACTCGGGTTCACTTGGATCCAATGAGAAAGTATCAAAATCGGTGAAGTAGCCAGACGTAGTTTGATCTATCTTTGTTACCTCAGCAGGTTTTGTAGAACTGGCAGATGACCCGCTTCAAAACATATTCACACAGATGTCGGTATTAAGCCGAATTGAGATCTGTGTTTCATTTCTTTTTGTTGCTGTACAGGTTCAATAGGCACGAGTTCCATTCCATTGTTGGTAACTCCATCACTTCGTAGAAATGGATCTTTGAAGGTTATTAATCTTTCTGTCTGAAATTCCTGTATTGTATCGAGAGGAGATCGGCGGCTACCCAGGAGCCCACACAGCCTACTATTTAGTATCAGCCACATAGTGTGGTTTGATCAGATCAATGGAGACCAATGTATTTTCCTTTTTGCCTGCAAGAGGTAGAAGAAGTACTGTTCTTGTTCCTTCGACAGCCAGGACAGGTACAGGCGGTCTGTAAGATGGCCCAAAATCTTTTTTGTCCAAAATTTTTCCTCTGACCAGGTCCCCAATCTTTGGGACCCAGGCAAGTCTTGCCGGACAAGCTTTCACTTCCCCAGTGATGGGGCGTTTTTCTTGGGCGTTGCTTTCTAGTACCCGGAATTCATTGAGTTCATGGAAAAAACAGCCAAACGATCATTGATGTTAAATGGTTTTTCATCCGCCACTGCGCTGCCACAATTCAATTCAATTTTATTAAGAATTTGGATCTCT
Organism: Calotriton arnoldi; assembly: GCA_963921515.1. Classification (NCBI taxonomy): domain Eukaryota; kingdom Metazoa; phylum Chordata; class Amphibia; order Caudata; family Salamandridae; genus Calotriton; species Calotriton arnoldi. The sequence continues at coordinate 86,566 of CAWUFW010011121.1, read as the reverse complement.
AATGAGGTCCACTTATACACACAATTATTGTATAGATACACATTAAAATACAAACTCAATTCATTGCCATCGTAATGGAATAAAATACTAAACAAATTAAATTCCAGCGTATTTATATCAAAGTTCAAAGAAACACAGAATATATAACTATGTAGCAACAGCAGTATTACATTTTTAAAAAAGCCCATCATCAAAAAAACGTACCCCTTCAAAGCCAGTTCTCAAATTTCCATAACACTGAGAAATAAAAGGTCTACAAACACATTAAAACAATCAGTAGACCCAGATATACAAAAAGAAACAAAGGTATTCAATAATCGGCAAAAAACGTAGATTTAAATGCATATGCAGTTTTGTAGATAATAGGTTACAATGCAATATCGACTTCATAATAAATCTAAGTTAAATAATGTGCAACGTGCAGTAGCAGAAAATTATAAACAAGACAGATTCTAAATAGATAACCGGAACATTTGTGACTAACAACTGTTTTTACCTAGAAATGATGAATGGCAGCCAGATATAATCCAATTCTATGTAAAGTGCATTTAAATAGCAGCAGAAACAACATGTGTAAACATTTAGGATAATATACAGTATCAGTTTTAGAATAGGACCAATTTTTTAGATAAGGTGCATTATATAGTGACAGAAAATTGTAAGCCAGATGGAGCTCCAAAGAGCAGATTGGCAAATTTATAATTAAGGTTTCATTCTCCCTTAGCAACAGCAATTAAAACAACAATTTAAAATAGGCACCAGCATAAAATAAGGGAAATGAAGGTTAAAATATATTCATAAACTGCTTAAAAAAAAAAAAAAAATTTTATACACACTATTTCATTTTTCGGAAAAAGAAGATATTCACGAGCTGATGATACATTCTTGATGCTATTTTGCAAAAACATAGGTCAAAGCCATCAGTAACGAAACTCAACTAAAACTGGGCAAAAAAACAGAATATGATCGAGATTCTGAATGCCCAGATTAAAAAGGCCACAATTGTTTCCAATTTTCGTGGCAGGGTACCAATTAGCTAGAAGATCATTTAATGGGAAAAGGTTCATACGACACAAAGTAAACCAACGTCGAACACCATGTTCTAAATTCCAAGATAAATATCTCTGAGGGATTCTCGGTGTATTTGACCCTGCTATGTTATACCTGGGTTTTGTTGCTGGGGCAGCCATGCACTTTACAAATCTTGTAACATAACATAACATTTGACATTGCTATTATCTTCAGCCTATCTTTTGATCTGCAATACTTAACATCTCTAACCGTACAACTTGTGTTTTTTAAAAAGATTTAAATTCTAAAAGTGAGAGAGAGGTCACTGACTCCTCCTTTATACTAAAATAATTCAGTGCCAAGGAGAAGTCACGTGAGAAGGAATACTTATCAATGGGTCCTTCAAAAATGTCCTTACACATGTAGGCCCTTAATGTGTGTAACTCACTATTCTTTAGCTGATGTCCCCAACGTAATATACTGGCTAAGCCTTGAGTAAATGAACCTATCAAACCAAATTCCAGTCTAATAGCAGCTACTAGGACTGTGGTATTAAAATTACATAATTTGCGTAAAATCTGCCCTTCAATTTTATCTAAAAAGCTCCAGTCCTTTATTGGAATAGTTTCAATAGTATATAGCAAAGTGGGAGGAATTTTTGCTTTAAAAACAGTGAGCAAATGTAAAACATGTCTTCGACCCATTGCACTATAAAATATGCGGAAACCATTTGCGTGTGTTACAGCTTTAGAATAACTATGTGAAATATGTGGCTTATTGTTTGTGTTGCCCATTACTACTTTCCCCAAATAGAGAAAAGAATCTCCCAACTCCAATTTTTCGGAACCAATTCGCCAGTTAAAATGACCCGGTTTTCTATTTCTACCACACTGCGCTGCCACAATCAATGTTGGGTACGCACATTCTAGTCCCAAACAGGACTTCATATGGAGTACGGCCCTCTAGGGAACTTCTTGGTTATTATTGTGCTCTCTGGACCCCATATAGGTGATTGACCCAACGGCCACCCGAGCCTAATACCCTTGCTTTTAAGGATTGCTTTAAGTACAGGTTTTTCTTCTCCACAATCAAATTTTCCTCGGATGATACGGAGAGGAGTACCGCAAGACTACACCCAAACTTCCCATAGCTTCTTTGTAAGCCCGAGAGCTAAACGCAGGGCTACGGTCAGAATGTAATGTGCCAATTGTGTATGTACCTATACAGACTCGGAAATCCTTTATAATAGTTTGAGCATCAGCTTAGCGCTATGGTCAAACCCACAGGAATCTAGAGCATGAATCCACTGCCACCAGGATGTACCTGGATGTACCTGTTAGCCCCGTCAAATTGTAGGGGGTGGCAGTGGTCCAATAGACACATGCGAGAGGTCTGTCTGATATCAGTAGTGGTGTCTGAGGTGGACGTGCTACGGTGGAACCCTTCATCTGCTCACAGATGTCGCACTTAAGGACAAAACCCTTTGTCTGTTCGGTAAGATCTGACCACCAAAAACGTTGGTTCGGTAGTGAAAGCGTTGCAGTAATACCTACGTGTGCTGAATCCAGATCCTCGTCTGCAGCTAGAATGAAACATAATCTGTGATCCATGTTTTGTATTACTCTATCCCCTTCTACTGGAATTTGAGCATACAGAATGTTTTGTGCATCTAACTTGTAGGAGTACTTGAGTGGAAAACCTTTTGGCAAGGCTGAGGTGTTGTTACGCATAGCATTCACAGCTATCATTATCTCTCCGTCTATTCTCGTACTAGAACGAGTGATTCTAGCAACGGCAGCAGTTCTCACTGTCGCCTTTGTGGCTTCATCAGCCAATGAATTCCCTTCAACGTGAATACCAACACGCTGATGATTCAAGGTATGAATCACATGAGCCCCTGGCAAGCCTTTTTCAGTTCTGCCACCTGTTCTCAAAGAAACTTGTGCTTTATTGTGCAACCTTTGGAATCTCTAAACTTATCCTGGCCCCAATAGTAAAGATATTCATTGTATGACTGAACACAGTAAAACGAATCACACAGAATAAGTGTGGGGAATTCATGATCCATATTTTTAGTGCCAAAATCAGGGCTTTTAGTTCTGTCAGCTGTGCCGTGCAATCTCCTAGAAATTGCATCTGAGTATTGCTAGGACGGCACTTGCCGCCCCCCATACGTCCCTTTATAATCACACAAGCTGTGCTGTATTGCTGTTGTGTTTACTTCCTACAGCAGGCTGGGCAGAACCGTCAGTGTAAATAATGTATTCATACTGATCTAGAGGCAATATTTCATTCAGGACAGGATATTCTTGTTTGTACTACAGGAATGCTTGTGTTTTTAATGTAGAATCAAACTTGTAGTCTACATGTGTTGCAGTGAGAGAATTAGCCCATTGTATCCATCACGGATGCAGTGCTTTTGCGTTTGGAACACTTGCTTTTGTAACAGCCTCTAAGGTCGGTACTAGAGTCATGACAATTATTTGTATTCCCATAGCTAGTGCTCTTTCTCTCACTACAGCAGTCTGTACTGCTGTCAGTATTTTTACTGTGGATGCCACATGCAATTCAGCGTTTGTATACAAATGAGATTTGTATGCATTGGGTACCATTTCTCCTTCACTGAAGGTGAGGTAGGTGTAACCAGATTGACCCACGACTACACGGATCACAAAATTTGTAGTGTTTACACAGGCGTGTAAGTGCTTGGAAGCTATCATGTCAGCTTGTATGGAACAGAGAATTTCTGTGTATTCCTGTGTCCAATGTCGAACTGAAAAATTAGATCTGATTAGGTCGTAGAAAGGTTTTACATTTTCTGCGTAATCCAAAATGTATGTTCTGCCAAAATTTAGGAATCCTAAAATGGATTGTAAGTTTTTCAAAGTCTTTGGAGGTTGGAGCAACGCACATTTTTCAAAAATTTAGCTGCAAGGCGTTTCACTTCACTTGATAACTCATATCCCAAAAATAGGGAATTGAGGTGGGCAATCTTCGAATTTTTAAAGTTACATTTGTAGTCCATTGTGGAGAAAGATAAGATTATGTTGTTCACCATGTGCAAATGATCCGATAATTCATCGTCCGTCAGATAAATATCATCTACATAGGACAATGCCTCCTCATCACAGTTTTGAAGTAGCTCTGTTACTCTTGCTGAAAACAACCCGGGACTATTCTTATGCCCTTGGGGCAGTATACAGATTTGGCGCTGAGAGCCGAGTGCTGAAAATGCTGTCAAATGTTTGCTTTCAGTGGCTATATTTTGGCAGAAAAATCCATTGGAGATATCTAATGTTGTTTTGTATTTCTTCCGCACATTGTTATTCATTAATGCTGCACTGTGTGCATTCTGTACTGCAAATATTTTACGCATGTGTTCAAATGTCTATAGTCTAAACCTAGACGGTATGAATTGTCGGGTTTCATTACAGGAAACAAAGGATTATTCATGGAAGAGGTGCAATTCTCGATTACACTTTGGTATTCAAGTTGATCTAAGATCTCCCTGACCTGTTTCTTTGCATCATGTTTTATTGGGTGCTGCCTTTGTGGTGTAGGAGTAGTTTTAACTGGGATTTCATGGTGAGGTGACTCTACATGAACCCTACATGATTGCAGTTTAAGGCTGCAGCTAGTGCTACTGCTACTCCTGCATGCATGTGTGTTTTAGTGATTCAGGAATGAGGTCGGAGAAACCCGATAAAATTACCTCTTCCCCTTTGGGCAATCCATGACGAACTCAGGTGGCCAATCTCTTTCAGCCAAAAGGATATCGTAACCAAAAGTCAGGTTCTCCCAAAAGAGACCTTTCACTTTCCTGGGTATGTCCCCCTCAATTTGGAGCATTATTTCGTATAACTTACCATTGTATTAGGTGTTTCCACCGTGATATGTTCATTCAACGCTGCTGTTACCAGAAATTCCATCAGGTTCTGGTGAGCTATTGTTACCTCTGCTGCACTGTCTAGCATTGTCAGAGCCCATTCCCCGTTCAATAGTTGAGTCCTCAGTATCCCGGGCATTTCTCATTTTAAGGCCAGCTATCTTTTTCCTTTTAAATTGAGGTTTAATTTTGGGTTTATCTTCTTTTTTGATAATGTAATCTGAAGTGCAATGTGTGTCTCTTGGCTTGACTCGCTCTTCTGACCTGTGTTCTAACCGTCCTTCCCTCTCTGAGTTTTTTGACGAACCCTGAAAGAAATGACAGGAACTTGTATCAGTATCCTGTTACCTGTCAGGTTTCTTAAAATTGTCATGGTTTCTAAGGTTATATTTCCTGTCAGAAGGCTCCTGTTGAAGAGACCCACCCCGTGATTGTGATGCATTTTGCTTGTTTTTTGATAGTTTTTTATCCCATTTCTTTTTAGAAGAATCAGTGGCTTGCTTTGAGTTGTCCTTTCACGGATTACTTGTTAATTGTGGTTTCATAGGTCTAGTTCCCAAATTATCTCTGCCCAGTGACGCATAGGTATCTTCGATAATTTTTGGTAAATCTTGCTCCTGTTGTGCAGGAGTGCATTCCCTCAGGCGTTGGCGTATAGCCACCTCTGCTGCCTCCCCTTTTATGTTAGTCAACCTAACTGCTGATACCTGGGCGAAATTGCCTATCAATTACATCCCTAAGTCCAGGGCAGGTTCTGCCCCGTACTCATTTTGTATTTGTTTTAAGACTTCTGGTATGACTGCAATTGAAGGGGTACCATGCATTCTGGTATATGCAGCAGCGAAACTCTACCCCAACTGCTACAATCCTCAATAGGGGGAGCTATCCCCATTGGCAAGCAAATTGTCAGTATTCTGTGCTTTTCTTGTGGGCCAGTGTGTGGAAAAACTGCCTCAAGCTGTGTTATTTTCTGTGCTATCCACTATGGCATTTGTTTACGTTTAGTGGGCATTCTTCCCATAATCACGTTCATTGTTTGTGGGGTGAATTTTGTTGCAGCTCCTGTGTTTGACCAGCTTCAGTGACCCTTGAAAGTTGAATTGTAAGTGTTCGCATTTAGAACTGTGTAAGATTTCTGTAGAGTTTTATTATCTCTTTGTGAAGTGGACGTAATTCTGCTGCTCGCTATGTATCTATCTGTGGATGCGGTGTGTAAGCAGCTAAGACCAGAAAGTTGCTCCGTCTCTGCTGAGTGGACCGAGTCTCACTTTATCTGTGGTATGGGGCAGGGCGCTTTAAACCAATTGATATGTTCTTGGTAAGTTAACGGGACTTCTATGTCCTTGTATGGACAGTATTCATCTGGTATTTCATCCGGAGTATGAGAATGAAACTTATGTGTGCGTGCATCTGCAGGAGGGAATTTAACCCAAGAATAGCACACTTCTGTTCTGAATTCCTCGTGTTCCTCAATCACGAAGGTTACGGTCCCACCTAATGATGAGACCCCATATTCTGCTAATTTCATAGTGAGTGCATTTCTGCAATTCTCTGAAATGTTAAGAGCTCATTCAAGCTCTGCTTCCTCCGCACCAGTACCACTCGTACCAGTGTCTCCATTCAGAGACATTATGACAGGAAGTCATTTATGAAAAGAGATAAGGTTTATGCACAATTTAGGGAACTATAATCCTTCAAGCTTGAATAAACCTACAGCTAATACATAGGACATACCTACTCAGCTGCGGCAGATTTTCCCTTCCCACCTCAGACGTCTCAGGGTATATGTAAATAGGGGTCTCTGAGAAAGCACGACTGAACTATCAGATTTGACCGTTAAATAAGAACCCAACCAATGTTGGGGGTGCCATGTCGTGTAGTTCCTAATAATACATAGGATCTGCGCGTTTAGACAACATAAACTAAAGGATTGGTGTCCAGACTGATTCCAGACACCCCCAGAAGATATGTTAGCCTTTAGACCAGCTAGCTCACAGTGCTACTATAAGCCCCTAACCTTAACAAAGAGCGAATCGTTTCTGGCAACTATCGAACATGACAACCCTTGATCCTTCGATGATCATGGAAACAGTACAGTACCTTTCGCTCAGTCACTTGTGCTCACTTCTCAGAGAGATATACAGAATAAACAATGGGGACGTTTTCAATAAGCATTTATTCAACCAGCGTCATTCTAGTATAAAATACGTGTGCTGTGACAACCATTAGACAGAAACATGTGTATATATGATTGCAAGCACCGACAGAGAAAAAAAAGGTAGAATTCTACCATGGTGCTAAAACAGTGAATATATGTTGGTCTCGAGTTGGACACCCCACAAGGGATGTCAGACCACTGCGTGAAGGGACTCCAACATCTTGTGTCAGCATGAAGCTTCTCCTCTGGCTTGCCCAATGAAGATGTGGTGCTTATATACTCAAAAGGTACCCTCAGGGGGTCTACCTAGATGTGTGATGATACTGTGGGCTTCTCTTTCAAGGATGACAATAGCAGTCACTCTTGTACAGAGTTATTATACTGAAGATGTTAATCCTGCTGTGTGATACTAATAATCCTCATGCATAATAAATTAGGCTAGTTTTCGGAGAAACCCATACAACATTTATTCTGCACATAACTAGGGAAAAGGTCAGTACCAGAGCCATTATGTAGAGCAAGGTAGGACAAATGTAGGTAAAAGGTTGTGCAGCTACCAAGGCCTATATTGGGGTACATTGGGGCTCATAACAAGAGTACTCATGAATCGTTCTACAATGCCAAAGAGGAGAGCTTTTATAATGCTTCACATTGATATGGCTAAGAAAGTCTCTGAATTCTTGACTATTGAAGGGTGGGCCACTGCCAGATTTCAAGATCACAGGGACACCTCATTTCGCAAAGATGCCAGCTAAACTTTTCATGAAAGATCTTCTACCAAATGGAAAACTGGAGTATTCATCAATACCGACCATTATATGATGTCCATTCTCAAGAGGACCAAAGAAACCAATGGCAATTCTCTCCCAGGCAAGGTTAGGCAATTTTGAAATGTTTAAAGGGAGCTGGATAACGTAGGTTGAGTGACAGTTGCATAAATGACAGGCCTTTAACTCTCTTTCAACCTTTTCATCAAGATAAGGAAACCAGACTCTGTCTCGAAGAGCTCTCTTTGTGTCAACTATTCCTCGGTGTCCCTCATGGGCCACTTCAATTTTTGCTGTCATAGACTCTCTGGATAAGTCATGTACCTCGCAAGATGAGGCCTTTCTGAGTTACAGATAGTTCATCTCTGATATTTCTGAATCTTAAGTACTCACTGTAACTGGTGAGCAGTCAAGAGTGCTGGATCCAACATTGGTGAGCAATAATGTCTTTCAATTTCAGCATATCACTATCTTGGCCGTTGGCAGTGACAATTTGTTGTAATGACATGGCAGCCGGTGGGATCGATTTTCCAATTAAATTTATGTAGACTTCAGCCATTTTAGATGGGGTACCAGGACATTGTAATGTTACTCTTGATAAATAATCAGCAGGATTTTGATCTTTCCCTGGATACTAAACGGTTGTGTAGTTGAGTTCTTGCAATTTCAAACCCCAACTTTCAATGCAAGGAGGCATCTTGGCTTTTGGATTGCCAAATATTGTCAATAGTGCTTGATGATTGGTCATTTCATATAAGATCATATGGAAATATTCACAAGCCCACACCATGGCCAAGCTCTCTTTCTCAGGTTGTGAATATACATGTTCAGTTTGTGGCAAGCTTTTACTGGTGTAAGCCACAATATGCTTCAGGCATTTGCCTGTCCATTGTGCTGTGCAAGATTGTGCCTAACCCAACAGGGCTAGCATCAACTACAACATCTATATGAAGCTCTGGGTCAAAGTAGGCCATTTCAGTGGAATTCTCGATGGCTTGCTTGATTCTTTTGAAACTTTATTCGCACTCACGTGACCAATGAAACACATCATTCTTTTTCGTCAGTTCTCGTAATGGTGCACTGACCTGGCAAAGTCATATATGCATCTAGAACAGTAACTGGCTATACCAATGAATGAACGTAACATAGAAATGTCCTGTGAGGGATTTGCAATAGATAGCGCTTGCACTTTAGTTGGATCAGGTGTCATACCTCATCAGAAAAGATATGGCCAAGAAATTTTAATTTTGTTTTATGGAATTCACATTTGTCAGCATTCAAAGTCAAACCACATCATTTAGCAAATGACATACGTGCATGAGAGATTTGTCATGATCTTTCCGAGTAGCTCCGAAGACTAACAGGTTATCGCTATAGTTGAAGACATTTACAACATGCTGAATGATAATTTAAATGAAGTGTTGGAAAAGTTCTGCAGCAGAGGATTCACCAAAACTCAGTAACTTATATCAAAACAGACCAATGTGTGTAGAGAAGGTTGTAATGAACCTGCAATTCTCTTCAACTTTGAACTGGTGATATCCTTTGTTTAAGTCGAGTCGAGAGAAAAACTTTGCACAATTCAATTGAGTTATCATATCAGCAATGTGCGGATCTGAATGTCTGTTTGAGCTGGCTTGTCCAGCGGGTTTATCCCTAGACTTTTTGCTTTTTGGCCTTCTGTTTCTGACCTGTTTTTGTTGGTTTTATGACTCTGGGCACTTTACCACTGCTGATCAGTTCTAAAGTGTTTATGTTTATGTTTATGTTTATGGGTTTTATAGAGCGCATAGCTGCCCATGGGCCTCCCAGCGCTGCGAAATAAGAGAAGTGCAGATACCTATCAGCCTGGGAATAGCCAGGTCTTTAGTTTTTTCCTGAAAGTTTGTTCCTCCGTGATCATTCTTAGCTCTAGAGGAATTGAGTTCCATAATTTCGGTGCCAGATGTGAGAAGGATCTTCCCCCCCATCTGGCTCTCCTTATTCTGGTAGTTGTGGCAAGATGTTCCGAGGAGGATCTCAGAATTCTGTCTGGAATGTATGGGGTGATCAAAGTTTTCAGTAGTGTTGGACCTTTCCCCTTAAGGGCTCTATGAGCTATACATAGCGCTTTAAACTTGATCCTTGCATGCACGGGCAGCCAGTGTAATGATTTCAAGGCAGACTTAGTGGATTCATGCCGAGGAATTTTTCGTAAAATTCTGACTGCCGCGTTTTGCACCACCTGCAGTCTGTTAAGAACATATTTAGGTGACCCCAGAAAGAGAACATTCCCATAGACCAGGCGAGACACCACCAATGCCTGCACCACTGTTCTTTGTGCTTTCTTTGGGATGATGTCCAGGGTTCCAAAACATGTAGCCGCGAGTTTGCTGGCTTGAGTTTCCATTGTGAGGTGGTTATCTAACCAAAAACCCAGGTTTTTTATAGAGTTTTTGTCCTGGTGGGTGCCCTAGCTCTTCCGGCCAATTCATGAGAATATGTGGATTTATTTTATTACCCAAAAACATAAGTTCAGTCTTGTCCCCATTAAGTTTTAGCCTGCTGTGGGTCATCCAGCTGGCTATTTTTATCATGCACGGGACTACCGAATTATTTATAGAATCGGCATCCTTTGTCACAGAAATTACCAATTGGGTGTCATCTGCATATGTAATTATTGACAGTCCAAATTCCTGGACAATGTCCGCCAATGGCTGCATGTAAAGGTTGAACAGTGTGGGGCTCAGGGAAGAGCCCTGAGGAACCCCACATGTAACTTTGAAACTGTCAGATAGCAATCCTCCTTCAGTGGTTTGGAAGGATCGATCATTCAAAAAAGATACGATCCATTTTAGGGCCTGACCCTGAATTCCTGCCCTTTCAAGCCTGGATGTGAGCGTCGTGTGGTCCACAGTATCAAATGCTGCGCTCAAATCCAGCAAAAGGATAGCTGCCTCGCCCCCTGGTCTAGAATGCCCTTCAATTTTTCTGTTACCAGCAGTAGGGCGGATTCAGTACTATGTGCGGGTCTAAAGCCCATTTGGGTCAGATGGAGGATCGAATTCTCCTCTAAAAACTGGGACAGTGAGGAATTTACATGCTTTTCAGCAATCTTACCTAGCGTGGGAAGGAGCGAAATGGGGCGAAAATTGGCCATGTCTGTTGGATCTAGATGTGGTTTTTTAATTAACGGGCGTACTATGGCATGTTTCCAAGTTTTCGGTACTATACCCTGGCTGAGGGAAAGGTTAAGTAGAGTTGTAGCAGGAGTTATAATTGTATCACCCGCCTGAGCCAATATGTGGGGGGGAATAGGGTCCAAAGGGGAACCAGATTTTATTCCCTGTAGGATCTTGGATGTAATGTCTACATTCAATTCAGGGAATGCTTCAAGTGTAGGTTTCCCCCAAGTCTCTAAGTACACTGGGTCACCCTGCAGGTCTCTGACGTGAACATTCTCTGACAAGGAATTGTAAATAGTGTCAATCTTATTTTTGAAGTAGGTCGCTAGTTCGTTACATCTTTCTCTGGATGAAGATATTGTAGGGGCCTCCGGAGCTAATATTGTGAGGGATTTTACAATCTTAAAAAGTTCTCTCGAGGAATTAGTAGCTATCTCAATTTTCTCCTGCAAATAATTTGCTTGCGCAATTCTAATTTCATTATGGTAGAGTCTAATTTCTGTTTTGTATTGTTTCTTTAATGCATTGTCGTAAGACTTCCTCCATTTCCTTTCTGTTTTTTTACAGGCTTTCTTTAAAGCTGCCAGGTGGCTGTTAAACCATGCTGGTCCCTTCCGAGGGCGATTAGGGCAGGTTCGCCCTTTTTGTTCCCTCTGTTCTGCCCCCGCGGTAGAACCGAAGCAAGAGGGAGAGCATATGCTCTCCCTGTAAATTGTTGTTATGGATTGGTGATTCCATGATTGGCATATTTGATTTACTAGTCAGCCTGTAAATGTAGCTCAGGCCTGCTATTGCAGAGCCTGTGTGCAGTCTAGTGCCATCATGTCGACCTGGCAAGGGCATCCACTTGCAGGCCCTAACCTTCTCTTTTCTTACATGTTAGTCACCCCTAAGGTAGGCCCAATGTACCCCAGGGTGCAGTGTATGTAAAAGGTAGGACTTGCCCTGTTGTGTGTGGCATGTCCAGATAGTGAAATACCGCCAATTTAGTTTTTCACTATTGTAAGGCTATCTGTTCCTATAGGATAGAATGGGAAGTTTGCTTATAACATCTTATAAGCATAACTGCTCCTGGGAACCACATAGGAGAATAAAGGTTAGTATGCCTGATCTCAGAATGTTAAAATGCATCTTTTAGTGAGGGTGATTTTTGCATTCTGTTTTTGAAAATACCACTTTTAGAAAGTAGGTATTTTCTTGCTTAGCCATCCAGTGTGCCTCTGCTAGGATGTGTATTGACTGTCTGGCTTTGGAGTGACAGGGGCTGGGGATGTGCAGTGGCTCCAGAAAGTCTGGATTAATCAGTGCTAGGCTGAATAGGCCTGGTCTGCATTTGGAGTGGTGGGAGGAGTAGCACCTGCACCTGAATAGGGCTGTGCCTGCCTTCCACAATGATGGCTCCGCCCCCCTGTGGTGTGTCTGGAGCCAGGGCTCACACTGACAATGGATGTTGTTGTGCACTTGCAAAGTGCCCCCCAGAACTGGTTTGGACTGGGCTCAGAGCCCTGGGCCAGGAGACAACAAAGAGATTTACTGTACAAAAAGAGGGGCCCAGACTCCAGACTTTTAGATCACTGCTGAACTAAGGAACCTGCCAGAAAGAAGAACCGGGAAAGCTAGAGGAGGAGTACTGCCCATGTACTGTGTGCTGTTGGGGTTGGCCTGCAGTGGTTGCTTCTTTCTTGGGCAGGGAAAGGAATGGACTGTACTTTCATCATCCTGCTATTAGAGTTTTCTCCAAGGGCTTGAAGTAGAGCTTGCCTCCTGTTGGAAGTCTCAGGGATAGAAAAGACTTCAAAGATCACTTCTGGGAATCAAGAGGCACCTTTGCCAAGGAGAAGAGCCGGAGAAGCTGAGGAGGAATCTTGCCCCTGTGCTGTTTGCTGTCTGTGGTTGGCCTGCAGTGGCTACTTTCTGCGAAGGAAAGGGAAAAGGACTTTGCTTTTTGCTGTGCCCCTGCTTGAGGAAGATCTCCAAGGGCTTGAAACTGAGCCTGCCTCCTGTCGTGAATTCTCAGGGACACAAAGACTTTACCATCAGCTCCCCTGAACTTCCTTGCTGGGAGTTCTGACCTGCTAAGAGGTGCCTGCTGTTGTTTTGGAACTCTTGAGGCTGTTTGCCACTGGGAGCTGGAAAGTAACGCAACTTTGAGAAGCGCGACGCATCCGCACCTGTTTCCGACGCATCGCTGAAGAAATCGTCACAGCGCCTGCCCGCGGTTTAAGAAATCGCTGTACGCCGCATCGAGTGCACTGATCTCCGAAGTCCGAGATCACCGCACCGATTCCGATGCAAGGCCTGCTGTGCGGCTGCAAGAACCCACGCATCGTCCTGGATCGTCACATCAGGGCACCAAGTCTGTCGCATCGTTGGGGGATGCAGTAAGAAACCGATGCATCACCTCCCCACGCAGTAAGAAACTGGTGCATCGCCTCCTCTACGGCAAGGAACTGGCGCATCACCTCCCCTGCGCAGCAGTAAGGAACCTACGCATCACCTTCCCTGTGGCCCTTTTTCTTTGTGTGCCCTATGCATCCAAGGTACTTTGTGTGAAAAGTGTCAGATCTGCAATTTGATTTAAACTGAACTATTTCTACCATTTAAAAGTCAGATTTTTATTACTGTAAGGCTATCTGTTCCTATAGGATAGAATGGGAAGTTTGCTTATAACATCTTATAAGCATAACTGCTCCTGGGAACCACATAGGAGAATAAAGGTTAGTATGCCTGATCTCAGAATGGATTTTTGTTGTTTGGTCTTGTTTGGTTTAGATAAAGATTACTTATTTTTCTAAAGTGGTGTGGTGTCCATTTGTAGTGTTTTCACTGTATTACTGTATGTGTTCACAAATGCTTTACACACTGCCTCTGAGATAAGCATGTCTGCTTGTGCCAAGCTACCAAGGGGGAGCATGGGTTATTTTAGAATTGTATTCCCCTTACCCTGACTAGAAGCAAGGGTTCCTATTTAGACAAAGGTACCTGCCTCTGCCAACTAGAGACCCCCATTTCTAACAATGTCGTTCTCTCTTAATTTACTTTTTTCCAGATGCATGTCATCCGAAATGTGTACCGCTTCTTCACTATCTTGTTTAGGCAATACTTCTACTACGGGAGAAACCCATAGCGTTGGACCAGTGGAGCGTTCAAGAACAAATTATTTTCTATTCAACAGCTTCTTGCAAGTGAAATGCAATTTGTCTGTGTCTTTGGGCAACCGGACAAACATCACCATTTTTATGTAACCGTACTTTCATAATCTTGAGTTTTCCTAACCCGTGAACTAATGACAAAAATATTCACTTACTATTTTGTGATGAGCATTCATAATGTAGTTCACTGATATCAGTCCCAAATCAGAAGTCCTGTTAAAACTGATCAGACAGGCACTTTAAGCTGTACCTTGAAATACATGAATGGGCACTTGTACCACTGTTTTCTTGTTCCATCATAGCTACAGATGAACCTTGACTTTTTAAAGGTGTTGACTCATGGATCCCATGTATATACTTTAGTTTTCAATTACGTACGTTTTGGTAAGGGAGACAATTCACAATATTTCTCCTCAGGCCTAATGTTTATCGATGTACAGCAATCAACAATAAAAGGTAGCGAACACCCATTTATGTTTAAGGTAATCTTCAGACAAGTTTGCATGTCTTCTTCATGTCGATCTTTCGTTCACCTGTGTTTTTTCTCATATTTGACGAGTCCCACATGTGCATGCCTTTCTGAAGTAAACATCAATTTTGCACAATTATCACTGTCACTTTCAATTGAAACCGACACAGAGGAATTCTTTGGCAATGATCAACTTCTTTTCGTGTAGATTTGCCTCTCTTGGTGTGACCGCTTGGCCTTGTAGGAACACGTCAAACATCGTTGACACAGTGCTTGATCTGCCATTTTGTCTTCACGCTCTGATGCACTTACTTTTCACTTCGTCATGCAGAACATCACAAAATGGTTTGCTTTGCCATTGACGTTGCAAATCTGTCCAGTTACGGGACATCTACCGTTGTGTGGAAACAACAATCCAAATCTGAAACACATTTTCTTTTTTGTGGAGATATCGCTTTGCGTCCCTCAGCTTTATGCTTTGTCTTACTTTTCATGTTCATAAATGACACATTCTGGGCACCTATGGCCTCCATGTCAGCTGCTTGTCGATTAAAACACTCTTTAGCTCAGGCAGGCATGACGACTTCCTCTAAGCTAAGACTTTCCTTAAGAATTTGTTGGTGAAAGGAATCTGACAGACATCCGTCTATAACTCTGAGGTGCGTAGCTTCCTCATCATTAAATTCATTAAACTTACAGTGATTTATGAGGAGATCCAGTCTCTCAACAAATTCATTGAGGTTTTATCTTCTCTCTGGCATTCTTGACTGCAAATGTATCTTTCACAATCTACATTTCGCACTGGATTGAACTTGGCATTCAAAGCTGCTTTGATTTGATTATGCATCACTTCACCATCTTGTTGTATCTTTTTTATGGCTTCTTTTACACCTTCACCCACCATGTTTGTTGCGACCTCCACTGGCGAAAGATGGAAGTAAGAACTACTCAGGATCCGAACGATGCTCAATTGGGTCCACCTCTTGATACCCCCAATTTAGATAGATAAACAGAATATTAGGGTGATTAAGCGAGGGAAGAGATAGGAAGGGAACAGCTGGGAAGGAGGGGAATACCTGAAAGAAGAGAAAATAATGGTTAACCACATATGAATAAGACTATTCTCGAAAAGTCTCACTAATAGGAGCAATTCACATACCTCATACCAAACTACTGTAGTCCCGCACTTCTTCCATGCAGTTAGAGCCTTTTTCCCCAAAGCTATGTTCTCTATCCTTAAAAGTCAGAACACAGGAATGTTAGTCAGCACACATAACTAACTATGAACCAGCAGTCATTGAATCAAGCCTTTGATCATACATACCCCAAAATATAAATAAGGAAACCAAAAAATATGCAGAAGCCTTCTAATCCAAAAATAACGAAGTAGCAAAAAGAAGGAGTCTTTAAATTCCAAATTGACATAGGTTGTGACACTGACTCTGTGAACAACTCATGTGGAACTTCTTCTTTTCGAAGCTGAGGCACAAGTAATCACGAAACATTTATAAGTGCCAAGACTGTCCTGTGAATTTGAAAACCAAAATAAAAAGAAAATGTATCTCCGTAATCCAAGTTATTCCAACACAACTCGGATTTGCTCCATGCCAGTTACAGTAAATTAGTTCATTGCCCATAAACCTTGGAAACAACAAGAATCGGATGCAGTTCCTTCACTGCAACCAAAAGGGACCCTTCAGCAAGAGGACCTGTGAACATACGTCTTAACGTGGCAGCCGCCACTCGGCAACACAGCAAGCTCACCTCCGAAAGGACGCGTTGAGGTGACTCACTCCTTGCCTCCTGTCAAACTCAGAAACAGCAGGCGCGGGCACAGAGGAAAACGAACACCTCCCGCAGCTCGCCGTCATCCATAAAACAAGCGAAGAAACATCCTAGGGGTAGAGAACCCGTAACGTAGATCTCCAGGGACATAAAGTATCTTCCGGAATTATGCATGCCCACCGACGTGCCTCATCCGGTTTTAAAGCCTAGGATAGGCTGTGTAAAAACTACAAACCTTCCCATTGCTTCATGGGATTTGTAGTTCAATCGGGGGTCAACCAGCATCGTGAATCCTTACGCGAGCAAAATTGCCCCGTCGTGCCTTCTCACTCGGATAATGCAGGCACCGGATTACTGTTTCCTGACAGTACATCCCCCTCCCAGGTGCCCGCTAGGGCCAGGTTTAGTTGGATGTCGTACGTGAAAGGCCCGTACCAGCTTCGGAGCATGGACATTAGTGCATGGTTCCCAGGAATCATCCTCAGAGGTGTAGCCCTTCCAAGACACCAAATACCACAGGAGACCCTTACGATACGCGGAGTCCTTGAGGCTCCGTACCTCATATTCCGCATGGCCTTCCTTTATTACGGGTGGAACAGCTTTACACCTGGACGTTCCTGCTGGTTTTAACAGACTAGAGTGAAAGGAAGGATGTATTCTCATATGGACAGGCAGTCTCAACTTGTACACCATAGGGTTTATCCGTTTGATCACTGTGTAAGGGCCAATGTATTTTGGGTGGAAAACACTACGTATCTTAAAACGTATGTTCTTTGTGGATAACCACACCTTGTCACCAATCTGAAACACAGGTCCCACCTTACGATGCTTATCCGCCCACTTCTTGTATTGTGCTTTGACGTGCTTTAGGTGTACTTGTATCTTTTTGTGAACATTCTTTAAGTTTTTAACATGTGCTCTCACCGATGGAACTGTTACTTGTGTTAGTGGGAGAGGGACAGGAAGTATTCTTGGATGGAACCCATAGGTAGCGAATGATGGAGGCACTCCTATAGCACTATGCACCGCATTGTTGTAGGCTAGTTCAGCCATCCACAACAAAGACACCCATGAGTCTTCGGTGTCTTCTGCATAACATCGTATATATTTTTTGAGGGTTTGATTGAGCCTCTCAGTTTGCCCATCAGTTTGTGGATAGAAGCTCATGGATAGGGCTGAAGAGATTTGTAACGTTTTGCACCAAGTCTGCCAAAATCGTGCCGTGAATTGGGGACCCCTGTCTGAAATAATCACTTCTGGTAATCCGTGTAATAGAACCACGTTGTTCAACAAGAGTTGTGCTGTTTCTCCTGCCGTGGGTAAGGTATTACATGGAATAAAGTGTCCCATTTTTGTAAGGCAGTCGATTACCACCATAATGGCTGTATGCCCCTGATTCTTTGGTAAACCAGTAATGAAATCAAGACTCATGCTCTTCCATGGCTGATCTGGGGTAGGCAAAGGCATCAATTGTCCAGAGGGTTTGGAATTACTGCTCTTAGCTCTAGCACACACACCACAGTTTTTGATCCATTGTCTTACATCCGCCCCATGGATTCCCACCAAAAATAACGCTGAATGAGTTCCAATGTCTTGGTGTATCCAGGATGTCTTGCCATCTTTGATTCATGACACCACCCAAAGGCCTTAAGCTGCGTTTCTTTAGTGGGCAAGAATAATTGGTTTCTGAAAAAAGGCGCTCCTTGTTTGATACTACGATGAGTACCCTGGGTAACCCCCACATCCAAGAATGTATTTATGGTGACAGCACATAGTACCTTGGAGGGCTGAATGATTGTTTCCATGGTTTGTTCTGGCGGTTCATCCCCCGCTGATTGTCTAGATATGGCATCCGCCTTTCTATTCTCCGTGCCTGGTCGGTATGTGACAACGAAATCAAAATCAGCAAAAAACAACATCCAACGCATTTGCCTTTGGGTCAGTTGTCTTGCAGTTTTCATGAATTGGAGGTTCCTATGTTCCGTGTACACTGTGACAGTGTATCGAGCCCCCCACAAGTATTGTCTCCATTCTTGAAATGCTTGTTTAATTGCCAGAACTTCTTTCTCTGCAATGGTGTACTTCAGTTCTGCGGAATTGAGTTTTTTAGACATATATGCAATCGGATGGAGTTGACCTGAATGTTTGTTTCTTTGTGACAGTATAGCTCCAACCGCCACATCAGAAGCATCGGCCTCCACTATGAAAGGGGCTTCCGGATTAACATGACTAAGTACAGGCGCTGAAGTGAATGCTTTTTTCAAAAAACAGAAGGCTTCTGTGGCTTCAACAGACCAAAAGAAAGGTACCCCTTTTCTTAGCAATCTAATGATGGGTGCTACTACCCGGGAGAACTGGTGAATAAACCTCCTATAGTAGTTTGCAAAACCCAAAAAGCATTGCACGTCTTTCACACTGTGAGGCTCTGGCCATTCTTGTAGAGCATGTACCTTTCTTTCTGCCATACTAAACCCAGAGGGGCATAACATGACCCCCAAGAACTCCACTTCCAAAACGTGAAACTCACACTTGCTTAACTTGCAATATAGATGGTGCTGTTTTAATTTCTTCAATACCAACACCACATGTGTCTTGTGCTCATCCTCATTCGCTGAGTGTATCAAAATGTCATCTATATATACAACAGTAAACTTATCCAGATATTCCATTAACACATCATTCAAAAAGTATTGAAAGGCCGCTGGGGCGTTGCACAAGCCAAACGGCATAACCGTGTATTCAAATAACCCATATTGTGTCTTAAACGCTGTCTTCCATTCGTCCCCAGTTCTCATACGTACAAGATGGTATGCACCCCTCAAATCCAACTTTGTGTATACTGTGGCGTCTTTAACCTGATCCAAAAGTACTGAGATCAAAGGAAGAGGGTGCCTGTTTTTAATAGTGTTTTTGTTTAACATGCGAAAGTCTATGCAGGTACGCAACTCTTTGTTAGCTTTAGAAATAAAGAAAAGTGGTGAAGCAGCTGGAGAACGGGAAGGTCTTATAAACCCTATAGAGGTGTAATGGTCTAAATACTCTTTCAAGTGGATTGTTTCGGGCTCTGATAAAGCATTTACTCTACAAGATGGTAGAGTAGCACCTGGAACCAAATTTATTTGGCAATCGTACTTCCTATGAGGGGGCAAAGTCTCTGCTTGACTCTTGTTGAATACTTCCCTGTATTCAGCATAACATTTGGGTAACTCAGTTTCTTTTTCTGCTGCTGTTGCTATCACAAACTGTTGTACTACAGCTAAAGACTGTACTGGGGTGTCTTGTATACAAACGAGATGACATTCTTCAGAATCGAAACGCATGGTCTTATTTTTCCAATCAATGGAAGGGTTATGTAGTCTAAGCCAAGGCATACCGAAAATGAGTTCCAACTGAGGGGCTTCTATGATATTAAACACAATGGTTTCTACATGTCTATTCCATCCATCTTTTATAGTTAAGGTGACTGGTTTGGTTTGTTCAGTTATGGGACCTGATTTTAAGGGTTCACCATCCACTGCCAACACCTTTTCCGGAACGGCTCTTGGGACCGTGGGAAGAGACAGTTTCTTTACCACTCCAGTGTCTATAAAATTCCCAGTGGCCCCAGAATCAATCATGGCCTCGATTTTCTGTTGTATCTCTTCTACCTGCACTTCTACCTGGATCAATATGTGAGACTCAGTTTCGTGCCTTCTCACTCGAATAATGCAGGCGCCAGATTACTGTTTCCTGACAATGTTCTTTAGATAATTGATCATGCAGCTATGAAATCCTCAAAGGTCTCTATCCAAGCAGTTCATCTATTGCCAATATTGTGTTTTTGGCAGCGTCCGTTGATGATGGCCCCCATTTTGACTACAAGATGCTGGTTTTCTGACTCTGATTGTGCCCTGGGCTCTGCTAAACAGGCCCAGGGCCAGTGGTCTGATTAAAAGTACATAGTTATTCATAAATTATTTTTGGCAATTACAGGCCCCTGTAAGTCCCTAGTACATAATAAGGCAAGGGGGATTCAAACTACCTATAATTTCCTAGTATATAATAGGGAAGGGAGATTTAGAGACCCATGAGATTTCCTGCACTAGTGTGCACTGCTGTGTTGCCTGCTGTAATTAAAAGCCTTTTAATATGTTTTTAAATTGTAATTATATGCAAATTCGACTTTGGAATTAAAGGTACTTCCAAAGTAGTAATCTACTTTATTTTTTACATATAAGTCACCTCTAAAGTTGTCTCCCGTAGGTGCCCTAAGGGTAGGGTGCCTTTTAACCATAAGCAGGGACATTATAAAAATGTTTTATATGCCCTGGTGAGGGAAAAACTGCCAATTTCCTTTCCCCCATTGTAGATAATTAGACTCATAGGCCAACATTGGAATATTTTATTTAAATATAAATATTGCTAGGAAGGAGCTAAAATTTAATTCAAGGACTTAAAATGTGAGTTATGATACATTCAACAGCTTGCCACTGTTAAATCTAATTTTCTTTTCAGTGAGCCAAAATCCAGCTTTCCAGCTGCCCTCTCCTGATTGGCTAGCCTTTCCCAGGCTGAGCCAAAGCTACTTGATGAGGTATGAAGTGTCCTGTTAGATTAAACAATGGCATTTCTGTGGGTGGAGAACTTTAGCTGCAGAAGCCAAAACGCAGGAAGAGGGTGGGGGAGCCAAACTGGTCTTCAAAGGGAGAATGACAGTTTGGGACCAACATAGGCTACCCCCCACATCCTGCACCCTCAGCTAAACAGGCGCCTCAGTAATTAGATTAGTAGGGGTGTTGGAAGGGGTGTGTTAGTAAAACTTAGCCACACCAGTGGGTTGGCTTAGCCAGATCTAACCCCAAAGGACAGACTTTCTCCATGTTGGATTTTGGAAGAATGGTGATTTCTGGGGCAAGAATATGCCACACTTTGGAGGAGGTGGTCCCCGTGTATCCCATTGGTCAGGAGTGTCCCAAGTGCTTGATGCCCAGGAACAATGCATAATTATGGAAGATCTGTCTGGCAACTCAGATCTGCTGCCTGAAACTACAGAGAGAAGAAGGACTGCCATGTTGGATCCCTGGCCTCTACACCAAAGGATTGCACTTTGAATAACTATACCTTCTACACAGTTGGAACTACAGCCCTAAGGACTTTGCCTTGCTTCAAGAAGGAGTAAGGAGTGTACTCCCAGCAAGCTACAGGTTAAATGAGCTCACCTGCATCGTTTCCACCAAGAAGTCCCCATCCTGAAGTGCGTCCAGTGGGGTTTTAGTGATTTAGCCAGGTGCAGTGTGGGAATTGTAGTAAAAAAATCCCAAGAACCATCTTAGAGGTTCTAGACCCCTGGATTGGTGTTATGGACACTTTGAACCCTTAAGGTGGAACTTCAGGCAGAAGTTTGAGAAGTTTGGAGAAGTTAGGAGCAGCTTTTGTAAAATGCTGCAAAAACTTACCAGACCCCAAGAGGCAAACCAGAGCACCTGAACGCTTGGCTGGTACTGTGGACCACTTTCCTGCATCTAGAACCACTTCTGGAAGTAAGTGTAAAGAGCTTGGTCCAGCAAAACCCTTTTTTAACCCTTTGAGCGCTATTTGCTTCTAAGAGCTAGTTTTACATCTAATCTTTTAAAAATCATATGTCTGGTTTCCTACATTGGATTTTTGTTATATTGGTGTCTATTTGTTCATAAAATGTTAATCTATTTTTATAAATTGGTGTTGATGTTTTATTCTGTGTTGTTTCCTGCTTATTTAATGTTTTGAATGCTTTACACACCTGTCTCCTAAGTTAAGCCTGCCTGCTCGTTGCCAGTGAACAATTGTTGAGCAAGGGACTAATGTATTGAGACCTTGACTGAACCTTTTATTGGGAATGTGGCCTAATTACTAGTGGTAAGTTACTACTTATCCCTACTAATAATCCACTTTCCAACACTCCACAAGCACAACACAGCCCTCCCTCTGGGCTCACTTCACAGCAGGCTGTGGTATATTGACTCTCTTCAGTTGTTTAAGTAAGTAGACAAGTCTTTTCATATTTGAATGATTTGATAAGCAGATAACGTTATGATATTCAATTATCTTTGCACTTAAATGTCTCTTCATAAACAATTGGTTGATCTCTGCTTCATAGCACATCAGATTACAGCTTGAATTGCACTGGATTATCACAATACGTTGCTTTTCAAAACCTGGTTGTATCCGCCTTTAGCATTGTTACGCTGTAAGATGTATGTAATTAATTTGCATAATAGCGTAGTACCTCTGTTTGCAGGATTTTTAATTGATTCTCAGCCACCGATGTTTAGATTGTCAATGATGGTTTCTTTATCCACCAAAGCTTTACAGAGGATGGCATTGTACTAAGACTCCACAGGTACCAGGGTTAATTCTGCACTTCGACTGCGGCACACGTGGCACACACAAGCAGTATGCTGGACCACAGCAAACCCTCTGGGATAGCACTTATCTTCTATCATCACCAGTTGTAGTGTCCTACCCAGCCCGGGCACTAGCTCATGATTACGCCACACATAGGGAGTAGTTATACATGTCTTTATCCATCAGTGTATAACCAAGTACTCAATGTTCTACACCTACCTTCACTTCACTACCATCTAATGCCTACGGCACTAGGTCTACGAAGTCCATCAGGAACCAAAAGAGTTCTGCCAATCTTTATTTACACAACACTATAACTATGGCTCTCTTAGAGAGCCTCAACCATTTATTTGAGTTGCTGTATCTCATAATACACTGCTATGACATAGCAATGGCTGATAAGTAAACTGGTTACCCACTGCTGTGAAGACATAAAGGCCTTCCAGGCCAGGCTGATAGGCCTTCCTGAGAGCCTTTCAGTGCAGCGCTGTTTGTCCTCTTTGACTGATAGCAGAAAGCACAGCTGCAGGAGTGGGAAGGAAGGCAGGGAAGGTGGTAGGGCTGGTCAAGGATGGCAGATACGTTTTTTTAAGCTTTAGGACAGGGATACATAACAGAGAGCTATGCTTTGCATGGCTCCCCCATTACTCCTCTGTGTAGAATTTGAAAGCATGTGAAGGTGATTTTGGGGGCCATACATAACAAAGAATTACAGTCGAGTAAAAAGTAAATTATGGGGATGTTTATCACAGAGGGGCTCTGAGTGACAACATAGGCTCTCGCTGTCTATTTGATGTCACTCAGAACCCCTAGTTGAAAAACATCCCCGTAATTCACTGTAACTGGCTGGGATGTTCGAAGCCAGTCAGAATTCACCGCTCAAGATAGGATGAGTACAATGCAAGTGTCCAATAACCTGTGATCCCCTTTGGGTAGCTTGGCACCGAACAGACAGGCTTGTCCTCAAGCCCCAGGTGTAAATTATTGGCACAACACCACCCTTGCAACACACTGCGTACACCACAAAAACACTATACAGTGTATGTATAAAACACTGGTCTTTGTATTACACACACACTGAAATCAAAATGAGATACACATTGTATATACACTTTACAGTTATTTGCAATTGTCGAACTTCCCCATTGAAATCAAATTGGGATGCACGTTGTACATAGACTTTACAGTAATATGCAATTGTCGAACAACAGTTGCAATGGTCAAGCAATCACAGGTCTTTATCTATGCCTCGTGACTCGGCTCCTCAGTCACTCAACTACACAAGCCAACGATACACATTGCCCATGCTGGTGCCCCAGTGATTAGATTAACGGAACCACCTAAAGCAGAAAGAAACAGTTACTTAGTTTTGTCCATCCGGATTAGGCCTCCAGGCGCCCGGCGGGATCACTAACCCCATAGACAAATAGTTGTGACCTAGGAGGCTGACGTGCTTCCAAGTCTGGAGAAATGTTTCCACTCCAGCGGAGGTGCGAGCTGACAGCCAGTGTTAGGTGCCCTCAAGGCACAACGAAAACCCTCAGGCCTGTCACGATGCTCTCCACAACGAAGGACCTCGTGTCATGGGTCCAGGGGAAGGGAGCCAGTGACCTAAAATGGAGGCTGCAATGTCAGGTCTGGTCGTTCCCCAAATCTGGAGGTTGAAGACAGTCTCAGCTCCAAGCTCAGGTCTCCCAACACCCCTCAGACACCACATGCCCTTGAGTGCAAGCTAGCACGGGTCCCTCAGACTCTGCAAGCTCCCACTGAAGTCCACAAACGCCTCACATCCTGGCCCTCAGTTGAGCTGCTGGACTTTACGAGCACACTCCTCTACACAGTGTGATGTTGGTGTACGTTTTTATCCCAGCCGATGATCATTTCCACCCGTTGCCTCCTCACCATGTGTGGTCCTTACGATCTCGTGGAAATAGGGAGATTCTTTGCGTCCCTGGGATCTCATGGACAAGAGGCCACCAAATCGGTTCTTGGAGAGTACTTAGAGACCAGGGCCATGACAGTTGACACTGAGCTGCAGGGCAGCAATGTCCAGGCAAAATCCAAGTGACAGCCCCCTTCCTGAAGCACAAAACGCTCCAGGCCACCACAAGTCTGTGGATACTCCAGTTGCAGTCCCTCCCTCATGGTTCCAAATCCAAATGCGTATCTACTTTTGGAGGCCAGAGCCCCAGTAGTTCTACCCACATTGGCCTTTGAAGATATGATCAGTTCAAAAGGCCACCTTTGAAATGCACATGCCCTCTCAAAATGTTGTCCTGTCTCCCATCCTACCCTGGGAGGTCTAATCACTATCTTATTGGGGCCAAGACTCTTCCCCTTGGAATGCAGGAGCCAATTTCACTCCACATATCCGTCACAGAAAAACTGCTCAGTCAGAGATCCGCAGTTTCCCTTGAGCCCCTAGTTTATGGCCTTCTGTCAGGAATACACAGATACAGCTGTCCCCCCAGCACCCAGATGTGTATTGGAGACAGGCCAACAGGCATACTGAGCCACAAGCATCGAAATGCCCACTTTCCCAAAGTGACATTTCAACAGGCGCAATGTCGGATCCACTCGCACTACCGGAGAGGATTCGCCATTACAAACTCATCGATATCAAACACTATGCTGTTACTATTCAGCATGTAGGAAATAGTGCACAATAGCCTTTCCCTACATCACCCATGCTAATCCAATGCGAGAAGCACACTCAGTCATACCGAACACACCCCCCACTGCCATTGACGACCCTTGCATGTAATGCACACACGCACATGCCCTACGTCTTCCCAACACCGCACCCTGCCACCAGAGAGAGCTCTGAAACAGCAAAAGACATGCAGAACCTTGGTACATAGCTTTTTAAATGTCAACCCGAGTAAAAGTAACCTGTGCACACAGGCCCCACCAGTGCAAACCAAATCGATGAGCAAATTCCGTGGATGGCACAATAAGTGCTGCAGGCCCACAGAGGAGCATTCAAGGTACATGCCCTGGGTATATGTCTTACCCTTAGAAAAGGGACTTAAGCTAACTCAAATCAGCCAATCATGTATGTACCAATCACCACTATGTATTTATCTGATAGAGACATCTAGCCGCAGATTCCTTAACTTTGAATTCTCCCCAGGTGCAGACTGGATCTGGAAGTTTTTCAGCAGTACCTCTCCGCGCTGGGGATGACGCTGTATGGCTCAGCGATGACGTTGACTCCGGTTGTGATGTCAGCTGAGTCCCAATGTCAGTTTCTTCTGTGAAAACCTTCCGCACCAGAATGCAGAGGCACCATATAAACTGGCTGTGGAAACAGTGTGCCAAAAAGTTCAAATTATCTTTAAAACATGACCAGAAAATGGAAATAAATGGTATGACAATACCCAGACAAGGCCCTTGAGAAAAGACCCAGTGGTGTGACAAAACCATCACAACTAAATGGTATGGCAATACCAAATCTAGATTTAAGAAATAAGACCAAAGGTCCAATGAATCACACAATCAGGTGAAACAGCAATCACTGGTATATGAAACCAGCACAGAAAAAGGGTATAACTTTAGCAGAACAGAATGTTTGCAAAGCGGGGAGGATGGGCAGGGAATTAAGGAATCTGCAGCTAGACTGTGTCTCTACCAGATAATACTTTACGGAAGGTAAGTAACTTGTTCATCTGATAGAGACATCTAGCCGCAGATTACTTAACTTAGAATTAAATTCCATAGCCATACCCACCCGAGATATCCCGGCAGGCACGGAAAAACCAAAGCCTTAAGGAAAACAGAATAAAAACCTGTCAGAAGACATCTGGCAGCAGTCAGACAATAGCATTCAACCTCCAAAGGGTGAGTTAGGCCTTGCTCTAGGAGGGGCAAAGGCAAAGCAAATGCCATGTAACCCGCATTCTGTACATCAGAGAAAAAATATCTGAAGGTAACCTATGCTAACAACTTCAGAAAAGAAGGGCTTCCTGAACAGCAAGTCTATTCCTAAAACAGGAACATATTATGACCAAACTGACCAAGGTTCACATAATGTATAGTTCTCGTACAAATAGAAAGATGGAACTCAACAGACATGAATCCGTCATAAATATTGAACAATTATGTCCAGCCCTATATCACCACGTTCCACACATACATATAGAACCAAACCCAAAGTTACAGAGAAGAGACATAAATCACATCTCATAGTAAGTTTTTTTGTTTTCTTTTAGAACGACTACTCCTTTTATCATGTGTAGCAGATGCCATTGCACAACATATGTAAACACATATGCACCACCCTTATATATACTCTGCACACACACATGGATAAATGGAAATGAAAAAACAGCCCCCATAATGCCATTCAATCCAGCATTAAGAGAGTGATTACGCCCTCAAAGACTTGGCATCAAGATAATGCCGCCTGCCACAAGAATATTACCAGGCTGGTATTAGGTAACCCTGGGCGTAGTTTGCTTAGTAGCACTACACGTAGCTATACGAAGTACACTTTGAACTACGTGTAGCTACACAAATTGCATAGCTGTGTGTTTGTCTGCACTGTGCAATAATTGCCAACGACATCTTGCACAGTGCAAGTTAAGATAAAATAAATATCTCTGTCTTTATATGCTAAAATGCATACAGTCATTTCACAAAAGTGAAAACGAAAAATTAATTAGCAGTGAGAGAGGTGATGATTTTGGGGTCCCCCCTAACCTAGGGGGAGGACCAAGCAGATGCCTTGAACACAAAGAGCATATCATGATTCAGTGGTGGTCCCTTCCTCAGTCATTGAAATCATTAATACATCAAGCTGCAGTTCCACTAGTCGTTACTAGATGTCCCTCACGAGTCAAATGCAAAAGCTTCATGAAAGGGTTTCAATGCTTTTACATTTGACTCGTGAGGGACATCTAGTAACGACCAGTGGAACTGCAACTATAATAATTTCAATGCTTTTGCATTTGACTTCGTGAGGGACATCTAGTAACGACTAGTTGAACTGCAGCTCTTTGTAGAATTATTTTGATA
Source organism: Calotriton arnoldi (assembly GCA_963921515.1). Classification (NCBI taxonomy): domain Eukaryota; kingdom Metazoa; phylum Chordata; class Amphibia; order Caudata; family Salamandridae; genus Calotriton; species Calotriton arnoldi. The sequence goes on along the minus strand of CAWUFW010011121.1, from coordinate 58,795 downwards.
TTGGACACTATAATATTCACTGCCCACTGCTAATCTCGTCCCATAATGCTTTGCAGGGCCTTTGGTTGGGATTGTATTTTTGCCCATAACTGTGGTTGGGGTGGTCCTAGGAGGAAGGGACCATCACTGAATCCTTCAGCATGATATGCTCTTTGTGTTCAAGGCATCTGCTTGGTCCTCCCCCTAGGTTAGGGGGGACCCCAAAATCATCACCTCTCTCATTGACTAATATTTTCATTCTCAAAGTTCATTTGAGTGAACTAGTTATAGGCTTTTTAGCATGTAAAATTGCTTTTTCAAAGCATTTGTAAGTGTTGATGGTTATGTTGCTACGCTACGTCTATTAGCACAGTTTTTGTACTGTGCTACGTACAATTTGCTTAGTGCGTACTAGCACAAACTACGAATGCTCCGTGTGCGTAGCGTAGTACTACGCCCAGGGTTAGTATTAAGTAATAAAGGCATACATGAAAATGACACCTTGTCATCAGAAGCACTTTAGACAATACTTGGTGTAAAAGGTCAGAATGGATAAAATAAGCCAAGTTCCTGGAAATTGCCCAAAATGAGAACCTAGGGGCTCATTAGGATGGTGGTGTTTGGCACATCCGCGGTGCTGGCCGTGGCGGAAAATGTCCTTTTCCGCACTCCAGCGGCGGTCCTTGTGTCTGCCATATTACAATGGGCAAAGATAGCCCATTTCCCATCCGCTGCGGAGTTTCAGGATCCGCCAGTAATTTCCTTCCGCAACGGTGGAGGACGGAGCCAATAGAGAAAGACCACCATGCAGAATGACGTTACGACCGCCGGACAAATCACGATGCCTCAAACAGCCCATCAGAACGCAGCGGAGAAACCAGCCACTCGGAGACGGCGGAAGCACTACTGCGGAGATAGAAACTCGAATCCCGGTCACCTCCACGCGTTCCTGACCACTATGGATCCAGCTCTTCAAGCCCTTCCGCTGCTGTACCTGATCCACAACCAGCATATAAGACATCGCCGCGGTCAACACCGCAGGTGAGTAAATAACACATCTCTGCATACAACCACAACACACAACCCTTGTGCTGAAATAGGGTTCCTGTCCACATCAGACACTCTGGTGGAGACAGGAACATATCCCCCAGTGTACTCACACATGTCCTGCTTGCTAGAAATCCACACCTCCGCATCGGGTCACTGTTGGACTTGGCCCTTTTGGCAGGTTCACCCCTAAACTTTTTGCTCGTCTCCTAGCCTTTTCCCTGTGTAGTGTTGGTGGTTTTAGGCCTCTGCGCACTTTAGCCCTGTGTCCCAGTGTAAAGTGCGTGCGCACTCTGAGTGCGTGTGGTGAGATTGGCCTGCCCTCCCATAGGAATGCATGGGGATATGTGTGTCCATGGTAATTCCTGGTGTGAGAGTAGGGCAGGGGCGAGTTTAGTATGTGCGAACTCGTGAGAATAAATGCTGCGCAGTGGTGTGCGCAGATTTATTGTGACTAGTGGAGAAGTGCCACTTTTAGAAGTTGGCATTTATGTGTGCTCTGTGTCTGCCTGCCTGATGTGAATTGCATGTCTGGCTTTGTGAGTGACAGGGGCTGGGAGGTGTGTGTGGCTCCAGGAGGGGCAGGGTGAGTCAGCGCAGGGCTGAATAGGGAGATCTGCATCTAGATGGGAGGGAGGAGTTGCACCTGGGACCTGAATAGGGCTGTGCCTTCCCTCCACAATGCTGGCTCCACCCCCTGTGGTGCGTCTGATGTCCCTAGCCTGTCCTGTGAAAGGAGAGAGGAGCTGAGCAAAACAAAGTGCTCCAAAGCTCCCCCAAACCAGTTGCATCTGGTTTTCCCTAAACCCTGCACCTTTAGACAAAGGAAAAGGTGTATAAAAGAAGGGGCTGTGACCCCATGAAAGTGTTCTGTTCTGTGCTTACTTGGGCTGGGGAGACACTCTGCCAGGAGGAACCGCCGTGGGACCCAGCTGCAGCTTCTTGGGGATCCCTGCGTGCTGGCCTGCCTGGCTGCGCTGTGCTTGGGTGTCCCCAGCCCCAAGGACTTGTTATTTCTGCCTGCCTGCGCACCTCTGGAAAAGAAGGGCTGCCTGCTCCCTGGTTGTGTCAGGTGGGAGGCAGGCTGAGCGCTGTATTTTATTTACCTGAGGAAGCGGAGAGGAGCGGAGCGTGTGTGCTCTGCAGCGCTGGGCTGCCAGAGCGCCTGGAAGGAATCCCAGCGTGGGAATCAAGCAGGAGCCTACCCAGGATTGCCATCCTTCGCGGGTGCCCACCCCGCTGTAATTGCACCGTGTTTAGCCCTTAGCTTTGCGGGAGCCTACCCCGCCTTGGATGTCTGTTATTTGAAAACGGGTGCCCACCCCGCGTTGGGTACTGCCGGCGGGTGCCCACCCCGCTCTGGTGTGCATAGACGAGCGGGAGGCCACCCCGCCTTGCCGCCGTCCGGAGGAGCTGCCCAGATTTAAAGAAAGCGGGTGCCTACCCCGCTGTGGTAATTCCCGCACTTTGAGCCTGAGGAAAAGGGCTCCAGCGCCTCTAGAGCAACGCGACGCGGAAGACAGGCGTCGGTTGCCTGACTAGGGGCGGGGCTACCATAGAGGCCAATTGCGGCCCAGCGCCACAGGAAGACGTCCGGAGCCCGCCCGCCCGCCCACGTCGAAGCCCCGGTCCCGAGAGAGGGACCGGGCGAAGCAAAGGAGAAGTCCTGAGCCCTACGAGAGGGCCCAGGTGAAGAGCAGTGATGGTCCAGGCGAAGGGGACAGGCGGCACTGCACTTGCGGCGAGGCGGGGCTCCCGTGTGGTGAGGAGAGCCCCGCGTGCAGTCTAAACGCCAGCCAGGAGTCCTCAGAGAGCCCGGTGAGTGGGGCTCAGCCTTCAAGGGGTTGGGGGGTGTCAGGGCACATTGCCGGTGCCGCCCCTGTGCCAGTGTCGTTGCTCATTTTCTCCAGCTGCCCCGTCTGTCAGTGGGCAGCTGCAACGTGTGGCCACATTGGTTTCTACGAGTCCCCCGAGTGGGGCTCCCCCGAGGCACATTGTCGGTGCCTGGAGCCGCGTGGATGCTCCCTGGGGCCCTGAGGTGCCCGTGCTGATTTCCTTTTTGGGGGCATTATTGTAGAAGTCCCGGAGTGGGGCTGAGAGGCACGTTAGTGCCAGTTTCCTTGCCACAGCTGCCCCGCCTGACAGTGGGCATATTCTTTGTGGTGGAGTCCCAGTGGGGCTCACAAGGCACAGTGGTGCCCGTGCCATTCCCAGCTGCCCTGCGAGAGCGCAGGCCGCTGCAACCTTGTGTGGAGTCTCCTTTTGTGGTGTGCCTAGTGTGTTGCTGCTGAGTGGGTATTGCGCAAGCGCTTTACACATTGCCTCCGGGATAAGCCTGACTGCTCGTGCCAAGCTACCAAGGGGGTGAGCAGGGGTTATCGTCGGCGTGTAACTCCCTTGCCCTGACTAGAGTGGTGGTCTCTGCCTGGCTTTGGCGCAAGCCTTAGCCAACCAGAGATCCCATTTCTAACATTGGTTGTCAGCGGTGGGGATTTGGACTTGCGTTTGCGCAGTACCACAGCGACAACTGGTTGCACTACAAACTCTACATTTAGATAATCACGTGTGTGGGGATTATTGTTCTGAGTTTTGTTTTAATTCTTCTCCTAAAAGTGTCATTTGTAAATTGTATACTCTTGCTTCAGCTCAGAAACCTAGGTCTCCTGTGTTGCACGTGTCCCTGAGCGTCCTGCCAAAATGGAGTCTGCTTTTAATTTTTGTGGTCTGTTTAGATACAGCATGTGGGAGTTGGTGGACTTCTGTAAGGAGAGAGACATAGCAGTGAGTGGGTCGGACACCCAGTCAAAACTGAGGGACAACCTGATCCAATGGCAAAAGGATGAATGGGACTGTGAGCGCAATGAGGAGAAGAGGGCCCTGGCCGCACGCCAAGAGGGTGGTGGGTCTGAGGGGGCCCTGAGGAGTCTGAAGAGGAGGAAGAAAGTGACAGGACAGGGACGCCAGTAGATAGTGAGGACCCCATAGATAGGGAGTCCCTTGCTGGGTCCAGTGTCGGGGGCAGTGCCCCATCCCTTTTCCTGTCCCCAGAGGAGTGGGTGGATAGGAGGGAAGAAAGGGAGAATCAGCTGGCTTTGGAGAAGCTCAGGTTAGAGCATACCAGGGAGATAGCGCAGCTGAGTATGGAGGAGAAAAAGCTAGAGACCGAGAGGGTCTTAGCGCAGGAGAGGATGGCGGAGGCTGAGAGGGCCTTCGCCAGGGAGAAATTAGCTCGGGAGGGTAGATTATCCCCTGAGTGCAGTTGTAGTTTTCTGGATTCCCCAGTGAGGGTGGAGTCCAGTGGTGGCAGCAATATACAGTCCAGTGCAGGAAGTCCCAGTTCCCAAAATATGGTACCTTGTTCCAGAGAAGAGGAGTACAGGTTGAAGTTCAGGGGCAGTAGGAAACTGTCTCACCAGTCTTGGGTGGATTTTTCGGATGAATGTAATGATGCACTGGCTGATTGGGTAACGGTTAACACGGAACAGGATTTTGAAGGACTGTTCGATCTGGTTCTCAGAGAGCACCTGCTCAGTTGTTGTTTGCCGGGGTTGCGCCAACACCTGTTGGAGGGTGGGTTTTCTGAACTATGGGAGTTTACACGAGAGGCAGACCTCTGGGTGGAGGCCCAAGGTTCTGATGAGGCATTGGGGAGTGATCCCAAAAGTAGTGGCTCAGGTATCTTCCCGTCCTGTATGGGGGAAGAGGTTCAGTGTAGCCCAGCTAGGTCCCAGTGTAGTGGGAGGGGTGTAGGGGCTCACGTCCTGTCTCAGTGGAGTAGGAGTGAGTGTGGGACTGAGTGTCCCCAGGTGCCCGAAACCCCGTCTCAGAGCCTGGATGGTTTCTTCAGGGAACACCAGGTTGGGAGCCTAGGCTGTCCTGTTAGTCCATTTGAGGAGGATCTTCTAGTGTCTGGAGAACCTGGAGCGTCTGTAAATAGAGCTCCAGTGGTTCTGGTGTCTGGCAGTGCCGCTCCAGTTGGGAGGGTACAGAAGTCCGGATTGAGGGGTGAGAGGGGGATGTGTTCCCCAGTGGAAGAACCAGTGGGTCAGGGGCCAGCCAGAAGGGCTGAGTCTCCTAGAAGTGACCATGGTGACACCACTTCTGTCGTGGGGGATCTCTGCGCACTGTCAGATGGACAGGGGTCGGGAGGTCTGCGCCACGCAGACTGTCACGCAACACATGAGCCATGTGTTACCCTCGGGGAGCTGCTGTGTGCGCCCGGAAGTCCTGGTGTGCCAGGCAAATGCTCAGCCGTGGGGTTCAGCCCCAAGGTTGGGAGGCCAGGTTCAGGATCCGCCTGATCTGGAGGAAAGGACATCTGTAACCAGTGTCCTGACCAGTTCATCTTCCAGGGGTACCGCTCCAGTTGGGAGGGTGCAGGACTCTGGAAGGGGGTGCAGAGGGAGGGAGTCCTCGCCTCTGACCCCGGTGCAACCTGAAGGGTTAGACCCTAGGTTGGGAGACCAGTTGTGGGAGAGACGTCCTGAACTGGTGGGAGAGTTGTGTTCTGAGGGTGCTTCTCCAAGGAGGAGAGGGCGGAACACTAGAAGGAGAGGTAGGGGGAGGAGAGCCTCACCCGGGACTTCTGGTCCGCCTGAGGGTGCAGACCCTAGGCTGGAGGATCAGTGGCAGTCTAGACCTGCCCTGATGAGGGGAAGAGTGGAGAATGGCTACTATGTGCCAGGGGTTACTACCCCCCACTCTGTGAATGGGCAAGGACCAGTGGCATCTGGATGGCCTAGTGCCTGGTCCTGGCCGCGGACAGCTAGGGAGTACCAGTGGGGTAGCCCAGTTGCTCCGGACAGCTTTTTTAGAAGGAACCACATGGGTTCACCGTGGCGTAGAACAGGAGGGTGTCCCTGCAGTTGCGGGCCCGCGTCCGTGTTCTATCGCCTCAAGCAGGGAAGCCCATCACGGTGGTGATTGGTCTGCCCTGCGTTTTGGCTGGAAGGGGGTTGTGTTGGACTTGGCCCTTTTGGCAGGTTCACCCCTAAACTTTTTGCTCGTCTCCTAGCCTTTTCCCTGTGTAGTGTTGGTGGTTTTAGGCCTCTGCGCACTTTAGCCCTGTGTCCCAGTGTAAGTGCGTGCGCACTCTGAGTGCGTGTGGTGAGATTGGCCTGCCCTCCCATAGGAATGCATGGGGGATATGTGTGTCCATGGTAATTCCTGGTGTGAGAGTAGGGCAGGGGCGAGTTTAGTATGTGCGAACTCGTGAGAATAAATGCTGCGCAGTGGTGTGCGCAGATTTATTGTGACTAGTGGAGAAGTGCCACTTTTAGAAGTTGGCATTTATGTGTGCTCTGTGTCTGCCTGCCTGATGTGAATTGCATGTCTGGCTTTGTGAGTGACAGGGGCTGGGAGGTGTGTGTGGCTCCAGGAGGGGCAGGGTGAGTCAGCGCAGGGCTGAATAGGGAGATCTGCATCTAGATGGGAGGGAGGAGTTGCACCTGGGACCTGAATAGGGCTGTGCCTTCCCTCCACAATGCTGGCTCCACCCCCTGTGGTGCGTCTGATGTCCCTAGCCTGTCCTGTGAAAGGAGAGAGGAGCTGAGCAAAACAAAGTGCTCCAAAGCTCCCCCAAACCAGTTGCATCTGGTTTTCCCTAAACCCTGCACCTTTAGACAAAGGAAAAGGTGTATAAAAGAAGGGGCTGTGACCCCATGAAAGTGTTCTGTTCTGTGCTTACTTGGGCTGGGGGAGACACTCTGCCAGGAGGAACCGCCGTGGGACCCAGCTGCAGCTTCTTGGGGATCCCTGCGTGCTGGCCTGCCTGGCTGCGCTGTGCTTGGGTGTCCCCAGCCCCAAGGACTTGTTATTTCTGCCTGCCTGCGCACCTCTGGAAAAGAAGGGCTGCCTGCTCCCTGGTTGTGTCAGGTGGGAGGCAGGCTGAGCGCTGTATTTTATTTACCTGAGGAAGCGGAGAGGAGCGGAGCGTGTGTGCTCTGCAGCGCTGGGCTGCCAGAGCGCCTGGAAGGAATCCCAGCGTGGGAATCAAGCAGGAGCCTACCCAGGATTGCCATCCTTCGCGGGTGCCCACCCCGCTGTAATTGCACCGTGTTTAGCCCTTAGCTTTGCGGGAGCCTACCCCGCCTTGGATGTCTGTTATTTGAAAACGGGTGCCCACCCCGCGTTGGGTACTGCCGAGCGGGTGCCCACCCCGCTCTGGTGTGCATAGACGAGCGGGAGGCCACCCCGCCTTGCCGCCGTCCGGAGGAGCTGCCCAGATTTAAAGAAAGCGGGTGCCTACCCCGCTGTGGTAATTCCCGCACTTTGAGCCTGAGGAAAAGGGCTCCAGCGCCTCTAGAGCAACGCGACGCGGAAGACAGGCGTCGGTTGCCTGACTAGGGCGGGGCTACCATAGAGGCCAATTGCGGCCCAGCGCCACAGGAAGACGTCCGGAGCCCGCCCGCCCGCCCACGTCGAAGCCCCGGTCCCGAGAGAGGGGACCGGGCGAAGCAAAGGAGAAGTCCTGAGCCCTACGAGAGGGCCCAGGTGAAGAGCAGTGATGGTCCAGGCGAAGGGGACAGGCGGCACTGCACTTGCGGCGAGGCGGGGCTCCCGTGTGGTGAGGAGAGCCCCGCGTGCAGTCTAAACGCCAGCCAGGAGTCCTCAGAGAGCCCGGTGAGTGGGGCTCAGCCTTCAAGGGGTTGGGGGGTGTCAGGGCACATTGCCGGTGCCGCCCCCTGTGCCAGTGTCGTTGCTCATTTTCTCCAGCTGCCCCGTCTGTCAGTGGGCAGCTGCAACGTGTGGCCACATTGGTTTCTACGAGTCCCCCGAGTGGGGCTCCCCGAGGCACATTGTCGGTGCCTGGAGCCGCGTGGATGCTCCCTGGGGCCCTGAGGTGCCCGTGCTGATTTCCTTTTTGGGGGCATTATTGTAGAAGTCCCGGAGTGGGGCTGAGAGGCACGTTAGTGCCAGTTTCCTTGCCACAGCTGCCCCGCCTGACAGTGGGCATATTCTTTGTGGTGGAGTCCCAGTGGGGCTCACAAGGCACAGTGGTGCCCGTGCCATTCCCAGCTGCCCTGCGAGAGCGCAGGCCGCTGCAACCTTGGGGGACAGGTTCCTTTTAAATTGCGAGTCCCAGAGAGGGGCTCAGGGGGCACGCTGGTGCCCGTGTTCATTTTCACAGCTGCCCAGCAAGTAGTGGGCAGCTGCCACGTTTAGGTTGTGCCTCTGCACACTTTGCCTTGGCTGCCTGTGCAGCCAGCCCGGACATTCTGGACAGTGGGCATTTGAGACCCGGTGAGAGGCCAGTTGGCCTGGGGCCAGTGTCAGTGCGTTGTGCCCCCGATTGGGGCACACTGTGTTTATGCTTACGAGGCCTATTGCCTCATGTGATTTATGCCTAATGTGATGTAGGTGTCCCATCTTGTAGGTTACAGGATCTCGTGCTAAGTTCCTACCTGTACCAGTAATTACTGGTTGTGCGCTACATTTATTATTTGCATTTACTTACCTGATCTGATGGTTCTGACCGTGGCCCGATTGGCCCGGTCCTGTATATAGTCCCCTGTAAATACTGCCTAGTGCCAGTTGGCACAGTGTACCTTGTGTGATTATATTCTAATGTGTTTTTATAATACAAAGGCTATTTTTATATAACCTTGTGTGGAGTCTCCTTTTGTGGTGTGCCTAGTGTGTTGCTGCTGAGTGGGTATTGCGCAAGCGCTTTACACATTGCCTCCGGGATAAGCCTGACTGCTCGTGCCAAGCTACCAAGGGGGTGAGCAGTGGTTATCGTCGGCGTGTAACTCCCTTGCCCTGACTAGAGTGGTGGTCTCTGCCTGGCTTTGGCGCAAGCCTTAGCCAACCAGAGATCCCATTTCTAACAGTCACCCATCAACATCGAAATCACTGCAATGTCCCGGTCAAGTCACTGCAGCGGTGAAGACGCGGGAAAACATGCGCACAATGTAGTAGGCAGGGCCGGCGGCAGGCATGGGCAGTCTGGGCAGCTGCCCAGGGCTCCACTTTTGCCCTACCCACATGGTGGGTGGCATCAGTTGGCCACAGCCCACAGCACGCTTCCCACATCCATTTCTGCACATGCTGTGTGCCCCATCTGTGCAATATCTCTGGGATACAGCAATGCAAGCTATGCATAGGCACAGGAATGATAGGAAGTGTCAGAAGCCATACAGTGACCAGCCCCACATCTGTGTCAACTACCTTGACATGTGTATGCCACCAGCACAACACACATGGCTCATTGTCACACTCCCTGACTGTCAAACCCAAGTAGGACCTTCACACATACCCCTCATCTACCCATTTCACACCTGCACTACTCAACACCTGTGAGAAACACACATAAGGGTGCAAATAAGGTCCTGTGAGTTTCCTGATAACCAATCACACACCCTGGTGTGTATTTACAAATGTCAGACTCCCACTCAGGGATGTCTGAACCAATGCTGATCAAAAACCAATAGCCAAACACAAATCTCACAAACAACATCCAAAGAAGTCCAACAAGCTCACCCATGTGCAGGCAAACAGTGGATAGGCAATGTGACCCTAGACAGAACAGGAATACACAACATTTTCACTCTGGACAAATGCACAGACACCATACCCCAACCCAATCAAACATTGCATTATCAAATGCCAATCATGAACACTAACTGTGATCAATGGGACAAATCAGCTAACACAGACATAGACACCACACCAGTTATCAAGTGAGCATGGTGTCAATATGTACCACAAGCATACACATGCACAATCCTGACAAGTGACAGGCCAAATATAGGAGGACATAGCACTATTGTGCACTCAAAACAAGCTTATGAACAAGACTCCACATTGCTGCATGTGACATTCACACAAGAAATGCACACACACATTCAACCCACATCTGAATGTATTACAATGCACAAACTACTCTTACACAATGTCATGCAAATAGTAGAAAGAGCCAACACAGGCCAAACACTGCATCCATCAACAACAAAAACACAACATATGCAAAAAACAATTAATCACATAGTCAACTCAGCTGGACATCAGGGGTATGTACACCAGGCAAGTACAAGGCAACATACACTGACAGCACTGCATGCACAGTAAGCAGTGTGTGAACACCAACAAAACCAGTATCACACATATCTGAGTGCTCCACCATGAACTTCCACACCACAAATCATTACAGCACACAGATCACATCACACTCAGGAAGGGTAGCAGTACCTCAGCAAACAGACATACAGCTTAGCCATCACCCACAGCTGCATAACTCAGGAAAACCTAGATGCAAACAACATTACTAGAGGACTGTGCTGCTCAAACATTTGCACTGCACATGAGCAACCATGACTGCAACCAAGTAGAAGAAAATAACCCATTACTAATTGTGAAACTGTCCTGAGTGACACATTGGTCCTGTACACAGATCATCCTCCCACAGTATAGTGTCACAGTATGTAGTGGTGGGGAGGGTCACACACTGACAAGGCATGGGGTGGAAGACATGAGACTGAAGTGCTGTGTACATCAGTATTGGACAGGTGAGGAGTGTACATTGCAAAAACACATAGAGGAGTAACTCACAATGTGTAGGCATCAGAAGCACCAATAGGGAATGATATGACTCTTCATACCACATACTATTCTTGTCCCAAAAATGTGTCAAGTGGCAGCAATGCATGAGAAAACTCACAAATAATGTCAGTGTGGCTGAGCAGGTCAGCAAAGTGAGCACAAACTTAAACAAGACCTATGGCTGATCAACAAAATACAACACAGACTTTGCAGTGACACACTCTGCATACTCACAACTGACAGCGACACCAAGTAGGTGTCCCCCAGGAGTGCAAGGACACACCAACACGCTGCACAGTGCTCAACCTACAACTCCTCCATGTGCCCACAATCTGAAGCACATGTCTGACAATGTAAACAGAAAGGCACTCATTACCTGGATCATACATGTGTGTAGTTGGCATGTTCAGGGGCACATACACATCAACACTTCTGACAATGACAGGTCAATCACACTGTATGACTACTCAAGTCCACACATTCAAATGTACCAATGTGACTATGAAGACAGGCCTACACAAGATGACTACACATCAACACTGATGTTCACACATCAAGAAAGATCCCACAGATATGACAGACCCTGGCCACCCCGCAAGTAATCCTGTGGATAGAATTCACCTCTGTTGTGGTATTGCATCCTAACATGACGTGTACAATTTAGCAAACCTGACCATAGAATGATTAGGATAAGAGTAGATCATCACAAACAACCATCATTGCACCCTCAAGCCTCAGAGTCAAGAAGAACAAAAGTGCCTGTCACCTCTGGCAACTTCTGAAAAAGTAAATCAAGTAATTGCCAATGTGAAAGTGGCATACAGAGCATGTGTCACATGAACTTATACCCATACATAAAACATTTTTTTTAGCAAGGGCAGCGACAAAGCAAACAACATGAGTAACAGTCTTTATGACATAATATCCAGATAGGCATCAAAAGTAACAAACAGCAAGGCCATTGGCCAGTACAAATTCCTAGTATGCACATGTGTGCATGACAAACTGCACAGGAAATGGGCATCAAAAGTAACAAACAGCAAGGCCATTGGCCAGTCCATATTTCTAGTCCGCACATGTGTGCATGAGAAACTGCACAGGAAATGGGCATCAAAAGTACCAAACAGCAAGGCCATTGGCCAGTCCATATTTCTAGTCCACACATGTGTGCATGAGAAACTGCACAGGAAATGGGCATCAAAAGTAACAAACAGCAAGGCCATTGGCCAGTCCATATTTCTTGTCCGCACATGTGTGCATGAGAACTTGCACATCAAATGGGTAACACCGTCCACTGCCATGGGAATCACCACAGCTCAGGGGCTACATATGGGCAGTCCAGGCACCGCTGTTGGAGAAATGGTGTGGGGAGGAGGACTGGGCTTAAATATTTGGCTTTGAACTAGGAGGGGGCTGATTGTTGGGGCCAGTCGGAGGACTTTAACCTGGGAGAGAGAGAACCAGCTGAGGTAGAGGCATCCGTGGCTGTGGGAGCCTGAGGGCTGCTTGGACCGGGTGAAGAGGTGGCACGGGAGGTGGAGACATGCTGCGTGGAGGCACAGTGGTTGAGGGTGAATGCTGAGGGCTGGGTCTCAACTGATTGGGGATTCGATAGCCCACAAGTGTCTTGGCCAGAGTGGGAAGTGAGGTGGGCCCAACAGCCTCACTCTCCACCAAAGGTGTATCAGGTGCAGGTGGCTTTCCCCGTGGGGATTTGCTGGACCTGGTGGTACGCTTGGGGTGGCCTTGCCTGTTCCCCTGCATCCCCTGTTGTCGAGGTAAACCCCCCACTTTGCTCTCTTGTCCCTGCTTCACAGGGGTGTGGGTGGGAGTTGACTTTTTGGGTGAATCTGCCTCTGAAATGTGTTTGGGCTTAGTCGTTGCAGGCACCAGGTTCACAGCAGACAGTGTTTGTGGGTCTTTGGGAGCAGGTGTGGGGATGGGAGTGCCCTTGGATGGTGGTGATTTTGATGAATTCTGATGTTGATGCCTGCTTCTTGGCCTGATGCCCCTGAGTGTCACGTGATGGGCTTTTGTTTTTGCGCTCATGTGTGCCCGTTTTGTGTTGTGGTGATGGTGCCTGCGGTCTGGTACGCTTCGAGTGCTGCTGTTGTGTGCTGTGTGTGGAGGACTTGGTGCCTGAGGTCTCTGGCATGTGGGCACTCTCGTCAGGTGGTGCCACTGGCAGGGTGGTTGCTGAAGGGACCGGAGCTGGACTGGGAGCTTGTGACTGCTGAATGGCTGCCGTCACTGTGGAGGACAAAGACTGGACAGTTCGGTGTAGGCCACCCACGTCAGAATGAATGCCCTCCATGAATGCAACTACCTGTGCCAACTTCTTGTCATGATCCTGGAAGGCATTCGGGAGAGCAGTCTGACATAAACACAGCTGGCGCAAAAGGTCTTCCACCTCCACTCTGAGGGCAGCAGGGGAGACAGGGGCAGCGGTGCCCGGGGGGAAGGAGACTCTACCCTTCCTAGGGCTGCGTGCACGGACAGCATTTGTGGGAGCATCCGGGAGGGTGGGCACTGGACGATGTGTGGCAGAAGAAGAGGCAGATCTGGAACTTCCTGTGCCCGCCAACATCGAGGAGTCATCACTGGAGTCTGAAGATGTGGAGGTTGGTATTTCCGGGCGTGAATCATACAGGGCATTCCTGTCCCCCTCCGAGGCGCTGGTCACATTAGTGTCAGTGAACTCATGTGTAGCAGTCGTGCCAGAAGCTTCCCCACTGGTGTCCGTCCTCCATTCTTCCCTGACCTCGGTAGATGCTGCAAGAGACAGAGACATAGGTTCAGAATAGTGCCATACTCACAAACATATGCAAGCAAAGCACAAACTTTAAAATGATACTCCCATGTTGGACTCCTCCATGTACATTCAGCATGTGCTACATTTATGCAATCATCAGAAGATGCATGGAAACATGCATCGTTGATAGTAATGCTCCATGTGGCGTTGACACAGCCAAATAGCTGGCCCTGTGCCTCCCTGTAACCACACATACCATTCTCTGTAAGCATACCTACGTGCCTGTAGGTGAGATAGCCATACATCAAAACATGTTGTCTCTGTCACATATGGAGTCTCTTTAAGGGAACACCACAGATGCAAACTCCAAAATGTCCTTTTGCCATTGCTACAAGCTCCTGATATCCACCATGTTGTGCTTCAAAGCACAACTACAGTTGTACATTGGTGTTAGCTGTGTAGATGTCACAAATTATATGTTGTGCACAGCACACATCTATGAATGCACACTAACATGATGCTCACTGATGTTCACTGCCAGGTGATGTCTATGACACTCCTACTGCAGCATATGTCACAAGGCCACATCTCATCTGTCAATGACAAGGGTCATGGTTTTAAACACATGAGAAACCACATGTTGTACAAATGCAGAACAGCTGCACTCAACACTGAGGCCACTTAGAAGCCATTGCATCACACTAGAGACATCACAGAGCTTCCCACTGGCTCACGGTTGGGATTCATGCAGTCACTCACACCCAAAGTCACACTTTACTCACCCCCAACTTGCTGCTGATGGGCCCTCAAGCGTCGATCCAGCTCTGGCTGTGTCACTGCCAAGATGCGGGCCATTAGTGGTGTCATGCTCCTGCCTGCCAACCTGCCACTCCGAGGGAGCACCCCCAGCGTCATCTCTGCCATGTTTTTGCTCAGCCGGTAGATGTCATCCCACCTCTTGTGACAGTCTGTGTGCCATCGGTTGGAGACACCCAGAGACCGCACCTTGCGTGCAATGGCCCTCCATATCGCCTTATGCTGGTGGACCTTAAGCTGCAGGCATGGGAGACAAGAAGAGGAAGTTTCAGTGACACTGTGTTATGTACCACTGTGTGTCAGTACAGGAGCATTAAAATACATAGCACACTAATACATAAATGTTGAGCAGAGGCCATACAGCATGACACGTAGTATACTTGCATCGAATAATCTCATAGAGATGTATATATGTATGATGATGGACACAGTACATGGCCATCTCATACACATGCAGAGTGCCAGCTCAGCAACCAGTGTGAAAATGACCCTCATCTGTGGTGCAGTATGTGAGTGAGCATGACATACTATACATTGGAAATGATGTGTCGGGGCAGACTCACTGTGTCCAACACTACACACCCCTCAATGTCCTTGACCAGTGAATGGCTACATGTGTCATGGTGGTCACATTTAGGGCCATGATCTTACATTCTCACACTCTTCTCACAAGGTGTAGTCCTGTCTTGTGCAATTCTCAGGCCTAAGATAGCTCATTGAGAAATAGGGTGGTGGACAACACATATGTTTCACTCAGTCCATTTAGTGATGGGTCCTTGTAACATTGGGCAGTTTCTGTGCAGGCCAGAGGGACTCACACTGAGGTTAAAGGTGGGCCATCAGAGAAATCACATGCATGTACAATAAGAGAGGGTAAACAGTTCCTACACATGCGAGACTGATCACATAATGAAATCAATAGAAGGATGACATCTCCAACTTACATTTATCTGATGTGTCATAGGTGAATTACCACCAAGAGTGTTTCACTCAGGCATTGTACTCCTGTGCATAATGCACACATCACCATAGGGGCAATTTGAAAACTGTACACACATAATTCAGTACCCTCTGGACAAAATACATTTGTAATGTCACAAATGAGCATGTGATGACTTAATGGACTATGACATCACAAAGCACAGGCAATGTTTGTTCAGACTTCGACTGTCTCAAACCAGCAGTGTAACTGTATGGCTGCAAAAACACTGCATGTCACTCCCATCCTTCAATGCAGTCATGGATCTGTGGAAATAAGGCTACACACCCCATTGACATGAAGTCAGCATGCTAGGCAGTATATCACACATTTACATTACCCAGTCTCAGACCAACGTTTGTTCATTTTTGCTGAAGAAGGGCTGTAGAAGTGTCCATGTTTCCATCCTCCCCACATACTCAAATGCAATTCTTAATAGGCCATGAATGGAGCATGCTATAGGAAGTATATGGATGCATGCACATACTACTGCAGAGCAACATTATGTGAGCATTCTGAGCACTCTCAAACTTTTACTCTGAAACACTTACCAGTACATCTGGCGCACCATACAGCCTCCAATACTGTGAAAGGACATCGTCCACCAGGACCTCCAGCTCCTCTGTGGTGAAGGGACGGGCCCTGATGTTCTCAGTTCTCGCCATCACTGGGTCCAGAATACAGGAACAGCAGCAGTTGGTGGTGAAGAATGGCAGGCAGCAGTGTTTGAATGCAAATGAAATGTGTGGCTCTCTCACAGAGATTTATAGGCCCCTGGGGTTGTTTCAGTGGTACTCAGCTGCTGCAATTGGTCTGCCTGGTTAGCATTTTTCAATTGTATCCAATAACCGAGACCGCGGAAGCGGAGCATGCCTACCGCAAGTTTCAAAATTGTATTTCACTACCGCGATCGCGGTTCCCATGGGCTGCAATGGCATTGGCATAGGTGGTGTCACACCACGGGGGCCAGGCGGTCGCTACCGCAATCCTGCATCTTTCAATTGTAGCCAATGCCCGGGCCCGCGGTAGCGGAGAACGCCTACCGCGGGTTTCAGAATTGTATTGCACTACCGCGATCGCGGTTCCTATTGGCTGCAATGCCATTGGCATTGGCGGTGTCACACTGCGGGGTCCAGGCGGTCGCTACCGCAATCCTGCATCTTTCAATTGTGGCCAATGACCGTGATAGCGGTGGCAGAGCATGCATACTGCACCTATGGACACATTATGCTCTAGCAATGGCAATTGCCAATTTTCATAATTGAACACTATACCTTTACAATGTATTACAGCACCTGTTTGCAAAATTGAATGCTAGTGTGACATTCAACTCACTGATGCCTGCACATGCCATGTCAGTGCACATGATTACATGCATTGGCATGTACTTACTCACGTCACCTATGATATTTGTGTGAATGTACACAGATTTTGTGTGTAATGGAGTCTCATATTTGTGAACATGTCAATGTGTGAGATGGCTAATCAACCCACAGTAATGATGGACTGACCACATAATGTGCCTATTTCGCAAGAACCGGCAGTCTCTCTCTGGGACAGCAGCATCTAGGGGGGAAACGCTGGCATATTACTGCCGTGAGGGCAATGGCTATTGCTTCAGACGCCTGCACCCACCTGCCATGAGAGGAACGGCTTGTTCGAACTAGGACTCCACTTCCCAGAGTCCCTTGACACCCCGCCTGCTCTGACGCGCTGGAGCGCACCTGAGGGCTGATTTAATCACCGCCAGCTCCCCGCAGCGCGGGACGCAAGAACCGGCAGTCTCTCTCTGGGACAGCAGCAGCTAGGGGGGAAACGCTGGCATATTACTGCTGTGAGGGCAACGGCTATTGCTTCAGACGCCTGCACCCACCTGCCATGAGGGGAAAGGCTTGCTCGAACCAGGACTCCACTTCCCAGAGTCCCTTGACACCTCGCCTGCTCTGACGCGGTGGAGCGCACCTGAGGGCTGATTTAATCACCGCCAGCTCCCCGCAGTGTGGGACGCGCCCGGGCAAAGCCCGGGCCAAGGGCGGGCCCGTCCGAGCCCATCAGAGGCTGGGCTGGGCCACCTCTCTAATATCAGATATGGGTAAGCGGAAACAACTATGCAGTCAAGACCAGGGGGGTTTAAAAGCAACAATTCCGAGAAAGTCTGCGTCCATTATTTCATACCTAACCTCAGCGGTGGGAGCTTTAAACAAGGAGATAGCTAATGCGGAAAAAGAACTGGGCTTGGGTACGAGTCAAGACTCGGGAGAGGGGAATGGTATAATCGAGTCTTTGACTAATTTACCCGTTCCTCTGGAGCCAAGGGTACTGATAAATACATCAATAGCTGGGAGAGAAGCGCCGAACCATGAGGTTGTGTTAATTGGGGTTACGGAGGGCGAGGATGGCACAACCAATGATCCATTGCCTGATCTGGAAAGGGTATCTAAAGGGTCGACCCTGGGGCCTTCCGGGAAAAAGAGGGCCACCAGAAAAATTATTAAACGGGACAAAGGCTCGAAAAAGTGTAATGCTAAGCAAGGGAATGCTGTGGATGAGAATGCTCAATTAATACTGCGGAACCTGGTGGAGGATTGTTAGACCTGGCATCCTTGGCGTGGGTCTCCCTTCCATTTTTTCATAATGCCTCCACGGTTGCCGATATGTTTTTGCTGGACTAGATGCTCATGGGCACTTTGCCGCTGCTAATCAGTGCCAAAGTGCAAGTGCTCCCTATCGTTAATTGACCTATGTATTAGTGACTCCATGATTGGATGATTGGTTTACTTGTCAGTCCCTAGTACAGTGCACTCAGTGTGCCCAGGGCTTGTAAATCCAATGCCGCTGGTGGGCTTGCAGCACTGGTTGTGCCACCCACAGAAGCGGCTTGTAAAATGTGTCTCAGGCCTGCCATTGCAGAGCCTGTGTGCAGCCTAGGGCTGCCATGTCGACTTGGTGAGTACACCCACTTACCAGTCCCTAAACCTTCCCTTTACTGCATGTTGGTCACCCCTAAAGTAGGCCCTAGGGCAGGGTGCATTGTAAGTATAAGGTAGGACATGCCCTGGTGTGTGTGGCATGTCCTAATAGTGAATTACAGCCATTTTCGTTCTTCACTATTGCAAGGCTACCTGCTCCCCATAGGCCAGAATGGGCAGACTGACTATTACACCTTATAGTCAGAACTGACCCAGGGAACATGGTAGAAAAACGAATTTAGTATGCCTGAACTCAGGATGATAAAATACATCTTTTAGTGAAGTTGGTTTTAACATTCTGTGTTCGAAAATACCACTTTTAGAAAGTGGGTATTTTCTTGCCTAACTATCCAAGCCTGCCTCTGCTAGGTTGTGTATTCCTTGTCTGGAGATTGAGTGACAGGGGCTGGGGGTGGCTACAGGAGACAGGGTGAGTCAGCGCAGGGCTGAATAGAAAGATCTGCATCCAGAGTGGAGGGAGGAGCTGCACCTGGGTCTGAATAGGGCTGTGCCTGCCTTCCACAATGCTGGCTCCACCTCCTGCCGGGCGGCTGAGCACTCTGCCCCACATTCTGAAAGGAAAGAAGGAGTCAGAAAAACAAAGTGCTCCAGAACTGACCAGAACTGGTTTTGGACTAGGCAGAGGCCTCTCTGCCTCCAGAGAACAAAGAGAATCAGGGTATAAGAGGGGCACCCAGACCCCAGGAAGATCAGATCACTTTTGGGAACAAGAAGAAACCTTTGCTGAGGAGCGGAACCAAGAAGAAACTGAGGAGAGACTATCCCTAAGCCTGAAGTGCTGCTTGGGGGATTGGCCTGCAGTGGTTTGCCTGACTGCCAAAGAGAGGAGAAAGGAACTTTTGCTTTGCTGTGACTTTCATCAACTTGTGAAGGATCTCCAAGGGCTTGGAAGAGAGCTTGCCCCTGACCGAAGTCCCAGGACCATTGGACTTCACCCCTTTGTGAATTGCTGCTGGAAACTCTGTTTCAGTGGCTACAGAGGTAGGGAGCTGTGACCGACTCTCACGACCGACTCGGTGTCCTGCAAGCACCGCATCGAAGCACCGTCTCGCCCTGCAACGCACGGCCCTGGTCTCACCGACTCCGTCCAACGAGCCGCTGCCTGCACCGCATCGAGGGACAACGCGTCCTGCAACGCTTCGCTACGCCGAATCGAACTGGTCCGACCGACACGGTCACTGCTGCTGAGTTCGAGTCCTGTGACCGCACCGGAGTTGGGCACCGCTCGCACGCTTTGCGACGCACCGCCCGACTCGCACCGCTGTCCGGACTGATCGACGCCAGCTCCTGAATCCGGCTCCGTCGCCGCACCGCAACCTGCCAGCACCGCATCGAAGCACCGTCTCCGCCCTGCAACGCACGGCCCTGGTCTCACCGACTCCGTCTCGACGACGCCAACGAGCCGCTGCCTGCACCGCATCGAGGGACAACGCGTCCTGCAACGCTTCCATTTTTGCATCGCGACCGCGACGAACAGCCATCCGGCTCGCACGCCCGTGCCTGCCGCTTCAAGTAAAAGGTACTGTGACCGAGTCTGTCTACGCTGTGTTGGCCCGTCTCGACGCGGTCAGCTGGATTTGTTAGACTCTGTGTGTTCTCGACATCGCCGTAGCCGGAGGAGGCTACCGACTCGCACAGAACCTTGAATTAAGCCTTTTGATCAGAACTAAGCATTCTTAACAGTATTGTGGATTATTTTTGTCGTTTATGGTCTTGTGATAAATCTATATAAAGTATACCTATTTTTATAAATATATAACCTGTGTGGTGTCCATTTGTAGTGTTGTCACTTGATTACTGTATGTGTTCACAAATGCTTTACACACTGCCTCTGAACTAAGCCTGTCTGCTCGTGCCAAGCTACCAAGAGGGTGAGCAGGGGTTATTTCGGGAGTGTACCTACTTTCCCTGACTAGACGCAAGGGTCCCTATTTGGGCAAAGGTACCTACCTCTGCCAACTAGAGACCCCCAAATCTAACAAGGATGTATTTACCTCGCGGCTAGAATCCACACTTACTAGTATTGCTAAAGACATTATTGACACTTTGAATACCTGTGTTGCGGGCATCTTGAATAAATGTGAGCGCATTGACTCCTTCTTAAGGGAATTGAAAATTCCACATGATATCTCCAGCTTAACTATGTTACCCAAGGCCCAATCAGAGACCAGGCCTAATATTAGAAAGAATTACTAGGGTAGTCAATCTCAATCCCAACCATGGGTTAGGTCATCCCCGAATAGAACTGTGGTAGCCCAGGGCCCCGACGCAGGAGGGGGAACCCAGCCATGTCGTCCAGAGTCTTTTAAATCTACCAGTTAATGGCACGACTTTGGCTATTAGGGGGACCCCAGCCTTACAAGAGAGGATTATACAACCAAATCGTTGTAGACTTAATCTCCCCCCAGAAGCCACCCCTTTGGTAGCGGTTCTTATAGGGGTACCCCCACTTGGTGATCAAGACAATTAATCTACCCTGGCTTTGCTACGAAAAACTAAAAATTGGTGTGACCAACAATGTATTGGCAATGCCGAGATTTCTTCTAACATCATAATGGTCAGACGGGTGGGGTGGGTTGGTAACTCTCCGAAACAGGTCGACGGTGATTGTATTATCGTTAAATTTAATAGACGGAATATAGCTGATAGGCTGTTCTGGGATGCTTCTGAGCTGGAGAGGGGGGGCATTAGGGCTTTGCCATTGTTTTTTTTTATCCCTTATTAAGACGACCAAATGCACCTGTTAGATCTCAGATTGAGGCATACCCTAAGAGGACTCATCAGACCTTTAATTACCCCTCTCGAATTACAGAGCCTGAGTCTCACCCTGAAAGCTCTTGCCGGAGAGATGCACTAGCTCCACAATCATTATCATTGTCATTAGGGCATGAAGAAGTTGGTTTAGCTTTAACAAATAGATTTTCTCCACTGTCCGAGCTAGACGAGAATGATTGACTGGAGACACGCAATGATTGTCTACCTGAACCCAGCCATAATATCCAGGTCATGGATCCAGATATTGCTCCTAATTGTAAGATCATTAGTTGGAACATTGCGGGCCTAACTCTATCGGCCACCACTCTGGCGACCAGAGAAGTTGAGCTTTGCCAAAAAGGAGGACTTCAGTCTTGTTGGCATTCAGCTGCAGGAAGTTCTTTGACATCCAGTTGGAGATTGCACGCATGCCTTCTGCAAACTTTTGTTTAGTATCGTCCGAGTTGTTATCAAATGAAAACAGCAATTGCGTGTCATCAGCGTACGAAAAAGGGACAAAGTTATGGTCTCCGATGATCTTTGCCAAGGGTGCCACGTATATGTTAAATAGCGTGGGACTAAGGCACGATCCCTGGGGCACCCCTTTATTCAGTGTTTCGCTCCGGAGTGGAAACTCCCCAGGTTAACGGTTTGTGTACGTTGATCTAAAAAACTAGAAAACCACTGAAAGGCAGACCCCACTATGCCGATTTCCGTTAATCTTTGCAGCAGTCTATAATGTGCCACAGTATCAAAAGCTGCGGACAAGTCCAGCAGCACCAAGGCTACCGCTTTATCCTTGTCTAAATCCATCTTGATAGCATCTGTGACACCAAGCAGAGCCGTTTCAGTAGAGTGTTTGGGTCGGAATCCAAATTGCGAGGGATCCAAGCATAGCTGCGCCTCCACAAATTTCATAAGCTGCCTGTTAACATGTCCCTCCATTAGCTTGCTCATAAGAGGAAGGAGGGAGATAGGGCGATAGTTGGATAGCTCTGAGGGCGCGATGTTAGTTTTTTTTATAATTGGAAGAATTTGTGCAGCTTTCCATGCCCGGGGTACTATGCCCTCACTCAGTGAATGGTTAATAAGTGAGCAGATGGAAGAGGCAAGGGGCCGCGCCAATAAGGCAAACCATTTTGCCGGCATTATATCAGTGGGGGATCCTGATTTTGCTGCTTTCACCAATTCCTCTACTTTGGAGTCCTGTAAGAGAGGAAAGCAGGCCAGTAGATCTCCTGCTCTTGGCTCTGTATAAGTTGCGGTGGGAGTATCACCGCTGTCTAGTCTATTGGGGAAAGTATCATAGATTTTTTTCTACCTTATCGACAAAGAAGTTAGAGATATTGTCACATAAGGTTTGGGAAGCAGGGATATGATTTCTACACACTTTCAGACCACCGCTTCAACACTGGAGTTGCTGTTAGATAACTAAGTGGAATTAAAGGGTGATCTGACAGAAACCAATGCACCTATAATTTTACACTACATAAATTACTGGGCACATTAACATGGAAACAGTAGAGGTATAAACAAAAATAACTCTAATACTTTGTTTACAAAGACCTTTAAGCAAACAGAGCAAAGTAATTCACTGGAATATGACCTACTTCAGCTAAAAAAATAACAAAGACATCAGTATAAAAAGGGATATTTCGGAGGAAAAATAATAAAGATCTCACAGCCCAAAAGGAACTGCCAGAAAATGTACCAAAAGAAATATGTAGATCCCAGAAAAGTAGCCTAAACAATTAAAACTCAACGAGAAAAACAACCAAAGGATAGAGCAGGTCTATCCAGGAATATTTTCCTGGAATGGCCACAAAGCCACTGAATGTAGAACAACTCTATTGCTCCTCTGATGACCTCAAAATAGGGATGCATCATTTGTAACAGTGTTCTTTTACTTCAGGGAAATAATTTACAGCATTTCTTCTGTGAGCGTATGATGGGGAGCTGGTTTCGCAAGTATATTGCTACAACGAACAAAATCAACAACTCATTAAACAGAGCAAATTGTGAACCAAAGTAGGAAGAATTTGGTCCATTAAGCCAATGCAAAACTAGTGCAACTTCCAAGAGACCCCTGAAACATGAATAATATTTCAAAGATAATTCAGTATTCTGCCCATCATGTCATGTTCTAGTTGTACCTGCCTTCTGAAAAAACACACAGGAAACCCAATAAGCGGGCATTGTCATAGTCTAGTCGAGAAAGAATCAGATCAGATGTAATTGACAGGGTTGGTGTTAAGCATAACTCATGTGTAATGTGCTATGCCGTTACCTCTGAATCTAAATTAAAACTTGCATAAGTTACAGAACTTTGCAGTTAGATTGGGAATACAGAATATGGTTTAGGTCAGTCGTCATGGGACAAAACGTGGACATTGGCATGACACAAGCCTATTTAAAAGGAAACTAAGTTACAGATATTTCAGACAATAAGTTTTTGTGGCAAGCTCGTTCATAACACGAAAGAATACTGCAAGCTCAGGAGGCTTAGGAGGGTGATAAGATGTTACCCCACTGAGAATTTTCTCTGTTAAATATGTTCCCAGATAAATGTGATACCCTTATAGTTATTTTGTGAAAAGAGGCTGTCATACTGTGAGTTGATCTTCCGAGTTTCAACCTGGCCTTTTGCAACCTGTAGCATCAACTTGGAATCTGCTGTGAAGCCCAACAAATGCCTGTGGAGGCATTTTAGAGGACCCACAATTACATCACAAAGGAGGTGGAGAGTGATGATAGGGAAAGCTTGAAGTGCACCCAGCTTTATGGAGAGAGGCAAGAGCAGCTGAGGAGCAAAGGGAACCAAAAATTAAGGCGGTCATTGACCTTTGCCACAGTTTGGGCATGTTAGAAATGGGGTCTCTAGTTGACAGCGGTTTGCACACTGTTCAAGTAGGGACCACAATCCTAGTCAGGGTAAGACAGATACACGCCCAGAATTTCCTGTGCTCACCCTTTGGCAGCTTGGCGCAGAGCAGGCATGCTTAACTTAAGAGGCAATGTGTAAAGTATATGTGCAATACATAATACAGTAAAACAGTGAAAACACCACACAAAAACAATGCATACCATGTTAGAGACATAGAGCTTACTTTAATGAACAAACATATACCAAAATGACAAAAATTCAATATGCAGAACCATAGTTATGAATTTTTAAAGTTTATCCTAAATATAGTAGTCGCACTTGACCAGATCAAATCTGAAAATTCAGGCCAACCTCAATGGAGCGCAGGCTGAATATAGGCGCCACGCAGGGCTTGCTGCAAACATTATCTTCTCTGAGTGTGCCTCGATGACGAGAAGAAAGATGCGTTGGTTCCGAGTAGCGCTGTTGGCAGATGAGTTGTCATCAAACCCCTAGAGATGAAGGTGATGCGTTGTCATCAAACCCCTTGTGCTGACGGTGATGCATTATTGTCGAGCCGTGCAGTCGGTGCTGTGCTGTCCTTTCAGCGGCGATGCATCGACGTCAAAGGAGATGCGTCAGTTCCAACCAGTGCAAAGATGGTGTTGCATTGATTTTGTTGAGAAAAAAACAGAAAATCCACCCCCAAGGGCCTAGTACTGGATTAGCACCAATTGGCTGTAGCAGAGTTGTTGGAAGTATTTGATGTCCCTGAGACTTCAGAAAAAGGAGGCAAGCTAGCAAGCCCATGGAGTCACTTAAGTTATTGAGGTGTGAGGATGCAAATCCTTTCCATCTCACTCCCAGGCAAGAGGTTAGCAGGCCAACACAGCAAAGCAGTTCAACAAAGTGGCTGTCCATCCTGGCAGCACAGCAGTCCTTCTTCCTGGCAGAGTATCCTCAGACCCAGAATTATACTGAGTTGGTAGTGTCAACGGTCCAGTACATATACCCAGTTGCGCCTTTGAAGTGAGGGAAACTTCATAGAGAGGCCTTTGAAGTGCACAAAGTCCCTGCCCTTCCTGCCCTGACTTCAGACTCAGCACAGTGGGGTATGCAGCTCTTTTGTAGGGAGAGGCAGAGCCCATTCAGTTGCAAATGTCAGCCGCCTCATCCCATTCTGCCCGTGATGAGATATCAGGATGTTAATGGCCCATCAGACACATCTAAGCTCCCTTTGTGTGTGGCTGTCTAGAGGGAATGCACAAAGTCCAGATGTCACCCACCACAGATGTATATTCAGAGACAGGCAGAAACAAAGAATGGTTATAATAATAAAATGGCAACTTTCTAAAAGTGGCATTTTTACACTTGCAACTTAAAATCCAGCTTTACATTAGGTTGGGATTTTCAATTGTGAGCCCAGAGACACCCAAGGTAACCGCAATGTTAACCTATGAGAGAGTTAAGCCTTGCAGTAGAGAAAAATAAATGTAATCGTTTTTCACTACCAGGATATGTAAAATTTAAAAGTACATGTCCTACTTTTTAAATACACTGCACCCTGCCCTTAGGGCTGTCTAGGGCCTATCTTAGGGGTGAGCCATAAGTACTAAAATGGAAGGTTTGGGCCTGGCAAGAGGGTTAACTTGCCAGGTCGAGATGGCCTTTTAAAACTGCACACACAGCTCTGCAATGGCATGTGTAAAAGGGCTACTTACGTAGGTGGCACAATTAGTGTTGTAGGCCCACGTGTAGCATTTAATTTGCAGGTCCTGGGTTCATTTGGTACCACTTTACTAGGGACTTACATGTAACATAAATATCCCAGTTGGGTGTAAGCCAATGTTACCATGTTTAAAGGACAGAGCACAAGCATTTAGCACTAGTTAGCAGTAAAGGTAAATGAGTCCATAAGCCAGCAAAAATGAAGTCAGGACAAACAGGAGGCAGAAAGGCAAAAAATGAGGGAATACCACTGCAAGGATGTCAAGTCCAACCCATTTTTTGGGCCAGTAAATATGTTTGGAAAAGTCATGTAAGGCTTTTTTCTGTAGCAGTAGCAGACTATGTTCCACCTGATAGAATAAAGCTTCCCCAATCCTCCCCTACTGTCCCCGCATCACACAGTCTGGCACATACACTTACCACATGCTCAGATTAGGTGTAAATGTATACTGTAAAATCCAGTGGAATCGGGAATTCTGTGTGGATTATTATGACACAAAAAAGGGCCCACATATTAATTCCAGACCCCATGCCCTTTTTCTTATAATTGCATGATACTGGTACCAAAGTACTGCATGGTAACAGTAAAATAACTTTCAATTTTCCTGTTACCTCAGTACTGTGCAGCTTTTAATCAGGGCCTTGGTCACTCTACAAGTTTAATAATTGTTACCTATTGTAGTGTCCTACTTAGCCTGGGCACTTGCCAATGTTTCCGCCACACACGGAGAGTAGTAATACACGTCTTTAGCCTTCAGTGTGTAAGCAAGAACTCAACGTTCAACACCTCTCTTCACACTATCCTCCAATGCCTATGTCACAGGTCTACAGAGTCCATCAAGAACCAAAAGAGTCCAGTCATTCTTTATCTACATGATACTACATCTCTCCTTTTGTTAATTAAAAAGTTACAACTTTACAATAAATAATGAATTACAAATACATATGCACATATAACTCTTTAATTGGCCTTTGTGGTGCTTGGATTACATGTCCTGATCTGGCCATTGGAAACCAGGAGCTGGCAGTTGAAGTGTCAGTGATCCTCATAGGTGAGGAGGAACCAGTCACAGGATCATCAAATGTCTGCCGGGACCCAGTCTCTACGGTGACATAGATGTTTGGTGAGTGATGAGCCACATGTCTGCAGTGAGATGAATCTCTAGTAAGGGGCCTTTCAGAACGTTGGGCAGTCACCATGTGCCCTTTGGTGGTTGTAACAGAAAAGGGCTCAGCCTCAAAGGGACCATCAGATTTTCATTTTCTAGATCACCTCTCTTGAAAGAGATATATTTCACATAGATTTTCATTTTTCTTTTGTGACCAGACTCTTTTGTGCCAATGTCTTTCAAGGGCTTTGATCTGAGGTTGGTCCACTGAGGTAACTTTGTCATCATGGCTCTCCCAAACATTAAGGTTTCAGAGCTTTCCCCTGTAGTCAAGTGAGGGGTTGATTGGTAAACTCGAAGAGTGGTATTCAAAACAACCTTAAGGTCGAGCTTCTCTAATGCAGCACGCTGCACAGCTTTTGTTAGCGTGTCGTGCAGTTCCTAATAATACATAGGATCTGCCAGTTTAGACAACATAAACTAGAGGATTGGTGTCCAGACTGATTCCAGACACCCCCAGAGGATATGGTAGCCTTTAGACCAGTTAGCTCACAGTGCCACTATAAGCCCCCTAACCTTA
Organism: Calotriton arnoldi; assembly: GCA_963921515.1. NCBI lineage: Eukaryota > Metazoa > Chordata > Amphibia > Caudata > Salamandridae > Calotriton > Calotriton arnoldi. Next base: position 31,658 of record CAWUFW010011121.1, on the reverse strand, counting down.
CCAAGGAGTGAATAGTTTCTGGCAACTATCAAACATGACCGCCCTTGATCCTTCAGTGATCGTGGAAACAGTACAGTACATTTCGTTCAGTCACTCGTGCTCACTTCCAGAGAGATATACAGAATAAATGATGGGGACGTTTTCAATAAGAATTAATTGAACCAGCGTCATTCTAGTATAAAATGCGTGTGCTGCGACTACCATTAGACAGAAACATATATATAGATTGCAAGCACCGACATAGTAAATAAAAGGTAGAATTCCACCATGGTGCTAAAACAGTGAATATATGCAGGCATATAGATACATAGTAATAATCAAGCATACTCCTAAGATGCGAACCCTAGCTAAGTGCACCTAAGTGTACCTAGCATGTATGTAGGTATAAAGCCAAGAATCCCCCTAAGAAAGAGCCAACCCCATTACCTGATGGGAGAGAATAAAGGACCTTGTCTTGATCTTGAGTTGGACACCCCGCAAAGGATGTCAGACCACTGACTGCTGGAGTTTCGGCATGAAGGGACTCCAGCATCTTGTGTCAGCATAGAAGCTTCTCCTCTGGCTTGCTCATTGAAGATGTGGTGCTTATATTTCCAAAAGGTCCCCTCAGGGGTCTACCTAGATGTGTGATGATAATGTGGGCTTGTCGTTCAAGGATGACGATAGCGGTGACTCTTGTGCAGACTTATTATATAGAAGATGGTAATCCTGCTGTGGGATACTAAGAATCCTCATGCATAATAAATGAGGCTAGTTTTCAAAGGAAACCACACGACATTTATTCGGCTCATAACTAGGTAAAATGTCAGCGCCAGAGCCGCTATGTAGAGCAAGGTAGGACAAATGTAGGCAAAAGGCTGTGCAGCTACCTAGGCATATATTGGGGTACATTGTGGCTCATAACAACCATTCCTTCATACGAAGGACGGTAAGGTAAACTAATTATAAAATATGCCTGTCTGAGAAGCATAATACATTCTTAAAAGAGAATGTAAAAAAAGAACATCTAAAAACATGGTAAATGTAAAAGCGATGTCAAAACCATATAAGTCCTCTAAATAGTCAATATTCTGTTTAGACTAACTGAGCACATCGAAAGCCATGGAGCTCAGTTAGAGCAAGCAGAGAAAAAATAAAACAAGAAGATGTTTCTGAATTCCAATTTGGCTTGTTTTGTAAAAAGGCCAAATTGTTCCCATTACACGGAGAGCCAAATGTTTATGTGTCCTGTGTGGGAGACGCAACATCACTGCTGCTTATCTTCGCAGATGATGGTCTGTAACACCTCTTGGATCAGGTCAATGGAGCAAAGGTGATCTTCTCCGGTTCCCACAGAAGCCGCTGAGGAAGAACTCAACACCTGTGAGCTTGTTGCAGAGCTGATGTCCATTTCGACAGGAGATGAAGCATCCCGTGGTGGCTCTAAGAATGGCGACTTCAACATGGGAATATGCTGAGTACACTGTAATATGTGGGCCTTTAAGGGGTCCAAAAGTACATCAACATCCGGTAGCCAACCAATGGAAATGTTAGACATATGTCCAACACGCATTCGTATCCGCAGAATAGGCAACGGAGCACAGGCAAGTCGCAGTCAACCCAGACTGATAAGAACAATAGGAACCAATGTTGCTTAGCTCCTGAAGCAGAGGTGCGCCCAGTTGGAGTACCATGAGTTCACGGCAACGTCGCACCAGGAGTGCTTTTCCATCTCTTTGGAAGCTGGGACGTCCACTGCATAGCACAAAAATTAAAACAAGGGTTCCAACTACAAGTAGTAGGACCAGCGGAAGCCCTCCTAAAACACTTCCCAATACGGAGTGTATAAATGATGGAATAACTCCGAAGATTGTCTGGAAGGTGCTTAATAGACCAGAACCTATGCTCTTAAATAGGTGCACTATCCCACTTGTATCAGACATGATAAAGATACAACGTAACATTTCTCCAAAATGGAGCAGGAAGTTTGTTTGGACTAATGCCTTTATCTCAGACAAAGGCCTTGAAACCTGGAGATCAAAAGTCTCTCAAGCTGAGGTTAAGGCCACATCCTTCTGTAAAAGCATGGCTTTCAGTGTGCTCAGAGAATCAAACCGCAAAAGGGAAACATTCAATGAAGGCCATAGCGGCGCCTACCTGACTGTGTGGGTTGGTGGAAACAATACTTGCATACAACAAGTAACCCTGGAACTTACTGTGACCAGATATGCGTTGCCTGGCAGCATCCCACAACAACCTTGATCATTCAACATCAAATAACTCCCATTTGAGAGCAGTATGAACACCGGATGAATCACAACAGCTGGGGACCCTTTTAAGTGACACAATAAGTTTGTAACTGAAGCATTAAATGCTCCATGAGGCATAGTATCCCGACAAATTAGAGACCCACTTAAAGAACTCTCACAGTCTGAACCGCTGAGAAAGACTTCAGTGTCCCCATTCCCGCATCTAAATCTGTATGGTAAATCCCGAGATTCATGTATGTACCCCTCTCCCAATGCTTCATACCTAGCTACCTGATGACACTGTAGACAGTATTGAAATTGGAATGTCGTGACTGGCAGTGTAACATGGCCATGGATTAACCATTCTGCGGAGGGTGACTCAGCCACGGTAAAAAGTAATTGTTCAAATTTTTCAATGTGCAGCATTGTATATTCTGCATCTATTTATGCCATTTTTTCTGTCTTTCTGTTAGGTTATATGCATTGTTGATATACCGCCAGGGCACGTGACGAGAACGCAGTGATTGCAGCATCCAGCTCAATAATAGAATTGATCGTAATTACGATTGCCCATGTTGAAGAATAGACCAGTCCTGTTATATTATATCTATTGCAGAAGACACAATGTTTCCCAGTGAATAAATCCTGGATGTCAGTGTGGTCATACCATTGTCAACCACTGCCAAAGCCTTTTCTAGGTTAACCCTATCAAGTTCACGCAATCTCTCAGCAGCCTCCTGATGGGAGATTTTCCAAACCTCGTTGTAAATAGCATAAGAGAAGTGCTTCTGACCTAGCAAGAAATCCCTAAGATCCATGTCATCAGAGTGTAAGGACAAGTGTTGTTTCACCTGGGAGAGTGTTGAGGTTTCTAGTCACTCTAGGCACAACTTCCCACCGCTCCGAGTGTTCTGTTGTATGTAGCGTAGGTCAGGCCTATGGGTACTAAACCTTTCTGTGGTACCCTTGAATCTTGACTGACACATATTTGTGTTGATAGGCCAAACCATCCATCCCTTCCAATAGGGGTCTGATGAATTGTATGAACTATCTTGTAGAATGGCATCTAGCGTATCCTCACTATGTTGGGTAAAATTTTGCCACCCCTCAAAGTGTGTGAGTGAGTGAATCCGAGGTGTGTTCAAGTCCTTAGAATTGGCTAACCCAATACAGGAAGTCTGTTGCACTGTGTTGTTCAGGAAGATAATTTGGTGTGGTATGAGGCATGCTCTAAATAAGGCCTCAGTTCCCTGAACTTGCCAATATTTAGCCCCCCAGATAGATTTTGTGTCTATGATGTCCCTCCAAAGGTCAAAACCCTGTAAAGACAGCTGCGAAATAAAGGAAGCAGAATATATCTGTTTTGTGTTGGTTAACATAATTTTCTTTGCAGGTGTAGGTGCAAGCTTATAATAATAAGATCTCAGGTTGGAAGTGTTAAACCCAGAAAAATAAGCAAACTTTTGTGCAAGCGTTTGTGAACTACCTTTAGGTGGTGTCGGACAATGTTCCCATTGATGGTAAGAGAAACTATCACGCGGGATACTTGCTCTGTGCAGGAAATGATGACCATAGTGTTGGTAACAATACATGGTGTCAAAATCAGATCTATCATCATACAACTCATTACTAGAAAATGCAGCAGATTGTTCTAAATCTGACAGCATAGTATTTACAGTTTCAACGTCCCAATCATCAGAGAAAGTACTGGAGATGATGATATCACTTAAAGAATTTTAAACAAGTTTGGTATTTTCAAAAGTTTTGTTGGACCATATACATCATATGCAACCCTATGCAACGCTATCCCAAACTGTTTCCTCAGGAACTGGAACTGCTATATTATTCATTAAAAGACAGGTCTCTCTGTTCATGGTGTGGTGATGATGTATGCGGTTTCAGGACCAAGTTCACATGATGTGCTGCAGAGCATTCTGAGAGATAATGCCCATTCAGGAGATTCACAATATCTATCCAAAGGACTAGGAAAAGTAGACCAATTGCAATCCAGAGCTGTAGCCAGGGAGTAACAAAGTAAGTCTTTTTCAGCCAATGGTAGAAATCACATAGTTGTTGTTTGTGGGAAACAGGAGCTGGTGGTGACTCGGGTTCACTTGGATCCAATGAGAAAGTATAATAATCGGTGAAGTAGCCAGACGTAGTTTGATCTATCTTTGTTACCTCAGCAGGTTTTGTAGAACTGGCAGATGACCCGCTTCGAAACATATTCACACAGATGTCGGTATTAAGCCGAATTGAGATCTGTGTTTCATTTCTTTTTGTTGCTGTACAGGTTCAATAGGCACGAGTTCCATTCCATTGTTGGTAACTCCATCACTTCGTAGAAATGGATCTTTGAAGGTTATTAATCTTTCTGTCTGAAATTCCTGTATTGTATCGAGAGGAGATCGGCGGCTACCCAGGAGCCCACACAGCCTACTATTTAGTATCAGCCACATAGTGTGGTTTGATCAGATCAATGGAGACCAATCTATTTTCCTTTTGCCTGCAAGAGGTAGAAGAAGTACTGTTCTTGTTCCTTCGACAACCAGGACAGGTACAGGCGGTCTGTAAGATGGCCCAAAATCTTTTTTGTCCACAATTTTTCCCCTGACCAGGTCCCCAATCTTTGGAACCCAGGCAAGTCTTGCCGGACCAGCTTTCACTTCCCCAGTGATGGGGCGTTTTTCTTGGGCGTTGCTTTCTAGTACCCGAAATTCATTGAGTTCATGAAAAAAACAGCCAAACGATCATTGATGTTAAATGGTTTTTCATCCGCCACTGCGCTGCCACAATTCAATTCAATTTTATTAAGAATTTGGATCTCTAATGAGGTCCACTTATACACACAATTATTGTATAGATACACATTAAAATGCAAACTCAATTCATTGCCATCGTAATGGAATAAAATACTAAACAAATTAAATTCCAGCGTATTTATATCAAAGTTCAAAGAAACACAGAATATATAACTATGTAGCAACAGCAGTATTAAATTTTAAAAAAAGCCCATCATCAAAAAAACGTACCCCTTCAAAGCCAGTTCTCAAATTTCCATAACACTGAGAAATAAAAGGTCTACAAACACATTAAAACAATCAGCAGACCCAGACATACAAAAAGAAACAAAGGTATTCAATAATAGGCAAAAAACGTAGATTTAAATGCATATGCAGTTTTGTAGATAATAGGTTACAATGCAATATCGACTTCATAATAAATCTAAATAGATAACCGGAACATTTGTGACTAACAACTGTTTTTACCTAGAAATGATGAATGGCAGCCAGATATAATCCAATTCTATGTAAAGTGCATTTAAATAGCAGCAGAAACAACATGTGTACACATTTAGGATAATATACAGTATCAGTATTAGAATAGGACCAATTTTTTAGATAAGGTGCATTATATAGTGACAGAAAATTGTAAGCCAGATGGAGCTCCAAAGAGCAGATTGGCAAATTTATAATTAAGGTTTCATTCTCCCTTAGCAACAGCAATTAAAACAACAATTAATTTAAAATAGGAACCAGCATAAAATAAGGGAAATGAAGGTTAAAATATATTCATAAACTCCTTAAAAAAAATTAATAATTTTATACACACTATTTCATTTTTCGGAAAAAGAAGGAATTCACGAGCTGATGATACATTCTTGATGCTATTTTGCAAAAACATAGGTCAAAGCCATCAGTAACGAAACTCAACTAAAACTGGGCAAAAAAACTGAATATGATCGAGATTCTGAATGCCCAGATTAAAAAGGCCACAAATGTTTCCAATTTTCATGGCAGGGTACCAATTAGCTAGAAGATCATTTAATGGGAAAAGGTTCATACGACACAAAGTAAACCAACGTCGAACACCATGTTCTAAATTCCAAGATAAATATCTCTGAGGGATTCTCGGTGTATTTGACCCTGCTATGTTATACCTGGGTTTTTAGTGCTGGGACGCCCCGTCGCTGGGGCAGCCATGCACTTTACAAATCTTGTAACATAACATAACATTTGACATTGCTATTATCTTCAGCCTATCTTTTGATCTGCAATACTTAACATCTCTAACCGTACAACTTGTGTTTTTTAAAAAAGATTTAAATTCTAAAAGTGAGAGAGAGGTCACTGACTCCTCCTTTATACTAAAATAATTCAGTGCCAAGGAGAAGTCACGTGAGAAGGAATACTTATCAATGGGTCCTTCAAAAATGTCCTTATACATGTAGGCCCTTAATGTGTGTAACTCACTATTCTTTAGCTGATGTCCCCAACGTAATATACTGGCTAAGCCTTGAGTAAATGAACCTATCAAACCAAATTTCAGTCTAATAGCAGCTACTAGGACTGTGGTATTAAAATTACATAATTTGCGTAAAATCTGCCCTTCAATTTTATCTAAAAAGCTCCAGTCCTTTATTGGAATAGTTTCAATAGCATATAGCAAAGTGGGAGGAATTTTTGCTTTAAAAACAGTGAGCAAATGTAAAACATGTCTTCGACCCATTGCACTATAAAATATGCGGAAACCATTTGCGTGTGTTACAGCTTTAGAAGAACTATGTGAAATATGTGGCTTATTGTTTGTGTTGCCCATTACTACTTTCCCCAAATAGAGAAAAGAATCTCCCAACTCCAATTTTTCGGAACCAATTCGCCAGTTAAAATGACCCGGTTTTCTATTTCTACCACACTGCGCTGCCACAACCAATGTTGGGTACGCACATTCTAGTCCCAAACAGGACTTCATATGGAGTACGGCCCTCTAGGGAACTTCTTGGTTATTATTGTGCTCTCTGGATCCCATATAAGTGATTGACCCAACTGCCACCCGAGCCTAATACCCTTGCTTTTAAGGATTGCTTTAAGTACAGGTTTTTCTTCTCCACAATCAAATTTTCCTCGGATGATACGGAGAGGAGTACCGCAAGACTACACCCAAACTTCCCATAGCTTCTTTGTAAGCCCGAGAGCTAAACGCAGGGCTACGGTCAGAATGTAATGTGCCAATTGTGTATGTACCTAAACAGACTCGGAAATCCTTTATAATAGTTTGAGCATCAGCTTAGCGCTGTGGTCAAACCCACAGGAATCTAGAGCATGAATCCACTGCCACCAGGATGTACCTGGATGTACCTGTTAGCCCCGTCAAATTGTAGGGGGTGGCAGTGGTCCAATAGACACATGCAAGAGGTCTGTCTGATATCAGTAGTGGTGTCTGAGGTGGACGTGCTACGGTGGAACCCTTCATCTGCTCACAGATGTCGCACTTAAGGACAAAACCCTTTGTCTGTTCGGTAAGATCTGACCACCAAAAACGTTGGTTCGGTAGTGAAAGCGTTGCAGTAATACCTACGTGTGCTGAATCCAGATCCTCGTCTGCAGCTAGAATGAAACATAATCTGTGATCCATGTTTTGTATTACACTATCCCCTTCTACTGGAATTTGAGCATACAGAATGTTTTGTGCATCTAACTTGTAGGAGTACTTGAGTAGAAAACCTTTTGGCAAGGCTGAGCTGTTGTTACGTATAGCATTCACAGCTATCATTATCTCTCCGTCTATTCTCGTACTAGAACGAGTGATTCTAGCAACGGCAGCAGTTCTCACTGTCGCCTTTGTGGCTTCATCAGCCAATGAATTCCCTTCAACGTGAATGCCAACACGCTGATGATTCAAGGTATGAATCACATGAGCCCCTGGCAAGCCTTTTTCAGTTCTGCCACCTGTTCTCAAAGAAACTTGTGCTTTATTGTGCAACCTTTGGAATCTCTAAACTTATTCTGGCCCCAATAGTAAAGATATTCATTGTATGACTGAACACAGTAAAACGAATCACACAGAATAAGTGTGGGGAATTCATGATCCATATTTTTAGTGCCAAAATCAGGGCTTTTAGTTCTGTCAGCTGTGCCGTGCAATCTCCTAGAAATTGCATCTGAGTATTGCTAGGACGGCACTTGCCGCCCCCCATACGTCCCTTTATAATCGCACAAGCTGTGCTGTATTGCTGTTGTGTTTACTTCCTACAGCAGGCTGGGCAGAACCGTCAGTGTAAATAATGTATTCATACTGATCTAGAGGCAATATTTCATTCAGGACAGGATATTCTTGTTTGTACTACAGGAATGCTTGTGTTTTTAATGTAGAATCAAACTTGTAGTCTACATGTGTTGCAGTGAGAGAATTAGCCCATTGTATCCATCACGGATGCAGTGCTTTTGCGTTTGGAACACTTGCTTTTGTAACAGCCTCTAAGGTCGGTACTAGAGTCATGACAATTATTTGTATTCCCATAGCTAGTGCTCTTTCTCTCACTACAGCAGTCTGTACTGCTGTCAGTATTTTTACTGTGGATGCTACATGCAATTCAGCGTTTGTATACAAATGAGATTTGTATGCATTGGGTACCATTTCTCCTTCACTGAAGGTGAGGTAGGTGTAACCAGATTGACCCACGACTACACAGATCACAAAATTTGTAGTGTTTACACAGGCGTGTAAGTGCTTGGAAGCTATCATGTCAGCTTGTATGGAACAGAGAATTTCTGTGTATTCCTGTGTCCAATGTCGAACTGAAAAATTAGATCTGATTAGGTCGTAGAAAGGTTTTACATTTTCTGCGTAATCCAAAATGTATGTTCTGCCAAAATTTAGGAATCCTAAAATGGATTGTAAGTTTTTCAGAGTCTTTGGAGGTTGGAGCAGCGCACATTTTTCAAAAATTTAGCTGCAAGGCGTTTCACTTCACTTGATAACTCATATCCCAAAAATAGGGAATTGAGGTGGGCAATCTTCGAATTTTTAAAATTACATTTGTAGTCCATTGTGGAGAAAGATGATTATGTTGTTCACCATGTGCAAATGATCCGATAATTCATCGTCCGTCAGATAAATATCATCTACATAGGACAATGCCTCCTCATCACAGTTTTGAAGTAGCTCTGTTACTCTTGCTGAAAACAACCCGGGACTATTCTTATACCCTTGGGGCAGTATACAGATTTGGCGCTGAGAGCCGAGTGCTGAAAATGCTGTCAAATGTTTGCTTTCAGTGGCTATATTTTGGCAGAAAAATCCATTGGAGATATCTAATGTTGTTTTGTATTTCTTCCGCACATTGTTATTCATTAATGCTGCACTGTGTGCATTCTGTACTGCAAATATTTTACGCATGTGTTCAAATGTCTATAGTCTAAACCTAGACGGTATGAATTGTCGGGTTTCATTACAGGAAACAAAGGATTATTCATGGAAGAGGTGCAATTCTCGATTACACTTTGGTATTCAAGTTGATCTAAGATCTCCCTGACCTGTTTCTTTGCATCATGTTTTATTGGGTGCTGCCTTTGTGGTGTAGGAGTAGTTTTAACTGGGATTTCATGGTGAGGTGACTCTACATGAACCCTACATGATTGCAGTTTAAGGCTGCAGCTAGTGCTACTGCTACTCCTGCATGCATGTGTGTTTTAGTGATTCAGGAATGAGGTCGGAGAAAGCCGATAAAATTACCTCTTTCCCTTTGGGCAATCCATGACGAACTCAGGTGGCCAATCTCTTTCAGCCAAAAGGATATCGTAACCAAAAGTCAGGTTCTCCCAAAAGAGACCTTTCACTTTCCTGGGTATGTCCCCCTCAAATTGGAGCATTATTTCGTATAACTTACCATTGTATTAGGTGTTTCCACCGTGATATGTTCATTCAACGCTGCTGTTACCAGAAATTCCATCAGGTTCTGGCGAGCTATTGTTACCTCTGCTGCACTGTCTAGCATTGTCAGAGCCCATTCCCCGTTCAATAGTTGAGTCCTCAGTATCCCGGGCATTTCTTATTTTAAGGCCAGCTATCTTTTTCTTTTTAAATTGAGGTTTAATTTTGGGTTTATCTTCTTTTTTGATAATGTAATCTGAAGTGCAATGTGTGTCTCTTGGCTTGACTCGCTCTTCTGACCTGTGTTCTAAACGTCCTTCCCTCTCTGAGTTTTTTGACGAACCCTGAAAGAAATGACAGGAACTTGTATCAGTATCCTGTTACCTGTCAGGTTTCTTAAAATTGTCATGGTTTCTAAGGTTATATTTCCTGTCAGAAGGCTCCTGTTGAAGAGACCCACCCCGTGATTGTGATGCATTTTGCTTGTTTTTTGATAGTTTTTTATCCCATTTCTTTTTAGAAGAATCAGTGGCTTGCTTTGAGTTGTCCTTTCACGGATTACTTGTTAATTGTGATTTCATAGGTCTAGTTCCCAAATTATCTCTGCCCAGTGACGCATAGGTATCTTCGATAATTTTTGGTAAATCTTGCTCCTGTTGTGCAGGAGTGCATTCCCTCAGGCGTTGGCGTATAGCCACCTCTGCTGCCTCCCCTTTTATGTTAGTCAACCTAACTGCTGATACCTGGGCAAAATTGCATATCAATTACATCCCTAAGTCCAGGGCAGGTTCTGCCCCGTACTCATTTTGTATTTGTTTTAAGATTTCTGGTATGACTGCAATTGAAGGGGTACCATGCATTCTGGTATATGCAGCAGCGAAAACTCTACCCCAACTGCTACAATCCTCTATAGGGGGAGCTATCCCCATTGGCAAGCAAATTGTCAGTATTCTGTGCTTTTCTTCTGGGCCAGTGTGTGGAAAAACTGCCTCAAGCTGTGTTATTTTCTGTGCTATCCACTATGGCATTTGTTTACGTTTAGTGGGCATTCTTCCCATAATCACGTTCATTGTTTGTGAGCTAAGACCAGCCAAGTTGCTCCGTCTCTGCTGAGTGGACCGAGTCTCACTTTATCTGTGGTATGGGGCAGGGCGCTTTAAACCAATTGATATGTTCTTGGTAAGTTAACGGGACTTCTATGTCCTTGTATGGACAGTATTCATCTGGTATTTCATCCGGAGTATGAGAATGAAACTTATGTGTGCGTGCATCTGCAGGAGGGAATTTAACCCAAGAATAGCACACTTCTGTTCTGAATTCCTCGTGTTCCTCAATCACGAAGGTTACGGTCCCACCTAATGATGAGACCCCATATTCTGCTAATTTCATAGTGAGTGCATTTCTGCAATTCTCTGAAATGTTAAGAGCTCATTCAAGCTCTGCTTCCTCCGCACCAGTACCACTCGTACCAGTGTCTCCATTCAGAGACATTATGACAGGAAGTCATTTATGAAAAGAGATAAGGTTTATGCACAATTTAGGGAACTATAATCCTACAAGCTTGAATAAACCTACAGCTAATACATAGGATATACCTACTCAGCTGCGGCAGATTTTCCCTTCCCACCTCAGACGTCTCAGGGTATATGTAAATAGGGGTCTCTGAGAAAGCATGACTGAACTATCAGATTTGACCGTTAAATAAGAACCCAACCAATGTTGGGGGTGCCATGTCGTGTAGTTCCTAATAATACATAGGATCTGCGCGTTTAGACAACATAAACTAAAGGATTGGTGTCCAGACTGATTCCAGACACCCCCAGAAGATATGTTAGCCTTTAGACCAGCTAGCTCACAGTGCTACTATAAGCCCCTAACCTTAACAAAGAGCGAATCGTTTCTGGCAACTATCGAACATGACAACCCTTGATCCTTCGATGATCATGGAAACAGTACAGTACCTTTCGCTCAGTCACTTGTGCTCACTTCTCAGAGAGATATACAGAATAAACAATGGGGACGTTTTCAATAAGCATTTATTCCACCAGCGTCATTCTAGTATAAAATAAGTGTGCTGTGACAACCATTAGACAGAAACATGTGTATATATGATTGCAAGCACCGACAGAGAAAAAAAAGGTAGAATTCTACCATGGTGCTAAAACAGTGAATATATGTTGGTCTCGAGTTGGACACCCCACAAGGGATGTCAGACCACTGCATGAAGGGACTCCAACATCTTGTGTCAGCATGAAGCTTCTCCTCTGGCTTGCCCAATGAAGATGTGGTGCTTATATACTCAAAAGGTACCCTCAGGGGGTCTACCTAGATGTGTGATGATACTGTGGGCTTCTCTTTCAAGGATGACAATAGCAGTCAATCTTGTACAGAGTTATTATACTGAAGATGTTAATCCTGCTGTGTGATACTAAGAATCCTCATGCATAATAAATTAGGCTAGTTTTCGGAGAAACCCATACAACATTTATTCTGCACATAACTAGGGAAAAGGTCAGTACCAGAGCCATTATGTAGAGCAAGGTAGGACAAATGTAGGTAAAAGGTTGTGCAGCTACCAAGGCCTATATTGGGGTACATTGGGGCTCATAACAAGAGTACTCATGAATCGTTCTACAATGCCAAAGAGGAGAGCTTTTATAATGCTTCACATTGATATGGCTAAGAAAGTCTCTGAATTCTTGACTATTGAAGGGTGGGCCACTGCCAGATTTCAAGATCACAGGGACACCTCATTTCGCAAAGATGCCAGCTAAACTTTTCATGAAAGATCTTCTACCAAATGGAAAACTGGAGTATTCATCAATACCGACCATTATATGATGTCCATTCTCAAGAGGACCAAAGAAACCAATGGCAATTCTCTCCCAGGCAAGGTTAGGCAATTTTGAAATGTTTAAAGGGAGCTGGATAACGTAGGTTGAGTGACAGTTGCATAAATGACAGGCCTTTAACTCTCTTTCAACCTTTTCATCAAGATAAGGAAACCAGACTCTGTCTCGAAGAGCTCTCTTTGTGTCAACTATTCCTCGGTGTCCCTCATGGGCCACTTCAATTTTTTGCTGTCATAGACTCTCTGGATAAGTCATGTACCTCGCAAGATGAGGCCTTTCTGAGTTACAGACAGTTCATCTCTGATATTTCTGAATCTTAAGTACTCACTGTAACTGGTGAGCAGTCAAGAGTGCTGGATCCAACATTGGTGAGCAATAATGTCTTTCAATTTCAGCATATCACTATCTTGGCCGTTGGCAGTGACAATTTGTTGTAATGACATGGCAGCCGGTGGGCTCGATTTTCCAATTAAATTTATGTAGACTTCAGCCATTTTAGATGGGGTACCAGGACATTGTAATGTTACTCTTGATAAATAATCAGCAGGATTTTGATCTTTCGCTGGATACTAAACGGTTGTGTAGTTGAGTTCTTGCAATTTCAAACCCCAACTTTCAATGCAAGGAGGCATCTTGGCTTTTGGATTGCCAAATATTGTCAATAGTGCTTGATGATTGGTCATTTCATATAAGATCATATGGAAATATTCACAAGCCCACACCATGGCCAAGCTTTCTTTCTCAGGTTGTGAATATACATGTTCAGTTTGTGGCAAGCTTTTACTGGTGTAAGCCACAATATGCTTCAGGCATTTGCCTGTCCATTGTGCTGTGCAAGATTGTGCCTAACCCAACAGGGCTAGCATCAACTACAACATCTATATGAAGCTCTGGGTCAAAGTAGGCCATTTCAGTGGAAGTCTCGATGGCTTGCTTGATTCTTTTGAAACTTTATTCGCACTCACGTGACCAATGAAACACATCATTCTTTTTCGTCAGTTCTCGTAATGGTGCACTGACCTGGCAAAGTCATATATGCATCTAGAACAGTAACTGGCTATACCAATGAATGAACGTAACATAGAAATGTCATGTGGGGGATTTGCAATAGATAGCGCTTGCACTTTAGTTGGATCAGGTGTCATACCTCATCAGAAAAGATATGGCCAAGAAATTTAAATTTTGTCTTATGGAATTCACATTTGTCAGCATTCAAAGTCAAACCACATCATTTAGCAAATGACATACGTGCATGAGAGATTTGTCATGATCTTTCCGAGTAGCTCGGAAGACTAACAGGTTATCGCTATAGTTGAAGACATTTACAACATGCTGAATGATAATTTAAATGAAGTGTTGGAAAAGTTCTGCAGCAGAGGATTCACCAAAACTCAGTAACTTATATCAAAACAGACCAATGTGTGTAGAGAAGGTTGTAATGAACCTGCAATTCTCTTCAACTTTGAACTGGTGATATCCTTTGTTTAAGTTGAGTCGAGAGAAAAACTTTGCACAATTCAATTGAATTATCATATCAGCAATGTGCGGATCTGAATGTCTGTTTGAGCTGGCTTGTCCAGCGGGTTTATCCCTAGACTTTTTGCTTTTTGGCCTTCTGTTTCTGACCTGTTTTTGTTGGTTTTATGACTCTGGGCACTTTACCACTGCTGATCAGTTCTAAAGTGCATATGCTCTCCCTGTAAATTGTTGTTATGGATTGGTGATTCCATGATAGGCATATTTGATTTACTAGTCAGCCTGTAAATGTAGCTCAGGCCTGCTATTGCAGAGCCTGTGTGCAGTCTAGTGCCATCAAGTCGACCAGGCAAGGGCATCCACTTGCAGGCCCTAACCTTCTCTTTTCTTACATGTTAGTCACCCCTAAGGTAGGCCCAATGTACCCCAGGGTGCAGTGTATGTAAAAGGTAGGACTTGCCCTGTTGTGTGTGGCATGTCCAGATAGTGAAATACCGCCAATTTAGTTTTTCACTATTGTAAGGCTATCTGTTTCTATAGGATAGAATGGGAAGTTTGCTTATAACATCTTATAAGCATAACTGCTCCTGGGAATCACATAGGAGAATAAAGGTTAGTATGCCTGATCTCAGAATGTTAAAATGCATCTTTTAGTGAGGGTGATTTTTACATTCTGTTTTTGAAAATACCACTTTTAGAAAGTAGGTATTTTCTTGCTTAGCCATCCAGTGTGCCTCTGCTAGGATGTGTATTGACTGTCTGGCTTTGGAGTGACAGGGGCTGGGGATGTGCAGTGGCTCCAGAAAGTCTGGATTAATCAGTGCTAGGCTGAATAGGCCTGGTCTGCATTTGGAGTGGTGGGAGGAGTAGCACCTGCACCTGAATAGGGCTGTGCCTGCCTTCCACAATGATGGCTCCGCCCCCCTGCGGTGTGTCTGGAGCCAGGGCTCACACTGACAATGGATGTTGTTGTGCACTTGCAAAGTGCCCCCCAGAACTGGTTTGGACTGGGCTCAGAGCCCTGGGCCAGGAGACAACAAAGAGATTTACTGTACAAAAAGGGGGGCCCAGACTCCAGACTTTTAGATCACTGCTGAACTAAGGAACCTGCCAGAAAGAAGAACCGGGAAAGCTAGAGGAGGAGTACTGCCCATGTACTGTGTGCTGTTGGGGTTGGCCTGCAGTGGTTGCTTCTCTCTTGGGCAGGCCAAGGAATGGACTGTACTTTCATCATCCTGCTATTAGAGTTTTCTCCAAGGGCTTGAAGTAGAGCTTGCCTCCTCTTGGAAGTCTCAGGGATAGAAAAGACTTCAAAGATCACTTCTGGGAATCAAGAGGCACCTTTGCCAAGGAGAAGAGCCGGAGAAGCTGAGGAGGAATCTTGCCCCTGTGCTGTTTGCTGTCTGTGGTTGGCCTGCAGTGGCTACTTTCTGCGAAGGAAAGGGAAAAGGACTTTGCTTTTTGCTGTGCCCCTGCTTGAGGAAGATCTCCAAGGGCTTGAAACTGAGCCTGCCTCCTGTCGTGAATTCTCAGGGACACAAAGACTTTACCATCAGCTCCCCTGAACTTCCTTGCTGGGAGTTCTGACCTGCTATGAGGTGCCTGCTGTTGTTTTGGAACTCTGTTTGCCACTGGGAGCTGGAAAGTAACGCAACTTTGAGAAGCGCGACGCATCCGCACCTGTTTCCGACGCATCGCTGAAGAAATCGTCGCAGCGCCTGCCCGCGGTTTAAGAAATCGCTGTACGCCGCATCGAGTGCACTGATCTCCGAAGTCCGAGATCACTGCACCGATTCCGATGCAAGGCTTGCTGTGCGGCTGCAAGAACCCACGCATCGTCCTGGATCGTCACATCAGGGCACCAAGTCTGTCGCATCGTTGGGGGATGCAGTAAGAAACCGATGCATCACCTCCCCACGCAGTAAGAAACTGGTGCATCGCCTATTCTACGGCAAGGAACTGGTGCATCACCTCCCCTGCGCAGCAGTAAGGAACCTACGCATCACCTTCCCTGCGGCCCTTTTTCTTTGTGTGCGCTATGCATCCAAGGTACTTTGTGTGAAAAGTGTCAGATCTGCAATTTGATTTGAACTGAACTATTTCTACCATTTAAAAGTCAGATTTTTATTACTGTATTGTGGATTTTTGTTGTTTGGTTTAGATAAAGATTACTTATTTTTCTAAAGTGGTGTGGTGTCCATTTGTAGTGTTTTCACTGTATTACTGTATGTGTTCACAAATGCTTTACACACTGCCTCTGAGATAAGCATGTCTGCTTGTGCCAAGCTACCAAGGGGGAGCATGGGTTATTTTAGAATTGTATTCCCCTTACCCTGACTAGAAGCAAGGGTTCCTATTTAGACAAAGGTACCTGCCTCTGCCAACTAGAGACCCCCATTTCTAACAATGTCGTTCTCTCTTAATTTACTTTTTTTCCAGATGCATGTCATCCGAAATGTGTACCGCTTCTTCACTATCTTGTTTAGGCAATACTTCTACTACAGGAGAAACCCATAGCGTTGGACCAGTGGAGCGTTCAAGAACAAATTATTTTCTATTCAACAGCTTCTTGCAAGTGAAATGCAATTTGTCTGTGTCTTTGGGCAACCGGACAAACATCACCATTTTTATGTAACCGTACTTTCATAATCTTGAGTTTTCCTAACCCGTGAACTAATGACAAAAATATTCACTTACTATTTTGTGATGAGCATTCATAATGTAGTTCACTGATATCAGTCCCAAATCAGAAGTCCTGTTAAAACTGATCAGACAGGCACTTTAAGCCGTACCTTGAAATACATGAATGGGCACTTGTACCACTGTTTTCTTGTTCCATCATAGCTACAGATGAACCTTGACTTTTTAAAGGTGTTGACTCATGGATCCCATGTATATACTTTAGTTTTCAAATACGTAAGTTTTGGTAAGGGAGACAATTCACAATATTTCTCCTCAGGCCTAATGTTTATCGATGTACAGCAATCAACAATAAAAGGTAGCGAACACCCATTTATGTTTAAGGTAATCTTCAGACAAGTTTGCTTGTCTTCTTCATGTCGATCTTTCGTTCACCTGTGTTTTTTCTCATATTTGACTAGTCCCACATGTGCATGCCTTTCTGAAGTAAACATCGACTTTGCACAATTATCACTGTCACTTTCAATTGAAACCGACACAGAGGAATTCTTTGGCAATGATCAACTTCTTTTCGTGTAGATTTGCCTCTTTTGGTGTGACCGCTTGGCCTTGTAGGAACACGTCAAACATCGTTGACACAGTGCTTGATCTGCCATTTTGTCTTCACGCTCTGATGCACTTACTTTTCACTTCGTCATGCAGAACATCACAAAATGGTTTGCTTTGCCATTGACGTTGCAAATCTGTCCAGTTACGGGACATCTACCGTTGTGTGGAAACAACAATCCAAATCTGAAACACATTTTCTTTTTTGTGGAGATATCGCTTTGCGTCCCTCAGCTTTATGCTTTGTCTTACTTTTCATGTTCATAAATGACGCATTCTGGGCACCTATGCCCTCCATGTCAGCTGCTTGTCGATTGGAACACTCTTTAGCTCAGGCAGGCATGACGACTTCCTCTAAGCTAAGACTTTCCTTAAGAATTTGTTGGTGAAAGGAATCTGACAGACATCCGTCTATAACTCTGAGGTGCGTAGCTTCCTCATCATTAAATTCATTAAACTTACAGTGCTTTATGAGGAGATCCAGTCTCTCAACAAATTCATTGAGGTTTTATCTTCTCTCTGGCATTCTTGACTGCAAATGTATCTTTCACAATCTACATTTCGCACTGGATTGAACTTGGCATTCAAAGCTGCTTTGATTTGATTATGCATCACTTCACCATCTTGTTGTATCTTTTTTATGGCTTCTTTTACACCTTCACCCACCATGTTTGTTGCGACCTCCACTGGCGAAAGATGGAAGTAAGAACTCCTCAGGATCCGAACGATGCTCAATTGGGTCCACCTCTTGATACCCCCAATTCAGATAGATAAACAGAATATTAGGGTGATTAAGCGAGGGAAGAGATAGGAAGGGAACAGCTGGGAAGGAGGGGAATACCTGAAAGAAGAGAAAATAATGGTTAACCACATATGAATAAGACTACTCTCGAAAAGTCTCAGTAATAGGAGCAATTCACATACCTCATACCAAACTACTGTAGTCCCGCACTTCTTCCATGCAGTTAGAGCCTTTTTCCCCAAAGCTATGTTCTCTATCCTTAAAAGTCAGAACACAGGAATGTTAGTCAGCACACATAACTAACTATGAACCAGCAGTCATTGAATCAAGCCTTTGATCATACATACCCCAAAATATAAATAAGGAAACCAAAAAATATGCAGAAGCCTTTTAATCCAAAAATAACGAAGTAGCAAAAAGAAGGAGTCTTTAAATTTCAAATTGACATAGGTTGTGACACTGACTCTGTGAACAACTCATGTGGAACTTCTTCTTTTCGAAGCTGAGGCACAAGTAATCACGAAACGTTTATAAGTGCCAAGACTGTCCTGTGAATTTGAAAACCAAAATAAAAAGAAAATGTATCTCCGTAATCCAAGTTATTCCAACACAACTCGGATTTGCTCCATGCCAGTTACAGTAAATTAGTTCATTGCCCTCAAACCTTGGAAACAACAAGAATCGGATGCAGTTCCTTCTCTGCAACCAAAAGGGACCCTTCAGCAAGAGGACCTGTGAACATACGTCTTAACGTGGCAGCCGCCACTCGGCAACACAGCAAGCTCACCTCCGAAAGGACGCGTTGAGCTGACTCACTCCTTGCCTCCTGTCAAACTCAGAAACAGCAGGCGCGGGCACAGAGGAAAACGAACACCTCCCGCAGCTCGCCGTCATCCATAAAACAAGCGAAGAAACATCCTAGGGGTAGAGAACCCGTAACGTAGATCTCCAGGGACACAAAGTATGTTCCGGAATTATGCACGCCCACCGACGTGCCTCGTCCGGTTTTAAAGCCTAGGATAGGCTGTGTAAAAACTACAAACCTTCCCATTGCTTCATGGGATTTGTAGTTCAATCGGGGTCAACCAGCATCGTGAATCCTTACGCGAGCAAAATTGCCCTGTCGTGCCTTCTCACTCGGATAATGCAGGCACCGGATTACTGTTTCCTGACAGTACATCCCCTCCCAGGTGCCCGCTAGGGCCAGGTTTAGTTGGATGTCGTACGTGAAAGGCCCGTACCAGCTTCGGAGCATGGACATTAGTGCATGGTTCCCAGGAATCATCCTCAGAGGTGTAGCCCTTCCAAGACACCAAATACCACAGGAGACCCTTACGATACGTGGAGTCCTTGAGGCTCCGTACCTCATATTCCGCATGGCCTTCCTTTATTACGGGTGGAACCGCTTTACACCTGGACGTTCCTGCTGGTTTTAACAGACTACAGTGAAAGGAAGGATGTATTCTCATATGGACAGGCAGTCTCAACTTGTACACCACAGGGTTTATCCGTTTGATCACTGTGTAAGGGCCAATGTATTTTGGGTGGAAAACACTACGTATCTTAAAACGTATGTTCTTTGTGGATAACCACACCTTGTCACCAATCTGAAACACAGGTCCCACCTTACAATGCTTATCCGCCCACTTCTTGTATTGTGCTTTGACGTGCTTTAGGTGTACTTGTATCTTTTTGTGAACATTCTTTAAGTTTTTAACATGTGCTCTCACCGATGGAACTGTTACTTGTGTTAGTGGGAGAGGGACAGGAAGTATTCTTGGATGGAACCCATAGGTAGCGAATGATGGAGGCACTCCTATAGCACTATGCACCGCATTGTTGTAGGCTAGTTCAGCCATCCACAACAAAGACACCCATGAGTCTTCGGCGTCTTCTGCATAACATCGTATATATTTTTTGAGGGTTTGATTGAGCCTCTCAGTTTGCCCATCAGTTTGTGGATAGAAGCTCATGGATAGGGCTGAAGAGATTTGTAACGTTTTGCACCAAGTCTGCCAAAATCGTGCCGTGAATTGGGGACCCCTGTCTGAAATAATCACTTCTGGTAATCTGTGTAATAGAATCACGTTGTTCAACAAGAGTTGTGCTGTTTCTCCTGCCGTGGGTAAGGTATTACATGGAATAAAGTGTCCCATTTTTGTAAGGCAGTCGATTACCACCATAATGGCTGTATGCCCCTGATTCTTTGGTAAACCAGTAATGAAATCAAGACTCATGCTCTTCCATGGCTGATCTGGGGTAGGCAAAGGCATCAATTGTCCGGAGGGTTTGGAATTACTGCTCTTAGCTCTAGCACACACACCACAGTTTTTGATCCATTGTCTTACATCCGCCCCATGGATTCCCACCAAAAATAACGCTGAATGAGTTCCAATGTCTTGGTGTATCCAGGTTGTCCTGCCATCTTTGATTCATGACACCACCCAAAGGCCTTAAGCTGCGTTTCTTTAGTGGGCAAGAATAATTGGTTTCTGAAAAAAGGCGCTCCTTGTTTGATACTACGATGAGTACCCTGGGTAACCCCCACATCCAAGAATGTATTTATGGTGACAGCACATAGTACCTTGGAGGGCTGAATGATTGTTTCCATGGTTTGTTCTGGCGGTTCATCCCCCGCTGATTGTCTAGATATGGCATCCGCCTTTCTATTCTCCGTGCCTGGTCGGTATGTGACAACAAAATCAAAATCAGCAAAAAACAACATCCAACGCATTTGCCTTTGGGTCAGTTGTCTTGCAGTTTTCATGAATTGGAGGTTCCTGTGTTCCGTGTACACTGTGACAGTGTATCGAGCCCCCCACAAGTATTGTCTCCATTCTTGAAATGCTCGTTTAATTGCCAGAAGTTCTTTCTCTGCAATGGTGTACTTCAGTTCTGCGGAATTGAGTTTTTTAGACATATATGCAATCGGATGGAGTTGACCTGTATTTTTGTTTCTTTGTGACAGAATAGCTCCAACCGCCACATCAGAAGCATCGGCCTCCACTATGAAAGGGGCTTCCGGATTAACATGACTAAGTACAGGCGCTGAAGTGAATGCTTTTTTCAAAAAACAGAAGGCTTCTGTGGCTTCAACAGACTAAAAGAAAGGTACCCCTTTTCTTAGCAATCTAATGATGGGTGCTACTACCCGGGAGAACTGGTGAGTAAACCTCCTATAGTAGTTTGCAAAACCCAAAAAGCATTGCACGTCTTTCACACTGTGAGGCTCTGGCCATTCTTGTAGAGCATGTACCTTTCTTTCTGCCATCCTAAACCCAGAGGGGCATAACATGACCCCCAAGAACTCCACTTCCAACACGTGAAACTCACACTTGCAATATAGATGGTGCTGTTTTAATTTCTTCAATACCAACACCACATGTGTCTTGTGCTCATCCTCATTCGCTGAGTGTATCAAAATGTCATCTATATATACAACAGCAAACTTATCCATATATTCCATTAACACATCATTCAAAAAGTATTGAAAGGCCGCTGTTCTCATACGTACAAGATGGTATGCACCCCTCAAATCCAACTTTGTGTATACTGTGGCGTCTTTAACCTGATCCAAAAGTACTGAGATCAAAGGAAGAGGGTGCCTGTTTTTAATAGTGTTTTTGTTTAACATGCGAAAGTCTATGCAGGTACGCAACTCTTTGTTAGCTTTAGAAATAAAGAAAAGTGGTGAAGCAGCTGGAGAACGGGAAGGTCTTATAAACCCTATAGAGGTGTAATGGTCTAAATACTCTTTCAAGTGGATTGTTTCGGGCTCTGATAAAGCATTTACTCTACAAGATGGTTGAGTAGCACCTAGAACCAAATTTATTTGGCAATCGTACTTCCTATGAGGGGGCAAAGTCTCTGCTTGACTCTTGTTGAATACTTCCCTGTATTCAGCATAACATTTGGGTAACTCAGTTTCTTTTTCTGCTGCTGTTGCTATCACAAACTGTTGTACTACAGCTAAAGACTGTACTGGGGTGTCTTGTATACAAACGAGATGACATTCTTCAGAATCGAAACGCATGGTCTTATTTTTTCCAATCAATGGAAGGGTTATGTAGTCTAAGCCAAGGCATACCGAAAATGAGTTCATACTGAGGGGCTTCTATGATATTAAACACAATGGTTTCTACATGTCTATTCCATCCATCTTTTATAGTTAAGGTGACTGGTTTGGTTTGTTCAGTTATGGGACCTGATTTTAAGGGTTCACCATCCACTGCCAACACCTTTTCCAGAACGGCTCTTGGGACCGTGGGAAGAGACAGTTTCTGTACCACTCCAGCGTCTATAAAATTCCCAGTGGCCCCAGAATCAATCATGGCCTCGATTTGCTGTTGTATCTCTTCTACCTGCACTTCTACCTGGATCAATATGTGAGACTCAGTTTCGTGCCTTCTCACTCGAATAATGCAGGCGCCAGATTACTGTTTCCTGACAATGTTCTTTAGATAATTGATCATGCAGCTATGAAATCCTCAAAGGTCTCTATCCAAGCAGTTCATCTATTGCCAATATTGTGTTTTTGGCATCGTCCGTTGATGATGGCCCCCATTTTGACTACAAGATGCTGGTTTTCTGACTCTGATTGTGCCCTGGGCTCTGCTAAACAGACCCAGGGCCAGTGGTCTGATTAAAAGTACATAGTTATTCATAAATTATTTTTGGCAATTACAGGCCCCTGTAAGTCCCTAGTACATAATAAGGCAAGGGGGATTCAAACTACCTATAATTTCCTAGTATATAATAGGGAAGGGAGATTTAGAGACCCATGAGACTTCCTGCACTAGTGTGCACTGCTGTGTTGCCTGCTGTCATTAAAAGCCTTTTCAATATGTTTTTAAATTGTAATTATATGCAAATTCGACTTTGGAATTAAAGGTACTTCCAAAGTAGTAATCTACTTTATTTTTTACATATAAGTCACCTCTAAAGTTGTCTCCCGTACGTGCCCTAAGGGTAGGGTGCCTTTTAACCATAAGCAGGGACATTATAAAAAATGTTTTATATGCCCTGGTGAGGGAAAAACTGCCAATTTCCTTTCCCCCCATTGTAGATAATTAGACCCATAGGCCAACATTGGAATATTGTATTTAAATATAAATATTGCTAGGAAGGAGCTAAAATGTAATTCAAGGACTTAAAATGTGAGTTATGATACATTCAACAGCTTGCCACTGTTAAATCTAATTTTCTTTTCAGTGAGCCAAAATCCAGCTTTCCAGCTGCCCTCTCCTGATTGGCTAGCCTTTCCCAGGCTGAGCCAAAGCTACTTGATGAGGTATGAAGTGTCCTGTTAGATTAAACAATAGAATTTCTGTGGGTGGAGAACTTTAGCTGCAGAAGCCAAAACGCAGGAAGAGGGTGGGGGAGCCAAACTGGTCTTCAAAGGGAGAATGACAGTTTGGGACCAACATAGGCTACCCCCCACATCCTGCACCCTCAGCTAAACAGGAGCCTCAGTAATTAGATTAGTCAGGGTGTTGGAAGGGGTGTGTTAGTAAAACTTAGCCACACCAGTGGGTTGGCTTAGCCAGATCTAACCCCAAAGGACAGACTTTTTCCATGTTGGATTTTGGAAGAATGGTGATTTCTGGGGCAAGAATATGCCACACTTTGGAGGAGGTGGTCCCCGTGTATCCCATTGGTCAGGAGTGTCCCAAGTGCTTGATGCCCAGGAACAATGCATAATTATGGAAGATCTGTCTGGCAACTCAGATCTGCTGCCTGAAACTACAGAGTGAAGAAGGACTGCCATGTTGGATCCCTGGCCTCTACACCAAAGGATTGCATTTTGAATAACTATACCTTCTACACAGTTGGAACTACAGCCCTAAGGACTTTGCCTTGCTTCAAGAAGGAGTAAGGAGTGTACTCCCCGCAAGCTACAGGTTAAATGAGCTCACCTGCATCGTTTCCACCAAGAAGTCCCCATCCTGAAATGCGTCCAGTGGGGTTTCAGGGATTTGGCCAGGTGCAGTGTGGGAATTGTAGTAAAAAAATCCCAAGAACCATCTTAGAGATTCTAGACCCCTGGATTGGTGTTATGGACACTTTGAACCCTTAAGGTGGAACTTCAGGCAGAAGTTTGAGAAGTTTGGAGAAGTTAGGAGCAGCTTTTGTAAAATGTTGCAAAAACTTACCAGACCCCAAGAGGCAAACCAGAGCACCTGAACGCTTGGCTGGTACTGTGGACCACTTTCCTGCATCTAGAACCACTTCTGGAAGTAAGTGTAAAGAGCTCGGTCCAGCAAAACCCTTTTTTAACCCTTTGAGCGCTATTTGCTTCTAAGAGCTAGTTTTACATCTAATCTTTTAAAAATCATATGTCTGGTTTCCTACATTGGATTTTTGTTATATTGATGTCTATTTGTTCATAAAAATATAATCTATTTTTATAAATTGGTGTTGATGTTTTATTCTGTGTTGTTTCCTGCTTATTTAATGTTTTGAATGCTTTACACACCTGTCTCCTAAGTTAAGCCTGCCTGCTCGTTGCCAGTGAACAATTGGTGAGCAAGGGACTAATGTATTGAGACCTTGACTGAACCTTTTATTGGGAATGTGGCCTAATTACTAGTGGTAAGTTACTACTTATCCCTACTAATAATCCACTTTCCAACACTCCACAAGCACAACACGGCCCTCCCTCTGGGCTCACTTCACAGCAGGCTGTGGTATATTGACTCTCTTCAGTTGTTTAAGTAAGTAGACAAGTCTTTTCATATTTGAATGATTTGATAAGCAGATAACGTTATGATATTCAATTATCTTTGCACTTAAATGTCTCTTCATAAACAATTGGTTGAGCTCTGCTTCATAGCACATCAGATTACAGCTTGAATTGCACTGGATTATCACAATACGTTGCTTTTCAAAACCTGGTTGTATCCGCCTTTAGCATTGTTACGCTGTAAGATGTATGTAATTATTTTTGGATAATAGCGTAGTACCTCTGTTTGCAGGATTTTTAATTGATTCTCAGCCACCGATGTTTAGATTTTCAATGATGGTTTCTTTATCCACCAAAGCTTTACAGAGGATGGCATTGTACTAAGACGCCACAGGTACCAGGGTTAATTCTGCACTTTGACTGCGGCACACGTGGCACACACGAGCAGTATGCTGGACCACAGCAACCCTCTGGGATAGCACTTATCTTCTATCATCACCAGTTGTAGTGTCCTACCCAGCCCGGGCACTAGCTCATGATTACGCCACACATAGGGAGTAGTTATACATGTCTTTATCCAAGTACTCAATGTTCTACACCTACCTTCACTTCACTACCATCTAATGCCTACGGCACTAGGTCTACGAAGTCCATCAGGAACCAAAAGAGTTCTGCCAATCTTTATTTACACAACACTACATCTATGGCTCTCTTAGAGAGCCTCAACCATTTATTTGAGTTGCTGTATCTCATAATACACTGCTATGACATAGCAATGGCTGATAAGTAAACTGGTTACCCACTGCTGTGAAGACATAAAGGCCTTCCAGGCCAGGCTGATAGGCCTTCCTGAGAGCCTTTCAGTGCAGCGCTGTTTGTCCTCTTTGACTGATAGCAGAAAGCACAGCTGCAGGAGTGGGAAGGAAGGCAGGGAAGGTGGTAGGGCTGGTCAAGGATGGCAGATACGTTTTTTTAAGCTTTAGGACAGGGATACATAACAGAGAGCTATGCTTTGCATGGCTCCCCCATTACTCCTCTGTGTAGAATTTGAAAGCATGTGAAGGTGATTTTGGGGGCCATACATAACAAAGAATTACAGTCGAGTAAAAAGTAAATTATTGGGATGTTTATCACAGTGGGGCTCTGAGTGACAACATAGGCTCTCGCTGTCTATTTGATGTCACTCAGAACCCCTAGTTGAAAAACATCCCCGTAATTCACTGTAACTGGCTGGGATGTTCGAAGCCAGTCAGAATTCACCGCTCAAGATAGGATGAGTACAATGCAAGTGTCCAATAACCTGTGATCCCCTTTGGGTAGCTTGGCACTGAACAGTCAGGCTTGTCCTCAAGCCCCAGGTGTAAATAATTGGCACAACACCACCCTTGCAACACACTGCGTACACCACAAAAACACTATACAGTGTATGTATAAAACACTGGTCTTTGTATTACACACACACTGAAATCAAAATGAGATACACATTGTATATACACTTTACAGTTATTTGCAATTGTCGAACTTCCCCATTGAAATCAAATTGAGATGCACGTTGTACATAGACTTTACAGTAATATGCAATTGTCGAACAACAGTTGCAATGGTCAAGCAATCACAGGTCTTTATCTATGCCTCGTGACTCAGCTCCTCAGTCACTCAACTACACCAGCCAACGATACACATTGCCCATGCTGGTGCCCCAGTGATTAGATTGACGGAACCATCTAAAGCAGAAAGAAACAGTTACTTAGTTTTGTCCATCCGGATTAGGCCTCCAGGCGCCCGGCGACACCTGGATGAGTGCGGGATCACTAACCCCATAGACAAATGGTTGTGACCTAGGAGGCTGACGTGCTTCCAAGTCTGGAGAAATGTTTCCGCTCCAGCGGAGGTGCGAGCTGACAGCCAGTGTTAGGTGCCCTCAAGGCACAACGAAAACCCTCAGGCCTGCACAATGCTCTCCACAACGAAGGACCTCGTGTCATGGGTCCAGGGGAAGGGAGCCAGTGACCTCAAATGGAGGCTGCAATGTCAGGTCTGGTCGTTCCCCAAATCTGGAGGTTGAAGACAGTCTCAGCTCCAAGCTCAGGTCTCCCAACACCCCTCAGACACCACATGCCCTTGAGTGCAAGCTAGCACGGGTCCCTCAGACTCTGCAAGCTCCCACTGAACTCCACAAACGCCTCACATCCTGGCCCTCAGTTGAGCTGCTGGACTTTACGAGCACACTCCTCTACACAGTGTGATGTTGGTGTACGTTCTTATCCCAGCCGATGATCATTTCCACCCGTTGCCGCCTCACCATGTGTGGTCCTTACGATCTCGTGGAAATAGGGAGATTCTTTGCGTCCCTGGGATCTCATGGACAAGAGGCCAGCAAATCGGTTCTTGGAGAGTACTTATAGACCAGGGCCATGACAGTTGACACTGAGCTGCAGGGCAGCAATGTCCAGGCAAAATCCAAGTGACAGTCCCCTTCCTGAAGCACAAAACGCTCCAGGCCACCACAAGTCTGTGGATACTCCAGTTGCAGTCCCTCCCTCATGGTTCCAAATCCAAATGCGTATCTACTTTTGGAGGCCAGAGCCCCAGTAGTTCTACCCACAATGGCCTTTGAAGATATGATCAGTTCAAAAGGCCACCTTTGAAATGCACATGCCCTCTCAAAATGTTGTCCTGTCTCCCATCCTACCCTGGGAGGTCTGATCACTATCTTATTGGGGCCAAGACTCTTCCCCTTGGAATGCAGGAGCCAATTTCACTCCACATATCCGTCACAGAAAAACTGCTCAGTCAGAGATCCGCAGTTTCCCTTGAGCCCCTAGTTTATGGCCTGCTGTCAGGAATACACAGATACAGCTGTCCCCCAGCACCCAGATGTGTATTGGAGACAGGCCAACAGGCATACTGAGCCACAAGCATCGAAATGCCCACTTTCCCAAAGTGACATTTCAACAGGCGCAATGTCGGATCCACTCGCACTACCGGAGAGGATTCGCCATTACAAACTCATCGATATCAAACACTATGCTGTTACTATTCAGCATGTAGGAAATAGTGCACAATAGCCTTTCCCTACATCACCCATGCTAATCCAATGCGAGAAGCACACTCAGTCATACCGAACACACCCCGCACTGCCATTGACGACCCTTGCATGTAATGCACACACGCACATGCCCTACCTCTTCCCAACACCGCACCCTGCCACCAGAGAGAGCTCTGAAACAGCAAGAGACATGCAGAACCTTGGTACATAGCTTTTTAAATGTCAACCCGAGTAAAAGTAACCTGTGCACACAGGCCCCACCAGTGCAAACCAAATCGATGAGCTAATTCCGTGGATGGCACAATAAGTGCTGCAGGCCCACAGAGGAGCATTCAAGGTACATGCCCTGGGTATATGGCTTACCCTTAGAAAAGGGACTTAAGCTAACTCAAATCAGCCAATCATGTATGTACCAATCACCACTATGTATTTATCTGATAGAGACATCTAGCCGCAGATTCCTTAACTTTGAATTCTCCCCAGGTGCAGACTGGATCTGGAAGTTTTTCAGCAGTACCTCTCCGCGCTGGGGATGACGCTGTATGGCTCAGCGATGACGTTGACTACGGTTGTGATGTCAGCTGAGTCCCAACGTCAGTTTCTTCTCTGAAAACCTTCCACACCAGAATGCAGAGGCACCATATAAACTGGCTGTGGAAACAGTGTGCCAAAAAGTTCAAATTATCTTTAAAACATGACCAGAAAATGGAAATAAATGGTATGACAATACCCAGACAAGGCCCTTGAGAAAAGACCCAGTGGTGTGACAAAACCATCACAACTAAATGGTATGGCAATACCAAATCTAGATTTAAGAAATAAGACCAAAGGTCCAATGAATCACACAATCAGGTGAAACAGCGATCACTGGTATATGAAACCAGCACAGAAAAAGGGTATAACTTTAGCAGAACAGAATGTTTGCAAAGCGGGGAGGATGGGCAGGGAATTAAGGAATCTGCAGCTAGACTGTGTCTCTACCAGATAATACTTTACGGAAGGTAAGTAACTTGTTCATCTGATAGAGACATCTAGCCGCAGATTACTTAACTTAGAATTAAATTCCATAGCCATACCCACCCGAGATATCCCGGCAGGCACGGAAAAACCAAAGCCTCAAGGAAAACAGAATAAAAACCTGTCAGAAGACATCTGGCAGCAGTCAGACAATAGCATTCAACCTCCAAAGGGTGAGTGAGGCCTTGCTCTAGGAGGGGCAAAGGCAAAGCAAATGCCATGTAACCCGCATTCTCTACATCAGAGAAAAAATATCTGAAGGTAACCTATCCTAACAACTTCAGAAAAGAAGGGCTTCCTGAACAGCAAGTCTATTCCTAAAACAGGAACATATTATGACCAAACTGACCAAGGTTCACATAATGTATAGTTCTCGTACAAAGAGAAAGATGGAACTCAACAGACATGAATCCGTCATAAATATTGAACAATTATGTCCAGCCCTATATCACCACGTTCCACACATACATATAGAACCAAACCCAAAGTTACAGAGAAGAGACATAAATCACATCACATAGTAAGTTTTTTTGTTTTCTTTTAGAACGACTACTCCTTTTATCATGTGTAGCAGATGCCATTGCACAACATATGTAAACACATATGCACCACCCTTATATATACTCTGTACACACACATGGATAAATGGAAATGAAAAAATAGCCCCCATAATGCCATTCAATCCAGCATTAAGAGAGTGATTACGCCCTCAAAGACTTGGCATCAAGATAATGCCGCCTGCCACAAGAATATTACCGGGCTGGTATTAGGTAACCCTGGGCATAGTTTGCTTAGTAGCACTACACGTAGCTACACGAAGTACACTTTGAACTACGTGTAGCTACACAAATTGCATAGCTATGTGTTTGTCTGCACTGTGCAATAATTGCCAACAACATCTTGCACAGTGCAAGTTAAGATAAAATAAATATCTCTGTCTTTATATGCTAAAATGCATACAGTCATTTCACAAAAGTGAAAACGAAAAATGAATAAGCAGTGAGAGAGGTGATGATTTTGGGGTCCCCCCTAACCTAGGGGGAGGACCAAGCAGATGCCTTGAACACAAAGAGCATATCATGCTGAATGATTCAGTGGTGGTCCCTTCCTCCTAGGATCACACCAAGCACAGTTATGGGCAAACATACAATCCCAACCAAAGGCCCTGTAAAGCATTATGGGACAAGATTAGCAGTGGGCAGTGAATATTATAGTGTCCAATATCAAAATAATTCTACAAAGAGCTGCAGTTCAACTAGTCGTTACTAGATGTCCCTCACGAGTCAAATGCAAAAGCATTGAAATTATTAATACATCAAGCTGCAGTTCCACTAGTCGTTACTAGATGTCCCTCACGAGTCAAATGCAAAAGCTTCATGAAAGGGTTTCAATGCTTTTGCATTTGACTCGTGAGGGACATCTAGTAACAACTAGTGGAACTGCAACTTTAATAATTTCAATGCTTTTGCATTTGACTCGTGAGGGACATCTAGTAACGACTAGTTGAACTGCAGCTCTTTGTAGAATTATTTTGATATTGGACACTATAATATTCACTGCCCACTGCTAATCTCGTCCCATAATGCTTTGCAGGGCCTTTGGTTGGGATTGTATTTTTGCCCATAACTGTGGTTGGGGTGGTCTTAGGAGGAAGGGACCACCACTGAATCATTCAGCATGATATGCTCTTTGTGTTCAAGGCATCTGCTTGGTCCTCCCCCTAGGTTAGGGGGGACCCCAAAATCATCACCTGCTCTCATTGACTAATATTTTCATTCTCAAAGTTTATTTGTATGAACTAGTTATATGCTTTTTAGCATGTAAAATTGCTTTATCAAAGCATTTGTAAGTGTTGATGGTTATGGTGCTACGCTATGTCTATTAGCACAGTTTTTGTACTGTGCTACGTGTAATTTGCTTAGTCCGTACTAGCACAAACTATGAATGCTCCATGAGCGTAGCGTAGTACTACGTTCAGGGTTAGTATTAAGTAATAAAGGCATACATGAAAATGACACCTAGTCATCAGAAGCACTTTAGACAATACTTGGTGTAAAAGGTCAGAATGGATAAAATAAGCCAAGTTCCTTGAAATTGCCTAAAATGAGAACCTAGGGGCTCATTAGGATGGCGGTGTTTGGCACATCCGCGGTGCTGGCCGTGGCGGAAAACGTCCTTTTCCGCACTCCAGCGGCGGTCCTTGCGTCTGCCATATTACAATGGGCAAAGATAGCCCATTTCCCATTCGCTGTGGAGTTTCAGGATCCGCCAGTAATTTCCTTCCGCAACGGTGGAGGAGGGAGCCAATAGAGAAAGACCGCCATGCAGAATGACGTTACGACCGCCGGACAAATCACGATGCCTCAAACAGCCCATCAGAACGCAGCGGAGAAACCAGCCACTCGGAGACGGCGGAAGCACTACTGCGGAGATAGAAACTCGAATCCCGGGCACCTCCACGCGTTCCTGACCACTATGGATCCAGCTCTTCAAGCCCTTCCGCTGCTGTACCTGATCCACTACCAGCATATAAGACGTCGCCGCGGTCAACACCGCAGGTGAGTAAATAACACATCTCTGCATACAACCACAACACACAACCCTTGTGCTGAAATAGGGTTCCTGTCCACATCAGACACTCTGGTGGAGACAGGAACATATCCCCCAGTGTACTCACACATGTCCTGCTTGCTAGAAATCCACACCTCCGCAT